>CM029279.1:34174551-34774551 GCA_016920895.1 Vaccinium myrtillus
AGGGTGAGGTCTGAGTCTGATTAAAAGTTGGGCTGCCCTTTAAAATTTATGGGAGTAGAGTTTTGTGGGCCGGTCCTATAAACATGTGTTATAGCTTGTAAGGTCTGGAACAAATAATGCGCATAGTTCACTAGGTCTTGGATATAAGTTTTACACTTTTTCTTCCGAAATTACCCCCATTCTGAAAATTAGAATGTACATTTTGAAAATTAGAATGTACATTTTGAGTGTTAAAATGTACATTCTAAATTCTAAATATACGGTCTGAATTCTAAAACCCTAAATTCTAAATATATAGTCTAAATTCTAAAATGTACAGTCTAAATTTTAAAATGTACGGTCTAAATTTTAAAATGTACGGTCTAAATTCTAAAATGTACATTCTAAATTTAGGGTACCCTAAACTATAGGGTACCCTATGAAAGTGCTTAAAATCCTAGGGTACCCTATGAAAGTGCCTAAACGGTTAGTAAAAACAAAGAGTAACGACGAGAAGGATGGGAAAAAAAGTAAAATCTCCAACCATATTTGTGCCCCAGGACCTCTCCAGCAATAAATTTTAGCCCAGGACCCGGTGGGCCAAAATTCCAAATAATAGGACTGGCCAATAGATTTTTATTATGGGAGAGAGTTGGACTGCCCTTAAGAAAAAAGATGGGTTTAAGAATTTAATTGTATTTGGGCTTCTTCGGCCTACAATTTTAAAATTGAGTTGGGCTGCCTTTTATATAGTAATTTTTTTTTCCTGGGCTGCCTCTTATAATTTTTTTTATTGGACTTGCTCTAAAAAAAACTCATGCTTAAGCCTAATACTAAAATTTATGGGAGTGCCCCTAGTTTTTTTGATTTTTTTGGATGCCGGCTGTGTTCATTGGATGGATGCCGGCGGCCCTGTTCATCGGAGGTGTTCCGACATTAGTGGACAAGAAAATAATTGGCAATCTCCAAAACTATGGGACTAGGAGTGTTGTGGCCAAGGTCTTAAATCGCGGTATCGGTTACGTAAGGTCTAGGGTATTAATGATTCCACATTATATCTACCAATACTTGATAGTTATCAATGTAAATGACGATGTTTTTTTTTTTTTTTTTATATCATATGTACATGACGATGTTGGAAGTCCAAAATCCTGTTTTGTGATAACCGATGAGATATGTAACGCCTTATATTTCGAACCTTCAGATTCGAAAAAATTGTTTTTAATAACTAGGTGTTCAGACCAATATACATTAATGTTCAAATGCATGGGGTTGTAATTGATCTTATGTGATTGGAACTGTGCCCTCTTTGATCAACTTCCAACTCCAGTTCCTACCAACGGGGGTGGAGAGAGGGAGGGTGCATGTAGGGGCCCGGGTCCCCGCACACCTCGCACTAATTATCTCATTATTTATACTATATTTTAGGTTTTGTTTGTACAAATTATGAAGGAATTAATGTCCTTTCAAAAATTTTATATCAGTATATGAGGATGATATTTTGTTGTTAATTGAAGATGATATTTTGTTGTTAATTTATAAAAAAATGAGATTCGATCTCCTAGCATAACGAATCTTACGTCCGCCACTGCCTACCAACCAAACCAAGTAGCGACCATGCACCGTTGATGGCATGCCTCTAGAGAAAGGTAGACAGGCTTTTTAGTTGGATGGGGTCCATTTGTGAGGGGTTTTATGGCACCCCTTCTCCGAAGTTATTGCGCTATTTTGTCGAGTTCCTTCGAAAGAATTGTCCCTTAATCTTGTAACTGGGTGAGCCTCAACGGGACGCATTATTTTTTACCATGACGCAAGATGGATTACCTGGTTTCACGGCCAGATACGATCGAGCCAACTCAAGCACCATGGCTGAACTATCGGCATTGCACGATGGATTAAATCTGGCCCTTAACATAAAATTTCCAGAATATAGAAGTGAAAATTGATCCATTAATGGTCATCAGACACAAACATTGATCGCACCATCCTCTTAATAACTTGATTATCGATTGCAAGTTCCTCGTGGAGAGATTTGAAGCTTTGACGACCAAGCACGTAAATATATATATCGGGAGGTGAACTTGTGTGCGGAATGCGGATGCTCTGGCTAACGATCAGCCAATTTAATTCAGTGGGGAATTTCGACATTTATCTTTACATTCCTTCTTGTATTGTTAATTTTCTTAATGAAGACACTGACTTAGACATGTGAGCTCTTGACTTATTTATGAATGCACCTTTATTACAAAACAAAATAAAATAAAAACGATGATGATTTCCGTAAAAAATCGCTATTTTTTCATTATACCGTAAAAGAATAAGGTGTTCTGGCACTGATAACTGATAAGTACCTATTCGACTTTCATTGATGTAAAACAGGGGTGATCAAACCTCTTTCTACAAGAAGAGGCATTCCTTTCCATGTTTCTACTCTGCAATAGTTTTAATCCTAGTCCTTTCCATGTTCCTTTCCTGTTTAGGTTTTTTTTTTCTTCTTTCTTTTTTTCCCTAATTTTTATTCTTTTGAAAAACTTGTACAATTTTCTCTTTTTTGAGTCAGTCCGCCCCCGCAAACACTTCACTAAACAGTAGAACGTCGTCTTTGACCTTCCTTCCATATTTATTGGACAGAAAGGTATGGGAAAACTACATTTTCTTGATATCGTGATCATTTTCCACAACTTGGTTTAGCCAGCTGGGGTTTTGACTATTTTTTGGGGGGTTTATTATATAAAACGGTCTGTTTTATTGGTTTATTATAATTTACACCGTATTTTTCCTCTCAACTTGTATGAATTTTTTTTCCCAAAATTAAAGACCATGCCAATAAAATGAATTTTTTTTCCCAAAATTAAAGACCATGCCAATAAACTTCTTAAAATATTAGACTAAACTCGGCCTTAATCATTCAATTACCAAAGGAATATATTGGCTTAGGTTTTTGTGAAATCATGTCTTGAATAATCAGGATAATCAAACCGACCCTAAAGAGATCTCATGATGAAAAGATGGATACACACAACTTTTCACCGTCATATTTATCACTCTCACATACTCCTACTTAGAGGGTTTGTAGTCAAAGAGAGTAATTTTTTGGTCCAGTTTGATATCGGGTCGTTAAAATCTCATTCTTCATTACACCATCTTAAAAAGAAAAGAAATTTTGGATACCACGTGACCATATCCATAGACCACTCATAGTAAAAAGTGGTGTCCTCGTCTTGCTATAAATTTGTGGCTGGGAGGTAGAAGACGTGTTACATGATTTGGTGGTCAAACAATTTAATGCAATTACATGCATGGTATCAAACTGCATCATTCGTCAAATTACAAGCAAGCAATAAGTATGGCTTTCTCGAATATAGTACAATTTGACACACAAATGATATTTAAAATTCGAAAAGTAATCACTAGTGTTATTCATGTTGGTTTTTTGAATTTTATTTTGATGATGAACTATTTCTACTCAATTCAAAATCAAGCTCCACTAATAAACATCATAGTAGAAACTGTATTTAAAAGGATGCAGCTGCCATCAACTCTCATATTTTACTCTAAATAAACTATTTTATTTCAATAACGTATTTATTTACTCCATTAGTGTAGCGATTAGTAGGTGAAACACACGCGCATTTTTACTAATTATAAATTACTTTATGATAAACCAATAATCCACAAAACTAATGAATTTAAAAATTTGTTGTATAAAAACAAAAAATTAATTTAAATTATTTTTACCAAAGAATCCCGAGCAAAGGCAGAGAGACAATGAGACAGACACCGAAAATATAGTAATAATAGAGTGCAAATTTGTTTTAAGTGAGGGTGCACAAAATCATTGGCCGAAAAATGTGTGGAGTCCACAACAAACTAACACCGCAATTACTAAAAACTGTATTGATATCAAAACCTTCGCTCTGATTGATAGAAAAAGCGTAAAAAGTGTAGTGCCCATAAAATAAATATACTTTTTTGGTAATTACATTGTCAGTGTGCGGTGGACCCAGCACATTTGCACATTAGAACCAGACACACATTTTGAACAGTAACCAAGCGGGGACCCACACCCGAAGAATATCTTCTTGTCTCATACGTATCTTGACTCTTCTCAGGCCCGTGTTTCTCTCTCTGTGTGTGAAAATGAACAGCTTTTTATCCCCAAAATCAAAGGAGAAAGACTCAAAAAAGACAGTCGCCCTGCCCTAGAAGAAGTCTCCACGAACCTTCCCTCCATATCTGCCCTCCAAATACCCAACCCCCCGTGCCCGCTTTCAATGCTCCCTACCTCCCTTCACTCTCTCTCTCTCTCTCTCTCTCACAGACTTGGAACTTCAACAAAATTTTTGGTATGATCAACCTTCACGATTACACCACTGTGTCTCTTGCTTTATGATTCTACTTATATTTTACCATTTCGTACCGAAATTTTGAAGCTTTTATAACCCAAGTTTACTTTGAGTCCTTAATTTGTTTGAGATGAGTTTTGTGAAACTTAGTGGTGTGTTGATTCAGTGGTAGCGTAATTGCCTTTTATTTTTGCATTTCACTTTGTTAAGTATGGCCGCTCTGGTTCAATTGGATGTAAAGTGAAATTTTCATCGAAATTCCTCCATTTTTATATTGGAATGATTGGAAATGAACAGCTTTTGTTACTTTTGTAATATGCTGCAAATTGAAGGGGGTTCGGTTCTTATGCGTGGTTGTTTCCAGTCTCAAGAACTTTGTCTTAGAAACTCAGGAAAATTGCCGAAAAGTCGTTGACAAGGTACTTGTCGTTAGTTGTACTGTTTGGCTGGTTTGGTTTATGTTTGTGTGTGTGGCAAATCTACAAGAAATGTTTATTATTGAAATACGTGTCATTGGTTTTGTTGGAACGGTTGAAGCCGAGTTTGGTGGAAAGAACAATCTCTAAAGATTATACTTTATTTTTTGTTACTTAGGGCGAGTTTCCCGTTTTTAGATAAAAGTCCTGAAAACTCCTATAGTTAGTGGCGGACGCAGAATTTGCGTCAGCCATCAAATAGGGGTCAAATCACGTGTATTTTCATATTTATAGAAAAAAATTGTAAGTATTTATCGCTACTTGTGAGGTCCAAAGAAGAGACGATATAATGTGCATGTGCGTAGCCACCGTTTAATTTTATACAAGCAACTTAAAAAATAATTGACAACTTTAAATTTTGAGGAGTTTTTACCCCACACAAATAGAGATTTTAAGAATTCTTTTCACTGAAGGGACTACTTTCAGGGGCTAATCCTATAAATTTTGTTTAATTAACCTAAAAACTTAGTATAATACGAGAGGATACTTGGAGTTGTGTAGGGGCCGGGGTCCCCCCTTGCACCTCCTTAGTACCGCCCCTGCCTATAGTTGATGTTTGTGAGGAGAATGACCCGTCTCGAAATCATTGTTTAGGAGTTTTAGGAAATGGGAAAGCTCACCCTAACTAGTGGGGTATTGAAGTTGAAAGAATTTCGCGCTATATGTACATGTAAAGGGGTTTTAATTGCCGTTCCGGGGAAAAAAAAAAGGTTTCAATGTAATATTCTTTTTAGGAGTTCTTGATGTAACTTTATCTAACTTTATCTGATTCTAATTGCCGTTCCGGGGAAAAAAAAAAGGTTTCAATGTAATATTCTTTTTAGGAGTTCTTGATGTAACTTTATCTAACTTTATCTGATTCGATGTTTTACCACTGGGGTTACATGTGTTGGCCGATTACCTCCTGCTAAATCTCTGTGTATCTTTCATGATTGCATCTGCATGGTGTTCTATTTAATCAAACTGCTATGTTTTTTTTTTTTTTTTTTAGTAGTACAAAACTGTTGTATAGATACGTTTAACAGTTTCCTTAGGAGCAAAAATAATGTTAGTGTGCAGTTGTTTTCAAAGAGGTTTTGGCATTTTCCTTATAGATCAGGTGCTTATACTCCGTGGAATGCGCAGGGTGAACTGCATTTGGTAATAATGGGGATGATCTAATATCTAACTTTTTATCACATTATCTCGAGGGAGTGATATTCAGCTTTCTGGATGATCTACAAAAGCAGAATGCTCACTTTTCTCAATCTTTAGTTGAATTAACTCTTTTGGTGTTCCGATAAGTATCGCAAGTGGCAATTCAGCATATGAAGAATTTCCCAGTTTTTATGAGTAACTCAGAGGTTTGATCATCTATTTTGAAGACCATCTTATATAAGCTGAAGTTATGAATCACCGCCAGGAGAAATTTGTGAGGTTAGTTCTTTTACAATAGGGGATTGTCTCTCCCAGGTAAGTGCATATACAGATTACATTTGTACTATTTTCAGGATAGATACGTGTTCGTTTTTCTACGAATTAAGGCTTAATATCAAAAATCACTTAAACCTTTTAAGTTTTAGGCCGTCCAGGTATGCTAGGAAGTGTGTGGGTATTGGACTTGGTGTCCGCAATGCACTGTAACTCCATTTGTATACTTTTAAATCTAACATAGCTTATTTGAGTATGGTATTCTGTCTTCAGGTTTCAAGACTGGAAGTCGGAGAAAAGTACTGAGGACCAATTCCCTACAAAACATGGCGTTCGTTTGGGGAATGTTAGAGCAATATTAAATTCAGTTACTGATAAGTTTCGAAGAGGATTGGAACGTGGTTCTGAAAGCGTTAGGAGCTTAAAAAGATCATTGGAATTGTTTTCTTTAAGTAGCATCACAGAGAAAGGCTTGGGTTCGAGGAAGAAAATCCTTGACCCACAAGGGCCATTTCTCCAGAAGTGGAATAAAATTTTCGTATTGTCGTGCGTGCTAGCTGTTTCTATCGATCCTCTGTTCTTTTACATTCCTGTGATCGATGATGACAAGAAATGTCTTGGGTTGGACGAAAAGCTGCTGACTACGGCAATTGTTTTACGTTCCTTTACTGATATCTTCTATATAATTCACATTATCTTTCAATTCCGAACTGGTTTTATTGCTCCATCTTCTCGAGTATTTGGAAGAGGTGTCTTGGTGAAAGATGCTTTGGAAATAGCAAGGCGATATTTATCCTCGTACTTCTTTATTGACATTCTTGCAGTTCTTCCTTTGCCTCAGGTAAGTGAAATTTCATGCTCCGAAAATGTGTCTCATTAGTCTATGGAGATCAATTCAATACAAGATAAAGGTACCATATTGCCAGAGCACTTTTGGTTGGGTCCAGAGCAAGGTACAACAATCTGATCCATTAATAGGTTGCACCTTGTGCTTGACCCTTTCCAGATAGCATTCGCATTAACATCAACAAAAGAAAGTATCGTTCTTGCGATGTTGTATACATGCATGATGCATCACTTCATATTATGGGACATTCCTTCCTGGTTTAAGACATTGCATGCATCACTATTCAATTGAAAAGTTGTCTTGATACTGGGATACCAAAGTTCTGCTGCTTCTTGCTGTTGCCCACACATTCTGTGGGATCTATTGGGCAGTTGTGACATTCGTTGCTTCAGTCCATTTGTTTGATTACAAATTGGGTTTCTTAAGAATATATATATATTTTTTTAGTATTCTGCTCCTTCCAAATTTCGAAGTTACCAGAAAAGTAAATTCAAGCTAGCTACTTCACATTCTCAGCATCGCTTTCTCTAATGCTTCCACAATTTTCCAGGTTGTCGTGTTATTTATCATTCGACACATGAAAGGATCAAAATCTTTGAATACAAAGAACCTGTTGAAGTTTGTAGTCTTATTCCAATACATACCAAGGGTTCTTCGAATTCGTCCGTTGTACAAAGAAGTCACAAGAACTTCTGGCATACTAACTGAAACTGCTTGGGCTGGAGCTGCATTTAATCTCTTTCTTTACATGCTTGCCAGTCATGTAAGATTGGTCACAAATTTCATCTTATATTCCTCCTGTAAATATTGTGTGGATTTTAAGCTTGATCAAAATATACATATCTTTTTTGTACTCCTTATGCTTGATTTGTGTGTCTACATGTATTTATCATAAACTTGATATAATGAAGACATTAGCAAGCAATATGTTTACTTGTACTTATGTTCTTTCTCTTCTCCTCCCCAGTCTTTCTGATCATTAAATGGTTTGATGTCTTTTAGGTACTTGGGGCATTTTGGTACTTGTTTTCAATAGAACGGGAAACTACATGCTGGAAGACAGCCTGTAGAAATCAGACTGAATGCGTCCTCTCTTCAGCCTGTGGAAATCAGACTGAATGCGTCCTCTCTTCAGTTTATTGTGGTCGCAGTACAGGGTTTGAAGGATTTCTAAATAACTCCTGCCCCATACAAACTCCAAATACTACAAATTTCGATTTTGGAATTTTCCTCAGTGCACTTCAGTCTGGTGTTGTTGGATCAAGAAATTTTCCGGAGAAGTTCTTTTATTGCTTTTGGTGGGGCCTGCAAAATCTGAGGTATGCACGGACAAGTTCCTCTGTTGGTTCATAGTCATTTTCACTGGAGTTCTTATTAGCATTTTCATCAGCAAACATAAAGATTTGTATGGGTCTGTACTAACCTTTTATACATGCTGCTGTTGTCAAGAATTCTTTCTTCGACGGTTCAGCTGGTGGGCCATCACCTAGGGCCCGCACTTCGCCAATGTAATAAATATTAAACGCTTCAAATATATGACGAACTTATTGGCAATTTGGGATGGCTTAGTGGCCGCGTTCGTGCTGTCTGGCCATTAGCTGCGTTTTTTCATTAAATTTGAAAACATTTTCCTTGACCTACTCTGGTGTTGCTGCTGTGTTTTTGAACTTTAAACCTCAAAACAATGGCACACAGGTTATCGCCCACCAAACCAATGAACATTTTTCCATTAGTCCGTGACAAAGTAAATTTATACAAACTTGTAGTTCCTTTAGACTTCTTCCCTGATGTTGCAGCATTATTTTTTTCCGTTTAATTTTGTTGCTAAATTCAATGTTAAATATCAACAAGAACACAAGACTTGATTTTGTAGTTATTTCAAATATTTTGTAATAAGTTCATCTACTCCCTTTACCTTTATCTATGGAACACATATAGAGGCCCCAAGTTTCGGTCCCAACTAGGGCCCAAAAATTCTTAGGGCTAATATAAAGTTGGTCTAATCATATTTGACAAACTTTTCTTTTTTGCCGGTCGATAATTTGTAAGTATAATCTAAACTTTCTTAGTTCAAGAGTTGCGTTATACTTGCCATTTATAAAATTAGTTTTTGATATTATGTCAATCCTCGAATTTTGCAGTTCTCTTGGTCAAAACCTCAAAACAAGTACCTTTGTCTGGGAAATTTGCTTTGCAGTTTTCATTTCCATCTCTGGCTTGGTGTTGTTTTCGTTTCTCATCGGTAATATGCAGGTTTGTTTCGGACATTTAATTTTATTGCTCTTATTCTGTTTGTGTGAGCATGAGATCTTTTGCATCGAAGTTTGTCAAGATATAGGGAACAAAACAACTGGTAAATATGGAAACTTAATATTCATTAGGCACTCTGGCACAAAACAGTTAGCTGGACCAGAAATTTCGCTCACTATTAACACCTGATCACCAATTCTTTGAATGCTGAAGGAAAGTGCCTTTTTTTAAAGGCCTCAAGAGTTTAGTTCTGGATTCTTGAGGCTCACATGACCTTCTTTGTTTTGGTGTTTTTTTTTTTTTTTGTGTTCTTCTGTGTAGTGTGCTTTGAGCTTTGTTGGATATCTTCTTTTCTGCAGTTAGGTTTTTATTTTCTCTTTTCTTTTTCCTTTCCTCCTGGGGTGTGCCCCTTGTAGGCTGTATATTCGGTTAGCCTTTTTTCTATTTCAAGCTAATTTACCCAAAAAAAAAAAAAAAGTGCCTTTTTGTGTGTGTGTGTGTGTGTGTGTGTGGCTGCATTATGCGATAGTTCATTTATGGGACTGTAGACCACAAAATTGGACCAAACAAACTATGTTAGAGATTATCCCGATGAAACCTGAATGATGTGTCCAAGTTGAGGGATTCAATAATTTTAAGGGGTGGTTGAACATCTGTGATACATTGCCGTGCGTATTGGGGATTCTTTAGATTGGAAAGAATTGAGTGCCATAATAGAAAGGTTGCAAGATTTTTTTTTATTGTCTAGATGTTTAAAGGCCATCATATGTTTGGCCTGTATATAGAAAAATTCGACCAACTAATTTGTTTTTGGTTTAACAGACATATCTGCAGTCCACTACCAAAAGATTGGAGGAGATGAGAGTAAAAAGGCGAGATGCAGAACAGTGGATGTCCCACCGTTTGCTCCCTGAGAGCCTGAAGGAGCGAATTAGGCGATACGAACAGTACAAATGGCAGGAAACTAGAGGTGTTGATGAAGAGAATCTGATCGTTAATCTACCTAAGGACCTTAGGAGGGACATAAAGCGCCATCTCTGTTTGGCTCTGCTAATGAGAGTGAGTTCCTCTGCATGTGTTTCTTTTGTATTTCAAGTAATGTGCCTTATCAGGAAGTGAGAATGGAATGAAGGTTTGCAATTTTCTTTCCCCAGTTTGAAGCCTTGGCATCCATGGATGTGTTTGCTGCTGCTTTCTGTTTTTTCCTGCCTTTCTGTTTCCTTTTCTTTTCCCAACATTGTTTGACGATGCATGTTCCTCCTGTGTGCTTTTGCACTATCCCTTGCATATTTTGCACTATTAACTTTAAAATCCTTCTTCTGTAATCATTTGAGCGATTGAGTTGAGTTTGGTTTGTGTTTTAAGAAAAACACTATTCATTGGAATCCTGCACGTGTGACTTAAGGAGTTCACTAGAATATAGTTCAGGAATCTGAAAAACTAGATGTCAGTACGTTCTATATCTTGTAGGTAGATCCAGTTGTGTTCGACATTAGCTACTTATGAGTTGCGTCATTTGACTCATATCTCCAACAGAATTCAACTGTCTTTGCTAGCTCTTCGGAGTTTATGAGAGTGGGGATCCATGAAATTTACCCCAAAACTGTTGGAATACATCTTTTGTTGTCAATCTAACTTGCATTTTGGTTGTTTGTAGCGACCATAATCATCATGCTATTAACTATGCGGATTGCAGACCACTGCAAGTAGGATTTATTTAACCAAACAAATCCATGAAGGGCTTAGGAGAGGTGTAATATTCCTAGTAGTATTTGCTAGACCATGGATTAAAATCTGCCCATTCTTCTGGATTGTTTATAAGGTGCCAATGTTCGAAAAAATGGATGAACAACTTTTGGATGCAATGTGCGACCGTCTAAAACCGGTGCTCTACACAGAAGACAGCTTCATTGTCAGAGAAGGGGACCCAGTTGATGAGATGCTCTTCGTGATGCGTGGGAAATTATTCACCATAACCACTAATGGTGGTAGAACTGGCTTCTTCAATTCGGATTATCTTAAAGCCGGTGACTTTTGTGGTGAAGAGTTACTCACTTGGGCTTTAGATCCCCATTCCTCAACTAATCTCCCAATCTCAACCAGAACAGTCCAAGCCCTCTCAGAAGTGGAAGCATTTGCCCTAATGGCGGATGATCTGAAATTTGTCGCGTCTCAATTCAGGCGGTTACACAGCAAACAGCTCCGCCATACTTTCAGGTTGTATTCGCAGCAATGGAGGACTTGGGCAGCTTGTTTCATACAAGCGGCGTGGCGAAGATACTGCAGAAAGAAGATGGAGGTGTCTCTTAGGGAAGAGGAAAATAGGTTGCAAGATGCATTGGCTAAGGGTGGTGGGAGCTCGCCGAGTTTGGGGGCCACGATTTATGCATCGCGGTTTGCTGCTAATGCTCTCCGCGCTATTAGGCGGAATGCTGGGGCCCGGAGAGCAAGGTTGCCGGAGAGAATACCTCCGATGATGCTTCAGAAGCCGGCTGAGCCTGATTTTACTGCTGAAGATAAATAATGTAGTTGATTGCTGTTGCTTTTTTTTTTTTGTTGTTGGAGTGTTTGATTTGTATTTGGTTACTTATTCTAGATGTGATATTGGAAGCACAGATGATTTGTTACAGTAGCTTAAGTGTATCCTGTACATGTAAATATGTATGTTGTGCTTGCATAAGAGCCATGTTGTCTTTCTTGTGCCAATGAGCTCCATTTTCAAGAAGGTTTTTTGTGAATCCATTGGGTTTTTGCATATATTCATACTCCCTCCGTCCCATATTATTTTTCCTTTTTTGAAAGTTGACCTTTTTTTTCCCCGGGAAGAATTACTGTAGATCCTTTAATAGATGTGGAAAATCTTCCATTTATCTTGTGTTTAGTGCTAAATCTTTGTTTGCAACATCTTTTATTATTTTCTTAGTGTCAGGCCCCATTTCGCTGAGGATTTTTTTTGAATTTTTGAGGTTTTTTTAGTTGATGTATTTTGAAGTGTAAACAACATTATGATGTGTGTTACATGAGATACATTACAAGTTACCGACGCATGGCCTCAAGACGGGCAGATGTATGTAGGGGCACGGGGAGGCCCCGGACTCCTATGGAATTTTAAAACATTACTAATAATATATGGAAAATGTTAACGTGTACCCAATAAACATACGTTAAGGTTGAAAAAGTGTATTGAAATGTGTGAAAACTGAAAAGTGTATAGGAATATGTGAAAGTGCATTGAAAAATGTAAAATATGTATTGGAATGTGTGTTATTTTTGTTTGTTTGTGTGCCCATTGGGCACACGTTAGCAAGACCCATAATATATATATAGTGTAATTATTATTTGGATAATTAGTTTAATAAATATCTAAAATCTAAATAATTTGATTTGATATAGTTAAAAATTAAAATAATTCTAACCTGAGGGGTTGACAAAGTTGTCTTGCCTCGAGACTTAAGGGTTGCTCTCATCTAAAGTCTCAGGTTCGATTCCCCTTGACATCAAACTCTTGGATCCACTGGGGGTTATGTCCAGTTGTTATCTCTATGGCCCCGAAATTAGTTGAGGGCACGCAAGCTGGCCCGAACTTCCGGTCGTTAAAAAAAAATAAAATACTTGGTACACTGTCATGTAAAATTTTCTCAATTTCTTTCATAGACGCAATTAATTATACATGGGTGTTGTAATTGTCGATAAAAAAATAATAATGTCATACAGTAATGTACTACACAATACACAATGTACACGATACGCCAAATAAATTTTTAGTTGGAAATAGTAATTTTATGTCGGCCCGAAGAATACAGAGTTTCTCTCTCTCATTCTTTCTTCTTTTCTTTTCTAACGAAAGGGTCAAGTATATCGTCCCGATTAATTTAGTACATTTTTATACTAAAGAATAGAGAAGACTGGAATTTACCATTCAACTTCACATTTGAAACTGTATTTTTTAATGTGGTTAGGTATAATAGGTTTGACTTTAGCAAATGATTTCCTCATTTACTAAACTTATTTATGAGCTTCTCATATGAGCAAACGGAAAATAAGGCCTAATTAGATTCACAAACTATATAAAATATGGTGTGGTTACCTTTTTACTACTTTTTAAGGATGAAATATGATATTCTATAGCACATGAAAATGGGTTAATTTTATGAGATTCTCATTTAAGCAAACGGAAAACAAGGCCTTATTCATACACAACATTGATTTGATTCACATAGTATTAACTTGGTTTTTTTTACGTGAATAATTATCGTGACAAGTGAGTTTGGCCTAACTTTTTTTGGGCTTTTTAGTAAGGTTTTTTTGGTTATTTTTTCTTAATTTTTAGTAAATTGGGGTATAATTTTCACATCACATTCTTCGGCTTAATGAGAAGAATCAACAAATTTAAAAAAAAAAATCACATCATTACACAACAAAGCAGACTCAAAAAGTTATTTTTGCCCATAAAGGTTGACTTTTCGGACTTATTTTTTTAGTTTTATATGAATTTTTTCAAATGTTGTTTATATTTTTTTAATAATTTTTTGATTCTTTCCACGATGGCGAAATTTGTAGTGTAAAATTTTGATCCAAAATAAAGAAAAAGTACTTGGGTTCATAATTTTGCCGTCACAGCAGCCATGCAACACCCTTGACTCTTCTCTCTGACTCTCTGTCTCGACAAACGAAAGCTTCCGGGAAACCAGACTAATAAAGAACAATAAAATGGCGGCTGCTCCCACAGACGTCTCCTACTTTCCCTCCATGTTTACCTTCTTTACAAGCTTTCCTCTCGTCACACCCCCACTCACAGAAATCATATACTTGAAATTTCAACATAGTTGGGGGTATGATCGATCTTATCGATTACAGTGCTACATTTCTTGCTTTATGAATTTTAGTTTCTCTTTTTTCAATCCGTCTTAATTTTGTTACTACTGCTTTCATGTAATTTCATTTGTCTGAGGGGTTGTTTCTGAACTTAACCCAAAAAAGATTGTCATTTTGGTTCAAAGAATTTGAAACTTTGTCTTTACAGGATGCTAGATATCAACAACTTCTTTTAATTTTTGGAATTTTTTGTAATTATTTTGTTATAAAAGTACACTCATTCATTCTGCAGATGAGCCATTCGTTTTGGGATTGAGGGAGTATGAGTTTGTTCCATCGTTGTCCAATTGCCTTCAATTGTGCATTTCACTGTGCAAGATATAATCTACTATATATTAACAAAATATGAATAGAGATAATTTCACTTTGAATCCCCCTACCCCCCTTGTTTGATTTGTAATATTCTCTTGATGATTGTATATGAAGAAGGCTTTGTTGGTTTTATTTTGTTCTGTAAATTTAACCGACTCTGGTCGAATTTTTGCATAGATTGACTTTTTAGGTTGTTTTCTGTAAATTGTGTAGTTTGTTTGTTTGCTCGTGTGTGCGCGCGCGCTTGTAGTGAATCGGAATAATGATAAATACTGTATAACTGAACAAGACAGGGATTCTCTCCCGTTTGCCTTTTTGATTGACATCCTAGGGACCATCCGCAGTTTTGGGCCATCCTAGGGACCACTTGGATGATACAAATCATTTATCCTGTGGTGAGCTTAAAATTGCGGACTTGATAGTTCTGTCAAGAATCAAACTGGAGAGGATCCTCTCCCTATTGAAAAATGTGGAAGTAAGTTCTTTGTGTTACTCTGATCTGTGAACTACTGTGAATCTATGCTTAAGGTTATCATCGGTTTCCTTACTAGTTTCTTTTGATTGTTTCTTAAATCTTCAAGTCTTAGATCATCGAGGTAATCCAGTTAGCGTGTGGGTGTTTTGTTTTCCGTAGATCATGTTGTAGTTTGTTCTGAAGTTGATGATTCAATCCTCTGCGACTCCATTTGTGTAATGTAGCTTTGCATTGTTGTTTTCAGGTTTCAGGACTGGAAATCTGAAATAAATAAAGAGGAGCAATGCTCTAGAAAATTCGGTGTTCATTTCGGGAATGCTGGTATCACATTAAATTCAGTTGCTGAGAGGTTTCGAAGAAGCTTGGATTGTGGTTCTGAAAGGATTAGAAGCTTAGAAAGGTCATTGGAATCATGGTCTTCAGTAGCATATTTGGAAAAACCCTGGGCTTGATGAAGGAAATCCTTGACCCGCAAGGGCCATTTCTTCAGAGGTGGAACAAGATATTTGTACTATCGTGTGTGCTTGCAATATCTCTCGATCCTTTGTTCTTCTACATTCCTGTGATTGATGATGATAAGAAATGTCTTGGGTTGGACAAAAAGCTGCAGACGGTGGCTATTGCTTTGCGTTTGTTTTCTGACATATTTTACGTGATTCATATGATCCTTCAATTCCGAACTGGTTTTATTGCTCCCTCTTCCACTACTATAGTATTTGGGGGAGGTGTACTGGTAAAAGATCCTGGGGCAATAGCAAGGAGATATTTGTGCTCATATTTCTTTGTTGACATTCTTGCAGTTCTTCCTCTGCCACAGGTACGAGAAACTTCATGCTGCCAAAATGTGTTTCCTATTGTCCGATGAGAATCAATTCAATAAAAGCTACGGCGACCCTGTTGCCAGAGCAATAATGGCCGGTTCTAGGGCAAGGTACTACTATTGGTGCAGGAATAGGCTTCACCTTGCTCTGAGCCCCTTCCAGGTAGCTTGAGCAATGGAGTCCAAAAGAGTAATAAAATATTAGTTTTGGCTTGTTCTATACATGCATCACTTCATGTCTGTGGAGGAATGAGACCTTCACGTCCTGGAAACTTGTGTCGTAACCAAGTATTCCCTCTGTACTCATTTGTTGGTTTCTTTGGGGATTCCAACTTATTAAGGGAACAAAATTATTGAATATGTCTTATTTTTATTTTCTTTTTTTAGCCTTTTAGTCTTTTAGGAATATCATCATTGCCTTTTCTTATTGCTAGTAATTAAGTTAAAGGTGAACGGTAAAAGATTATAAAATAATCAACTTTTGCACATTACTTTTTGTACATTGACAATCTTTTTGTGACAATTAAAAATGCCAATAGAGACCAATAAATAGGGATAGGGAGGAAGTATTCAATTTGAAAGTTCATTTCTATATTATGATACCAAAGTTATGCTGGTCATATGTTTAGTGGGAATGTGGGATCTTTTGTGGATTAGTCACAATAATTGGTTGTGCTTTTTTATTTTCACTATCTTCAACTTCGGATGTGGAATGCCAGGTGCATTTATACAATTGTATATTCGGTTTCTAGGGATGATGTCTTGAATATTATGTTGTGTCCAATTTTCAAAGTTTCTTAATGTACGACACTTAACGTTTCCTAAATTGATTTCTATCTCTAATCTTTCGTAATGTATCCAGGTGGTTATTTTGTTTATCATTCCACACATGGGAGGGTCAAGATCTTTGAATACAAAGCGCTTGTTGAGTGTAGTTGTCTTATTACAATATATACCAAGGCTTTTTCGAGTTCATCCATTATACAAAGAAGCCACGAGAACTTCTGGTATATTCACTGAAACTGCTTGGGCTGGAGCTGCATTTAATCTCTTTCTCTACATGCTTGCCAGTCATGTAAGTTTGCTCTCATACTTGATCTTACTTTAGACTTCGAGCTTGATCAAAGTATGTATCTGTTAGACTTTGTGTGGATCTTCT
Source organism: Vaccinium myrtillus (assembly GCA_016920895.1). Taxonomy (NCBI): domain Eukaryota; kingdom Viridiplantae; phylum Streptophyta; class Magnoliopsida; order Ericales; family Ericaceae; genus Vaccinium; species Vaccinium myrtillus. The sequence continues at coordinate 34,191,501 of CM029279.1, forward strand.
TAGCTTTGAAGCTTTGAATAGATATCCTCTAGGCCTATTAAGTTTGGTGTGTAACCATAAGTTTTCTATGGTGGGTACACTTGCGAGTAGTATTACCTATGTACATGGACTTCTATTCTTTCTCTTCTAAGATCTCACTAGTTTTTCTGATCATTCGAGGATTTGATGTCTATTAGGTACTTGGAGCATTTTGGTACTTGTTTTCTATAGAACGAGAAACTGCGTGCTGGAAGAAAGCCTGTGGAAATCAGACTGAATGTGTCAACTCTTCAGTGTATTGTGATTATAGTACAGGGTTTAAAGTATTTCTGAATGATTCCTGCCCCATACAGACACCAAATGTTGAACTATTTGATTTTGGAATTTTCCTTGATGCACTTCAGTCAGGTGTTGTTGGATCAGTAGATTTTCCGGAGAAGTTCTTTTATTGCTTTTGGTGGGGCCTGCAAAATCTGAGGTATGTACAGATAAGATCCTCTATCGATACACACTCGTTTTTATAAGAATTTTGCATCAACAAATATGTCGGGCTAGCATATGAAATGGTCGGCTACAAGTCCAACTTTTGAGTTTTGCAAGTTATTGAAGAATGCCAAGAAATTCAAACGTATGCTACCATACACAGTATGTGTGTCATGTTGACATTATGCTCCCTGTTCACTGTCCCCAAATTGATCCATTATGCACACTTTTCATGATGTCACGCTGTATGTATCACAGATTCGCACATGTGAAGCTGGAACTTTCTTTTCGCTTATTCCAGTTGCGTTTGATGCTGGAAGAAAAATCCGGTTGACCTGATCTTGATCAAGTTGTTTTAGATAGGTTAGTTAATAGCAAACAATAGTCAAGCATTGAGGTTTTTTTCTTATGATAAATTCACTAGAAGTTTGTCTCCAATCCACTTTAACTTCCCCGACCCTCCAACTATTGGTAAGTTTGAACAAGCTGTGGTAAACTCTGGGAGTCCCGTTTTCTCTATCTGTTTATTTTGTTCCTCTTCATGATATTATACTGGTTATTGGCTTCTCAAGGCTGTCGTTCTTATTTACACTTGGGGATAAAGATGTGCCACAAATTAGTTAAGGAACCGAGTTTTCTGTATCTGTTTATTTTGTAAAATAGATGAAGATTTTGAAAAGAATCAAACTAGAGCATATACATGAGTGTTAGAATATAGCTCTAGATTGACAAAGGATGATTGAATCAAATGAAATCAATTCATTCCAAATGCATATAACCACAAGAGTGTATAAGAGGAAGTGTTTCTCTCTCTAAAAGTGGGTGATGCAAGAGTCATACCCTAAAAATGAGAAAAATAAGCTTATATACCCTTTAAATCCAGACTGGCGCTACAGAGGCGCATTGGCGCGCGTGCTACCATAGGAGCCGCTTTGAGGGCTGCATGCATTTAAATGATTATTAAAAGGGAAAAATGCGAGGGAGCGCTTTGAGCGCACGTGTTGCTACGGAGGTGCTCCGGAGGCGCTTTAGGAGCAGATCAATCGAATCATAAAATGCCTTAGAAAAATTCTCCTTCCAACCCAAGGCAAACCAAACACTCTACGCGCCATGGAAAATACTTTCTCCATCAATCCCAAAACCATAGAATTAAAAACAAGATTTTTCCCATGAAACCTCTAATCAAATAAACCAATTCATGCATGGAAAATCTTTAATCATGAAATGCATATACCTCTTTGCAATCAAAATCCAAGCCTTCTTCATGGCAATGGCTTCTCAATAATTTTTTATCGATTGTGGTGGAGTGTCTAGACTCAATAAAATAAAACAACCTCCCAAGCCCAAATTGAAAAAAAGTAAATACAGACTCCAATCGTTTGTCATTATCAGGAAATCGGCAATTAACCTGACACTTATGTCCAGCATCAACTATATAGTTGGTCTTATCTCATTTGACCAGAAGAATAACTTCCCAGTTGGTAAATGTATAGTCCATGCTTTTTCAGGGAAAAGTGGCATTATTGTTACCACTTCAAAAGTTACTCTTTGATGATTTCTAAATTCTCATATTTTGCAGTTCTCTGGGTCAAAACCTCCAAACAAGTACCTTTGTGTGGGAAATTTGCTTCGCAGTGTTCATTTCCATCTCTGGCTTGGTGTTATTTGCATTTCTCATCGGAAATATGCAGGTTGGTTTTGGACATTCTTTTGTCAATGCTCTTAGTCTGTTAATTTGAGCATGTTTAGAATCTGTAGCATCTAAATTACCAGTTGGAAAAAGCGCACACCTGGTTGTTATGGCCACTTAGCAGTCGTAAGGCACACTGGCTCGCACTGGATTGTTTAGACTACACAATTTAGTCTTTATGAACACCTGATCACATATTCTTATAATGCTTTGGTTACATTGTAGAACACTACAATGGTTCAAGAAACTTCCATTTTTTATTGTCACACCAGAATGATGTTCCTTAATTGATGAGTTCCAGAGTTTCCAAACGAATTTCCTATTTGACCATTTTGCTTTTAAATGCTGCCGAGTGGCAATGGTTTGGTTCAATATCAACATCACTAATGCAGCTCATTTCCCGATATTTTGTCTTGGGCATAGTCTTCTGAATACCAAGAAACAGCAGTCATGTGTAACCGTGCATGATTGAATTTCTACACATTACGTGTTCAAGTCAGTGTTAGGTAAAATTGCAGTTATAATTCATGGCCTGTATGCTCAAATCCTTGATGGGACCTGTGTATAGTTAAAAGTTCAACACCTAATTCCCTTTTGTTGTAACAGACGTATCTGCAGTCCACAACCCAGAGATTGGAGGAGATGAGAGTCAAAAGGCAAGATGCAGAACAATGGATGTCCCACCGTTCACTCCCTGTGAATCTGAGGGAGCGAATTAGAAGATATGAACAGTACAAATGGCAGGAAACGAGAGGTGTTGATGAAGAGAATCTAATTCGTAATCTTCCAAAGGACCTCAGGAGGGACATAAAGCGCCATCTCTGTTTGGGTCTGCTCATGAAAGTGAGTTTGTTTGCTTTTCTACAATTTAGCGCATCCTTACAGGGAATGTGAACGGTATCACATTATCTATATTCTTTCCTTGATTTTAAGCCGTGGGGCTATCTATGTTTAGTAGCATTATAGTTGCAGAGACCCAAGCTTATAGAGCAGTGGGACAAAACCACGGTGGCGCAAGCTGAACACTTAAGTGCTATCCATCTCCTGTATCCGGGTTCGAGCCCAGGGAGTTCCTCTCCCTCACTGCTAATAGGGGGAAAAACTATAGGGACCAGTTCTAGTGTAACTTAATTAACTAGAAAAACAATTCCAGGAATCAGAGACCTGTAATTATGCCTAGCTGTATTCTCATACCTATCCTCTCTTGCAGCGTTAAATGTTTTTTCCCCAGTTCACAATGACACAATCATTGAACGGTCATCAATGTTATGCTTTCTGCAATTTTTTTCATTTTTTTCTTTTAGGCTTGATGATTATTAGCTTGTGGATTGGAATCTTACATACCCTTGTGGATTTTTTATAAGGTGCCAATGTTTAATAAGATGGATGACCAACTATTGGACGCTTTGTGCAACCGTCTAAAACCGGTGCTCTACACGGGAAACAGCTTCATCGTGCGAGAGGGAGACCCAGTTGACGAGATGCTATTTGTAATGAGGGGGAAGTTAGTTACCGTGACCACTAATGGGGGAAGGACCGGATTTTTTAACTTGGATTATCTCAAGCGCGGAGACTTTTGTGGAGAAGAGCTTCTTACTTGGGCTTTAGATCCTCATTCCTCAAATAACCTCCCAATCTCAACGAGAACGGTCCAAGCCCTCTTAGAAGTGGAAGCATTTGTCCTAAAAGCGGACGGTTTGAAGTTTGTCGCCTCTCAATTTAGGAGGTTGCACAGCAAGCAGCTCCGCCATACGTTCAGGTTTTATTCGCAACAGTGGAGGACTTGGGCAGCTTGTTTCATACAAGCGGCGTGGCGAAGATACTGCAAAAAGAAGATGGAGGTGTCCCTCAGGGAAGAGGAAAATAGTTTGCAAGATGCATTGGCTAAGGATGGGGGGAGCTCGCCGAGTCTGGGGGCCACGATTTACGCATCGCGGTTTGCTGCTAATGCTCTCCGTGCTATAAGGCGGAATGCTGGGGCTCGGAGAGCGAGGTTGCCTGGGAGAATCTCTCCGATGATGCTTCAGAAGCCGGCCGAGCCTGATTTTACTGCTGAAGATAAATAGTGTAGTTAATTGCTGCTGGTATGTTTAGAGTTTAATTTGTTTTGAGTTACTTGCTCTAAATGTGATATTGGAAGCACTGGTGGTTTGGTAGTAGTATTGTTGCACAATTGTACCACGTACATGTAAATATGCATAGAGTATATTGTGCTCAATGTGCTGTATAAGAGCCCTCTTGTCTTTCTATAAAGGACTACATATTTTAATTGTGCAAAAAGACATCAGTGATTATTTATAGAAGTATTTAGTTTTAATTAGTTCTGAAGATCAAATTCCCCCTCGAGAGTTCTTGAATTTTGTGGTACTTCTTTGCTTGCAACATTCTTTTATATTTTGCCAGTTTTAATAAATTAAAAGAAAATTTTTATTTTCTTCATTGGAGGTGATTTTTGTTTTAGGAGAATTATACATGTTTTCACTAGTTATAAGTTACTCCATCCGTCCCTTTCTAAGTGTCCCACTTCGTAAATTCAACTTTTTATGAAGACATCATCCTTACACTTTAAAGAGTTATAATTTTCCTCAATTACTTTCTATGAAAATATTATCATTACACTTTTACCTACTAACTTTTCAAAATGAAATTTACTTTTAAGGGCCAAATAGAAAAATACTACTGTAACTTTTACCCACTAACTTACAAAATGGACATTTATTAAGGGACCGTACAAAATGAAATATTGGAATCATAAAAACGGACGGAGGGAATATAATTTAAGAGACTCATAATTTACAATCGTGAACTACGTGACATGAGGCCTCTAAAAAAGAATTTACATGATTGGGGTGTTTTAAAAGAGATGCGTTACAAGCTACCAACGCGTGCCTAAAGAATATACTCTCTTTTGTTTTCAACGAGAGGTTCAAATACTTTGTCCCGATTAACTTGGTAGCCTGTGTGATGCGAGTCATGTGACTGATCCGTACTGCTAATCCACGGAGTTCTACCTGTATGGACTGTTTGTTTGGAGGACTTAGAGAAAACGGGGATAAGATAATACCACAAATTAGTTAACATTGGGGGTTGACGTATTTTTTTATTATCCCATCATGTGAATAGGATAAAGGTGCAGATTATATGTAACTTTGTACTACTATGTTTGGTAAGGGAGGGATAAGGTTTTGAAAAGTAATATTGGCTGTTGTATCGAAGTCCCAGGATTACTAATTCTAAAGGAGAGGTGGGATACAATAGTTACTCTTCTTTTTTTTTTTGAAATGCAAAAAGGGTGGAAAGGGACGACTAACGTAGCAAACACCCCTTAGGCGTGACCATAGAAGTTTCCGACCCGCTATGGAATGTCTGGTTTGTTACTTGGATGAGAGATTATTGACCCGAATTAGTCCCAATCATAATCCATGAAATTGGGACGATCCTTTTTAAGGTGAGCACCATATATTTTCTCCTAATTAAATCCAATCTCATCCTCAATCCTCCCAAACAAACGAGCCCATAGAGTTTGTCGATCGGGTCATTAGCACAAAATATTGACTTGAATCAACATTTCAATCATATAATCAGAACTTATCTTTCGACTAGCTGTGGGCCGTCGTGCGGAGCACACGAGAGGTCATGTCCGTGGGTGGTGGAGTCTTTGATTTGTTGCTCTGGATTACATGCATGTTTGCATCTTAATCACAAGTGTTTAGTACACGCAATAGATTAAGCAAAACTCCACCTATAGTTATACCAAGTACATAATTTCAAAAACGATGGTTCATAAAATCATTGTTAAGACTGTGGTGTCCTCAAAAATTCAGTGAACCTTCTCTAACGATTCCTGACCCAAGTGAGCGGCGAGTGGGTGGTGAGTGATCCTTCACGAACTCCTGCACACGTAACGCATGTCGTTAGCACCCAACTTGGCCGGAATGTGGCCAGGGAAGGCACTCCGACGATCTAGTAAGAGACCGGAGAAGAAAGACGTATTGAGAGTGTATTTGTAGAGAGAGAAAATGTTGTGTCCTTTTTAGGGCTCCTTCACTTCGTATTTATAGGCTCCCCAAGTACAGGGGCAAACCAGTCATTTCGGCTCGGATGACGTCACCGAGCATCACGAGCCAACCTCACAAGTATTGCATGCAAGCGTTCCCCAATGTGGCTATGACACGTAGCGTAACCGCTTGGTATATGTCACGCTGACGTAGGAACAACTGTAGCATGCACATGTGCCTTCCCAAGTTTGTTATGAGCGTTAACCGCCTCGGGTGACGTCATAAAAGACGTCACTGATATCTCGGGTCACCCTTCCGAGCCATCTCGGATATGATCCGTCTCGGATGATTCGTCCGGTCCACAGCTCGCTCCGGGCAGGAAACCGGTTCGTCTCGGATGGGCCTACCTCGGTCGGCCCATAGCATTTTGTCCCTTAGCCAGCTTTGGAGGCCCGTTTGGGCCTTGGCTCTCTTGGGCTTGTCGGCCGAGCCCCAGTAAGGCTGCTATTTTTTGGCCCACTACAAAGACCCATCACAATGCGAACTAAATTTTTATCACACAAGCTAATTAATTCCGGACTTTAAGAGTCCACACATTAAGCAACCTATATTAAAAACACATAGAAGTTTACACATATTGTCCAAAACAGAAATCAACTCTAATGAGCCTAACGCCACGATGATGTAATCCAGCATCACGAGTTTCAATGCCGGTAGAAAACCAGCAAAAGCCAAAAGAATGGTTGAAGATCAATTGTTTTTCCAAAGATAATGACACAATCTATTTTCAGGAGTTAAGATCATGCTCAAAGCTTTGCTTCATTGCCTGTTACCGTGCATGAGCATAGTTGAGACTGCATGCTCCTGTAAGAGGAACTTGAGGATCCAATAGTGAAAAATCCAAGACCGGTCGCTTATCCTGTATAATGTATTTCATCCCAGCTGATGTATATACAGATGGGTTACTGCAAGAAGCTCCATAAACTTTGGTCCCATTAACCACTGCTTTCTCCCAACATTTAAGACTGGAATTCTCATGATACCCACAGCAGTACTCGAAAGGATGAACAAAACTTACGTCATCGAAGAGTGACAGTGAGATTATATATATATGCACCAAAAAAAAAAGAAGCTCTTTTAGAGGATGTTACACATAACATTGTACTAAAAAACAAATTTTCTAAACCCATCTATCGATCTCCTTCTTTAAGGCTGTGCTTGGATGGAGGATATGGAAGGGGATAACATTTCACCCCCTCTTATTCCTAAGCCCCACTTTATATCCATGGTTTGGCAAAACAAAAAACCAGGGGATAAGATTTCACTCCCTCTAAAGTTATTCCTCTGTGATGGCTTAAGGGGGACAACTTTTGGGCACCCCTTGGCCTCCTCAAAAATTATCTGGCTGTAGAGGAGCGGGTTTTTGACGATTTCACCCCTCCTTATTAGGGATGACAATTTCACCCAAAACCAATGGATACCCGAACCAAACCGACCCTATCGGAGAGGTTTTTTATATTTTTTTCTACCCATGGGGTGGGTTTGGTTTTCAAACCATGATACCCAGCGGGTTTGGATTTGGGTTTGATCTTAGCAAGTATTCGGCCAAACCCAAACCCAAACCGATCCATATAATATTACTTATAGGATATGTATAAACATATTTGTATTTTTATATTCGTGTAATTTTTATTTTTCATTTCATAACTTTCAGTGGCTTTTCAGTTCATCTCCCTCCTTATTCCTCTCAAATCCCTTTTAAAAAATTTACCCAAAAAAAAATCTCCAGTCTCTATAAGAACCTCTTAAGAAAAGTTTATTATTTAGTTATTTCCTTTGATTATGTTGGAATTTAGATGTTTAATGGTAAAATCATATGGTATGTTACTTTTTTATTTTAATATGTAATCTTTTTCCTTCAAATGTTTATTAATGGAATGAATATTAATGCGGGTTTGGTGCGGTTTGGATAAAATCCAAATCCATATGGTTTGGTTATGGTGCACTAAAATTCATACCCGTCGGATATCGGTTTGGATTTGGGTATAGATAAATGCTTTGGGTTTGGGTATGGTAATCATAAAATCCGGACCAAACCGATCCATTGCCATCCCTACTCCTTATCCCTTTACCCCCATTTTATCATCCACCCCCTCTTATTCCTCTATTTTATTAAACATCAAAACCAAGTAATTTTTTATCCCTCTCCATAAACATCACATCAATGTGGATCAACCCTCCAAAAATAATATCCCTTTTATCTTATCCCCTCTATAATTTATCCCATGAAATTAATCCTCCATCCAATCAGCCCCTAAAGGCTAAACCCATCTATCGGAGTCTAGCTCCTATCCTATTTCACCGAATTTTTCCTTCTCAATTCCATTTTAGTGATCGGGACTATTCATATTTTGAATTGATTGAGAGCATCAACCATATCAAAAATCAAGTTAATCGACCATGGTTCGGTAAAATTTTGAACTACGTTTTTAGAAAATACTCCATTTGTTCCTAAATAAGTGTCCACTTTACTATTCCAGCTAGATTAGAAAATTGTCTATAATTTTCAATCTATAAAGAAAAAAATATGTAATATTGATTTTGTTTGATAAAACTCAATGAGTTCTAAAATACAATTTTTTTTAAAAAGTATATAATACCTTATAGATTATAGATTAAAAATTATAGACAATTTAAAAACAAAGTTAAAATGTAAATATGGACACTTATTTAGGAACCAAAGGAGCAGTAGAAATGGTACAATTTGTCAAAAATAGTACTCCTACAATTTGGCTCCAATCATTGGAGAGGAGGTGGACTCCTCTCTTATCTCTCTCTCCCGCGACAAAGCTTCCTCGAAATCAAACCGAAAGCTTCCTCGAAATGAGACTAATAAAGACTTGAATGAAATGGCGGCTGCTCGCACAGATGCCCCCTCGAACTTTCCCTCCATGTCTACCCTCTTTAAAAGCATTCCTCTCGTCACACCCCCACTCACAGAATTCATACACTTGAAGTTCCTTCACAGTTGGTGGTACGATCAACCTTCTCGATTCACTCGTGCTTGCTATATGCTTGCATTTTATCATTTCTTACTGAAATTATCAAACTTCCATGTCTTAAATTGTGTCTCTCTCTATCAATCGATCTCAATATTGGAGACCTTTGTTAGTTCTGCTTGTATGTAATGTAGTTTGTTTGAGGTGTTGCTTTTGAGAGTTAATTTGAGCCCCTTCGGATGGCGAGAAAGGGTGAGATAAGAGAGAGAGCCCTCACCAAATCTCACCATTTTTGGTGAGATTAGATGAGTAAGGGGAAGAGCCAATCAAAATATTTCATTTTTTGTACTTCTCTCTTCATTTCTCAGCAACATACTCAATTCAGATGACTGATTTGACTAGAAGCCATAACCTTTCTTTTCTTTTCTTTTCTCATGAAATCTCTCCGTCCAAATATGCGTTTAGCCCATCATTGTCCAATAGCAGCATTTGGATTATGCATTTCGCTGTGCATGCATGACATTGTCTATACAGAAACAAGAGATGTAGAGTGAAATTTCTACTTGTTTTATTTGTGATATTCTCGATGATTGGAAGTAAGAAGCCTTTGTTCGTTTTGTAATTTGACCATCTCATTGAAAAAATGTGGGAAGTAACACTCTTGCGAATAGATGCTTAAGTTACCATTGGTTTCCTTACAAAAAACAGTTGAACTTTCCTCCTGTTGTGATATGTGCAGGGATTAACATTCTGCAGCTTGTGGCTGATCTACTGGTAGCAGTTTAGTACCTAAAGAACTTCCCAGTTTTGAAGAGTACCTTAGAGGTGGCCCGTCTATTTTGGACATCGTCATACGTGCACTGAGGTTATGAAGCACGGGCAAGAGAAGTCTGTGAGGTAGTTTTTTCTTCCTTTTTTTTTTTCCCAGAAAAAAATGTTGTGCACATTGTATTAACCATGTTCCGTATTTTTGATATTGGATGCTTGTCTTGTTAAGGAAATACAATTCCACATTGCTTGGGTATGGAACGAGTGATTATTGAATATAATATTGGGATTGTCCACCTAATAGCGCTTTTGGGTTGGATATAAAGTCCACGTATTCGTTTATTTCTTCCATCTGATATTCATTTCTGTCAATTGTTTCCTTAAGTTCTAGATTCGAGATATTCCGGTAAGCGTGTCGGGTTTTTTGTCTACCATAGATCATGTTGTACTTTCTTTTGGAGTTGATGTTTTCAATGCTGTGTGACTCCATCTCCAAAAGTCAAAATAGCTAGGCACTGATGTTTGACTTTGTTAATCTATCTTCAACTTTCAGGACTTGGAACAGGACAAAAATGAAAATCCTTGACCCGCGATGGCCATTTCTTCAGAAGTGGAATAAAATATTTGTATGGTCGTGTGTGCTTGCAGTTTTTCTCGATGTTTTGTTCCTTTACATTCCTGTGATCGTTGATGACAAGAAATGTCTTGGGCTGGACAAAAACCTGCAGACAGCGGCAATTGTTTTGCGTTCCTTTTCTGACTTATTTTATATGGTTCATATGATCTTTCAATTCCGAACTGGTTTTATTGCTCCATCTTCTCAAGTATTTGGAAGAGGTGTGTTGGTAAAAGATGCTTCGATAATAGCAAGGCGATATTTGTGCTCCAACTTCTTCATTGACATTCTTGCAGTTCTTCCTCTGCCACAGGTACGAGAAATTTCATGCCGCCAAAATGTGTTTTCCTATTGTTCTGTATTGGACAACTTGAGAAAAGATAATTGTGACCCTGTTGCCTGAGCAATTATGGCTGGTTCCAGAGCAGGGTACTACTATCTGATGCAGGGATAGGTTGCACCTTGCTCTGAACCCCTTCCAGATAGCTAGGGCCATTGTGCCAGCCAAGGTTTACTAGTAGTTTTGGCTTTGTTCTGCACATGCACAGTCTACGTTAATGGATAAATTAGACATTCCATCCTGGTGCATGACCTCACAGGCACTGGGAATTTGTGTCATAATCAAGTATTCAATAGGAAAATTCAGTTTCATGCTGTGATAAAAGTTCTGCTGGTTTTTGGTATTGGTCATATGTTCTATGGATCTCTCGAACTTGGCAATGATTCGCTGTGCTTTTTTTACCATCACTATCTTGAACTTGGGGAAATGGGAATGGGGGAGGGATTTATGTTACTGCAAATTCGGTTTATAGGGATGATGCTTTTGTGTTATTTTGTTCTATCCAATATTTCCAAGTTGGAAGAAAAGCTAATGGACAATATGTTACTTTACGTTTCCAGTATTGATTTTCTCTCTCTCTCTCTCTCGTAATGTATCCAGGTGGTTGTTTTATCTATCATTCCACGAATGGGAGGGTCAAGATCTTGGAATACAATGAACTTGTTGAAGTTTGTTGTTTTATTCCAATATGTACCTAGGGCTCTTCGAATTCATCCGTTGTACAAAGAAGCAACAATAACTTCTGGTATATTCACTGGAACTGCTTGGTCTGGAGCTGCATTTAATCTCTTTCTCTACATGCTTGCTAGTCATGTAAGTTTCCTCACAAAAATTGATCTTACGTTCTTATTGTCAGAATTTTGTACATTTTAAGTTTGATCAAAATATATATCTACTAGACTTTGTGTGGATCTTCTTATTGTTGAAAGTTAGAATGATCCATTGGACCTGTTAAGTTTGCTGTTTCCATGGCGTGTACATTACCATAGGTAGTGGACCTGCCTTTCTGATCCATTGGACCTGTTAAGTTTTCTGTGTACCATAAAGTTTCTATGGCGTCCACATGGACTTCTATTCTTTCTCCTCTCAGGTCTCACCAGCCTTTCTGATCATTGATGGATTTGATATCTATTAGGTACTGGGAGCATTTTGGTACTTGTTTTCTATAGAACGAGAAACTAAGTGCTGGAAGAAAGCCTGTGGAAAGAGGACTGAATGTGTAAACTATTCAGTGTATTGTGATCATAGTACTGGGTTTAAAGTATTTCTGAATGATTCCTGCTCCATAGAGACACCAAATGCTGCTCTTTTTGATTTTGGAATCTTCCTCGATGCACTTCAGTCCGGTGTCGTAGGAACAATGAATTATCCAGAGAAGTTCTTTTATTGCTTTTGGTGGGGCCTGCAAAATCTGAGGTAAGTGCAGATTAGATCCTCTATTGATATCGTATTCATCTTTGTTACCAGAAGTTGACATTTGATAATCATATTTTGCAGTTCTCTTGGTCAAAACCTCAAGACAAGTACCTTTGTCTGGGAAATTTGCTTTGCTGTGTTCATTTCCATATCTGGCATGGTATTATTTTCCCTTCTCATCGGAAATATGCAGGTTAGTTTTGGACATTATTTTATGATTGCTCATAGTCTGTTAATGTGAGCATGAGAATCTGTGGCAGCTAAATTAACTGTGGGAAACAGTGTATACTTTGTTAGTATGGCAACCTAGTAGTCATAAGGCACACTAGCTCACAATGGATTGTTTAGACCGAACATTTTAGTCTTCATGAAGACGTGATCACATATTCTTCAAATGCTGAAGAAAATGTTTTTCTTTAATTCTATAGAATTATAATGGTTCAAAGAAACTGCCCTTCATAATGTCTTTGGGACACCAAAATGATGTTTCTTAATTGACAGTTCTATAATTTTTGAACTGAATTTATACTTGGCCAGTTTGTTTTGAAAGGTGCTGAGCGGCGATTGGTAGATTGGGGGTTCCCTTTTCCCCAGTGATATCAACGTTAGTAATGCAGCTCCCTTCCTGATATTGTTCAGAAAACCGCAGTCATGTGTTACTTTGTATGATGGGATTGATATACATTACTGTCATTACTTGTTCAAGTAGGGGTGAACATGAGCCCGCTCGATCCGAACCTTGTCAGGCTCGGCTCGGCTTGGCTCATCTAAAATTTTCGAAGCTCAGGCTCTGCTCGATTTGTTCGTTCAAAATTTTTTCAGCTTTTTAAACTCAAATGATCCGAATGCACTCTCAAGTGTGATAACTTTTATTTTATTGTAATATATTTCCTAACATAAGTCAAAACAATAAAGAAATAAAATCCATTAAGAAATTGATCAACAAAAACCTGATATGATACCTCTATATAAAAATGCATATATAAATCCCACTGAAATATTACAGATGAATAGTCCTCCCAAAAAATTTCTTATTGTATTTTGATCCCAGGTTTGTGAGTGTAATCGAACCGAATACTCTTAGGTTTGGGCCTGGCTCGCTCATGAAACGAGCCAAAAAAATGAGGCTTGGGTTTGGTTCCTTTAGTAAATGAATGAACTTGAACGAGCTCTTGATGAGCGGAGCTCCGAATAGTTCATGGAGAGCTCATTTCATTTGCAATCCTATGTTCAAGTGAGCGATAGCTAGGATAAAATTGCTGTTATATTTCATGATCTACATGCTCAAAGACCATCCTCATTGGGGTCTATGCAGAAAAATTTTCGATATCTAATTCCTTTTGGTGCAACAAAAGTATCTGCTGCAGTCCACAACAACTAGATTGGAGGAGTGGAGAGTCAAAATGCGAGACGCAGAACAGTGGATGTCCACTCGTTTGCTCCCTACAGATCTGAGGAAGCGAATCAGACGATATGAACAGTACAAATGGCAGGAAACTAGAGGTGTTGATGAAGAGAATCTGATCCGAAATCTTCCGAAGGATCTCAGGAGCGACATAAAGCGCCATCTTGGTTTGAATCAGCTTAGGAGAGTGAGTTCCTTTTGCTTTTGTGCAATTTAATTCATCCATTCAGGGAACGTGAATGGCGTAACAGTACTATCTCCATTCCATTATGCCGCCTTGGCTGCTGACATGCCTTGCATATATTGTCTCTAGAGATTTCAAGTCCAGATTTAGTAGATGAAATTTTCTGTTTAACTTCCACCGTGTTTTTCCCTTTTCTGTTCCCCAGTTGTCTCATTGGTGATTTCAACACCTCATTTGGGACTGTAGATTCTCTATTGCGTTCTTGAATTCTATTATTAATTGATACTAATACCAAGTCTGATGGAGTCTATGTTCCGTAGAATTGTAGTTTAAAGAATCCCAAATGTAGATATGAATGCGAAGGTTTGAAGGCTTTATCTTGTGGATACTGGATAGGAAGGCTATTATTTGTTCCAAGGCCACTTCCGGTGACCATATTTGGTTCTTACGATGATTATTAGCTTGTGATTAAATGTTATCTACTCTTCTGGAATTGTAAGGTGCCACTGTTTGATACACTGGAAGAAAACCTGTTGGACACTTTGTGTGGCCATCTAGAACGGGTGCTCTACACAGAAGACAGTTTTGTCATCCGAGAGGGGGCCCCAGTTGACGAGATGCTCTTCGTAACGGACGGGAGACTAAATTCTTGGACCACTAATAGGGGTGGGCAACAGGTAATTTCGTGTCATTTTCGTGTTATCTATCACAATCTTATTTATGAATTCCCAGAATATTTTTCAACTCACCAATTTTTCGTGTCATGTTTCGGGTCGTGTCGTGTTCGGGTTGTCTTGTCATATCAAAAAGTCCTACTTTTAGCTAAATTTTTATTTTTATAAGTTGACAGTTCATCAAACTAATGTCTAATGTATAAAATTACTCATAAAAATGTTTATTTTTAGCTTAATTATATAGATTTATTTTATTTTTCGTGTCAGGCATGCCTAGCCCTAAAGTGCGGAGACTTTTGTGGAGAAGAGCTTCTTACTTGGGCTTTAGATCCTCATTTCTCAAATAACCTCCCAATCTCAACGAGAACGGTCCAAGCCCTCTCAGAAGTGGAAGCATTTGTCCTAAAAATGGATGGTTTGAAGTTTGTCGCCTCTCAATTTAGGAGGTTGCACAGCAAGCAGCTCCGCCATACGTTCAGGTTTTATTCGCATCAGTGGAGGACTTGGGCAGCTTGTTTCATACAAGTGGCGTGGCGAAGATATTGTAGAAAGAAGTTGGAGGTGTCCCTTTGGGAAGAGGAAAATAGGTTGCGAGATGCATTGGCTAAAGGCGGGGAAAGCTCGCTGAGGTTAGGCGCTACCATTTACACTGCTAGATTTGTCACTAATGTCGTCCGTGCCGTAAGGCAGAATGGTGGGACTCGGACACCAAGTTTTCCAGATGGAATTTTGCCGACAATGGTTCAGAAGCCGGCAGAACCTGACTTTGGTGTAGAAGGTGAGTACTAGTGTAGTTGGAATGTTGTTTTCATTTATCTTTTTGTAATAGCTTTATCTGTATAGGTTCTTTTGTGCTAAATGTGATATAATGCTTAGTGTGTCGTATATCTGTACATGTATTCCGAATTGTAGAAGAGAATGTGATGTTTCTCTTAAGATAGATGAGATCGTTTTCAAGCTGAATTATAGAAGAGTTTCTCTTGAGATAGATGGGACCATATTCAAGAAATATTAGGGGATACAATGGGGTTGGCCATGAGATAACGTTGTACTTTTGGGCGGAAAAAATTTTCTGGAATTTTTTTTTTCTTGGGAAATATTTTCGGGCGTTCAATAAAAAGGAAAACAGAAATCAACGTAAAATATTTTTCCCAGTGAACGGAAATCAGTCCTTTTAGGATGAAATTTTTTTTCCTCAATTTAGATGCTGAAAACATTTTCTAACTCTCTTCGTCTCCCTCTCTGCCATGGATCTCGCTCATCGTCTCTCTCTCATGAAGAGTAATATCATTTCTGATCTAAACTTCCAATGGACAAATCATTTGATTTCGATTTTGTATGATGTGATTTCTGAACTTGAGCTATATAGATTTATCCTTGTTCTTTTTTAATCTTTTAGGTTTTAAGATATTGGTCGCATATGTGGATTTGTTCCACTTTTTGCTCTCAAATTTTTTTGGTTTGTTGCAGTCTATGGCCCTGAATGAATATCGAACTCATATCTACTCACTTTTCATGCAAGAATTCGAGCTAGGCGTTTAGATTTGTGGATAGTCGTTCTTCTATTTATGCTTAGGATGTGTGTAGTCCGTTGAAGCTGTGCAAACACTAGATTCATTTTCTTGGAAATACAGGCAAAGAATTTTGGGATGAAAACATAGAGAATTTGTTTGACTGATTCTTATGATGCAGTTGGATAATGACAATCCTTCAAAGGGAAAACATGGCATATTCAAGCCTCATTGTTTTGGCATTTTCAAGTCTCATTGTTTTGTGCCCACCTACTGATTGTTTGCTTAGGCTATAATTTGCCAAGTCTTTTTGATGATATAGATGAAGAAACTGTTGCTGAATCAGACTCGACTGATTTTGATGTTGCCTTCGAAGAGGTATCAAAAGATTCAAAAGGGAAAAACACAACTTCTTCAAGTGAGGTCCCATCTCAAGTAAGATCTCACCGGAAGAGTAGTCGTGACGAAGATGAGCGTTATGACAAGTTATCGACACAACTTGAAGAAGTTGTTGTAGCAATCAAGAAACTTACCGATGATCAACTTAATGTGAAGGACCTCTATGATGAAGTTATGAAGACAGAAGGTTTCGATGAATTGGCACTTGCATTAGCATTTGACCACTTGGTTGAAAATGAAAAGGTTGCGAAGGCATTTATGGTGAAGAATGAGAGACTCCGAAGGGCATGGTTGGAGGGTTTTTTAAGCATAAATTCGTGAAGTTAATGGCTTCAATTTGCACAAAAGATGTCCATGTTACAGATTATAAATTGTGGAACACAGAGTTTGCTTTTATATACTGATTATTTTATGGTTATGGGTATTATCTGGACCCTATTTCTGTGTCTAAATGAGCTTTTTTTTCTTTCTCATTCGTCATTCCTAATCTATTAAATGTAGGGGTGTCAAACCGGCTGGGTCGGCACGGGCACGGCACGCCAGAGGCACGGTAAAAACCTGGCACGACACGGTATAAGTTGGCACGTGGCACAACACGGGCACTGAATTGAGCGAGCACGACACGGTCTAAGGCGGCACGTGGCACGACACGGTCTTGTACGGGCACGACAAGAAGTAAACGGGGCACGAGGTACAGCACGATACGGCTTTATTCTAGCACGGCCCGGGCCAGGGCACGAGCACGGAAATTGGCACGGCACTGCACGGAAGTAGGATG
The DNA here is from genome assembly GCA_016920895.1 of Vaccinium myrtillus. NCBI lineage: Eukaryota > Viridiplantae > Streptophyta > Magnoliopsida > Ericales > Ericaceae > Vaccinium > Vaccinium myrtillus. The sequence continues at coordinate 34,208,741 of CM029279.1, forward strand.
GGCATGGCACGGCATGGGCACGTCGCAGCACGGACGCACGGTTCTAGCAAGGCACGTTGGCACGGCACGGCACGGCAGGAGGCAAAAAAAAATGTTAAATACTTTATTTCTATCATTGTATGGATTTTTTTGATAATCCAAAAAAGGGAAGAATTAATTTTTGGTTGTTTTAGTGAATTATATATTTATATCAAGTTAATAAAAATTGAATTCAAGTCATGAACAAAAAAAAGAAACAAAGGGAAAAATAAGTTACAATTTTTTATTTTATATTATATTATATTATTTTTAGAGAGAGAGAGAGAGAGAGAGAGTTTGGACAAAAATAAATAAATAAGCTTTTAAAACATTTTATATGATTAATAAATTTTAAGGGCGACTTGTTCAAAAGTCCTAGACAAAGAATTTGTAACCCCATTAATCCACCAAACAAGTTTATAACCTATCTAGTCCTAAAGCTGGCATATTTCTTCATTTATTTATTTATTTATTTTACGAAAAAAAGTTTGTACCTCTATGGAAGTGCCAAAAAAGTTTGTACCCTATGAAAGTGCCTAAAACCCTAGGGTACCCTATGAAAGTGCCTAAACCACTAAAACCCTATAATAGGAAAGTGCACCCTAAAGCCTAAACCCTAGGGTACCCTATGAAAGTGCCAAAAAAGTTTGTACCCTATGAAAGTGCCTAAAATCCTAGGGTACCCTATGAAAGTGCCTAAAACCCTAGGGTACCCTATGAAAGTGCCTAAACCACTAAAACCCTATAATAGGAAAATGCACCCTAAAACCTAAACCCTAGGATACCCTTTGAAAGTACCTAAATTTAAATTAAAAAAATTTGTGGACCTTAGACCTTGTAAAACTTTAACATGGACTAAATGGCCCAATAAGTCCCCACTTATGGACCCTAGAACAATTACCCCTTTAAATTAAAATTCAAACATGAAAAAAAAAATGTATACCGACACTGGCATATCGCACGTTCGCACATATTACATATTTATATATATTGATATTATACTCATAGACATTGCCTTTTATGAGTTTATCTAATAAAGATTTTGAAAAAAAAATATTAATTTGTTTTTGTGAAAAAATAAAATAAAAAAAAAAAAAAAAATCTATGTTTTGTAAGTCATGAACAAAAAAATAATTTTTTTAAAAAATAAATAAATAATAATAAATTTTTTTAGAGAGAGAGAGAGATAGACAAAAAAATAAAAAAAAGTTACAAATTGTTTTTATAAAAAAATGATAGAAATTCAAATTATAGGAATTAAATTCTTTTATTAAATTATAAAAGACTCACAATAATGGACCTCCACTTTCCGGACCAAATTTCGACGATCGGAACCGTTAGATGTGTTTAAAACATGTTTTCAATGTCCTACACAAAGATTTGGCAAAAAATAGTACTCGGAAGGGCTTGATCGGAGTAGGTTTTCGTAAAACTACTTTACGAAAACCTTGTCCGATCAAGCCCTTCTGGCTAGTTTTTTTTCCCCAAATCCTTGCATAGGACCTTCAAAACACGTTCTAAACACATCTAACGGTTCTGATTTTGGAAAAATTGATTAGGTGGCGTTGAAGTGGTGCATTATAGTACTGAAATTCCACGAAATGCAATAAATGTGTTCTGATCGTGTGGTTGCTGATATCGGACGATCATCGATTTGGGCGAGAATGATAGAATCGATAAGATATTAAATCGTAATGGTTTAGATCGAACATTCGGAAAAACGAGTGTGCACCCACCCTTCAATTCTATACATCAAACTTACTTCTATATGAACCAAGCTACTATGTTTTAGTATAATGTACGATAGCCACACAATCACAACACAACTATGACGATCCACACCGTTCACTTTGTTTGTGTTGATGTTTTAATGACTCTCGCCAATTTTTTCGTCTATCGGATTTTGAAAGGTCCTTCATCGGAACACAATTATGACGATCTTCACCATTCATGACAAAAAATGGCTTTTGGGTCCCACTTTTTGGTCCCGCGTGACTAATCTGAACCGTTAAATAATTTCAACATAATGTTTTGTATAGTTTTGCAAAAAATCAGGTCAATTGGATATGCATAACACGTCGATCCAAGCTACGCACATCCAATTGATTTCAAAACTTGCAGTTTTGGATCTGCTAGTTTCGCATATCCAATTGTTCTGATTTTTTGAAAGGTCGTACAAAATGTTATTTTAAAATTATTTAACGGTTCAGATTATTCACGCGGGATCAAAATGTGGGACCCAAAGTGCCATTTTCTGTGCACTAATCTGTTGCCGATAGCCCTAGGTTTTAAGGGGGTATAAATACCCCATTATAACAACCACCACCATTAACCCTAATCTCATCTCTCTCTACATTCTCGAACGGTCCTCCATTCGTCTGTCTCTTTCTCGAACGGTCCTCTCTCTCATCTCACCGGACATTGATCCACCACCACCGGTCCACCACCACTCCACTAGTCCACCACCGATCGACCACCACCAGTCTACCATAACACCAGTCCACCACCGACCGATCCACCACCAGTCCACCACGTCCACCACCACAACACTCGGTCCACCACCATCCACCACCGCAACACTAGTCCACCACCAGTCCACCACCGATCGATCCACCACAACCACCACAACACCAGTCCACCCCACTCCACCACTGATCGATCCACCACCACAACACCACTCCACCACCACTCCACCACCGATCGACCACCATCCACCACCACAACACATGCCACACCAGTCCACCACCATCGATCCACCACCATCCACCACAACACCACCACCGATCCACCACCAGTCCTAGGGTTTCACCATTGGCTAGAGTTTGTGGGTAAGACTGTGTGTGCGTGTGTGTTGGGTTTTGGATTTTATTTGATCTGTGTTTGGATTTTTCGTAGATCAGTGACAGTAGATGGATGCGAGTAATTTTGATTTTGGAGTAGGGGATCCTAACCCCTACTCTGAGTCTTCTGATGATGAACATGGTGGAAACCTTGTCCCTGTTCATGTTGCACCACAGGGACAGGGTTTGGAGTCTGTTGGTGAAGCTGCCTCCAAAGTTAACACTGGAACATGACCTTCGGGTTCTACTCTGATTGTAGCTTCGACTCCAACAAATTTAACCCGTAGTGGTTCAAAAAGGAAACGCACATCATGGGTATGGCATCATTTCTCTATAAATAAAAACTACAAAGATGACAATGGTATTGATATAGGGCCTAAGGCAATATGTAATAATTGTGGCGTAGTATATGCCTGCAAAAGTTTAACGGTGTAGGGCAGCATGGTAGGCACATTCACACTAAACATCCAGATAAAGTTGTGCATTTGAGTGGTGAATTTGATAGTAGTATGCAAAATTTTGTTTATACAAAAGAAAATATGAGAGATGGACTGGCCCATTACGTAGCATCATCAGAACAACCATTTACTTTTGGTGATGATATTAGATTTGAAAATTTTACTAAAACTTGCTTTTATCCTCCATTTTCTAAAGTTTCTCGAAATACAACCCGTAATGATACGAAGAAAGCGTATAGTGAAGTTAGAAAAGATTTGATTTCTGAACTTGCTGGAATTGGTGCAATCTCGTTTACTTCTGATAAGTGGTCTGGTATAAATAATCGTGGTTATATTTGTGTGACTGCTCATTATATAGACTCTATTTGGACTTTGCGAAAAAAAAATTATTGCTTTCCATTTAGTGGAGTTTCCTCATGATGCTGATCAAATATTTGAAACTGTTATGACCGTTTTTAAGGATTATGAAGTTGTTGATAAAGTTTTTAGCCTTACTTTAGACAATGCCTCTGCTAATACTGCTGCATTGCCATTGTTTAGAAAAAAATTGACTCCTGCATATTTTGGTGACTCATTGCATGTTCGATGTGTGTGCCATGTCATTAACTTAGTTGTGCAAGATGGTTTGAACCATATAGCACCGCATATTTCAAAAATTCAAGCTGCTGTTCTTTTTATTGGTACATCCTCATCTAGGCAACAAGAATTTGATAAATTGTGTGCTACATGTTATAGTTTGAAGTCCAAATCTATGAATTCTCTGATGTTCCTACCCATTGGAATTCGACTTATCTTATGTTAAAGTCTTGTAGGAAATATAGTGATGCAATATCTGCTTTTGTTAACCAGAGTTATCGTGGTGCTCCTTTAACTCCAGCTGATTGGAATATTGCTTTCGAGTTCATGAATTTTTTTAAAGTGTTTTATGTTGCTACCTTAGTGAAATTATATGCAAAGGTATAACAAGTCCTAGAGGGGGGGTGAATAGGACTACCAAATTAAAAATTAACTATCCCAATTTTAATCCACTTAATCATTTTCCATGGTGAGACAATTAAAATCACAAAATGAAGAAGTATAGCAATAATCAAAAGAACACGAACACGAGGATATACGTGGAAACTACTTAGGGTCTAAATACCCTAAGCATAAAACCACGGCCTAATCTACCAATTGCTATAAATCAAAAGGTTAAATCAAGAGTTACAAGATTAGGAATTACCAACTTGCCCCAAGCTACACCTAACTCCACTCCTTGATTTAGCTCCCCGAGCCCTGTTAAACGGCAATTTTTTTTATTAATTACTTTGGATGGGCCGATAAAAATATATGCATATAGAAAATATATGTAGCGGTCAGAAAAAAATATACCTTGGGAGATATAAGTACTTGAATGTGACACAAAGGAATGGTCGCATTTTTAGTTAACAGTTACCCAACATATGTGACTAGATATTTCAAATTCACATGTGAACATTTGTGGAATTGTTTGCTTAGACAAAGCAACAAAAAATAATAAAACAAAAAAAGTTACAGGAGATGTTTCGTGGAGGAATTTCCGGAGAAAAATTGCCCTTGATCTCTCATTGACTTGTTCAAACCCTACCCAAGAAACTACCCACTACCAACAAACTCCCCTACAAAGTTGTGCCAGAGGGAAAGTCGGCAACCACGTTGCCTAGTTGAAGTGCTGCTATCTGCCTCATGCCTATATATATGGACAAAGGCAAACAATTGGGGGGGAGAAAAAGAGAGACTTTGGAGAAAATTTTCGGAAGACGACAAGCAAGAAAAAAAGTTTACAAGGAGAGTAAAGTGAGAAGAGAAGTTTTAAGTAAGGAATCAGTACCCATCGGAGAAAGTTGAAGGTATAACTTCTTATTTCTTCTCAGTCACTTTCTTCCATCTCTGCTTTCTTTCTTTTTCTTTTCTCAAATCTCTTCCTCCTTTTCTAAAAAGGACAGTGAATACAAGTTTTTCAAGAAAAAGATAAATGTGTACAAGCTTGAGGAGAGGTTGAAGGAAGTTATGCACCTCCTAACATAATCTAGGAGTAGGTTTAAAGAGCTTGAGGCGTATTCTGAGTCAAAAAATCAGCGGTTGAGCAAAAAGGAAAACATATACCAAAATTTTACTGATTCCCAACTTGGTGCACTACGGGTTTGGTCTTACTTTTTCTTCTACATTTTGATGTTTAATGCCAGAAGTTTGATTTAAAGTTCGGAAAAATGGTTCAGGAATTAAAGTTAACTTCCCAAACAATCAAACAAGATACTTTGAGGACACAAAAGAGCTATTCAGACAAATTTCATCGCTTAGGTGGGTAGGTTGTTTAGAAACCATGGCAAATGTGATGAAACTCTTAACCAACTTCTACTATGTTCAGGGACAAAGTTTAAAGCTTTAGCAGATACCTCGCAAAACTATTATGTAGTACTTGCAGAGGATAGGAAGCTACATAACGAGGTTCAAGAGTTAAAAGGTGCCAGTACTTTAACTTACATTGCAAAAAGTTTCCACGGACAAGATTTATATTCTCATGCTTGCGTTTTCTTTGAAAGGAAATATTAGGGTTTATTGTCGCATATGACCATTTCTACCTGGATAGAAGTAGAAGCAAACGATCATAGACTCCTTAAATGAGTATGGGGAATTGACTATTAACCAACCCTTCCAAACAAGGAAAAGATGGTCAGAGGTCATTCAAGTTTAATAAGATCTATGGTCTAGAAACAGATGATGGTTTCTTTTCATATCTAAGATTTTGTACATGTACTCGAAACAGACAATATAATCAGGGGTAGAATCAAGATTTAGCATTATGGACTACCTAAAGATAAGTCTCATGGGTTTGGGGTTCTAGAAACTCCAAATCAAATGATGGGTCTTTCAAGTTTGTGCTACTGATTTGATTAGGGTTCCTACACCCTGTTCAGGATATTCAGAATGTAAAAAGCTTAAGTGGTGTAGACACCCCAATCCGGGCCATTGAAAATCCTCGGCCTTCCCAATGATGAAAAATTCCTGATAAGAGCACGCGAAGCTTGATTGAGTACTTAGGGACCCACCAAAAACCTTCCAAAAACCCACCAAAAGCCCCTAGAAATCCTAGGAACAAGCCACAATGCCAAAACAAGAGAACCCATACTCCTCCCATAGGCACCCAGAGTAGCCAACTCTGGGCGCCCAGACTTAGTGTAGGCGCCTACACTTCATAGTCTGGGCACCCACACTAAGTCCAGGCGCCTAGAATTGCATAGTCTGGGCGCTCAAACTTCTTTCCAGATTGCGTGTGTTTGAAGGTAGAATTGGGCGGGAGGACCATTTTGGGGGATTTTTGCAGAAATTTTTGAGAGATAGTGGGGGAGGGGATGATTAGCCTAATTGGACCCCTAACCTACTCCCCTAATGACCCTTTCTACCCCTTTGTGCCTATAAAACCCACTCATCCTCTCCATTTGAGAGGATGATCAACTCTCTTCCCTTTCACACTGTTACTGTCACACCCCACTCAGCCAGGACCTAACCTGCCCAAAGTGGTTGGACCACCTGACTGAACCTGTACACATCTCGGGATACCCGCAACCACAAGAGATAAAATAAAATAAAAATGACTGTAACTCGCAACAGAAGCACACAACATAAATAATTACATCAACACCAAAGTCATACACAGTCTAAGTATTCACGACTTCCCCGTCACTTATACAAGTCCAAAGTACTGGACTACAACACAACCACACCATCCTCGCAAACCAATATGTATATAGCATTCATAGTCTAACAAAAGTTCAAGAACAACCACTATACACCCCTGACTGGCACTGTAGTTGGACCGACAACTAGCTCATCCAGGTATCTGCAACCAAAAAAGGTCACAGGAGAATGTACATTAGCAACATAATAAAAAGAAATGTCCAAGCTCCTAAGATGGATTGTAGTTTCACAAATCAACCACTGCATAAATATTTCAACCAGATTTTTCTGCTCACAAAAACTCATATCAACAACACACCCAAAGAAGATTTTCAATAATTAAATTCTCACCCATTCCTCATAACATAAAATCACATAAATTTTTACCAAGTGCGCCGATGAGTCGTCTACCTCACGACCAGGAGTTATGACGGTACCGTTACCTCGTTCACAGGCTCACATATAGTGGCGGTGACGAGGGCCATTCTTTATCACCAATGGTAGGTGCAATCCACACAGTAAACAAGAGCTAAGCTTGCACTGCTCACACTTGGCACAGCCCACGAATGCAAGATGCCAACCTTGCAAACTAAAACGTGGGCACAAAGGCATAAAATTCTCTTTTCACCCATAAAATTATTTAATCCTTCCAAAACAGAATATAGCTATCACGTACTCGAAAAACATCAAAGGAGCTTACAAAAACAGTAATGGTCACTTAACAACTTAGAAAAACACAACATTTCTATTTATTATAGAAGCTGTACATTCTCACCTGACAAAAGACCAACTTCGCTAAAATCTCTATCCTCTATGGTCTGGAGACGTAACCGTGATCCTCCTCACGTTATCCTCACCTAAAAATATAGTTTATAAAACATTCATAAGTCTCACGTTCACCCCCCAAGCTTAAATGCAAGTGAAATGCATGAATATGCATAAAGACACATAACAGCCTTACGGTCTCCGAATTTACAGAATTAATATACACATCCTTTTTCCACGAAATTTTTACCACATATACTAGACACATACAGAAACAACATATCAAAAATTCAGAATTTTCTGAGCTTGATAACTATTTTTCAACCAACACCCAACAGACCAGTACTTGCTGTAAAATTACAAAAACAGATTTTCTTACCAACTTTAAACCAAAACCTGCTATATCTCAGAAATAATTGGGCTATGTGGCTTATATATTTTGAAAGCCCTATGTGTCTAGTTTCTAACAAATCAAACGAAATGAAAATTAGAGTTTTCTAGGCTAAATTATGCCCGTTTTCGTGAAGCATGGCAGAGCTGCCAGCAACTGGTTTCAACAGACAGCAGTTCAATAAAACATTTTTCGTAAATTCTACACTTCACGAAAAATTCTGAAAATTTTACACGATATATATAACATATAACTACCACTACGGTTAAAATATCATAATTTTTGGAGCTGAAATACTATAGAATAAAATTCGTACCTTTATTCAGAAATTTTCCCCCAAACTCCTCACTTCTTCCTTCTCTCTCTCTCTCTCTTCGATGGTGAGGCAGAGAAATGAAAGTCTTGGTCTTCCAAAGTCTTCCAATCTCATCCCTTAAGGGTGAGGTGTCCCCTGATGCCAAAATTTTCCACAAGTAGTAACCAAAACCTCCCCCATTGACTAGAAGTCAATATACCATGAGGTGTCCTCCCCTCTTGTAAATTTTTTCCACAAACAATAACTAATGCCAATCCACTCACCAGAATTTCCGTCCCCTCTCTTGACTTCTAATTCTTCTTTTGTTTTTTTTTTTATACCACCACTACACACATAATTGGGACACAAGCATATGAGGTATTTAATGTGGACTATACTACACTCAAACTATCCATGCACTGTCAATAACATGACATGTCACGCATCAAATGATTTATTAAATAAAAATATGTATGAAACGCACTATGATATGAAAGGCGCATGTTAGGAACGGATGTCACAGTTACTCTGCTAAAATTCCTCCAGAAACACCATCCTCAACCAGTTCCTTCCTATTGCACCTACTCTTAACCTTAAAACCCATTTTTCCTACTACTTTAACTCAACACTTCCTCATCCTCCTCCAGAACCAAACCTCAACCGAAGTACCTACAATCTGTCCTTCACAGCTCCAGAAACTAAACCTCAGTCCATTCAACCACCATACATCATCCAAATTAACCTCCAAAGTTCATCAATAAAGTTTTAAAGGTAGATTGTCTACCAACAGTGTTCAAAGTGGTTCTCAAAGGGACACCGCACAGCTCTTTTTTTTTTTGGGTAAATGCCGCACAGCTCTTACTAGTCTTCTATACTAGTTAAAGGCTTAGGAAGGTCAAAAGTGCACAAAAAAGGGACAATCCCCTTGCACCCATACTAAATTTGGGCGCCCATATTCTCTAAGTATGGGCACCTGAACTTGCTTTCCTCTTCTATGTTTTGTTGTTTTTGGTTACTCTCACATGATCATCTGGGTCATCTTCATGCTATTTGAGGTTAGTATTTGCATTGCATGGTCCAAATGTCCATTTTAGAGTGTTTTTTAAAGTATTTTGGAAGTAAAATCATGCTTAAAAAGGATGTTTGGGGATTAGGAGTGAGTTGCATGTGTTCATTGTTAGTTTCAAGTATGATCAGAGGCATCACAGTAGATAAGAAAAGGGGTTTGAAGTCACCCACATTCACTACTTACATATTCCAAACATTTCATTGTGGGTCCACTCAATATCCCTCTCTCTCAAGCACAAATTTATCTATTAGTCCTTCATATGTACTATGGGGTATGAATCATGTCAGAAAGTAGTTCAATGCATCTCATTTCTTCCATTAAGCATATCAAACCATAGACTTCAAGATCAAATCACATTATAGATCTAGTTGTGGAGTCAATCTGGGTCAATGAATCATGGAGCATCATCTTATGCATAGTAGAGTGAGTAAAATAGGTTAAACTTGTTATTTATTCAAAGACCCGAACTAAGAAAAAGTCATCTTGCATTACACTCCAGGCGCCCATACTCACACATTCTGGGCGCCCACTCTTATTCCAGGCGCCTGGAATAGTCCATTCTGGGCGCCCAGACTTGATTACTACGGGTGTCTAGAAAATAGTCTGGGTGCAGGGTTGTGTATGTTTTTGAGACACACATGAGTATGTTTTGGACATTCTAGTAGTGTTTAATCGTGTTTCTGTGCAGCTCAACGCATTGTATATACTCATCATTCATTCATAACACATAGCACATGCATCCACTCGCTCCACTTCAATTTTGTAAATGCATTTACGTGCTCTCGCATGATTTTGTAAACAAAATCCATTTAAACAACGTTTTAGAAATCCCTTGGATATTTAGTAGAGACCGGCAGTCGTGCTGGGCGAGAGGGGTGCCCTAAACCCCTTCCTCTCTCATAACGTAGCTCCCGGACCTGAGAAATCTCGTTAATGAAAGACCAGTGAAACATTTTCCATATAAAGGGCAAAAGAGTCATTTTCAAATTAGTTTCTCGGGTACGGTCCACAAACCCGGGTGGCGACTCTAGAAATCGAAACCGTTTCCTTAAACTTTGGAATTTTGCGGGTTGTCCACAAGCGGAGTGCTAAAATCACACCCCTGAACAAGGTGTAGGAACACTATTCAAATCAGTAGCACAAACTTGAAAGACTCATCGTTTGATTTGGAGTTTCTAGAACCCCAAACCCATGAGACTTATCTTTAGGTAGCCCTTAATGCTAAATCCTGATTCTACCCCTGATTATATTGTTTGTTTCGAGTACATGTACAAAATTTTAGATGTGAAAAGAAACCTTGAGGTGCTTCCGGACCATAGATCTTATTAAACTTGAATGACCTCTGACCGTTTTTCCTTGTTTGGAAGGGTTGGTAATAGCCAATTCCCTATACTCATTTAAGGAGTCTATGATCGTTTGCTTCTACTTCTATCCAGGTAGAAATGGTCATATGCGACAATAAACTCTAATATTTCCTTTCAAAGAAAACGCAAGCATGAGAATATAAATCTTGTCCGTGGAAACTTTTTGCAATGTAAGTTAAAGTACTGGCACCTTTTAACTCTTGAACCTCGTTATGTAGCTTCATATCCTCTGCAATTACTGCATAATAGTTTTGTGAGGTATCTGCTAAAGCTTTTAGCTTTGTCCCTGAACATAGTAGAAGTTGGTTAAGAGTTCCATCACATTTGCCATGGTTTCTAAACAACCTACCCACCTAAGCAGTGAAATTCGTCTGAATAGCTCTTTTGTGTCCTCAAAGTATCTTGTTTGATTGTTTGAGAAGCTAACTTTAATTCATGAACCATTTTTCCGAACTTTAAATCAAACTTCTGGCATTAAACATCAAAATGTAGAAGAAAAAGTAAGACCAAACCCGTAGTGCACCAAGCTGGAAATCTGTAAAATTTTGGTATATGTTTTCATTCTTGCTCAACCGCTAATTTTTTGACTCAAAATACGCCTCAAGCTCTTTAACCCTACTCCTAGATTTTGTTAGGAGGTGCATAACTTCATTCAACCTCTCCTCAAGCTGTTGTTGAGTTTTCTTGGCTTCTGTTTCCATTTGTAAGCAGGACTCTTCATTTGCTTTCCTACTTGTTTCCAGTTCTTGCTTCGACTCATTGTTAATTTGTTCTTTCTCCTTCGCTAAATCCTGATTCTACCCCAAACCCATGTGAGGTAGTAGTTTATGGGTCTTATTGTCATTATGTTGTAGTTTATGGGTCTTCTTGTTATTTTTGTGTCTTAATGTAAGGGGGTAGTATAAGTAGTGTAAGAGTCTTTCATTTTAGCTAGCTTCTATTATTTTAAGAATATAATTATCAAGAGTTTTGTCTCTTTGTATCCCCTTTTGGGAGTTTCTCTCTCTAGAATATCTAATGGACTATCTTGGTTGCATCACCATGCACCCTATCAATTCGACCTCTGACATAGTAGAATTAATGGAAATTGGATTGAAGAATAGAGCTAAAGGTTCTGCTACCTTCAGGGGCGGCGGCACACTATGGTTTCAATGGTCACATGACCACCCAAAAAAAAAAAAAATTCCTTAGAATACATGTAGAACTTTTTGGATTGCCTATTGTTGAACACCTGTAGACACCCCGATTTTGAACCCAGGATGCGCTCGAGCATTTCCAATGATGAAATAGACCAATCGCGCATACCTCGAAGCTAAGAACAAGGCTTGAACTCACCGAACCACCCTAAACCATTCTAAACCCTCCTAGAACAACCTTAAACCAACCAAAATGACCAAAATACCCTTCAAACCATCCATAAACCATCTCAAAACAAACCCAAGCCTACACCATCTTCTAGTACATTCAAAACCCTCTTTATTGATATATAATTCATCCCAATCCGTTTTGAAATGAGGGAGATGTGTCCGTTTTACCAAAATGACTTGTTTTCCCGACCTTCTGAGGGTAAAATGGTCATATACTTGGATGTACAAATTATCTTGGGTTCAAACCACTTGGGTTAGAAAGTATACTCGACAAGCTTTCCAACGCTTCAAACCACGCACGAAACGGAGTTCGGTAGCACCCGGGGCGGCCCTGCAAAGTTTTACCTTTTGAGCAGCAGCCTTGAGCGCTCAAGGCCCCAACCTTGAGCGCTCAAGCCTATGGCTTTGAGCGCTCAACTCTGATCCAGATCAGTTTTCTGCAGAGCATCTAATCATGATATTCTACTGCAAGAGGAGCGTCTACCTACGTTTTCTACTGCCTAAATACACTTCCTAGACCCTTGAACATCTCCTCAATCACCCCCAAACCCAATTCAAAAATTAAACTCATTTTCCTCCCATTTCTCTCTCTATATAAACCTCCTCCACTCCCTCACTCACAAGGTTGGCTGCCCCTACTGCCATTTTCTCCCTCCATCAGATTAAACCCACTCTCTCTCATCACTTCCTCCATAGCCACCATCCTCCATCATCTTCAACCTCCAAAACACCCAAAAACCTTCTAAAAAAAGGCCTACAACACATGGGTCTTTGAGAAACCAACTACAACAGCCCCTCTCTCACTCTAATAAGCCACTTACAGCCCATACACTCCATCAATTTCGTCCAAACCTAGCTCTTCCATCAAAACTCACCTCATCCAAGCCAAAATCACCATTTTTAAGCTCAAATACTCCATCATCCACTCAATCAATCACTCAATCAGCCCTACACTCACACTCCTCTGTCCAAAATACTTCATCTATAGCCCATAAACACAGCCACTACCCATCCATTCATCAAACCACAAGTTCAAGCCTTGATCATAGCCGAAAAGGTAGAAAATCATGCGAAAAATCACTGTTTTGGTCTTGCTGAGGGAGACCAGTGGGCTCATTCAAGTTCCTCATACTTGAAATGAGCCTACAAGGTCTGAAAAGTGTCAACAAAAGCATTTTTAAAACTTGTTATTTTGGTATTCACTTTCCAAAATTCTTCAAAGTCCATGTTTCTGCCCAGTTTCGGAAAAATAAAGTATAATCATTGATTTGGGGTTGTTTGATCATCCAATATCATAAAATAGCAGAATTTGGCGACCTGGAAGTGGCTTGAGCGCTCAAGGCCTTACCCTTGAGCGCTCAATCCACTTTGAGCGCTCAAACCCCAACAGAAAGTCAGTCACAGTGTTTCAGCCATAACTTTTTACTCCGAACTCCGTTTTCAACGTATTATATATCAAAACGTAGATAATTTGAAGGGCTACAACTTTGTAGTTTTATGTTTTTCTCATTTCTATATCAAAACCCTCCAAAAAATGAAAATAGTGTCGGAAAGATAAATAATTTTGTTCAAAATGGTGTTTTAAGTTCTATTTTTCTCCTTCATTGTCATTTTCCTTGTTTATATCATTCTGTCATCGCATTGTACACTTCACACAAGCATCCACCATCACTTGGTTTGTGTTTTAATACTTGTTTATGTGTTTTCCCGTTCCCGTATCCCCCGTTATTTGCTCAAAATCAAATTTCAAACATTTCCAAAATCCCACAAAATGTTGAATAAAGACCGGTTCACGGACCGGGCGAGAGGGGTGCCGTAAAACCCTTCCCCTCTCGTAACCAAACCCCCGAATCCGAGAAATCTTTGGTTCCGCCATGATCAGTGAAATCTTTTTCAAATGAGCAAACGAGTCATGTTTTTATCGGTTTCTCGGGTTCGGACCTCAAATCCGGGTGGCGACTCTAACAATCTTCAATCTTTTCAAACGCCAAAACCGAACCGTTTTCCAGTGGGCCGTCCACAACACCCTACGTACCAAAATTAAAATTGAACACCCAAGCCCCAATAAATTGAAAATCCTGCCCAAAAAAGCTCAAGTATTGAACACTTGGGCCAATAAAAAAAAGCCCAAGTTCAATTCAAATTGAAACCCAAAAAATGAAAGCCCAAATAAAAAAAGGTATGTGAAGTACCTAAAAAGCTAAAGCCAAACCTGATACCCAAACAGAGGGACTAAATGCAGACCTGATAACCAAACAAAGGGACTAAAGGCAAACCTCATACCTAAATAGTCGACTTTTCACTTGCAAAAGCCAAAAAAAAACTTTCTTCTCTGGAGTCTGGACCACTGGTGCGACTTCAGACTTCGGCCATTCCGACCGAGTGAACTCAGTGAAGGCAAGTTCCAAGTCCCTTACCCCTTTGCCTCTTCCAAGGTCCAAGTCTCCAAGCCCACATCAATGACCTCACTCTCTCTCTCATAGGTAATGCGATAATGTATTGTAATCAACCCTAGGTTTTGTTCAATTTTTTATGAATAAATTAATGTAGATAATTGATTTATCAATTCCTTCAATGTTCAGCTACCAGTCAAGATGAGATGCTAGAATTTCATTGTCTAAGGTGGACTTAATGGCATTGGACATTCAACTTCAAAATTTCATTGTAGATATGAGATCTGATACAAGATTTGTTGGGCTTAAAGGGATTGGAGAACTTGATGTAAAGTTGGTGGAGACAGATAAGCATGTCATATATAGATTGGTTTAGAGAAAACTTCATAAAGCCTTTAAACTTTGACCGTAATGCCTCATAGGCCTCCAAACTTCATTAAATGTTAATTGAACCTCCAAACTTTACACATTTCTTTCAATTAGGCCCACGCCGTTTGAATCCGTCAATTTGCAAACGGAAAACGTCGACGTGGCACCTGAGCACACTTGGGAGCATGACATATGTCCCTCATACAAAAAAATCAGATGGCTAGGCCACATCCAATCCCCCCTCCACTATGAATCCTTGGCCGATGAAACACACTCATTCTCCTTTTCTGCAAATCGCCACATTTCTCGATCACTAGCCCCTTCGATCTTCTGCCATCAACCATGGCGCACCATCATGTCCTTATTATCATCTTACTCAGTCCCGACATGGCCGAAATTGGAAAAACGGTACCATAATTCAATAAATTAAAACCTATTACTTGATTCTCCAAAACCCGTGAATGAATTTCTAAGAGATCGGAAAAACATATGCAAACGAAAACAAAAGCTAAAGAAGGCAGTATAACGATTTGTGAAAAGCCATATTCTGTCATATGCATCTGCAAATCTTCATGGATTTGGGCTCATGTATGGATACATACTTTTGGTTTGTGTATATCTAAACCTAATTTCCATTATCGACACACCTATATATATGTACTTTTGGTTTATGAATGTATACGGGTTTGTATGGATGGATGGATGGAAATAGAGAGGGATGCATATGCAAATCTTCATGGAAATAGAGAGGGACGGGAAGCCCGGGGGACCCATTGTGCGGAAAGCCTGAGAAGTGAGAATAGCTTGGCCAGACAAGAGAGATGACAAAGGGGGGAATTGGGTGTGGCTTTTCCCTGTTCATTTTTTTGTAACGGACACGTGTCATGTTTTGGCAAATGAGACAGGGATATGGAGCTCTGCAACGTCGTCGTTTTGGTTTCCCATGTGCCACATCGACGTTTTCCGTTTGAAAATTGACGGATCCAAACGGTGTGGGTCTAATTGAAAGAAATGTGTAAAGTTTGGAGGTTCAATTAACATTTAATGAAGTTTGGAGGCCTACGAGGCATTGCGGTCAAAGTTTGGAGGCTTTTTTGAAGTTTTCCCATTGGTTTATTTGCTTGTGACATTGGTGTTGACTCTTCCTGTCGCCACTGCATCAGTTGAAAGAAGTTTTTCAGCGATGAAGTATATAAAGAGCAATTTGCGCAATCGAATAGGAGATCAGTGGATGAATGATTGCTTAGTTACTTATATTGAGAGTGATGTATTTGATACCGTTGATAACGAGGCTATTATGCGACGGTTTCAAAATATGAAAACTCGTCGAGGGCAATTGTAATATACTTTATGTCTTTATCCGTTGCTTTTGGGCGGCATTGTCGATATTAATAGAATTTTTTTTTGTCTATATTAAGTTGTGGTTTATAGTAGTAGACCATAAGAATTTATGAACACCCTTAGAAAAATTCTTGGAGCCGCCACTGGCTGCCTTGAACGAAAGCAGCAGTCGATCACACAGGTATTTTATTTTTTGAGTATTTAGGAATTTAATTGGGACTAGCAACATGCTATCTATTCAATCACATGATTTTGAACTTTTGCGCACAACATTGTCACTATTCATATCCGTGGGGCAGATGCAAAGAATGACACTTCTTTGAGAAGTTGTGTGACAGCCTATGACCCACCTGGATGCAACGGAGGTCTATGATATAAGAGAATAGATCATGCCCTAACTCAAGGCCTTTTAAAGTCATGAGGGCGTCAAAGCTCGTTCGTACTTCACAGTTAAGCGTGCTCACCCTGGAGCAATCCAGGGATGGGTGACCTTCTGGGAAGTTCAAGGAGCTTGGGCGACCAAAGTGGACAATATTGTGCAAGGCGGGGGCGGTCGTTACAGTTGGTATCAGAGCACAACCCCGGACTACGGGCTAGGAGCCACCTCTAGAATCTGCAGGAGCCACCTCTTGAATCCCGGAGTGGGAACAAAGTGCTATGCAGAACTAAGTGCTATACCTCCCGGGGGAAGGTCGCTGGGCCAATACGCAATGAGGACCTTGCATCATAAGGTGGGGAGAATGTGACGGCCCATGACCCACCTGGATGCAACGGAGGTATATGATATAAGAGAATAGATCATGCCCTAACTTGCACAAGGCCTTTTAAAGCCGTGAGGGCGTCAAAACTCGTTAGTACTTTACAGTTAAGCGTGCTCACCTTGGAGCAATCCAGGGATGGGTGACCTTCTGGGAAGTTCAAGAGCTTGGGCGACCAAAGCAGAAAATATTGTGCAAGACGGGGCGGGTCGTTACAGGTTGTCTTCACTTAGTCGATCTAGCTGGAAGTGAGAGAGTACATCATTCTGAGGTAACTGGAGATAGGCTTAAGGAATCTTAACATATAAATAGGTCATTGTTTGCTCTCAGAGATGTCATCTTTGCTTTTGGCACAAAAGAGTACTCACATTCCCTACAGAAATAGCAAGCGCACTCAAGTCCTTCAAAGCTCTCTAGGTACTTATTTCCTTTGCTTCAAATGTCCATGATATTGTTTCACATTGTGTTTCAGACTTTCAACTGAACTTTTTACATTTATGCCGGCATTATGACCAATTGATTTTTCTGTTTGTCTTTGTAATGCTCCACTACTCTAAATTTTAGCTTACTAAAGTTTAATTCTTTTCTTATACAATTTTTTTGGGGAAATAAGTAAGAAAATATGTTGGTGACTTTGGACCTCTGAATTCTCACCATTTTGGAATGTAATGTATGAGTATCATACTTACGAAAGTTGTGTTCCAAGGCGTACTAGCATTTTCTGGTTACACAGATTCATAAGTAGACATAGTTGGAATTACAAAAAGTGTTTTGTCTTCAAATATATTTTAACTAAGACTGGGAGAGGGTGATAAGGACACTTGCAAATGGGACACTAAGAAATTAAGTGGTATAGATACTTTATTTTAGTATCGGTTTCTATTTATAGTTTTGTTATTTTGATGCTGCAGGTGGTCATGCAAAGACTCTTATGTGTTTGTGCAACTTAATCCTGACTTAAGCTCATATTCGAAAACTCTGAATACCTTGAAGTTTGCTGAGAGGGTCTCTGGGGTTGAGCTTGGTGCAGCAAGGACCAACAAAGAGAGCAGAATAGGTGCTCTCTCGTCACTATGTACCATTTTTGTAAACTCTGATTTTTGATGCGGTTTTCGAAGTGGTTCTTTATGTTGAATACTATACACTGATGAAGCGAAGGTAGAACCTGTAAGGGCTTGCCAATTTCTGATTAAATTTGTATTATACGGCATATATGTAGAATGAAGACAAGATAGTTTTCAGATGAGTTGTTACATTTTTGCTACCTTGACGTATATAAGATAAAATGGAATCTTTTCTTATGAGCTTGGGCGGCCTCTCCACTCATTGTCAATCGGTTTTGAGTTGAATGCTCTAACAAACCTATTCCACACACACGACCAAAAGTACTTGGTGAAAATGCAACAAAACAATGGGTATGTGTTATATTGCCGGCGTATTTCTAGGGAAGAATTTCAATGTCCATAATTGTAAGAAGAGGTGCACAACTTCAACTTGCTGGAACTGAGATTTCTTAAGCCTAAGCTTCTTTTCTCCAATCTCTCCTAACATGTGTTTTTCTCTAGCTCTTAAACTACCATTGTATGGGCTATAAAACCTTTATTTTGTGCTGGAGGTAAAGATCTTGCATCAATCTGATACTTGAAGATTCGCGATATATTCTTTGGATTAATTATCCGTCTTGAAGAGATAAGTCTAAAAGTAAAAAAAATATGACCAAAAAAAAGTCCACTAAAGACGGAAAAAATATCAAACAACTGTCCTTTTTTGTCTATAGTGTCGTCTTATATAAACTTTTTTCAACTTCGATCCACATTTTTATACTTTTTTTATTCCTCTCATCGATACGAATGATAAATCCCATAAATTACGATGAAAAGCTAAATAAAAAATTATGAAAAAAAGGTTATTTAGACAAAAAGACGAAAGAATGGAGCCTTGTAATTTAACATGGCATCATAGCTTAGGGTGGGAGATCTCATGGGTTTAGGTCTCTCTGGCTATATTTGGTCCCTGCTTACATACTGCTTCTCCCTTGCATATTTTGTTTCGCTCTATCAATCTATGATTATTTGCACGTCCACGTGCACGGGGTTCCATGTGAGTATGGTTGTGGAATAGCTTGACATAAAATGTTGGGTCCATTCCTAACGGCTTAAGCTTTTGGAATAATTGATACCTTAATGTGTCCTCCGATTCTCTTATAACGTTATGACGCTCTGGAGGATGATGACGTGGCTTCCCCCTACCCCCCTCCTCCCCCTGTTGCCCATACCTATCAGGTCCAAATTGGGCCGCCGATCGGTGGTAGAGTTAGAGGACATTGAGCTTTTGGCTGGTGAGCTTAGCTCATCGTGGGCAGCGAAGGTTGGATGAGGTTGTTGAGAGACCTCCAATTGAGGGTGATGTCCACATACCCGTGGATTGAGGGAGGACATCAGCCCCAATAAAAACCAAATTTATCCGAACCACGTAAAAATCTTGTGTGTTCTCTTGGTTTTGTTATAGTTTGATTTATTGGTGTTGGGGTGCAGTACCGGGGTGGGGGCGGGAGCCCCCATGGGACACGAGTGTCTCGCAGTCCGGAGTGTGACTTCGGTGTGTAATTTCGGTCATAGGTCCGACCTAATTATTTCGATGTTAGTGTGTAATTAGGGTTATCAGTTTTCAGAGAAAAACAGAGGGGCGAGAGAAAACGCAGATCTCAGAGACATTGCAAGAAGACTTGTACTCTTGATTTCGATTTCATAGTGGGCTGGTGTGGCTCCAATGGTTTTTTCCTCGCGTTGAGGTTTTCCACGTATATCTGTGTCTTGTTTCTTTTCCATTTTTCCATTACGCACGATTACTTGATTTTTTGTTCTATGATTCATTGTTTCCAAGATCCGTAGGGATGTTGTGGGGTTGCGAAAATCCTAACAACTGGCTCAATACCCATTTTGCGGTAAGAACCCCAACATTTCCCATCAACCGAAGCACAATCAAAGAATCAATAAGGATTTAGTGTTCAAACCAGCAAACCGTCCTGTACATTAGCCAGTTGATGAAATCAATCTAAAACTTGAAATTTAAGGTAAATAGAACAGGTGAAAGGGTAAAACATGCAGGGAGAATGAAACTTTACAATGATGTACATTTCCCGGTGTGATTCAATTCCACTACCACTACACTGATGTTATCTTTGCTACCCCTAGCGGTTGCCAGCTCGGCCAGTACAGCCGCGGCTGCTTCAACTCGGCTTTCCTTCATGTCCCCATTGAATTTTCCTTCCCTTCCAAAGGCTTGGAATTTCTTCTTCATTCGGCCATCCAAACATGTCCTGACGACCTGGCACGCGAACTCATTCGATACAACGTCCCATAGGCCATCAGTTGCTAGAATCAGGAATTCATCCGCGCTAGTTCTTTTGATCACTTTGACTTCTGGTTTTGCTATCACAAATGGTTTGAGGTAATGATCCCCTGCATCCATGTTCACTAACCTTGTAAACAAAACAAAATCCAAAACCACCAAGTGTTTACATTTCAAAAGTCCCTCCATAAATCCATGATCCAGACAGAATATTCGTCAACAAGAATGATAGCAGAGTTTCTAAGAGCTCGAACGAACGAAGGATGACCTTACATGGGTCATGACACATTGCAAACCCTAGTTAAAGGTTGATCAAGTTGGCCAACCAATTTCTAAATTTTGATTGTGTCAATTTAAAATCTGTTGACTCCATGATTGAATTTCTCAGCCTCGGTCATATGTTTTAAGTCATATGCATGTGCAATAAAGTCAACATTTATTTATGTCACGCGGTAGGCGAGTTACAGTAACGGGACACTTATGCCAATATATTAGATCGCAACAAAATAGAAGAAATAGCGCATGGAGGAAAGAAAGAAACTAACAATGACAGACTTTTATTCATAAGAACTAGCAATCAATTTTTGTCTTTGATAAGATTCAGCCTCTCAATAAAAGATGTAAAAGGGTTATTGGCCAACTGGGCTAGCCCTAGTGGGCCAATGAAGTCGTAACTAGTTCATAAGTATTGTCAACATACCAATGGATCTCGATGTAGCAAGAACTCCCAGGACCCGATTCCCATTCCAGTTTATGACCCTTCCACCC
This sequence comes from Vaccinium myrtillus, assembly GCA_016920895.1. Lineage (NCBI taxonomy): Eukaryota > Viridiplantae > Streptophyta > Magnoliopsida > Ericales > Ericaceae > Vaccinium > Vaccinium myrtillus. Next base: position 34,229,984 of record CM029279.1, read on the forward strand.
GCGCCTTCAATTCTTTCCAACTCATCAGGTCGGTCGGGCTGTGAGCAGAAAGTTAGCATATCACAAAATTAGTCCATGAAACAAGCAGAGATTAAATATGTTACTTTCTTGAAAATTTCTAAAAGCTGAATCCATCAGAACAACATAGTGGTGGTATCTCTCTTAACAAATATGGTTAGAGTGTTGTGTGATTCATGCAATCAAAGTCGTGACTCATGCGGCACAATCTCGCTAACAAGAGGGCAGTAAGAGGGCTGCAAACAACGAGCAGCTCGTGGCTCGGTAAGTAATCGACCCGAGCTTCAGCTCGATTTTTAGGCTTGTTTAGTTAACGAGCTCGCAAAAGCTCGGCTCGATTGTATATACTCTGCTCGTTTAAGGAGGCTTGTTAATTAAATTACCTTGGCTCAACTCGTTAAGGGCTCGGCTCGTTTATGACCGATCTGAGCTTAAGCTCAATTTTTCGGCTCGTTTACTTAACAAACTGAGCTCGAACACTACAAAGCTCGGCTCAGTTGCATCCCTGCCAGTAACCAGCTAGCAGTTAGAGCTACATTTAATGTTCAACTTGTTTTCCTACTAACCAGAATTACAAACTACTACGGATTCATAAAATTCTGAACAAAAATGGGTTCGATATGGTTTTTAAATTTCGATAATAAATTGTTTTCCTTTCCATAAAGTTACATATAACGGTGAGATGAAAATCAAAACATCATCCATCCATCACGACGGCTACTATTACTTGTCTCGATATCTTTATTTCAAATCTTGAGTATCGAGTTTTCAGCTGCGTATGACTTTTTATAACTGTAATATTTCATCTTGAACGTACGTAAAATGGAAAATTTAATCAATGCTCTTATGGCACTACGTGATAGTCCAATAACAGGGGCGGCTTTACATTGGGATACCAATGGTCAACGGCTTTAAATCGTGATGAGTTAAAAAGGGCAAAAAAATAAAAAAAAAAAAGTTTTTGCTTGAACGAAGTTTTTGGCGTATCGAAAGCCAAGCGGATCAATCGGATTTACCTTATGATCACTAGACATGGACACCACCACCCCTCCACATGACATCACAGCTCTAGAGTCCCCACAGTTAGCAACCACCACCTCCTCCTCTCCCACCACCGCCACCACAGCAGTTGAACCCACCGTCGCCGACGAGGCCAAACCACTCTCCTCCGCCACTAATCCCCTCCCACTGTCATTCACTTCCTCATCCATTTTCCCAAAACACGCCGCCATTACCTTGTCCCAATCCACCAACAACGACGTCGTCGTCTCCAATAAACCACCTTCCTCCTCAATCTCTTCCACCAGTAACCGGTGTAACCGATCACGACAAGCGTGCGCAACACGTGACCCCCCGTGTCCGTCGTACACGCCGTAGAAATCGAATCCAACCGAATCATCGTAGTTAAAAACCCTATCTCAACCGCCACAGCGTCCTCCATTTCTCGTCTCCGACCGATCAAAGATATCGATCCATGTGCCAAGCACGTGTCTAAAACACCTCGTGACCTATCCCTCACTTCCGGAAGCCGCGTCGAAACGACGTCATTTTCCGACGACCGGTCGGAAGATGTGTACGATAACGACAGCTCCTTAGCTCGATTCTCCTCCAAATCTTCACTTTCGTTTCCAACTCGTCTCTTTTTCGAATAATGATCGTCGCTTCTGGATTTCAGTCGCCGGAGCTCCAAACGTTTCCGGCGGTTAGAAATCGTTCTTTTGGCGCTGTAATGAGATAAGGCGCCGGAATCGGAGAATGGATTTCGCCGGGAACTGTCGGCTGGCGGAGACCTGCGTCTTAAGCCGTGCATTGTTAGGTCATGAAATAAGAAAGGACAAAGAGACTGTAGAAGCACGCGTTTTAAGCGTGAAAAGGTAATGAAATCTGGACCGTTGAAATATTTTAATCGGTCGGATTGGCGCCACGTTAGGGAAAGTCAGCGGAAGTAGAGGATTACGTGTTGCCGGTTTGAGTAGATTAGGTGGCGGGAGAGATGATATTTATTGTTGATATTTTTGAGGTGGGCCCAGGCGTAAATTTCCTTTCCTTTCGTGGCGCCTCGAGCTGACGAGCCTTTTCTTTTGGGTGTACCAGAAATAGAATGTTGACTCAGACAGGTGTAGGGTTTAACGGGATTCGTGTGCTGGCCTCTTGCCACCTGCTGTTGGGTTGTTTGATTCTCTCTCCGTCCGGATTTGTTGGTCCGTTTTGGGAATTTCAATTTTTTTCCCATTACATTTTGAGTTTGTTAATTTTCTATTTTATCCTCAATCACTCCATTTAATACTCATTTCATTCCAATTTGATAGTCCACTACGAAACTACGTGCAATTTTCAAACTAAAAAATAATGTAGTTGCAAAAATTATTTTTTTATCAATATGGATCTTGTTTGATAGATCTCATTGAGAACTTTAATACGGTGCAAAAAAAATTCAAAAATGTAAACACATTATTTAAAAAAAATTAGTTTTTGAGTTGTTATTTTAAATTTTAGAAAATGGGCAAAAAGGTAAAATCTTCATACTTTATCATTTAACTTTTGAAAATGGACAAACATTTTCAGACTTGAAAAAGTATGTTTGTGGACTAACAAATCCGGACGGAGGGAGTAGTATTTAACAGGCGTGAAGGGTTTGATCTGTTCAAAAAGTTTAGCTTTTTTTTATTGACACTGTAGTGCCCAAAGCATTGTAGAATTGTAGTCACCCAATCACAACCGTCCATTCAATAAGTAACGTTTCGATTATTTTCATGCTATCTTCACATAAAGATAACTACTTACATGTAGAGTAATCTGAACCGTGGATTATCGAATGGACGACTGTGATTAGGGGACTGCAACTCTGCAGTGCTTTGGACACTAGAGATCCTGGATCCCAAAAAATTAGAGCACTTGGTTAGCGTGAACTTTTAAAAAGTGTATTGAAATATGTGAAAAGTGTATCAAAAGTGTGTGAAAATGTATTAACAGGTGTAAAAAGCACATTGGAGTATGTGATTTTTGCATTTTTCCTTACTTATAGTCTCAATGAGCTGTTAAGAGCATCAATATCAGGCTCTCTACTTTAACTTTAGAGAGCAAACTCCTCTAAAACCTCAAAAATCAGCCTCACCAAACAATCTCACCAATTTAAAGATTTCTTAACTTTGCTACAGTAACTTAACAAATTTGGTGACCTAATGTTCACTCACCAAAAGAGGAGGAGGGAGAGAAGTGTAAAAGTTTAATAGAGAGTCTGATTCTGTGAGTTTTTGATAAAGTGACTTGTTAAAGTTTGAATAGAGAGTCTGATAGTAATTTTTTGAAAAGTGACTTGCTAAATTATAAAAGGTGTTTTTGAGGTTAAATTTGGTGTTTTTTTGTGTGTCAGATAAGGATGCCCTAATAGAATGATCTTTATTTTATCAGAAATTGAGATATGGATAGCAAATTAGGAAGTTCATAGTGTGTGTTCAAAAAAAAAAAAAGATCTTTGAACTTCGGGGCTAACACGTACTATGAACTTGGGATTGCTGTCTATTTAATGATTTTATTTTATTAAGAGAGTAAAATTCTTGTGCACTTTTCAGAGTTGACATAAGATTTAAAGTTAGATTATTTTGTCGAGAAAAGGGTAAAAGAAAAATCTCGTAGGCCTCCTTATTTGACTATTGATGACAATGGGTATGTATCATTTGTGACATTAAAAAAATTAAAAAAGTAGAAAAAAAATGGAAATGGAAAATATTAGTCACACTTGTAAATTGTAAGTTTATAACAGAAATATCATACCAATGCTGTTACTACCAACAAATTTTCGCCCGAACGAGTTTTAAGACCTACATGAGCTCTCGTTTTGAAAATCCTCATGTTGCAGCACACTTCTGAAAACGTTCAAAAACATTTCTCCCATACCAATGACAACCTTATATCCATACTCTCACTATATAACCATTGAATGAAACCACTCGTGAAACATGCATTCGCAACTCATCTTTTGGTGTGTGTGTGTGTGTGTGTTTTTGGAGAAATAGATAGAAAAATGTATTAATCACTAACTATTACAAACTTAAACAACAAAAATACCGGAAAAAAACCTGAAAAGTACAGAAAATGAAAAGGAAAAGAAAAGTACAGGAAATGAAAAATCGCCGCCTTGCATGCGCCCTCCGGTCGTTGTCTTCGGGCTCGCCGGAGCTGTTGGAAGTCGCCGCCCGCCGTCGATGATGGAGTTCCACCGGAAAACCCCCGATCTGGCCCCCACGGGGCCAAAAATGGGGTGCGGTCACCCATACTAGACCGGAGAGGAACGGATCCGGCATGGGGGGTCTGTGATCGCCCAAAGAGGCTTTTAGAGATGGAGGAGGAGGAGGAGGAAGAAGGTGGAAAGGGTGTGGTGGGAGAGGGGAAGGGGCAGCGGTCAAAGAGGCTTCTCCCTCACTCCTCACTTTCTCTCTCTCTAAAAGTTTTCCTCACTTTCTCATCTTTTGGTGTGTTGACAATAGTGGCATTCTTTTGGTTTTATGGACCCTGCTATGGGTACAGAATTTTTTGTACAGAAATTGTACAAATCGCTCTCGGGGACCCACTTTTGGGTCCCATAAGAGTAATCTGAACCGTTCATTATTCTTAGAACATTTTTCCGAGGGGCCCCAAAAAATTTCCGCTCAATCGGACGGTTAGAAGTGCTTGAACCAAAGTCCCACCGTTTCAATCACTTCTAACTGTGTGGGACTTTGGTTCAAGCACTTCTAACCGTCCGATTGAGTTGAAATTTTGTGGGGCCCCTCGGAAAAATGTTCTAAGAATAATGAACTGTTTGATCACTCGTGTGGGACCCAAAAGTGGGTCCCCGAGAGCGATTTGTACAATTTCTGTACAAAAAATTATGTACCTGTAGGTTTACCCTGGTTTTATCTACTTTGTTTTCTTTTTTGGTCACGTATAACGCTGAAAGGTTTCTTTCAGTCCAACTTCTCTACATAAATGGTCCTAGGCCATTACATTAGAATCACCGCCGCTCATATGACCAGATTATTTGCAAACCGGTGAAAAGCTAAAACTTTCTTCTCTATCTTCTGCACCCCTCTCTCCTCTTCTCTCCATTTGGTTTCCCTCTTTCTTGGTTTCTTTCTCAGACCTTGTTCTTCCCCTGTAACCACAGGCTGACGACACACTAAAACTCACGGATGGAGCACTACACATCTATAGTTTGTAATGCACCCCTGCATTAGGGAGTCCTCGATTAAAAAATTGAGTAGTTTTTTAATTTGCTTAATAGGGGAGTAGATAGAAAGCCCCGAGAAAGAGGCTTCGATGCTCAGTCCCATAGATGAAATACCTTACAGCTCCTTTGGCTGGTGAGAGGAGAAAGGAGAAGAAAGGGGAGGGATCTCCCTTACTAGCGAGAAAAGAAAAGAAAGGGGAGGGGTTTCTCACCAAGGCATCCAAATAACCCTGAGAAATCACTCACTCTCTCTCCCTCCCATTCCAGTGACCTCTCTCATCTCCGGCGACTCTCCGGTGACCTCAAAACCCAGTTTTGATCACAGATCTGGCTTCACCTTGACGTGACGAAGACAATGGTGCGAGTACGACGGCGATCCGCGAGGGGGTGGACCGCATGGCTGCCGGAAGTCGACTTCGTCTTTCCAGAATCTCAATCGTGCCACTTTTGACGAGAAAGGAAATGGAGCTTTGAAGGGGATCCAGAATCTCACCTTCTCCTTCCCTCTCTCGCCTCTGGTGCCATCCAAACAGGGGTGAGAATCCCTTTTCCCGCAGAACCCTTTCTTATCTCTCGAAAACCCTCCATCCAAAGGAGGTGTTACTTCTTGAATACAACCCCAACAAGGACGGATCTAGAAATTCTGTATAGCGGGGGCACCAAATTCTACTAAGCTTAAACACAAATTTAAAGGAAAATACTACAATACACACCCCTTATTTTGCATACACCCTTATAAAAGTTATGATTTTTTTTTATAAATGTTACGATTTTTTATAAAAGTTACTAAATGTTTCAAAGTATAAGCACACTTTTACTTTACTTCGTTAGCTCCTCTCGAGAATTTGTCTAGTTCGCTATAGGAAAATTTATTTGGGTAAAAGGTGAACTTTTGCAGGTAGGTAACAAAATCTCTCATGGTCCCACTTTTACTTTACATCATTTTGTTGGAAACCACCACCTGACATTTACCCCTTCTTTATCACCATATATAGCTGTATGCCTTTCTTCTCTTTATTACCCATTTTTTAACCTTTCTTCTCTCTATTCAAGACAAGAGAAGCTGAAGCTCTATAGCTGGAAAACTTGAGCTCTTCGACTGATGGGATGGAGTGAACTCCGGCGTAATCAACCTTCTAGAGGGTCGTTCTAAGCATTTTCTCTTCTATTTTCTTTTCTTTCTTCCGCTTTAAAAAAAAATAAAAATCTGTGAAATTCCCTGAAGTTGAGCAGGGGCACATGCCCCCTTTGCCCCTGTACAGATCCATCCCTGAACCCCGATTTTGACAAAAGCACATTGGAGTAATAGGCTAGAGCCCAAGCCTGACAAAACATTGGGTTCAGCGGTGCCAAACCAATGGAGATCTACATTGGAATGGCTACAACCCTAATTTATTGCATTGTTGCCCTTCGTCCAAAGGAAAACAAACCAATGGAGATCTACATTGGGATGGCTAGCGAGTCGTGCTAATCCGAGTTTTGTAGTATTTGAGCTCAACTAGTTAGCTAAACAAGTCTAAAATTTGAGCTCAGTTTGGCTCGTTTTTAAACGAGCCAAGCCTAGTTCATTTACGAAACAAGCCCATGTAAACAAGTCGGGCCGCGTTTTAGAGTGTTGAACTCAACATGAGCCTAAAGCTCAAGCTGCTCGCAAGCAGGTTCATCAACCAAGTCGAATAGAATTTTAGAATATTTATAGCGAATTCGAATAATAGCTCGAGCCCAATAAAGATTAGATGAGCGGAACTCAACTAGACTTGAATCGAGCTCGAGCTTGTTCATAAGCCTTAACAATAAAAAAAAAATAGCACATATCTATGGTTGCAAAACAAGGCCAAGGCTGCAACTATATATTTCTGTTATGTACATAATAAATGAGTTCATACACAGTATCATGACAAAATATACATACATACGAATTTATACTTTATATAGTACATGTTCAAATTATCTTATATATACGATTCATAGAATTTAAATGTGGCATTTTTTTAGGGATGAGTGCATTCATGCATTGCATAATACATTGATGTGATAATAACATGTGTACTTTTAGTATAATAATTTATAAATTAGTTAGTGTTTCTAGCATTGCTCTTTTCTTACAGCCACAACCACGAATTGATTGGTAATCCCCAACATTGCAGACTACAAGTATTAAATTTTGCGGCTTTTTATTTGATGTTTTTGTTGAGACCTTTTGGTTCGTTGCATTTCCTATAAAAGTTCATAAATGGAACTTTCATTGGAGATTAACTTCTTTGCAGACCATCAGCAAAGCACCGATCAAATCTCTGCCGTCCATCCCGAGATTCAACGGTCTGGATCAATGCACTTCCTCTCTCTGTCCTCATAAAAAGCATCTAGGATTAAAAACAACAAATAAAATCCATGCATTATCCCAACCGTTGAATCTTGGGATGAACGGCGGAGATTTGCTCGATGCAAACCCCCTCTTTGCGGTTGGTCTACAAAGAAGTTAATCTCCTTTCATTATAGACACGTGCTCCAAGCCTCTAAAGTGTGCAAGCCTAATCTTGATGCTTGGACCCTATTTATTTATTATACGAAAATTGTGATTCATATTCAATTTTCCTAATAGACAAATCGAACTCACAGAAACATTTACCAACTCGAGACCAGGTAGCGATCCCGAATAAACTCATTCGCAGCTTGAAGAGTGGACAGCAAGTTTTTGCGTTGGGGTTGCGATTCTAGACAACCCCTTTTGTGCTTTCCAATATTCAGAGAGGGAGAGATGGGTGGAGGAGGACAAGCGATGAAGAGAATTCCTCTTATCAAATTCCCTCAAAGACACCCAAAACCCACCCCAGCTTCAGGTCTCACTTTCTTGTTTACTTCTTCTCTTTCTCGCCTTTTCTTCTACATATCTGATTTAATCTGTATACTTTCCATGAAAGCTCTGATAGTCCCCTTTTCATTTTTCTCTTGCGTTCCCCAGCTCGGCTTGTTAGGGCTCGACTCGGCTCAACTTGTTTAGGAATCGAGCCAAGTTGAAGCTTGAATTTTGGGCTGATTTTGTAAAAGAGCCGAGCTTAGCACTCCGAAGCTCGCTCAGCTTGGCTCGAAAAAGGCCGCCTGTTTGTATAGGCTCGGCTTGTTTACAGAGGTGGTTCGTTTAGTAAATGAACAAGGCTGGGTTGGTTTGTTAAGTTAACGAACCGATTCTACAACACCAGAAAGCTTGGCTATGCTGGTTTGCAACCTTACCTGTCACACAATTGCATTGGGGCTTAATTTGTAATTGTCACTAGTTTTAGTGTGTTCGATTGACCCTTTTTTTGCCTTTTTCCCTGATGCAAGTTTTGTTTTTTGGGCTCCTGGCAGTTGTCTTGTCTCACTATAGTTGATGTTTCGAGCTAATAGGATTTGTGCAAGTTTTTTTTTTTTTTTCCCTTGTTTACTCCCTGTTGATTGGTTGCTAATGCCAGATTTAGCAGACCCCTTGTTGGTGAATCTTTGATTTGTCATCCTTTTCCCTGTACTCTTCTTTTGATGATCTTCCACCCATATGGAACAAACTCTGACAAACTGTTTTGCAGGTTTTAAAGGGCTTGAAATTGCAAGCTGAGGTTCTTAGTTAACCTGGCAAATTAATTCAGCTTTTTTTACATGACTTTGGAATTGATTTTTTTTTTTTTTGTGTTCAAAATGTGGCAGAGAGCATTCCATGCACATTGCAGACTATAAGAGTTATATCATATGTGATGAACTTGAAATTCTGTGTATGTTTGGTGAATGTCATTTACATGTCTGAGTCTCGGACACATATCTTATGTCCTCACCCAAGTGTATAGTGCCCGACACGTGTACGTCATACATTTAGAAGTGTCCATGTAACGTAGGCATTGACTGGTAATTATCATTTCATTTTCTGCTTTTAAATTGTCGTCGTGATAAAGTATACCCATCCCATCCACTATACTTGATACGGGGCGTGCTAGACCTCAAAATTGCTGGAGCATCCTACCCATCTACCATGCGTGTCTCATAGCAAACTCTAGCTTAGCATTCAAAAACCCCAAATTTGTACTCTGGTGGATTGTTTCACGCATTGACTTTAGGAGATTCTGTGTAGCTGCATTATTATTCATACACCAATATGGTGATTCATTAAAGATCTTCCGTAGTAGGCATTTCAGATGATTTGTTGTCTGCCGTTCTTTGAGATTGGGTTTCCCTGTATAGTGTATACATATTACCCTCCTCCCATTAGAACAACTAGGAGGCGAGCGGCCCCTTTCTCTTTGCACTTCAGTTACCTGAGAAGCTTTTGTGCTATTATCAATGTGCAGGTTCCTCCCAAAATCAAGCTGCAGCAAAAGAGTGGGATGCCCAGCGGACAATGTCAGATGTTCCAGCAGCTCCCATTAACACTGCTGTGGGAGGGAAAGCTTCACTCCAGCCAAAGCGCACACCTGTCTCGGACAGGGAAATAGATGCCATTCTGGTGAGTAAACTTCCTCTCTTTTTTTTCCTTCTAGATTCAGCAATTCTTCCGGCCGAGGATGGATCAATTGAATCTGGTCATGAAACTCTGGTCTGGCACATTGAGTCATTGTAAAGTTTGAATCTTTATGCTTTGACGATTGAGTTCTATAATCAGCAACCCAAGAATGTATTGGAACTATTAGACCTAAAGTATCTGACCATAGTCATCTGGCATTGAGATACTCCATGCTACTTGTCAAAGCTCGTGTACTTTTGTGGATTTGGACTTGTGAAACATGAGTTAGATAAGTGGCAAAACATGAGTTAGATAAAGTGGTAAATGGTAGTCTGCCAATTATATTGAAATTTTCTGGTTAGATCTCCAACCCGTCTACTTCTTTTCTTTGCGTTTTTGTTTATCCCTGCATTTGGCTTTTGCAGTTGGGTGGCTGCTTGTGATTTTCAGATGACACATCTGCAGGGAAGGCGTGTCTCACCATTTCTTCTGTTAATTTTCATCAACTCACCTATGATACTGTTTTGTTTTAATGGTGCCTAGAAAATCATTATGTTATTATTGCTCTGTATTTATCATATGCTGCCCAAACTTGAGCCGGAATGGTGAAATGCAACTTCTTATTTCCATTTGCTTTTCTTTTTCTTGAATTTTGGCGGCGATGGCCACCCATTGTGCTCCTAGGTTTATGATTTGAGCTCGGACCCTCTCCCCATTTGTGAACGAGCACAGCATGAGAAAATGTTTGGGCTTCCACCAATATATGAAACTTGCAAAAATCTATGAGCAGACAATTAGATAGTTTGATGCTAGATTTGATTTGCATTAGAAAGAGCTTTGAGGCCCCTGACAGGACTAATTCTGTTGGCCCAAACGAGGCTAAGCACAAGACTCGGGCGTTATGGCCAGGAATTGCAGCTTTCCTTTCTAGCATCCCTCTCCTACGTATCATGATTAACTGGCTTAACATCAACTAGAATGACATGAAAATGTTATCATTGAGATTAACAAAACAGGAGTGAATACTACATACTCCAGAGTGAAGTCTGTTGATATGAGTCATATGACAAGCCATTATGTTGGACGCAGTTTGCAGTATCGATTATAACGACAAAACGTCTGAATTCCACATTATAAATTCCACATTATAAATTCATAAAACCTCAGAATTCCAACATAACCATTTCCACTCGCATATCAAAAAAAGTACTGTACAAAATTCCTATCAACTGGCACAAGAGGCACCTTTCAATTCAAACAACAAAAGAGATTATAAACAAGACAATTATACACACACAAAAGAATATGACTGACCTACACAACACCCACAATATCAACACACCCTTTTTCTTAGGGTGCAGCCACCCTCTCTATAAGTTATTCAGTTCATTGGTCTATGCACTTACTATCTGTTTTGAGCTGTTGTGTTGCCACTTGATGGAGCCATCTGGTCTCTCTAGCTTGAGTGACTCGTTTTTCTCCTCTCTCATGAGATAATTGTCAACCTGCGAAGCAGCTTGTCGACCTTCAGAGATGGCCCAAACCACCAGAGACTGGCCCCGCCGGCAATCCCCTGCAGCAAATACACCTTCAACGTTGGTTGAGAAGCGGCCATATTCTGCTTTGAAGTTTGATCGATTGTCTTGCTCCAAGCCCAGCTTTTCCGATATTGTCTGGAGGAATTATGCACCATAAACATAAGTAGGAAATAACTTAACATCATATTTTCATACTGTATATATATCAAGGTTGTATGTTTATATTAACAACACATATATTCACTTTCCAAGGGTCATCTGGTCTCAAATTTAAAGCATTTCACAATTTTGTTGCCCAACCCCTTCAAACTCACCCTTCGGCCCGATTTATCCCGTGTTGGATATCATATCAGGCGGATGTTTAATTCTGGCTGCAAAAGTTCCCACTAAATGCAGGATATGTGATTCATTTAGATTTATACTATTTTGAATTAAATCCAATCTGATGCTCTAATCTAAATAAATAAACGAGGCTTTCATGTAGTAGTCAATTTTAATCTTCTGTGTCAGTAATCTTCATAACAAACGATATTCAAGGGGAACTTAAAAGTGACATTCGGTGGATACGTATTTCAGGTCAACGAAATTGAAAAGAACGATAAAATTACCCATTAATCTCCCTTACTTCTATACTCAAACGCTGATCTAACTGCATTTGAATGGTGTAAGTAGGAAGAAATTACCCTAGCAATCCACATCACTTACTCTAAACTTCTTTCTGTCAGTTACAAAAAATGGCAGAGTAGGAGAAGAAAGGTAAGATACTAACCGACTCAGGACCAAGGAACCCCATAGCTAGTAGTACTATGTCTGCCTCGATCATCTCCTCGGTGCCTTCAACTTCCTTAAATTGAAACCCTCCATTAGCATCCTTCTCCCACTTGACACATACCACCTCAAGTCCTTTCACAACCCCATTCTCGTCTCCCACAAACCGCTTAGTTAATACCTCGAAAGACCTAGGGTCTTTCCCAAACTTGGTAGCAGCTTCTTGATGACCATAGTCCACGCGGAATACGCGAGGCCACTGCAAACCAACAAGAAAATGAAGGGAATAAATCATAAAATCTACAATGAGTAGAAAAGGGGGCATTTAATACTGCTACATTTCCACTATTTCACATTTCTCAAATTTGACACAAACTCTTCCATTCAGTCTGTGTAACCCATTCCTTGACATGTATTCCTAAACATCCATCAGGTCTTACAGCCTGCTTCACTAGAAATGTCTCATACTAGTAGGCACCACCCTCTTAGAAAAACAACTTTGCTTTTATAGACCAGTCAAAACATAGTTGAGTATTTACCATTTCTTTTATACCGCTTTGTAGATTAATTAGTAATTCCCTTATTTGTTCAAATATCTGTTCATCATGCTTCATGCAAGTCTTTCAAACTAAGAATGGAGGTGATGCCATGTTGTAAGACCAACCAGAAATTACTAGGCTATAAATCCCTCGACCAATCCATGGTCTAAAAACAGCTCCATATAACTGACATCCTTAGGAATCATTTTATGCACTGTAACTTTTTGTCTCTCATTTTTCAATCTGAAAATCTACAAACCTGTGGCCAAGGGTTGCCTGGAGCCCTGGTTCGAGGAGGCTCAGGAAGGAGCTCTAGATTTACAATGCTGCTACAGCCGTGCCGGATGGATGTTCCTATGCAATCTGTTCCAGTATCTCCTCCGCCAATTACCACTACCTTCTTTCCCTTAGCTGAGATGTACTTACCATCCTCTAGATTGCTATCAAGCAAACTTTTGGTATTTGCATGAAGAAACTCCATCGCAAAATGGACTCCACCTAGCTCCCGTCCAGGTACAGGTAGGTCCCTGTCACAATTGTTCATCTCTTGTTAGCATGTTCAAAAGAAAATTGCATAGCAGGGGAAACAGGGCTCAAAAGTATTTTATATTGGTCCATGTAAGAATCAAAGGAGACATATATACCTTGGTTTTGTGGATCCTACGGCTAAGACAATTGCATCATGGTCCTTGCGAAGCCGATCTAGGGAATACAAGGGATCTTTTCCAACATCGGCATTGACCTCAAAATTAACGCCCTCACTTGCCATTAGGTCAACCCTTCTTTGAACAATATCAACTTTATCAGCCTTCATGTTAGGAACTCCATACATCATAAGGCCCCCAATTCGATCAGCACGCTCAAAAACCGTTACCCAATGACCCATTCTATTCAACTGATCAGCAGCTGCCATCCCAGCAGGCCCACCCCCAACAATAGCAACTCTTTTCCTGTAAGAGCAAAGATGTTTAGAATCCAGTTTTCAGATATTTGATAAGAACTATCATTAAGCCAAAAAAAAAAAAAAAAAAAAGGGACCTAAATATCATCCGATAACCATGACAATTGCACTTAAATAACTCTCAAGGGACAATGGGAAATTTATGTAGCTAAGCAAGGGGTAAAAGCTTACCCAGATCTTCTAATGGGAGGTCGTGGAACCATCCACCCTTCCTCAAAAGCCTTGTCAATTATAGAGCATTCAATGCTTTTGATAGATACAGGGTTCTCAATAATACCAAGGACGCAAGAACCCTCACAAGGTGCAGGGCACACCCGACCGGTAAACTCTGGGAAGTTATTAGTCTCCAGCAGCCGATCTAGTGCTTCACGCCACCTGTTTTGGTACACTAACTCATTGAATTCAGGTATTTTATTCCCAAGAGGGCATCCCGAATTTTCCTACATTATTGGAAAAAAAAACAATTAAGTGATAGAACTTAAATAAAAAAAAAGCAACAGTTTAAGAGGTTTTGAATAAAAAACCCACAAAATAAAAAAAATAAGAAGACCAAGAGGTAAAAGTTCTTACTCACCTGATGACAGAAGGGAGTACCACAATCCATACAGCGAGCAGATTGTGTCTTCAGAAGCGGGCCGGGCTTGGATTCTTCCATGACCTCTTTCCAATCATTCATTCTAACTTTAGGATCCCTGTACGATACGCCTTCGCGTTCATAAGCAATGAATCCCCTATTTTTAACAGCATCAGGAACTCTCGTTGGCCTCTTTAATTGTTCAACCTCCGCAACTTTCTGCAAGTTCAAAACTCTTAGCAGAACAGCTAAAACCCTTTAATTCCGAAACTCTTATCAGAATGGCTAATACGCTTTTATGGGTTATAAGTCATAAACAAGCTAAGCTACATAGTACCCAATGAAGTGGGAATACCAGAGAGGCTGACAGGGTCTCCAGGGTCGAACAATTCTGGTCAGAAATACAAATATGGAGAGAGAGTGAATACAAAATGTCTGGACTTATCGAAAATTTGAAGTCATGAACTTTTACCCTTGTTTTAGGAAAATAATCATGGGACAGGTCAAGGAAAAAATCCACTGGAGCGAAATAAAAAGTTATTATAATCCGGAGAAAAAAATAAGTTTCTAGTCAGAACCATATGCCCAGTTGAAGAATTCAATCGAAAGAGATAAACAAAATCTCATCAAACCATTAAATTCATGTAGTAGGCCAAGTATGAAAGAAAGATCCTCGTAAGGAATCTTAGATTAATTAGACGATTTACCTGTCTGGCTTTGTTGTTTGTGGACACAGCAGCCAACTTCTTAAGCTCTTCAAATGCATCTTTCTCCATCAACTCCTCCTCTTCGTGCTCGTCAGCTTCTTTAGTAGCACTTTCTGCTCCCTCTTTGGAACTTTCCTCTTCTTTTAAGTTTGAAAGAACCCGCTTATAATCTCTAGGAATGACCTTAACAAATTTAGGTAAAAGGCCATCAAAATCCGAAAGAACTTCTCTGGCTAGTTGGCTGTTTGTGTGACGCTGATGTTGCTGTATCATCATTTTAAGCGTCATGACATCTTCTTCTTCTTCGACTCTATCAAGATCTACCAACTCATGGTTGCATCGCGATTCAAACTTGGCATCCACATCAAGAACAAAGGCGATTCCCCCACTCATGCCCGCAGCAAAATTCCTCCCAGTTTTCCCAAGCACAACAACAGTCCCACCAGTCATGTACTCACATCCATGATCACCAACACCTTCTACCACTGCTCTAGCCCCAGAATTACGGACACAGAACCTTTCTGCCGCCATACCATTAAAATATACTTCCCCCTTTGTGGCCCCATAGAGAGCAACATTACCAATCACAATGTTATCCTTTGGATCAAATCCACTTCCTTTTGGCGGATAGACGACAATCTTTCCACCCGATAGCCCTTTTCCAACATAGTCGTTGCTATCGCCTTCAAGCTCAAGCGTAATTCCAGGGCAAAGAAAAGCTCCAAGGCTCTGGCCCGCACTTCCATGGAGTTTGATATGAATGGTATCACCCGGAAGCCCCGCCAAGTGATAACGCTTTGTCACTTCATGGCTAAGCATGGTTCCAACAGCACGATTCACATTACAAACTTCAGTTTCAATAAATACAGGAAGACCTCTTTCTAATGCAGCTTTGGACAGAGTTATGAGTTTTTTATCCAAAGCCATTTCTAAACCATGATCTTGTTTCTGTACACAGTACTGGGCTGCCTCTGGGCGTATGTCAGCAGCAGGCCTAAGTAATAGAGAGAGATCAATATTCTTTAGCTTCTCATTGTTTTTTGTGACTTCTCCATCCACTTCAAGCATATCGGAACGACCAATCATTTCTTTGATTGTTCGAAATCCAAGCTGAGACATGATCTGTCTCACCTCCTCTGCTAGCATGAAGAAGAAGTTTATAACATGTTCAGGTTCTCCGGCAAACTTCTCTCTTAGTACTGGATCTTGTGTAGCGATACCAACTGGACAAGTGTTTTTGTGGCACTTCCGCATCATGATGCATCCAAGTGTAATGAGCGGAGCGGTACTGAAGCCAAACTCCTCCGCACCAAGAAGTGCAGCAATTGCCACATCTCTTCCGGTTTTCAGTTGCCCATCTGTTTGGAGGACTGTTCGGCCACGAAGGTCATTGGCAACTAGGGTTTGGTGAGTTTCAGCGAGACCAAGTTCCCAAGGGAGGCCGGCACTCTTGATGCCAGTCCATCTTGAAGCACCTGTGCCTCCATCGTGACCTGAGATCAAGACATGATCTGCATGCCCCTTCACTACCCCACTAGCGATTACTCCCACACCAGCTTCTGATACCAACTTCACACTGATTCGTGCCCCTGGATTGGCATTCTACATTATTAATGAGAAACAAGTCAGATATACTAAACTAAATATATCCGCTCGGTTAGTATCCATCAATGGGAGAAAATTTTCAATGCAACCATTGCATCATGTCATAGCATTGACATGTCATAACACACCACTAATAATCGACCATTGTACATGGAGAACCCCATTATTATTCAGAAGTGGCAGAAAGTGGGATCGCGAAGGGATGCAACAGTGATATCGAAAATTTAAAGGGTGTATGGGAATGGTATAATGCGTATGGACCTAAATTCCGGTAATATGAGCCCAAAATACCATACACAGACACCAACCCAAAACCCATATGTTAGTGTATGCACCCAGAAGCAGCTTATAAGGCTTGAAATGAAATCAACATCATCATGCAATATTGTACTCGGTAAAAACTTGAAGAAAAGCGCACATGTAATTGCCACTTACCTTAAGATCATGAATCAATTGAGCAAGGTCTTCAATCGAGTAGATATCGTGATGGGGAGGTGGGCTGATTAATCCTACCCCAGCAGTGGAATTCCTAGTGGCAGCAATGTCTCCAATAACCTTGTGGCCAGGAAGTTCACCACCTTCACCAGGTTTGGCCCCCTATGCAAATTGGCAGTCAAAACATCACTTACAAATCCAATGCACATAAACAAACAATTTCAGTTAATATTTGACCTCACCAAATGCCAAAGGTAGGAATCAGTTAAAGATGCAAAGGCACCCAGGGGTGCTTTGCGGACACAGCATCATCTGTCCATGAACATAAATTCATAAACAAGAATAACAGCTGTTCCAATTGGAATAGACAGACTAATGGGGATTGGGTGGTTACAACAGAAACATTAACCTATAATGATCTATGGAGTTCGAGTGTCGGTTCGGAATATACCTGTGCCATTTTTATCTGTAGCTCATCGGCATTAGTAAGGTAATAACTTGAAACCCCAAATCTGCCACTTGCAACCTGTTTAATAGCACTCCGTTTTGGATTCATAGAACCATCTGGAAGAGGCTCCATACGAGTTGGGTTCTCACCTCCCTCACCTAGAAATTAGTTTCAAAAAAGTAAATGCAAGAAAAAAGCATGTGGCAACAAATCCATGCCTTGACAAGCAAATGACGTTCGAGAAAGAGGTACTAGAAGGCTAAGAAATTCGTGGAGAAGCAAAGTTCACAAAATTTGCCAATAAATATACAATAAAACCAAGAAAAACAAATGGATCTTGGAGGAGCATTGGATTAGGAGAAACCAAAAGAAAAAATGAACTATTTAAGTCCAAACCACATTCCACAAGGAGTTGAATTTTGGACATCAAAAGGAAGAGAAAAAAGGAAGTCACTGATAACAGAAGAATGGTAGTTACCCTGAATTTTTTTTAGTGAGGGCATACCTGTGTTCGACTTTCCCCCAATCCTGTTCATAGCAATGGCGAGGGTGGTATGTGCCTCCAAGGATATGGATCCATAACTCATGGCTCCAGTACAAAACCGCTTCACAATCTCGCTGGCTGGTTCCACTTCATCTAAAGAAACTCTCACATCTGCCTCTTTAAATTTCAAAAGCCCCCTTAAATTGCAAGTTTTATTTAATTCCTGTACTCGCTTAGAGTATTCTTCGTAGGCAGCCACACTATTACCTCTGGCAGCCTCTTGCAACTTAGCTATAGCAAGGGGGTCATTTAAGTGAACCTCACCACCTTTCCGCCAATGGTAATCCCCAGGATTAGGCAACGATACAGCCTCAGCACTTCCTGGAGGAAAGCCGCGCTTAGGAAATCCCTGCTCATGTAAATGAAGCGCATCAAGGGAAAGCGCTTCAAAAGTTGCTCCCTCAACTCTGCTAGGAGTTCCAGCAAAGCACCTATCTGTCACTTCTGATGAAAGACCAACTGCCTCAAAAATCTGGGCACCTTTGTACGATGCCAAAGTTGATATACCCATTTTGGCAAGAACTTTCATCATTCCATAGTTGCTTGCTTTGAAGTACTTCTTGACCAGCTCATCCTTTGAGTGGAACTCACCGGTTGCTTTTGGTGGAATTTTCCCATCTACCTGCAGTCTCCAAATCGCTTCTATGGCCAAATAAGGGCATATAGCATCTGCACCAAATCCTACTAGTGTACAGAAATGGTGCACTTCACGTGGCTCAGCGGATTCAACAATTAGCGCAATTCGAGTTCGTTCAAGCTTCTTAACCAGATGTTGATGGACAGCACCAACAGCCAAAAGGGAGCTTACAGCAACTCGTTTCGATGAGAAGGCTAGACAGTTAAAACAAAGTGAAACTTAGTTGTTCATTATACCAATAATGTTTTATACTCCCTCTGTCCCAATTTTAGTAGTATGTAACCATTATTTTAGACATCTTAACAAATTGTCCATGTGTCCAAGTTTCTTTGCTTAGACGATTTTGAAAACTTTGTCTACAATAACTAATTTAGATCTTTTGATTAGTGGCACAACTGCCGAGAGAAGAACCAATAAAGTGGGATGGAGGGAGAACTAAATAATGAAGAATAATGGGCATAGTGTCCATAATTTTTAGGTCCAATCCAAGTCCAGGATATATACCTCTGTCTGAAAGCACCAGTGTCTTGTAGCCCTCCTTAATTGCATCACGAGCTTCAGAACAGATCCTATTAAGGGTCTCCTCCAACCCCTGTGTACCTCGGTCTTTAGAATAAGTTATATCAATAACTTTGCTAAGCCAGCCTCTATAGTTCATCTTTTTAATTGCTTCCATTTGTTCAATTGTTAAAAGGGGACCTTTTAGTGAGAGGCGATGACATTGGTCTTCAGTGGTCTCAGTCAGATCACCTTCTGGACCAATCATGCACTCCATGGAGGTAACTATCTTCTCCCGGATAGGATCGATAGGGGGATTGGTAACTTGAGCAAACATCTGCTTGAAATACTCAAATGTGAGTTTTTCCCTGTTTGACATCACTGCCAAGGGAGCATCATTACCCATTGAACCAAGGGCCTCAATTCCATCCTTTGCCATAGGCAGTAGTAGCATTTCCAAGGATTCAACGGTGTACCTGCAAAAGAAGGCTAGCATTTAAGTTCACTTCCCCATGAGATTGCACATAAAAAATATTCATAAACCAATAGCAATGCGAAAGAGAAAAATACCCAAAAGCCTTTAGCGGAGCCAACAAACCATGAATACCCATGTTTTCCATGTCGTCGTCATTAGATGCCTGGTCACACACAATAAATATTATGACTGGTGAGAAATGCCCACGAAAAAGTATGAGGGTAAGAAAGACAAGTTATACTCACTTGAACAGCTCCTGCTATGGCATGAGGAACCCTCTCGGATTCACTGACTGATTCTACAATGTCTTTCAACTCTATCTTCTGCCTTCTAAGCCACTCTCCATATGGTCTTGCGAGTGAATACTGCTGTTTCAGTGCTTCATCATCTACAACAACATGGTTCTCAAAATCCACCAGAAGCATCATGCCAGGGTTAAGTCTTCCTTTCCTAGACACATCTTCGGGTGGAATATCAACTACTCCAACTTCACTTGCCATTATAACTCGTCCACTGTGTGTAATATAAAATCGACCAGGACGTAGTCCATTCCGATCCAGTGTAGCTCCAAGATAGCGGCCATCAGTAACTGTGTACTGTTTCCGTGAGCACAAACCAAATGTTGCAGGGAACCAAATCAATATGAAAATCAAAATGTCTTTTAGAACTCTTACATGATATCAGAGCGGGGCCATCCCACGGTTCCATAAGTGCTGAAAAGTACTCATACAAGGCTTTCCGATGAGGATCCATATTCTTGTCATTTTGCCAGGCTTCAGGGATCATCATCATGATAGCTTCTGGAATACTTCTACCAGCTCGAACCAAAAGCTCAAGGACGCCATCAAAAGCCCCTGGAAAAAGAGGGAAAAGTTTTAAACAACATAATCAGAATAATTCCAACAAGCCCCAAAAGTGAGTGGCTATATCTCACCTCCTTGAATCTCAATTTAAGTTTCTGTGAACTGCTTTTTCAAATTTCCAATATTAGTGTACCACCCATCAAACATGGATCATGTTGGATGCATGTGTATATGGGTCTTTGCAAGAACAAAAAAAAATCGAACCCAAACCTGAATCAGACGAGCTGGTGTCTACAATTGGTAAAAGCTTCTTCATCTCATCCTTTGACAAGCCAAGCTCCTTGCACTTCAGAAGACCCTCGCGTGCCTTCATCCTAAATTGTTATCATAAACATTAATCAACCGTTCCAGACCGTAGAGAAATGTAAAACCAAAATTATAGCTATAGTCCACCACTTTCTCCGAACTTACCAGTTCACGTTTCCCCGAAGTGTGTTAATTTCACCGTTATGACCTAAGACACGCATGGGCTGAGCACGGTCCCAGCTAGGAAATGTGTTTGTGGAGAAACGAGAGTGTATCTGCACCAAAAAAGGTCCATAACTTTCAGTCTCAATCAAATATGGAAACTAACTTTACACATGCAAAAATGGCATTTTGTTCCAGGCACATTGATAATCAATAAACATAGTGCGAAACCAAACAGTGGAAACCCTAAATACTTTCGCCAACACACAATTTCCTTTCCACCGCTTTTGTGAAATTTTATCCCCAAGAACTGCTCACACGAACACTGCGAAGTTTCCGCAGTCACAATTTACTTGGTAATGAGGTTCCTTACCGACTCAAAGCATAGAGTCCGATAGGGCATCCAACTCAACAAAGAATCAAGGGAGTGGAAGAACTTAAGAGAGAATTCCTCAACCCCGCATCTCTTCAGTTAAACTGATGTCCCATGCTGCTTGTTGAAGTATAGAGAAAGGTGACAAGAAAATATATTTACCATGGCCATGTAGCTTGTAAACCTTTCATTGCCAAGATCTGCATAATAGTATTCCTTCAACTGGTCGGGCTTCAACTGGCCTTTATATACAACAGTCCTGAAAAAAACCACAAGAAAAAAGGCTATTATCTTTGTCTGGGTATATGGAGATTCTTAATGCTACAATATATTCTGGCTGCAGAGCAGTGGCCATCCAAGATTTCACAAATCCAAAAAGACAATAAGGCTTTCTGAAAGGAAAAACAAAAACCTTGAGGAAAGTGAACATATATAGAAGTCCCTCACGCCGCCGTGTTGGAGGTTTAATGCAGCTCGGATAGCTACCATTGAAATTCTCCTTAATACGTACAACTATCATAATAAAAAGAAAAAACAAAATGTTTATAAAGCTGCAGAAGTTTAGGCAATGAATTAAAAAAGATGACACAATAATTTGAGTAACATGCAATTCAGCCCCCTGAATCAATTTAACTGCTTAATTACTACAGTGATGCTTCTTGATCAAGGGCAATTCATTATGTCCGATAAGCATGACTTATAGGACTCTGATAACTATATAGACCTCCATGAAGGTGAAAAATCCTCAGAATTCTCTCTATAGATCACTACCTGTTGCTCAAAATCAGCTTTTGACTTGGGAGTGGGCGTAAGAAACACTTGCTCAATAAGAGGTTCAGTCTGTAAAGCAGAATTTCCCAATCCTGAATTATTTGTGGGGACAGAGCGCCAGCCGAGGACGGTATGTCCTAGTGACTCTGCAACCTAGAAATGCAGTCACGAAGTTCTTAGGAGACAACATCAAAAACACCAAAACTTGCTTGTATGGGAAAAGTAAGTATATTCGAGCTAATCTCAGTTATGCAATAACATATCCGTTTCACGAACACTTGCAGGTGTGAGAGGGAATACAAGCTGAACATGAATTGATACTCAAATTACCTTAGCAAATACAATTTTGCTTTGCTCCCTTCGCTTTTCAGAAGTAGGCAAGAAGAACATGCCCACGGCATATTCCCCTGCCGGTGGTAGCTCAAAGCCCACATCTTTGACAACCTAAGGCATGGTGACCGGAAAAAAAAATGAATACAGTCCATAAATTTCAGTAAGAGAGCTTGAGCCCCAAAAACCAAGAAATCAAGCGAAAACCAATAGAATTTGGCCTTACAATGGTTCAACAGTCCATAAAATAGTTCCCTAAGACAAGTTTAACCGCGGTAATTTTCTTCCTAACTTACGGTCCTTCTCTTTGTTTTTCCTTCTTCAGGAGTCCATTCATGATACTAAAATAAAGCTATAATTACCACGTGATTATAAAATCAAAAAAAAAAAAGAAAACAGAGAGAGAGAGAGAGAGATTGGATTGATGTGCCTGTTTCCAAAGGGTAATTTTTCTTTTTGATTTGTTTCCTCTTTTGGGTGTTCATTCATAACAACATAAAATGCATAACTAAGATAACTGACCCATCAGATGTAATTCCCACAAGACGAAAATCTTCTTATAAATTGATGTACCTCCTTGTAGAAGTTGTGAGGAATAGCTACTAGAATACCAGCCCCATCTCCAGTATTTGTCTCGCAACCACAAGCACCTCTATGGGACATCCGTACCAACATCTCCACCGCATCTGTCACCTTCAAAATCACAAAGTAAAAAAATTTAACAACAGAACATTGGTCCGGCTGAATTTCCACCCCTAAAATGTGCACACTATGTAGTAGTAAATGTTACTATTGTGTACCGTTTTCCTGCTGCTTTCTCCTGATAATTCAGCAACGAATCCAACCCCACACGAATCCTTATCGAACGAGGGATCATACAGCCCGAGAGGCTTCTCCGGTACCTGCGACAATGCCGATCGCACCACCACTCTCAGCTTCGGATCCCGTCCTGGACCGTCCGATTTCCAAACATGAACTAGTCTCTCGACACCGGACGCTCGCAGCCTCGTTCCACTGAATCTACACTCCAAAACATTACTGGTTCTATTTTTGGAAGCAGAAACACGACGCGAGGCTCTCAGAGGCACCACGTTCAATCGGTGGCTCCCAATCGCCTTGCTCACCGACGGATTGCTTCTCGATTGAACAAAAGAACTCGAAGCCACCGACATTATTCTCGCAAAAGATTATCAATTAGTCTCTCAAATCTCGACACGAAATCGTAGAAATTTTCAAACGCATTTCCAAAAAAAGCTCAAACTTTTCCCTGAGATCTATTTCAATCTTTGCGTCAGATTAACGATTTTAGGATCTCAATTGGCTTAATGGGCAACGTAAATGGCAAGGACAGTGACAACAGAGGAGTGGGGACGGAAAACGTCGTCGAATTGGTTGCCCAATGCGATAAAACTCTCAATTGCGGCAGTCCTTATCCGTTACTAAACTCTGCGGGATCTCGGACACAGAAAAGGAAAAAAAACAAAAGAAGGGATTCTACTGGGACTCGAATACTAGAGAGAGAGGGAGAGGATTGGAGAAGAGGATGAAAGAGTGTGGTGATCATCGGCGGAGTCGGGGGAGGGGTAGGTGGTTGGTATTTATAGAGAGAGAGGTGTTTGTTGGGGCCTTGGGGGTGTGAGGTGACGACGAGTGGTGGGGGAGTGGGGGCCACTTTGTGGTTGGGAGATTTACTTTGTTGTTTCAAAATGACGTGACAGCTCGAAGCTACCGGTTTTCAGTGACACGTGTATTTTGTCCTCCCTCCACCACGCCCCCCTCGTGGTACTTGGAGCAACTCCAGCCTTGAACCAAACTCATAACCTATTTTTTACTTAAATTTGAGTAAAAAGCTTGATTTGGGTAGAGGCATTCCAGTCCTCAAACTGATTTTTACTCAAATTTGGCTTTAAAAAAAATCAAAAATAATTTTACTCACTATCAACGCCCATCGTCAGCCACTTCTGCCCTCGACCGCCCATCGTCAGCCACCATCACCGCAGACCACCACCGCCGCCATAACCACCTTCGTCTGACCTAACCCTAACCCAGTCGGAGCACACCCAGATCTCGATCCGTTGATTCCGAACCCAGGGCGAGCCAAGCTCCAGAGAGAGAGAGAGATGGAAATCTACCCACTTGCTCGACGACCCACCTGCCACCGCCAACCACCAACGCTTGTTTCCACCACCTCCACCGTCGCTCACCACCACCTGTTGCCACCGCTGACCACTCAAAACTAGCCGTTTGGTATTTGGGTAAGGATTTGGTTCTCCCTTGATTTGGGTAAAAATTTGAGTAAAACTCAATTTGGTATGGGTTTGATGCAAGGACTGGAGGTGGGTTTTGGGGGTTTTTACCCAAATTTTGAATTTGGTTTTGAGTCTGATGCAGGGCTGCAGCTACTCTTAGGCTACAACATCAATTACAACAGTCTGTATAATAGTTTATAATTGATAATGAGAGAACAAATACTTTGAAACTGTTTTACTACCACCAATCGTACAATGTCGCATAACTTTTGTGGTCGGTGCTGTGACCGGTTATTGTGTTCTTCATATTAACGTTGGGTCCCAAAATCTGCAGTATGCATTTTAGGGACCCAGATGTTGAGTCCCAAAATCTGCAATTTTGATCTATTTATACTGGTAAAAAATCAAAGCACATCCAAACTGTCCAAATCCCGCATTTTGGGGACCCAGATGTTGAGTGGCTAATGCACTGTTGCCATGCTGGCTGGCTTCGAGGTTGGGGAGCCCTGAAAGCCGGTGCTTGAGCCATGTAAGTGGTAGTAACAAAATTACTCCCTACTACCTTATAGCAACTCTAACAGCATCCCCTATCAATTATATATTTCGATTTTAGAGATTGGATGTGTCATAATGAGAAAAGATTATGTAATTTGTCCTCTTTTCTCTTTAACTTTTTATACTTTATATAAGGAAATATTGGAGGAATTCATCGTTCTTTAAGAAATTTAGAAACCAAATGGATGTGTCCACACTTTTATTTTAGTCACTACATCTCTAAAAATGACAAGGGCGTTTATCATATAATGATAGTATATGGGGGCCTGGACATGGTAACAAAATGATTGTAACGTTTATTTGCGCCCATACCCTGTCATATTTCATATGACGGGGGGCTTGAACATGGTGACTAGAGAATATGTTAAAAAAAGCACGCCATCCGTCGTTCCGTATTTGTTACTTGGGGGTTTCAACTTTTTAGGGAACATCATGATTGTTTTGTACAATTCTTGTCGTTTCAATTTTACATTTCAATCATGATTGATTTGTTAGTAAAATATTTGAAACAAGGATAAAAAATTAAAATTGCCACAATTTACTTATTAACTATCAAACATGGACATACTTTAAAGGACAGGAAAAAATATGTTTGTGTACCAACAAATACGGAATTTTTTTTATCGCATTTGGTAATCAATTCAACTAAATAATTTTCAGTTTTCAAAAATTGAGATGGCCCTTGGCCGCCATAGCCAACCTTTCCATCCCTGCATTTAGCTGGGAGATGCTATTAGGCTTGTTTGGCAAAGTCAGGTTCAGGTTGCTATCCTGTCATGGGAATAGTCAAGTTAAGTTTTTTTTTTTTTTGTTAGATGCTGTTTTGGGCCTTTTGGTTTTGGCAATTGAATGATAAAGACAAAATGAAAAGCCAAAGAGAATAAAACGAATGGGTATTTATTCGAACCTACTGAAATCCATGAAGAGATCGAGTCTGACTGAAGCAATAAGCTACATGAATTCTTATCTACTATTACAACTCATTTATTTGTTCTTTTATTCTTTTTAATTTATAAGAAATTAACACTTTGTTTGGATCTTACATTTTTGGGGAGACTATGAAAATGACGAAAGTTAAGGTAATATTTCAGTATTTATCCAAACATAGCGAAAACATACATGCGACACGCGAACCAAAACTTTGGTGACAGCTCCTCAGGTGTTCGTCCGGGTGAATCTTGATTACGTATGTTTCATCGAAAAGGAGTGTCTATCAATTTATAGAGAAAAAAAGAAAAGAGTAGAGACTGGAGTTGGCCTTTTTAAGTGCACCTCGATTAATCTCGAATGAGCAATTCATCATCTACTAACAGGTTCAAATTAAAGTCAGTATAACGTTCCGTGTGAACTGATCCCATAGGATATGCCTACTCGGGCGGTCGACCCCGATAGGATATGGCGTTGTTAGTAAGCTCCGCGCGCATAGTTGATTCACGGGCATTAATCGTATCGTATATGCAATCAACAGAAAAAGGAAGAGAGAATAAATCTGAAAGGCAGTTTACAACGCATTTGGAATCCGAATACTATATAAATTACAATCACTACAATCATGCAGTCATGCTCATCGGTTCATATAAAACCACGTATTTGGATGCTCGTCATTTGTGGAAATCTTCATTTCTTTCTTTTTCAAAGAAAAAAAGCTCATTTTATTTTTTCCAATATTTCACAAAAATCTCATTTCGCTGCGTCTGAGCATTGGAAAATTGAATTATTAATATGAAAGGATGACGGAAACATAAATGGAATTGAAACTCTGTAGTTCAACGTCAAAACAGTGGTCATCCCAAGATTCAGAGCCAGTTTAAGGACAAAGCCCAAAAAGCTTGGGCTTCATGCCACAAAAAATGTTAAAAATTAGGTGCCTTCAAATTTGTTAGGACCCATATATATATGTATTAGGCTATAAGGCCCCTAATAGTGTTCATCTAAGGCTTTTACAATAAATGATGGATTTTAAAATATTGTAATGATTATCTATTTTTGGATAGCTATACGTTTATTTTTTGTAATGGTTTTTATGAAGATTATCTATAAATCAACCTTTGTATACAAATATAAAGTGGGCATCAATTAATGAATTCACTTCTAGCTCCCGAAATCTTTGAGCTATCTCTGCCTAGATCCTATATTTGATTATGCGGCTTACCGCTTACGCGACAAGGAATGGTGGTCAACGTAACGGATGGCTCGGATCAAATGCCGTGGAGCATGGACGGGGTGATCAACACACGATCATGCTGCTGCCATGTGATGTTGGAATTTATTATAATTTGACTATAAAAGGTTAGTGTTTTTTTTTTGTTTGTTTAATTTTTAGTACTCCAAAAGATACCTGGCATTGGCCATTGGAATGTGAGGAAACCACATGCACTGTGTCGTCTTCACACCTTTACTAGATTCTGAAGGGTCAAAAGTAGCCAATCCAACACAAAATTTATTTCTCATTCTTTATTTTAGAGTACTACTCTATACTATATAATAGTCAATGGCTAGCAAAACCAAGCCTCATTAATTAATGTCCAATATTAAAGGTTAGTAGTATTTTTTTGGTAATGCATGATGTCCAAACCCTAAAGGGTTGGCAAAGTGATTTTGTCTTGATACTTAAGTGTTTGTTCTCACCCAATATCTCAGGTTTGGTTTCCCTCTCCGGCAATCTCTTGGGGCTACTAAGAGTTATGCCCCGTCGTTACCTCCAAGGCCCCAGAATTAGTCGAGGTGTACGCAAGCCGGCCAAAACATCTGGTATTCAAAAAAGAAATGCATGGTGTCCCGGGTCAGCTTGCACACACTTTAGACTAATTCCGACAACTTCTCCCACGACCCTTTCACATTTGCACGAGGTGAATTCACCACAAGAATTATTAGCAAGAGGAAACCAACTGAAACCTTATGATCAGGGACCAAACCCCTAAATGCAAGGCCAAGACCACCAACCCTTTGGTTTCCTCAATCTTGAATTGCCAACTTGCATTTGGTGGGTAGGATTAAGAGAAGGTTCTTCCCATATGTAATTAATATTAAATGATACAAGATTTCACTATAAAGTATTCAACCTCTACTATTTCATTGATTGGGGCAACAATGAAGGCTAAGCTCATCATTTGATCTTTCTCATGGTGTGTGTAGGACCCATTCAATATTATTGTTTTTAATAGTTTAATCTTGCAAGCTATTTAAAATAAAGAACATCATTCACAAATATTATGATTCAACAAGTCCTCCACTTTACCTACTTTTAAAGAAGACTTTAAACTTCACTTTCCAAAATTGTCATCCATTTACCCATTAACTATTTATCCATTCTTTTCAAAAAAAAGTTGTGCAAACTTTTTCCTATTCACTATCGCCTAAAAGTCAAATTAAATTTGATACAATCAAATCTTAAAAGTTAGGATCCAATAAACATCAAAATTTTAAAAAAAGGACGGAGGTAGTATTGTTTTTAATAGTTTAATCTTGCAAGCTATTTAAAAGAAAGAGCATGGTGCCTACAAATATTATGATTCACAAGTCGCCCTCTTCACCTACCTAAAGAAGACTTATAAACTTCACCTACCAAAGCATGCATTTACATAATTTGAAGGTCTCCTTCTGAAACAGTTGTGCATTTTCACTATCACTATCGCCTAAAAGTCAAATTAAATATTGATGCTACAATCAAATCTTATCATAGTTAGGATCCAATTATCGTATCATCAAAATTTTAATTGGCTTTTACAAGACGATAAGTGATTTAGTGTTTAAAAAAGTACGAGACTAAACACATTTTCGCCATTCTCAATATGGTGCCTACAAATATTTCATGAATATTCACAAGTGGCCCTCTTCACCTACCTACCTACCTACCTAAAGAAGATTTAAAGGTCCCTGTGAAATGGTTGTGTACATTGTCATATCAGTGGTAGTAGGTTGATGCACACCATCTACTTGGGGGCAAAAGGGGGTAGCTGGGAATTCTGATGGGGGTCGATGTGAAAAGCACAGGAGTCTAGCTACCACATGTGCTTTTTGATCTTGATTTTGGTTTTGGTTTAGGAGCATGGTTGTCAGAATTGCACGATTCGCGATTCGATTTACGATTCGATTCACAATTCTGTGCAAAGACGGTACGAATCTATAGGTGAATCAAGGTTGATATAGAATCGGAGGTGAATCGTCCGATTCACAGTTCGATTCGCAATTCAATTCCCGATTCAAGCAAAAACGATTCGAATCTTTAGGTGAATCAAGGTTTATCACAACTTTCATTCGACAATATGAAACCACTTTTGCTATTTTGCCTTGTTTTTTCTTATAGAAAAGTAAGAATATGAGATCATATAGTACGGGAAATCATATTCCTTATTCAATGGAGACGTATCTACCATGGATATGTAATTTCACAAATCAATCTTTTTGGTTCTTGTATCCTCTAAATCATAGACCAGGACACGACTCCGAGGCTCGGACTAACCAACATGCGTTGCCATATAAGCTACTTTCCTACCTATTAAGGCTACAAGCTTTATTTTGTAAGCTTTTTATTATGAATTCTTAACATTTATATGCATATATCGATGTTACTATGGTATTTATTTTGCTATGATGCCATGTGATCATCAATTTATAGTAGAAAACAATCCTAAATATGTATTTTAGCTTAAATTTTTTAATTTTACAATGTATCTTTATTATGTAGTAGATACATTTTCCAATGTATTTGTGAAAGTTGGACCGAATCGTTACAATTCACGATTCGATATGATTCACGATTCAGAAAATGGTCAATTCGATTCTCGATTCGATTCGCGATTTGACAACCTTGTTTAGGGGTAATTTATTACTGATTTAGGGGTAATTAGATGCTACTAATCACTTGTCTCCACCAACCCCATCACCGATTCACCATTGCTTTCCAATTGATGATGCATACCAAATTAAATTACATTTATCTAATTGAAATCGTATATTCTAAGAAAAGGTGAGGTACTTTCTAACAAATTTACATGACTTCTTTCAATATGCAATTGCTAAAGCAGGAAATTAAAATGGAATGATTTTTTATATTTTTATTATTGGCATTTTCGCTATTCATCGGTTGTTCAACTTCTTAAAAAGGATTCTTGGTAGTTTCTTGTTTTAACGGAAATCCTAAACTATTAACTACACATTTCGGACCGTGCTACGAGTACCGACCCCCATAGCACCGAAATTGAACAAATCGGCATGCGGGACTCACTTTTGGGTCCCACACGAATGATCTGAACTGTTCAACAATTAAAAAATAAATTTCTAAGGGTTGTTGCACAAGATCAGCTCAATTAGATATGCGTAAATACTTGATCTAAACTTCAAGTTTTTCATTAAGAATTCGGGATCTTAACTTCTGAATGAAAAAGTGAAATATTGGATCACTCACTTATGCATATTCAATTGAGCTGATATATTTTTTTTTTTATACAATTGGAAAATTATTTTAAAATTACTGAATGGTATGAATTATTTGTATGAGACCCAAAGTGAGCCCCTCACCGATTTGTACAATTTCGGTACCATGGGATCGGTACCCATATCTTTACCGATACCTAAAATAGCAAACCTTAACTTAAACCCAAACAAAACTAAATCAAACCAAAACACACTAGACAACTAACTTTTTGTTCAACTTTATTTTGGTATATGTCGCCTAAATAAAGGCAGCAGATTGCGACCATAATCACACATCGCAATCTCCAACAACCTCGAGATGCTAACCAAAACCACAATCATTAACGTTGACCCATCGGCGACTACACATTGGTTACGATGGAGAAGGAGCGACGAAGGATGGATCGGTGATGAAGGCAAGCTGAGAGAAAGGAGAAAATGGGATAACACAATAAATTCTCTGATCTGAGATCGAGAGAGAAAATCCTCAATGAAAAGGAGGAGTTATTGAAAGCGAAAAAATCCATTATTGATAAGGAAGAAGAACACATAACTATCAAAGCCCTCCCCTCCCACCGTTGCATAAAGGGTTGTGAAAACCCTCGGGCGAAGGAGGGAAAAGAAGAGAGGCGGTTGGGTTTTTTTCTCAGAGAGAGAGAGAGAGAGAGAGAGAGAGAGAGAGAGGTTTTTCTTAGAGGGAGAGATGTTATTCACAAAGGACTCAAAGGACGTCGAAGAGTATTCTCACAGACGGACCATAGAATCTCATCCTCTAATCTATGAAACATTTTGCCGGCAAAAAGTGAGCACGTTTGCGAGCTGGTGAAATTGGATTGATAAAAACATCTCTTTTTTCGGGTTATATGAAAGAAAAGAAGTTAGCTTTCGTCATTGGCTGAATCGCAAAGTGGAGATTCGAAGACTTCCAATCTGTTTCCAGGAAAAGAATTTACAAATGTTTGCAAAAAAAGAATGATATCCCAAAGAATAGAAAGTAGTCTTTGGTCGTTATAGTCTTTTCAATGCATCTGTGAAGAACAAGTTAGTTGTTGGGATAGTGATCAATCTTTATAACTGTGTTTTGAACTTTTGATAGGAAAAACCATGTGTTAGTTCCGAGAATATTGGATAATTACTCTTACAGGCTGTGCCGCATTAGGATGTAGGCTCACCAACTTGTTAATGGGATGGAGGCCAATTGGTTCTCTACTTGTGAAGGATTATGATGGTTTGTGATGTTATGGGATTTTCCCAGATTTTTTTTCCTTTATACCTTTTCAATTGGATTTTCATCGAAGCTTTTGGTGAGGTGTTCGTTTTTTACTAGAAAAGGTTTGTCTCGTTTGAGGTATAGCCATTGGTGAGTCTCCACCGCAGTGGTTACTTGGTTCTCTTTCTAGGGACGAGTCTTCTGCTTGATGTATTGTGATTGAGATTAATATCTTTTTTATCCTTTTGACAATAAATAAATAAATAAATTATATATGACCGAATGAAAAAGACTTCAAAATTTTGGTGAGTAGAAAGCAGTTAGTTGAACGCGAAAATCGTGTTTACAAATTCAGATTCACTGTTTGGATGGGCTTTCAGTATCTAGTTTAATTTCTTCTGAAATTGGGCTTTCACCATCTGGTTAAAAAGCAACAAAGTAGGGACCATATTCCGGCCGACAGACCCGCAACTCGGCCCAAGTGAATATCCTAGGCGGCCTGCGGTAGCCCTGATGGTACTAGAGTTGGGCTACTATATCCAACTTGGTCTGGAAAAATAGAGCCGGCTTTTGGGCATGTACTGAGGATGCGGATCGTATCCCTAAAGTTTTTCTACTATTATTTGAGGTCCCCAGATACATGTTCTTATATTATGTAATATGTATAAATATAAAATTAATATGAAAATTTCTAGTAAAATTTAGGGCCTGCAAACATAAACATCACACACACAACATAGGAATGCGAAAAACAATAAAGGAATCAACACAGAATTTACGTGGTTCCCCAATACCAGATACCTCCACGGGAGCGAAAGCGAGTCTTTGTTATTTGATAAAAGTCGTCCAAGGTTTTTACAATAGAGAGTATTTATATGCCTACTCTCCCTTTGCCTTGTCTTGCTTAGAACTTATCGGTAACTCTCCATATGAGCCACAAGTTCTAACAAGCCCGAATTTGAATGGAAGTCCAAAGCAAAATGCCAAAAATAAAAAATCTATCGCCTTGTTTTTACCGCGAAAAATACAATTAACCACGAGAAGTCATAAAAAAAAAAAATTACAGAAGGGCAACAAATTAATACCATGATCGTACCAAAAAAAAACAAATTAATACCATGACGCAACATTTATCATGAAAACACATTATATTTTTCTCCAAATAATGACTAACATTTTCAAAATTGCTTAATTATAGTACCCTCAATGCAACATTCACCGCACTACCATCAATCATAAGAAAGCATAATGAAAAACTGCAAATGTAACTGTGAGGAGTGTTTTTCAAAAACCCTAAAAGTAACCTAGAAATATGCGGAGAATGCGCCACGTCAATACACTTGCCACGAATGACGGGTAAATGCCAAATTAGTGCCACGTAGGCATAACGTGAATTTGACGAGATCATAAACTAGACAAAAGGTTGAAATTAACTTCATGCGTCTGAAACTACATAACTATGTTGTAGTTATAAAAGCCTCTTCATTGTTGGATCCCGGGTCATAGAAAGAGTACACCTTCATTGCTACTAGCTTTCATTACATAATACTCCTATGAACAAGTACACCTATCAACTTACTTTACAACCCCCATCGCAAATCATATCGCGATCTACAGAGATTATTACATCATATCGGCATAAGAGATCTACTTGTTTGCAGATAGTGGGGGTTTTTTTCTTATTCAGCATAACCAGTTTTTAAGCTTCTACTGAGTTCATTCGAGGCTTACAGCTAATCTCATTCATTACTTGCAATGGTTCTTGATCTATTAGCTACTTCCTTTCTACATTTCCTCATTTTACTCCTAGAGTCGAAAAGTCAATGGTTCTTCGGCATGTCAGGTTCTTCCGTCTTTGCAAACCTTCCGCGAACCCTTGGTTGACTGTCTGCCAGAGCCTTCCTGCAAGCATACTGAAGTAACACCCAATATTAGCATATGGGATAGGAAATGACTAAATTACTAGCAAAAGACAAAGGAGGCGTAAATAGTTAAGCAAGATCCATGTAATTTGTTCTGTTGGAGGAAATTCCAGAATGTGATTTCGAAGGGGTTTACAGCCATAATAGTTGGACAATCTCCGCCTTAATCGAAACAATCCAACGCTCCATTTCAAGTTCATTTGTTCAATGCTACAGGGAATCATCTAACCACCCTAAAGCACTTATGCAGATATTGGGAAGAGAGTGAAAAATGATTTCTGACAGAGCTGTCAAAAGGGAGTTCAGTGATATAGGAGTCAAAATGATGCCATGGTAGATGAGGGCAAAGAATGCACCTAATGAAACCACAGGGAAACAAAAACATCAATTATAAGAACTACCTTGATTTTCCTGCCGAAATTCCTCTTAGTCTTCTTGTTCCTGTATCTGGAAAGCTTTTGCCTGCGGTCTTCAGTGGGGGAGTTTCCAGAGAGAGGTGGCAGCCCAAGGGAAGAATGGATGAGGCTCACATTGCCATTACCAAGAGTCTGTCATAAAAACTCAGTATCAATGAACCAGCCCCATCCTGTCGAAATGGCCAGAAACATCTAAACATTTCTCAGTTTGTAGACTTTGTCACGAAACCAATAGATGCTCAGGGCTCAATAAACAAAAGAAGTTCACGCGGCTGGTTGGACACGCCAGATGCAAAGAGAGACATATGAAACAAAGACGGTTTTGAGGTAAAAGCAATATTCTCTTTAATTATTATCACATGGTATCAAATTAATGCCTGAATATCTAGGAATTCTTTTTGCCGAATGACTAAATATTTTGAATAAGCTGCCTAGCACTAAGCAGATGTAGAGAAATACATCTAAAATGTGATAAACATGCTAAATGTTTGCAACCTATCTTACATGGAGTTGGGTTTGCGTAATGGGTGTGGGTGCATGTGAGCATGTCTGAGTGTCGGACATTCCTAAACGGAAACCTATGACATTGAGATATGAGTCCAAAACTTAGGAATAGATATGGGGTTATGAACGTAATTTGTATCATGCGATATGCACTATTCAATACGCTACAAAATATACAGAAACGTACTTGAACTCAAGTGGGATTGCAGAAAAACATAGAATACCGATTTCCCATCCATGTGAAAAGTTAGAAATCTTCCCTTTCTAGCTCATGTGAATTACCTCATTTCTTCAAACATTCAGAAAACTGTGCACAAGTCATGAAAACTGATGGATCCTAGTGTCTAAATTCCGTACAATGTCACACATATGCCACAATCTCACCCGTAAACTGCACGACATGTTTACTTGCATGTAACATTGTTTGCAAGACTGCAACCATAATAGATGTGCTCCAATTTCTAAGAACACCTTATGACGGGCTCCAATTACCAATGAATTGTAAAGAAGCACAACAAAGAGGAATGCATAGTGGTAGGAACCACTGCAATAAAACTAAACTGGACCTTTATGTCGCCTTCACTAAATGCCCTTCGCATCCCATTAGCAGCATCCAGGTCCATTCCAGCAAAATCCAGAAAATTTGGCCTCATTATGGCCCCATGCATCCAATCCATCGAGCTTAAACACTCTGAGCTAACACTCTTTTCGAAAGACTCTTCAGCAAAAAAATTGCCCTCTGAAATCAGGTTTTCCTCCGTCCCTGCAACAGGAATCTTGATGTCCAATATATCAGAGAGCATTGTTTCAGTAGCTTCTTTTGCCAATATATCCTTCTTGCATTCATAGAAAACCTCACTCATAAGTTGCTCAGTTTGAATTGCTTCAGTGCCAGCAACCTTGAGTGTTTGGGGGGTTATGACGTCTTCCCCACAAGAGATCATTGACATGGCAGCTGTCATTGGATCAGGTTCTTCAATTATCGGTTCTTCAATTATTGGTTCTGGAGCGTTGAATAGATCTCCTTCTCCTCCTAAGTCATACTCTGATATGCTGGAGGTCTGAACCAGGTTGCCCTGCATCAGAAGAGGCGGGAAAAAAAAAATTCAAATTCTAAGACAAGGGCTAAAAAGCCTATATGATGTGCCAAATCATTATGGATTAGAAAATTCATTGTTGGATGCAGAATGAAACAGAAATTCAGTTAGTGTATAGCTGAAGCAGCTCGATATTCAGTTGGTATATAGCTGAAGCAGCTCGATCAAAAATTGGCAATAGCAAAAAGCTGATTTGCATGAGAAATTTTATATAACTGCTTTATCAAGCAGTACATCTATTCAGGATAACTGGCACGCAGTTAAAGACCGAATTTGCTTATTTCAACAACTGCATTGTAGTCAAAATTCTTACAATAAATACAACAAAAAACAAGCAGAGGTTTTAACTGGTCTGATTGGATTCTTTTTTCAACAAAATGTCCACAAGTTTGAATCATCAAATCATCCTTGTGTTCAACCAAAGAACAAGCTTACAGGTACGAGCCACAGAATCACTTTTCTTTCATTACTTGTGTGAAAATTGCATCAATGAGGTGCCAAAAGAGTACGAACTTTATAAATTAAGGAAACCTGTACTTTGCAAATTATATACGTTGATCAACTTGAGAAACTTCTAAGTCTCATTATAGAGAAGTTACAACTCCGAATCCAGAGCATTTCTCAAGTTTGGGTCCATTTGGGACAAATTATTAACATAGTAAAAGTTACTTAAGTTTCACTATTTCAGCATATGGCTGGAGAAAGTTAATTGGGTGAACATATGAGCTATGTTCCTACAAATTCAGCCCAAATTATAAACGAACTATGAAAATCTGGCTCACTGTTTCCAAATTAATTAAGCATAATTAGGCGAAATTTGAGAGAGCAATCAAAAAGTTTAAAAATTATCCAAATTGGGCTACTAAACTGGTGATACAACATCAAACAGGAGTTTAGTCCAAGAATTCACAAACAACTGGAAAACTTCATATTTCATGTCCTTAGAATTTGCTCACTAAGTATGGACTATGCACTTGCTCCTAATAACTCCAACCCAAGAGGTAGGCCAAGTGTTTAAGCCGCTTAGGACACCTCGCATTACAACAAAAAAAGAAGAAGAAGAAGACTATAAACAGTATTCGTAATACGTTACTCAGAAGATGCCCAAAAGACAAAGACCAACTGAAAGTTCTCAGAAGGGTATTCGCCTATTTCTGAATTTATTTTTTGGCACCAATTCACAACACACACACACAAAGAAAGTTAAGATTAAGTTTGCTTTTTTGCTTTTCTTTAACTTTTGTCTTCTTTAATTAGTGCGGTGCAAAGCGAACCCTTAAACAAGTTGACATCAGACATTGAAAGTGAGAATCACAGTTAAACATGGAAAAAAAAAAAAAAAAACAAAACAAACCCCACTAATAACAAATTGTTTGAAAGTTGCATCAAATTGTTTTACCTAAATTAATTTTGGTTCGTAAGCCAAAAATATCTTTAAAAGGTGAAAAATTAGATTTTTGAAAGCTTCTTTTATTTTTATTTTCAACAAAAGGGAATAAAAGTGAATAAGCTGTCGGGGATTTTCTTATAGTAATATCAGTTTCTAATTTTCCTCCTCCGTTCCTGATTTTTCTCAGTAACCAAACTCGTACCCCAAAGATCAATCAAATATCTTCAAAAGATGGCATTTTTCTACCCATATATATCGAAATCAGAATCAGAAACCCTAACGCTACTGGAAATTGCAAAACTCAAACTCTGGAATTCGACTTCATCGAACAAATGTCAGGCACCCAAGCAGAAACAGATGACAAAAGCAGATAGAGAGATCCAGAGAGAGAGAGAGAGAGGAGTTAGTTTCTGACCATAGGAATTACATTGGATTTGTGAGAGCGCCAGAAGTCCTCAAGTTGCTGTACTTCTTGAGAGAAGTTCTGGAAGTAAGGGAACATCAGGTCAGTTTCGGCATACATTCCTCTTTTTCGATTCTTCTCACACACACACTCTCTCTCTCTCTCTCTCTCTCTCTCTCACGCACTAAAAAGTATTATGTTGAAGTGAAGCATGGGAGCTTCAGTGGAGGCGAA
Source organism: Vaccinium myrtillus (assembly GCA_016920895.1). Classification (NCBI taxonomy): domain Eukaryota; kingdom Viridiplantae; phylum Streptophyta; class Magnoliopsida; order Ericales; family Ericaceae; genus Vaccinium; species Vaccinium myrtillus. Next base: position 34,267,548 of record CM029279.1, read on the forward strand.
GACCCTTATAAACACAGAGTAGCACACTAGAACTGGAATACAGGCGTACTGTAGAACTAGAGAGAGAGAGTAGTGGGGACTGGGGAGAGAAGAATCTACTTTGGTTGGCTCCTGGTGGTTTTCATTCAATTTTTATATTGGGGTAAATTTACACTTTGTGGTGGTTGAAAATGAAACAGTCGAAAAATTAAGGAAATATCCTACCCATATTTTGGGGCCACTATAAGGCTTTGTTCACTTTGGGTCTTGAGGAAGGATTTTTGGAATAATGAGTAGACAGAGATGGAAACAAAAATTTATTGAGGATCGTACATGGTGGGTCTTGAGACCCAAATCGAACAAGATGTAAGAGTGTAGTGCCTCTAATTCAACCGTCCATTTTCGTAATTGATGATTTAGGAATCCCGAATTGTCTTGTGGAATTGGACTATCTTGTCGTAATTTGTAGATGCATATTTAAGGTTTTGTTTCAATTCCTGGTTTAATATCAAAGTTGTCTTATTATGTTTTATGAGACAGATCATTTTCTCACAATACATCGATTTAAAAATTAACATTGTTATATCTTATATCGTGTTAATTCGATATTGGTTGAGCACATATTTGTTGAGAAAAATTACTCCTATGTGTTATTTTCTTTCAAAAATTTGTCTAGAACATCGTTGATATTATGAACAATGTTAATCCAGTTTCCGGGCCACATATATATGTTGAGAAAAAAATAAAATCTGATCTAGTGTTGCAATATTATTTCCAAATGTAACGTGTATCAAATTTGTATTAATTAATATCCGATCACATTAATATTTTTTTATATAGTTTATGTTCTCAACCACTTTTATGAAATTATCAGTTCCTTCTGATTGACCCAATATTAATCATCAATTTTTTTAATCTCAGTTTGTCATAATTTATGACTCTCTCACAATAATTTTGAGTTGATATATAGATGAATTTTATATTACATAGATCATGACGCAGCAAATTAAGGCCCCGGTCCACTAATTGACTTAAACAATGGAACTGGCTTATCGAGTGTAATTAAATTGATGTGTTATGATAGAGTAACTTGTCTCGTTAAGCACAATTCATTAATTTTAAAGTTAAGTTCATTTATGGAATAACTCCCATGATATGCAATTAAAACATATGTGTGAAAGCTCCAAACTTTCTGTCAAGAAAGTAAGAATACTTGCAAAATGACAAAGTGTAAAAGGACACATCATTTTATATTGTTATGCACAGGGTCCCCGTGTCACTTATCATGCTTATGATTTTAATCTTTCTTTCACATTATTCTATTCTATTTATTTATAGAATTATAAATGAATAGGTGTTCAAGCTCCGTAAGTCGAGCTCCCTTTTGAGTGGCAATTTCATGAAACATTTTCGTGTATTTTTATTTATTGTGTTGTAATATCTATTTCATATTATTTTAGAGTGTTTGTTTTGGTAAGTAGAATGAAATCATTTTGTAATTGTCCTAAGCTAGTCTATGATTGGATTCAGTAGAAAGTAGAGTTTTAGCGTCATATCCACCATTTCAAGCAAAGTGTTCGAGCAACTTTCGGTTCTGGTATCAATCATTTGATCTGTCAGCAAAGTGCTCGAGCAAGTTTCAGATATACTTAACCAACTTAAGCGTTTTCAGCAGCCTAAACGGCTGCTAGGGTTTTGAAGGCATGACTTTTGCAGCCATATCTTTCACGATTCACAAACCCTTTTTAGCTAATAAGCAAAGGAGAAAAAAAAACCACACACACCTTCCAATACCCTTTTTACATCTTCTAATACATTTTTCACTCGTTTTCATACATTTTTTAAATCTTAACAGAAGCTCACTGGGCTTCTGTTAGCATTTTCCAAAAAGCAATACTGACAACAACAATAGTAGAATAGTTGCTCATTTGGTGCCTCGGTTTTTTTTTTTTTTTTTTTTTTTGGTGTGGGACATTCCATTGCATGTGGACGGGACAGCAAAGGCAATCCAATTTTTGTTGCCTGCCAACAAGTTGCAGAACAACTAGCTAGACCTTGAAGGATTTGAAGTATGGAGTCTCGGATTTTGTTGAATAATAGAAAGGAAAGCAACACGAAAATCTCTAAAAGAAAAACAATGTGCAAAATTATTTTACGCTGCTTATTTAGAAAAAACCAACCATCGTTTTCGGATTGTAATCATTTTCAAGCAGAAATAACTTTTGGAAATTAAAAAAACTGCAATAATATTTGTCTAGAGAACTTCTTTTGAAACATAGTTACCGAAAAGCTATTGAGAAATTGGAAAATGCTAAAGCAACCCATAGGATTGTGAATAAGGGAGGAAATGTGACAAAAAAAAAACACGGTTTCCGATGTGTTAAAGTGCCTTGAAAAGTGTTAAAGATGTATCGAAATTTTATTTTTTGTCCTCTTCTTTATTCACAACTCAATAGATTGTTATTAGCATTTCCCATTCTTCACCTCTAGGACATCATATTTTGTATGAAGGGATTGGTTATCGTAAGTATGTACTTGCACTAGCTACGACATCACACACACAAATCCATATGCAAATGTAAGAATGGTTGTGATTAGTGTTGTAAATGAACCGAGTTACTCGTCAAGCTCAAGCTCGAGCTTTAGGTTCCTTTAGTAAACGAGATTGGCTCAGCTCGCAAAAGTTGGGCTCGTTTATATAAATCCGGCTCGTTAAGTAACGAGCAGAGCGCGAGAGCGAGCTTGATTTTTGTGATAGCCCAAAATTGTAAGGTTATTATGTTACACGATCGATACATGCCTGGATCAGATTTTTAGTCTATTCACTGGCAAGAAAAAAAAAAATCAGGATCCGTCTACCAATAAAATTTCATTGCTTGTAACCATTTTTAGTATTATCCGCTAACCTTATTAAAAACTCCTAATTACAAATATAGTAGTATCTCATGGACCCCACTAGTCTTACGTTAAATCATTGTTGTTTGAAATGGAGTATTTGTAGAGTTGGGTTTTCATTCATAATATAATTGATAGCTAGCTAGCTACTTCAATCACTGTCATTAATTATTACCTCTTACCTACAAACAAGCTAATTAATTAAAGATGATATTATTACAAGTTGAATTAAAGATTACCACAAAATTATTTTACTAAATTATCTTCCTCAACATCATACATAATGTTAATTGGATTTTTCTGTTGTAGTAATTGATTAAGAATAGGCGCAAGCGACAGATGGTAACGCTGTTGGAAAGGGAAAGAGGACATTTGACACATTGCGAATTAGCTAGCTAGCTACCACCCTAGCTAGTTGATTTACGGAGTTTTTCGGATTGTGCACGGTTTAGTATGCGCATTGATGTTGAGTAGAAACACGCTGAGTCCAAATCAGTTGTCTCATGAGAGAGAGAGAGAGAGAGAGAGAGGATGTGTATTGTGCACAGAGTAAGGGCTAATTATTGAGTACTCATTGGCTATCAACCCCCAATAAAAGTGAATGATAAATGTTCCTATCAGACGATTTCGTATGTAAATGATTGAGAGTACCACGTAGGCAATGGCACGTGGTACTACCGGAGCGTTGAATAGTAAGAATTGATCAATTACAGAGAGTTCTACCTGTTGTCATTTTTGTTTTTGGCTTTTCTCTTTTTGTTTTGTTTTGAAAATAACTCGTTTTGATAGAAGTGGACGTTTTGCCTGAAAGCAGCTAATGGAAAATGACTTCTCCTCTTAACTTCTGGCCTGAATTTGGATCATGTAAATCTCACTTGATTGTGTTACTGCAGCAAGCAATTAATTCCGTATCGTGCTCTATAATTGTGACAATAGAATTGTTCCTAGTTTCACCACGGCATATTCTTAGGACCAGATTTTTTCCCTAATTTAATTCGTGCTGTAAACCAAAATATATCTTGAAAGCATGGAAAATCTTTGTATGTGTATTTAGATACGAGGCCGTGGCTCTGTTCGATGGGAGTCCACTATTATTTGTTGCATGTTGCTTGTTAAGATACTTATAGCAAAGGTTAAATATAAAATCAGTTTTGTTAAATAGTTAGAGGTCTTGGGTTCATCTCTTCTTAATTTCTTGGGTCCACCTGCGAATCACAAGATCTCAGTTCTCATCATGCAAGATTGATTAATTCTTGGGTGCTCATGACCATGTGTATCAAAAAATAAAATAGTGAGGCGCAGGATTAGTAGAAACTTGTTGAATGATCCATGATACTATTGCACCAATACGATTATCAAAAAAATAAAATAGTTAGTGAGGCTTAAACTAGAAACTTGTTGAATGATCCATGATACTATTGCACTCAATACGATTTTATAATTTACCCAATCGTCACTGTCACCAATCACTAAAGATGAGTGGAGCAACAAGAGATGTCAATACACCCTGGGGTTGCCCCAGCGGTTAGGGCGAATGCTTAACTTTAGGGGTAGTTATTTTGGTCAAGGTGTTCGACCCAACTTTAATTTGTGTCCTTAAGTGGAAAGTCAAATCATGGTGGGGGTTGCGATGCTCCCTCCGAGGTTTGGGTCGTACAGTGGATCCAATTAGTGGCATATTGTAGGGCTGTTCCTCAGTTAAAAAAAAAAAAGCCAAGAGATGTCAACCCAACTTTAATTTCGTCCTTTTCGAAAGCTCAAATCATAAAGCAGCGAATATGTGCTACCTGAAATTTATTGCAAACAGTGGAAATAAATACGTACAAATGACTTGAAATGTGAGTGTCAAATGAGGCTGATCGAAACACCAGTCACTTCTCAGATGAGTGGTATGGAAATTAATTTAATAATACTATATAAGTCAAAATCAAATAGTAAAAAACAGTCTTTCAATAAATTGTTTACCTCAGATGAGAAGCAATAGAACAACTTGCCAATAAAAAAAAACACATGTTGAATATCTTGTACAGATATTTGTATTAAATAGTAATATTATGACCGACACAAATTTAAGTTACAGACCACATCAAGTTATTGTTCGTTTTGCAAATTATTTCTATAATAGTATAATTTTCTATTTATCCAAGGAATTTTTCAAAGTTTAAAAAAAAAAAAAAAATGTACGTCCTAGTTTTTTTTTTTTTTTTTGTTGGCCTCAAGTAGAAGAATAAAAAACGGCAAAAAACCAAAAAAAAAAAAAAGAATTAATTCTCTAACAAAATGGAAGGAAGGACAATTTTTGCAAAACATTTTGCCTGCTTTTGGGTGTTTTCAAGTATGCTTCCTTTTTCATTAAGAATAGAGTGAGGAATCGTAAAAAATTTAAAACAGACCAAAACTTAAAACAAGATTATATCCATGAATTTTGTTACTCTTTGATTTGATGATTAGGAATCAGGAGAGAGCTCTTCCACAGTTCGGAGCTGTGTCAACCCCCATCCAAGGGACCAGGGGGGCTGCTGTGACTTGCGGACAACAGGCCCTGTCAACTCCCATCCAAGCCGTCTGTTTCACGCATCAACGGCTCGGATCACATCAAGCAATGGACGGTGCGGATATACTTAGGCGAAGTGAGATCTGAGCCGTTGATGCGCGAAACGGACTGTCGAATGGGGTCGACATTCCCTTGCTAACCCAAGGGACGGCAGGGTCCCCCAATTCACCAAGGAAGAACGACACAGAGAGAAATTAAGAAAAAGAATTTAAATCAGACTCACACATAGTAAAACCCACTAATTATTAGAGTTTCTTTTTTTTTTTTTTCTATAGTAGTATAACTCAATTATAATTACAAGAGGTCAAATAGCTTTAATTAGAGCAGTCTGAAAGAAAGTGATTATGTACGAAGGAATATCAATATGGAGTTATTAATTGGGGATTTAAAGCTAGTAATAAAAGTAGTTAATTAGAAGAATTTCTTGTAATGAGCCCTCCACTAAACAAAAAAGAAGCTAGAAGAATTTCTTGTGTATGCCCGCATTTTGTAGTCGTATTGAACAAGGAATTAGTGTGCACTAGAGAATTGAATTGAGCTGGTGTGGTGGCTTATGGCACAAACTACAAATTAATACACAAAACCTTAAATTCCTACATTAGGAAAAGAGTGTAAGTAATGGAGGAAATCTATATCCATCATCTTTTCTTTTCTTTTCTTTTTCTTTTTGGAGAATCTATGCACCCTCAATGAGCAATTTTAGATACGTGAGTTGATCATCAATCATGCTGTCCTCCATGAAAACTTGGTTGGAACCTATAAGGAACTGACACGCGGCTCGTTGCCACCGCGACACTTGTTGGCTGTAAAACCTAGTTGACCTTGGAAGGAAAAGAGAAAATGATATTCCCTCCGTCTTGAATTTTTAGTCCACTTTTACTATTCACGACACTTAAAAAAATATTTTTAAATGTATAATGTTATATATAATCATTGTGGATAATTCTCGATGAGTCCTATTAAATAAAGTTTTCAAAATTATCAAATACTTAAAAGATAGTATAAGTAATTGAAAAATGACACGCATGCTAAAAAATGTACAAGAAATTTGGGACGGGGAGTATATACTAGAAGCCGCAATCTCCAATCTATCTTGGGCAATTCAATCGTAACCAGTCCACATACGGGGTACTTGCGCCTTTTTACGATGCATGTGTGGGAATAGAGAATAAACCTATACGAACTCATGTTTTCAGAAGGAAACGTGCTATATACATAAACACCTGTTTTCCACGCACCTATTTTTGACAAATTGCTAGGTAGAGATGACAACGGAGAGGGACGAGCGCGGGATAGCATCATCCCTATTTTCGATCCTCGAACCTCACATGTTTCCATTCTCGATCGCCCGATCCCTGATGGGAGTTTTTTCTTTCCCTTGATCTCCATCCGAAACGGATTCGGAGGGCCTTGTAGTAAGTTTACTCACTATACCCCTGTAGTGAGCAATTACCGCCGTCAGTTCGGACAATTAACGGTCTAGATTATTATGTAAGACTATATTTTATTAATTTAAGATAATTCGGACAATTGATTGCCGAACGGCCGACCTTTACTACTCACTACAGGAGTATAATGAGCTTACTCACTATAAGCCCCCGACGAAATCTCCAAAAGGAGAATGAGATCCAAACTCAACTGAAATGCAACAAGGTTGTTTTTTTGACCTTTTATTTATTCTTTTAACTTTTTAAGGTTGTTTTTTACCTGGTTTTTGCAGGACGTGATGGCATTAGGGGGAGTAAATTACTAGAGTTTATATTAGCAGAAGAATCAGAAAGAGACGTGTAAATATTTTATAAGAGAGATGGAAGTAGAAATGAAAAACAGCTGGAGTGGATTGTCTCATATAGTATACAGTTAGGTCCTCCTCCTGTCTTTTTTTTTGAACTGTAGTCCTCCTCTTGTCTTGATTCACTAGTACAATTGTTATTGGAATTGCTTTGGCATATGGGATGGGACCCATGCATCTTGCCCATTTTTGGATCCAAATTCAAGGCACTTGGATTGTACTCTTTTGGATGTAAAACTTACAAAAGATATGAGAGAGCGAGTGGCATCTAATAACTGGTTGACACTGACAAAAATTAGTGCTGGTTGTTGAGAGTTTGTACGATGCATCGATTCCGTCATCGCTTCTGCTACTCTGGCGTGCACAAAAGGTCCAAACTTCTGGGTATTCACGGAGTCCACCACATTCATTGGGCCTAATATACATTAAATGACTCATATCCACTTAAAAGTGGCGCCTATAAGTTGTAAGTTGTGAGTAGGGGTGTTCACGGTCCGGATCGGTCCGGATTGGCATGAATCCAATCTTAATCCGCGAGTCACGGTTTTTTTAAAATACAATCCGTGTCCGATCCAAAAGTCTCACGGTCCGGATTGACATGAATCCAATCCGAACCGCGAGTCACGGATCGGTTTCGGATTAATCCGCGGATTTTCAACTTATTCGAAAAAAAACAACAAACAAAGGCACGTAGCAAATGCACTAAATAGAAAGTTGGAAACCCCAATAAAAAACAACAAACTACAAAGGCAGTAGAGTGGAATACAAATACTTAGTTACATCAAAGTCCAACATAAAAAACCAACAACTGAGTGAACAATTTCAAAACACAAGGCAGCAAACAATCACTCTGGAATCAATTTCAAATCACTTCAAATGCAACGCAGCAATCACTCTGGAATTGGATCAAGTGAAACCTTTTGTAGAGATAACAATGTAACCCATTTCATATAAAAATATCAAATTAACCATATTTATATAACTATAAAAGTCATAAAATTATATATATATATATATATATATATATATATATATAATAAAAATCTCACGGTCCGGATCGGTTAATCCACGGTTTCAAAATCAAAATCCGTGTCCGATCCAAAAGTCACGGGTTTTTTTTTTTTTTTTTTGAATCCGTGTCCGGACCATTAATCCACGGTTAAAATCCAAAAGGTATGGATCGGTTCGGTCCGGACCGGATTCACGGTTCACCGGTTTTTTTGAGCAGCCCTAGTTGTGAGTCACACAATATTGTGTATTAAGGTCAAACCATCTTTGTATTTTTTTAATGTGGGACTTAACTTTCACACATGTTCCAACACTGATTATAGTGGCATGGGTTCTAAGAGGGTAAATGCTATTAATTTAGGATATAAACTTAGATCTATGGTGGTGTTTTCAAATTAGTTCGATGTATGAATCACATCCATTATACACGTTTATATTTAGACTTGTGTTATGAATCACATCCATTATACACGTTTATATTTAGACTTGTGTTTTTAGGCTGAGTTTTTCAAAATAATTCATCTCCTAAAATTCTTAAACACGAATTTTGAGACGGGTCATTATTCTCAATGAAAAAACAGGATTCATGTAGCCGACCTCAATTGATTGAGACATAAGACTCTGTTTGGTTTTAGCGCTTTTAGCTAAAAACAGGAAACTCACCCAGTTCTACTCGTTTTAACGACCTATTTTAAGGCCTCATTTGGCTACCTGAAACAAAGCTACCTTTTCTCGACTCAAGTAATTAACTCCAGGACTTCGACGATTTAATCCTTCAAAACCTGCTTGCATGGCAATCAAAAAAAGACCCAAGGAGGGTACCCAGGCTCACAAGTGAATACTTTTGGTATTAGACCTGTGGAATAATACAAATTGCGTGATTCGCATAAAAGGTTAAAATAAAAGTAGAGTTCTCCTCATTGCATCCAACTTAGGCTTTTGATCATTTACCATCCCATTTTGGCCAAAATATATAAACTCGGTTTGCAAGGGTTGGCAAAGTAAACATGAAAACCAATAAACAATAAGCGCTTAATAATGAGGTCACATGTTCGAATTTCACGGAGACCAACCATCACAAACCTTAGACTATTGGGTGTTATGCCCGGTCGTTATCTTCAAGGTCCCGAAATAAGTACACGCAAGCTAGCTTCCATCCAGTTATCATACAAAAAGAAAAAGAAAAAAAAAACCAATTCTGTATTAACATGTATCTTCTTTATGACTCGGAGCCCAATAAATCTAGCTAGCACCACACCCAAGTAGACAAACAAATATACACCCACACTAAAAAGAGAGGCCACCTCTCAGAGCAAGTGCACCAATGGATAGCAAAAAATACTACTCAACAGTGTCAAAATGCATTTTACCTTGTTAATTTTGTCTCTCAAATTCTACCAATACTCTTTACTCTCCTCTCCATTTCTATTAAATATTATTTTTTCATTACAATAATACTAAAATTTTGACACCAACAGCCATAGAGAGATGAGAGAGAACACAAGGGATGTGACCAAAACTAATAAAATACTCCATGGCTGGTGAACAGTTCCTAGCAATCTTTGGAGAGTCTTTTTCACAAATGTAAAATACCTAGCCTTTTACCTAGTCTGGTGGAGGTGGTTTTTTGGGTTTTCCCTCTCTTTAAATAGCTAATTGTTTCTTTTACCTTGGCTTGTGCACATGCTCTCAGTGCCAACAAAGTTCCTTCAGAGCCTTTCGTGGAAATAAATACTAGTACTATGTTTTTTTAGGCACAGTTAAAAAGGGGCGGACACATGATTTATCATTAGGAGGGTCAAAAATCTACTATATTCAGTCTCATCGTTTCATTTTGATGGTTTCCTATGAAGTTACATGCAAATTTTCAGCATATTTGGGGCAAGTGAATTATTTGTGGGGCAATGAACACAATGTAAAGACAACAATATATACTCCCGTGGGAAAAATTACAAAAAAAACCAAAAAATTATGCGTATCCCAGGAAGAATTTCCGGCTCAGGGGGTCAGCTGCCCCCTTGGCCCCTACATGGGGCCGCCCCTGGTTAAAAATAAGGGGGAAGGGAATTAATGCATGCAGATTATGATTGATGAATTTTTTTTCCAAAAATTCTAAACTCAACTTAATGGACTGTAATTAAAGTTTAAAAAAGTGTATTGAAACTTGTAAAAAATTGTATAAAAATGTGTGAATATATGATAAAAAATGTAAAAAGTACATTGGCGTTTGCATATTTTTGGTCTTCATATTTACTTATTGTCAGCTTAGTGAGCTGACAATATAATGACTTGTTTTTTATTTTCTAGGAAAATTGCATTACTATAATTAAGACTATGTTTACCAATACTGTTACTGGTGACGCCAATATCTATCATATTAGGCGTGGCTTGATGTTGCAATCAAGTTTCTTGATGTGACCGTATCTATCACATTTTGTTTCAATTACATTTTCTTTGTTGCAATCAAGTTTCTTGATGTGACCATATCTATCACATTTTGTTTCCATTTTCTTTGTTTAGCTTAAATTCTCTTAAATTATGATTTGCCAAATATCCTTTTTCATTTAGGTCTATTAGATTATTCAAGTTTCCCAATCGGTGAGTCTGCTCGATTGTCCTCGCCTTCTAGCCCAATGATTGTATATAGGTAGTTAATTATTAACTTGTGCTAAGTTGTGCTGAGAGGTTTTGCGTTCGGAATCCGTGGACTAGCAATCTATTATAACACGATGAAAGAATATACATCGAGGCACTTTGGCATGCATGTTGCCGTGGAGTTGGAGACTTTTTTTTTTTAACCTCAATGACAACATTATTTATCGTAATTAGTGAGATTTAAACTCAGTTAAATGCATAAGAGTACATGACGCTTAAAGAATAACATGCTGAAACAGAAAGAGAGTGAAGATTACCAGCCCAAATTGATTTGTGGTACTGTTGCGTCATTTGTGCATATATGGCAGAAGTGGTGTAGGTGTAGGACCAAACTTTAAATATGCAATCATTTAGGACTTCTCTGGAGATGTGACAAATTGTCTTCTTGTGTCCACTAGTTTAGGCTTTGTGGAAATTTTTGACACAAAAATAAAAAGGGTTTTTCTATTGTCAGCCCACTGGGCTGACAATAAGACAACAAAAAAAATAAAAAAACACATATTTCAATGTACTTTTTTTTACTTTTCCACACACTTTTACACATTCATATACATTTTTCACACATTTTAATACACTTTTTAAGTCTTATAATCAGCCCACTAGGCTGATTTTAGAATTTTCCAAATAAAAAAAATGGCTTGTCAAGGTTATTAAAAGTTCGTGATTGACCGCTGTTAGGTCAAGTACTCTTGTGTCCACTAGTTTAGTCGGTTGATTTCCCTGTTTGGTGCAACTTTAATTTATCGGAAATACAAAGGTACCGACCCTCTTATACCGACAATGAATAGACGGGTCTCAAAAGATTAATCCAAACCGTTGATTTATCTTAAAATCAATTCCGAGTGGGAATCGTTTCAATCGGACGGCCCCATGAGCTCGACTCAAAATCACCTCATTTCATCCAAACGTTTGGGATCCACAAGGGGGTCGCCGGAGTCGTCTGTGAATGGTTGGTACCTTTTGGTCGGTACACATAGAACGGTTCTTTAATTTATAAAGCAAGAACTAGTAAAATACAATTTCGAACACAATTGTCTCCAGAATTGTTTAATGCACGTAAGCCCACATGCAATAGCAGTTCCGGACATTGTACGTTGAGTGCATAAAATTTTCCAATTCGAGACACAAAATATTGTGCCCCAGTAACAAGTATGAGTAATTATTTGGTGGCCCTGAGACACCATCTCGTGGTAAGCGGACGCTCTTCGTCACCTCATGCTTTTGTCGGGGCTCAAGACTAATTTTATGAATTTCATATGAATGTTTGAATATACTAAGTGTTGTGACACCATGCAGCAGTGCCAAGAACCACCTAGTAATATTTCAACAAGTCGTCTTGTAACCATTCTACCCATCTAACATTGGACTGTTCTACATACAAAATGGTATTTCGAATTGAACATACGCCAAAAATTTCACCCGAAGACAAAAAAAAATGTCACAATAGAAAAAATCCTAGCCCACCCTTTTTTTTTTTTATAAAAATTTCCACCTGTTAAAGGTGTCCGACCAGCTTACACAAGAGACTTTGAATATCTTAATTGTATAAATATCTAGGTTCTTGAAAGAGCTGAAAGAATAAAACAGTGATAGTCTCACATCCAGGGGAATGACCCTAATCTTGCTGACAAAATACAAGTGGTGCTGGTGCCCCTAAGAGGATCCCTCACCTTTTTGTGGAAAGAGCCATGTGACCACTGTTGCAATGATAAGGCACGTGTCAACAAGCAGTTTGAATTTCTCAAGAATTTTTTAATGCTTTGTCCTCATCTCTCATCTGCTGATTTGTCCTCCGTCTTCTCATTACTGGGTCATTGGATTCCCCCCAGAGGACACATTCCAGCATTCTGTCCATCTTTTCGGGAGACGTATCGTGTATCGTTTTTTTTTGTTCTATAAATTGCAAATTTACATATTGGGTATCCTTAATTTACACAAAAGGTCTAAACATAACAAACCAGAATTAACCGAGGGAAAAAACCAAACACAAATGATCAGAACCAACCGGAGGTTTTTCAACAAACTGGTGAACTATTTCCCAGGCAGCTAAAGCCAACTTTTTACACCCAAGTTCTCAACAACTACCATAATAGAAAAACAGAATTAACATAGTTCAGTACATAGAATTCAGAAACCAAGCATAGCTAAACGTTCTTACCAAAAAAAAGCATAGCTAAATGCTGCACAAGCAGAACACTCTTACTTATGGTCAGCCAGGTCTTTAAGGTTGGCACCAAGAGGGAAGCACACAAAAAAGATCTTGTTGTTCTTGGAGTTGATCAAAGCCAGCTTCTCACATTCATCTTTTGAGTCAAAGACAATAACCCGGAACTCAAGCTCAAATGAGACGACCACCATTATGTAATCAAGCGGCTGTAATTCCAGGGTCAGCACAAACTGGGTAAAAGTTGGACCATGGAACGTCATGTCTTCTTCAATTTCGACGCTGCATGTTTTGTATCCGATTAGGAACTTAATTTCCTCCAGCTCTAAACTTTCGATCAGATCTTGCAAATGATCTTCAAAGACCTGCTAGACAAAAATTAATTTTCAAAGCCATTGTTCATGTATTTGTGTTCGAAAACAGTTTTGAAAAATGCATATTGGCTTTGTACAGTCATTTTCGTGTCCAAGTGAAGGAATGCAAACAGGGATAACAATGATTATTATCAATCGGAGCATGTTTCCAGTGTTGTATTGGCATGCGAATCTAAACCTTGAATACTGATTCTCAATAACTCTAGGTCAACAAGAAGTGCACAAATCACCTAGCAATTTCAGAAATGAAGAACACATTTGAAGTCCAAACAAAAGCAGGAATATGCAGAATAAGTAGTTTAAGTTGCCAAGAAACAAAAAGGATCTCAAGAAGCTTCGAGTATACTCATTAGGTCACCTGGTACAGAATGCAAATTCTGCCACAGTTGATTAGGTATTGACCAGGTATAGGTCATCTCATCTCTATTCTCATTGAACATGATCGTGTTAAACACCCATTGGCGTTCACAACCAAAAACAACCTGAAACTCGAACCTCAATTGATGCACCATGCGGAAAGCGTCTCATCCCTGGCGAAATTGATGATCAACAACCTGAACTGGCCAAACCCTTGATCCATGTCTCAACACAATCCAAGTGGCTACACCTTCAACTTGGAAGAAAGGCTGCAAGCTTAAAGGCAACATCTACATTGAACAAAACCATTGCAACAACAACCGAGAGCTAATAAATTATTACTCACCAAATTCACAGGACAGTAATTGACTAATTGCACAAGTAAAATTAGATTCCAACCTCAGAAACATTTGGCACAGAAATAAATTTCAAATACCAGCAGCGAGGAACACCTGCAAATAAATGCATGAGACTTAAAACATAACGTAGGTATATTTCCAAGGCACATTTCCACGCAACCCGCAGATACACCACCCAAAATAAACACATGTTCAGTCCAAGACTAAAACTGCACCTGCAATGCTGCATCGCAAGAGGGAATAATAAATGACAGCATCCAGCCGCATGAACAAGTCACTCTTGAGCTAAAATCACCCAAAAGCAATCGATCCCCATATTCACGCACAAAGGCAGGGCAAGGCTAACAAGTTGGCCAGTGCTTTTGCGTACTGCCAAAGCAACAATCTTTCTTGCACCCTCAGCTGTATAAGCATAAAAAGAACTCCTCCGTCTGGAGATAGCCAACATGCAGGCCTAAGAAAATCCCAGAGTACAAAGGCCATATTTGTTAGGTGGGATATGGGGTTGGGATTTGGGGGTGTGTTGGAGTGGGTCCCATTTTCCTGTGTTTGGTAACCTTATTTGGGATGAGATTTGAAATCCCCACCCAATTTTAATCCCCATCCGTACAAAATGGGGAAATCCACTGGCTATATCCCGTCGAACACAAACACCGGATATGAATTTTTCCCATCCATTGATATCCTAAGCAATATCCCAAGGATTTCATATCCCACCCATATCCCATGGGATTTCATATCCCATCCATTTATCTCCGGCCAAACAAACGAGGCCAAAGGGAACGTCCACCGCCATCACACTGAAATATACTACTGGTAAGCATGCAAGGCCACACAAAGATATGAATATAGTGCTGGGATTCTCATCCATGGAATGCAAACACAATACTCCTAGTCCCCAAAAAGGGGAGCAAACAATTTCAACGCCAGTAAAAACTGCACCCTACATGATCTGGTACACAACCAAACCCTTGTACACCGTATTGTTCAAACCACCCTCGATCAAACGAAACCCATAAAGCTCCGCCAAGCCACGCACCGCATACACAGGGGGCCACAAAAACAATCAACACAGACGAAGGGCCACGAATCTCAGAACTAATAGCTCTGTAGAAAAGAAACTCAGACAGATCCATAGCTCCATCGCAGAAAGAAAAAAAAAGAAGGCACAAAGTAGGAAAAACACCTCTCCAACAAAGGAACACAATCGGCTCCACAACACTGCAGCTCTGCCCACGAAGACGACTGAAAAGAACGGGAGCAGGTGAAGTTTTACATCACACTAACATTAATGGCCTGCTACCAGCCGACTGCCCCTCAACAATCACATCCAAGAAGACGTAAAGCAGTCGCCCTCTGTTTCTGCACAGGCTGCATGCGAAGAAGTGCAGAGTGAAATCCCCTAGCTAACCTCAGGGATGGAGCCAAAACTCCGGCCAAAACCAGGACACGCATGGAATTGTATGGAATTGTATAGAAGTCTCGGAAGGCACTCTGGTAATTTAACCAAAACAAAGCGAAAGACCAAAACACCCAGAGCTGAAGGGAGTAATCACAAGGTTACCAACAGACAGCCTCCCAGATCGAAGGGTAAAATTGGGCAAATTGAGCCAAATGTGGCTAACTGATGGCACTGGAAACCAGCTCTTATATGCGCTCTGGGGTGGGATAACCAAAGAGGAATAAGAACACTACATAAACTGTCACACAAAATCTCAAATATGAGTATAAAAACTAAAGATGCCAAAAAAAATGCAGCAAAAAAAAAAAAAAATTGTAGACTAAAAAGAGAACCATCACAGAAAACCCAAAATTTGGTCGAATGCACAAAAACTAAAAAATCAGTTCCAAAATAAAAATGCCCAAACCCAAACATTTTTGGTAACTGGTTGAATTTAGACACCCGGTGACAACCGATCAAAGTCTGTAGCCCCATTTTCTTTTTCTATTTGCATGTCTGTGGCCAACGATCTAATCGACCCTCACACTTCAAAAGTCAGAAAACCAAGATTTTATCAAAGCAAATGCAAATTGATTGGAATTTATCAAATCTGAGACACCTAGCACTTTTAATCACAAAACTACGACCAAGCACAACATAGAATTTTCCAAGCCCTAGAAATGAGGCTTTTTTAGTAATTCAAATTGGATTGAAAGATGCGGAGAGGGAAAGGAAGTACCTCCACAGCGAGGTATTCTAGGACGGTGTCGAGTTAGGCCTGAGCTCTGGCGCCAACTCTATCGACTTATTTGCCCGTCAAACAACGCCTAATGCCTAATTTGTATACAAAATCTTGGTGATTAGATCAATCAACCTTTCCAGACTTTTATCTTTAGCACCAGCATTTGTAAAAATTGAAAGCATCATGGAGGTGTCATCGCCTACCAAATTGTTCGACTTCTTCAAGTTTGCACTTAAGAAGCTCCACCTCTTCCATTACCTCTTTGATTCTTTGCCCCAAATCTCTAGAAAACTACGAAGAGAAGAATTTCATCAAATACATCAAAACATTGATACTGTTACATGGTCTTAGGTAGAACTCAACCCCAAAAGCTAGCTCATGAAGTGAGGGTGCCCTCACGCTTATATATTTCATATTACTTTGATAACCAAGTGATGTGGGACTTCGCTTCACACCCTCCCTCACGCACAGTATGCTCACTCGGCAGCACCCGGCGCGTGCAGGTCCAGAGACATGCACCCTACCCATCTCTGATACCATGTTACACGGTCTTGGGTAGAACTCAACCCCAAAAGTTAGCTCATGAAGTGAGAGTGCCCTCACGCTTGTATATTTCATATTACTTTGGTAACCAAGCGATGTGGGACTTCGCTTCACACCCTCCCTCACGCAGTCACGCGCAGCATGCTCACTCGGCAGCACCCGCCGCGTGGAGGCCAGAGACACGCACCCTAACCATCTCTGGTACCCAGCTCTGATACCATGTTACACGGTCTTGGGTAGAACTCAACCACAAAAGCTAGCTCATGAAGTGAGGGTGCCCTCACGCTTATATATTTCATATTAATTTGGTAACCAGGCGATGTGGGACTTCGCTTCACAGGTACATCCATTGATAGTTTACAAGAGGAGCAAGGATGGTATGGAGGCAATTAGGTTGCATGTCGCCTTAAGGAATTGAAGTAAAAGATCTAGAATAACACTTGAAGAGCTATAAATAGGAGTTCATGATAGAGTTAAAAAATTAGGGGTCATCCATCAATGAACAAGAAAGGGTTCAATTTGATCACGAGCATTATTTTGTTCATCCCGTCCTTTCTTAGGTTAGTAAACCCAACTCCTACAGCCAACACTTGTATATACTTGTAAAATACATGCATTGATATTCTTTTTATTCCAGTGCAACCCATTGATGCCCCAAAAACATGAATTTCTTGCTTTTAGTTATAAGGATGCTATCAAAGATTAGGTAGGTGCTTGGAGCCAAGAAGTAGTAGATGATAAATAGGTAGTGAACTTAAAGTTTCATATAGACCGACTGTCTGGCATGGAAATTACCGTTCTAGAATGTGCTGCTAAGTTAGAACTACTTCCTTCTATTACATGAATCTAAAAGAGCTTAAACAGGAGTCATTCCAACTCACCATAAGAACCACATTGCTACAAGATTAAGTTTAGTAAGAAAATTGTAAATAATATTTGAAATGAGGCATCTCAAACCTATCTCCTATACATAAAGAGGTGTATCCTTAGTAAACAAACAATCACCTAAATTAGGGAATTACTCACAACTTTTTCGTACATCAGTTGCAAATGGAACCAAACTTTTTAACCCAAAACATTACCCCAGCTTTAGAGCAACAACAGATACTGCTCACATACACCTCACAAGTGCGAAGAACCACAATAGACACGAAAACTATGGAATTAAGGTTCTACTTCAATTGCTAAATCCAAGGTTCTAAAACTCGCTAGGTGCTCCCAAGGCGGCCGGGCACCTTCTAGCTTTCAGGGCCGAGTACTCGGCGCCGAGTCGGGCAATTAGTCAGGCTAGTCGTCGAGGGGCCTTCTAGCGCCTAGGCAGCGAGTACTCGGCCTTCCAGGCCTTCTTTTAGAACACCGGCTAAATCCAAGCATTGTAAAACGAGTATGAATAATCTGGGCATCTTAATTAGCCATTGGGCATCCAAATGCCACTGGCAGGGCTACTGTAATTGTGTGTACCATTTTCCTTCTTGTATGCAGTTTTACCATGTAAAGCACCAGACTCTGAGTTTTACCATGTATAGCTAGTTTGGATAGGTACAGACTTAAAATGTGCTACTGTAATTGTTGTTGAAGATTTCCAGTTGAATATCCACCTGAAGCACATTAGGCTCAAATTTACAGTACATTTACACATGAAACACTAATGTTATGAAGGAAATTATGTTGAACACCGTGTAAACACAATCTACTTTAGAAACCAAAAGCTTCGAACCTGGATCGCACCACGGCTTCTTTCTCCTGGCTCACGTTCCTTCTTCTGGTATCAAGGGCTCATTGATCCTACTACTCAGGATCTGAATTTAAAAAACAAACCCAGTCAAACCTAGAGCAAGGAGAAAACTACTGAAATAAACGGGGGAGAAGACCGAAATAAACAGGAAAGAAAATGTACGAAGGAAAAGGAACGAGGTAGAGCGATGGACGGAGGGGAAGACAATACCTGTTCAACGATCAATGACAACCACAAGCGAAGCCCCTTGCCAGACCAGATCGAGATGAAGAACTGAGGAGTGAGACAGTAAAAGAGGCATTGTCGTTATTTCCTGTAGCTCTGCCCAGTGCAGACTGCAGATGGCTGAGCTAAAGGTGCTCCCAAAAAGGACTCAAATGGAAAAATCATACAAGTCTGGGAAGGCAATTGCGTAATTATGTATAAAACCCAGCAAAAGACTGAAATAGCCATCCTAAAACACCATAATTTCAGCCAAAGCCAAAACAATCTGTTTTCAATTGGAGGCTAAAATGTGGCTAACCACTGAAATCAACAACCTTCTCTTATATGCAATCTGGGGTAGGATACATATCATCCCTTTTGTGTCAATCTACTACAAACAGTTACATAGTGGGGGAAAAAAAGAGAAAAATTACATTCTTGCTCAAGTTTATTGATTCACAAGGATCACACACAAAAAGACCAACAAAGAGTTTTATTAACTGCACCAAACAGCTCCCTAACCGACAGACCCTTCCAGCTTCAAGCTCAAGAGTTGATTAACTTCAGCACCAAACTCATCAGGAAGCTCATTGAAAACATCCCTGCAAAACCCAGAAATCATGGCTGCCATGGCTCTCTCGTAGTCGATTCCTCTCTGTTGGAAGTAGAATAGTTGATCCTCCCCAATTTTAGAGGTGCTGGCTTCATGTTCTATGCGGGCAGTGGGGTTCTTTGCCTATTTAAGTAAAAATTCCAATTAGTATAGATGATACAAGTAAAGCACAGAACAGAATGGTGTATTAACAAAAGAGTTGCAATAAAATAAAACAACAGCAATACATCTAGTTTCAGCAACACCAAACTAAGTTTAGGATATAAATGATAATCGAAGCTGTCTTTAGGGGTCTTGCTTGCTACTCATAGTTATCTTGTTTACTAATCATTTCCCGGATGTTTCCCCAGTAAACAAAACGAAATACGGGTATATCTTCAAGGGGAATATGACCATCGTAGATACGAAATTCCCTATGATTCAATCCAGAAAGAAATTTATTTGCTTCTTGTGCAGCTTTTTTGTTACCATTAGATGCTTATATCAATCATATAAAACGATTCTGAGTCTGTCCAGTATCGTCCTTTATAAAGTGGAATGGTGCAACCATATACTAAGGAAGAAAATAAACAGAAGAATCAAAAGTAATCGGTGATGTTTGAAATATGAGCAGATGAATTGAAAATGTTCAATATGCACAACAGAATACAAATTCAAATTGCTCGTTGGGAATTTGCACCAAGAGTGGTACTGTGGCATTCTTTCTAAGGAAGAAAAAAACATATCATTCATCAAGAACTTTAGAAACACAATTCTAAAGAGACCTCATTGGGCTCAGAAAACTGATGCGATGAGTTCAACTTGTTTGGCAATGTTTTTAGTTTCTCCTCAAACTGTGGTTGTAAATCGAAATTACTAAAAAGAGAAGGCATCTTTTCTTTATTCCTAAGTAGGGAAGGCAACTTTTTCACAGTGCCAAATTGTGCTACTGTTCCTAAAGTAAAAGTATCCAGATGCCAGATGGTCTCACAAAATTAGGGCTCACGTTCCCCTAGTGAATTATTGCACAAGTAAGACTGGTTAGCTCCTTTTATGCAATTTAGAAGTATGTACAGGATCTTCATAGACATGAATCATGAGAACCTAACCAAAAGCCAAGAATATGGTTACCGCATAGGATGGGGGCGTTAGAAAAGTTCATGGGCTCTATTAACTATTAAGGGGGTTCACGTCCCTTCAATTAATGAGTCAATGACGCATTTTTAATCCATGAGAGCCTAGCCTAGAGCAGAGAACCGGAGAAGGGGTGATATAGCCAATTTGGTTAGCTTCCAAACTGAATCATCTCTCCACATTTGGTTCAGGTTGTAGCCCTAATACTCCTTTTCAGTCTAAGGCACATCACTAATACATGCTTGGTTCTCTCTTAACACTTTAGAATTAAGTGGCTTCACGGAGACATGGAATAATCACATTTAGGCCAGAAGCTAAATAAGGATTAGCCGTTGGGCCTAATGGTGTACCAATTTTAGCTATACCGAGGCCTAGGTCTCTAAATGTAATCCCCCATCATGGGCTGAACAGCTGGGACTCCAACTCAATCAGTAGATCGTTATAGCCCTTTTACCAATAAGTTCTGCCCCAGTGCCCCGATCCAGCCCTTAAGGAACTTCCCCAGGTTGTCTATTATGGAACCTTTCGCAGCATACGGTCTAACCAGAATTGAATGCCTCTCCTCCAAGCCGGGTACCCCCTAACTGGTCTAAACCCCAACCACCAAGCAACGCGCCAACCTCAAGTGACCAGAATGAGCCACCAAGTTCTCAGCTCAGGAAGACTGCATCACCTCCCTACCTTCCATATTCAGCCCCATTCCCTTAATAGGACAAATGCTCTACCTCCTCTGCCGGCCCATAATCTTTATAAAGCACACCACAAAGATCCTCTCTAGCGCTGAAACCTGCACTCCGATGATAAATTGGAGGTGCCACCACCAAAGAATTGAATGCCCACCAAGCCCCCGTTGCTCCACCCATAATCGTGCTGTGACTTCAGAATACTAAAACTAACAATTCTTCCTCCAATCAACCTCCAACTCTTAAAAACCCTTCACACGCACGCACACATCACAACAACAAAAAAACATGCCGCATACATTTCGGCCACTGTTAACCCCCACCTCTCAGACTCCTTAAGAGAACAACTCCACCCATTTTGTTTGAAGCCTTCTATAACATAATATCCCACTCCACCACAAATCCCATAAGGCTAAACTGTGAGAGAACGCATCTTGAGCACTCCACTACAGCAAACTTCAACATATTTGATGTCAAAAGACTTTGACCCTTGATGTACAATCCATCCTTATGACAGTGTAACTCCTGATGGAAATTTCACGCTTATCCTGTAAGAGTGTAAGTTCAAGTGTAATACAAATACTCATGTTCCCGTTCCACACTTTTATCTTAAGTATTCTCCCTCTTCCAAAAATGTTGTCCAACTAAACATTAGAAACTCCTAATCCAACAAACGTATCTTAAGATATGTGATACCTATCCCGCTACGATCTATGCAATGAAAAAAATGATACACGATACGTATCCCGATTTGAAAACACAGGGTATGACTTTCTCTCCCTCTCTAGAAACGATCCAATAAAACTCTTTGTAGAACTCCCTGATTATACAAAGAGTTTTATCAGATCGTTTCTAGAGAGGGAGAGAGTCATACCCTGTGTTTTCAAATCGGGATACGTATCGTGTATCATTTTTTTCATTGCAACAATGGTGCTTTGAAGTTCAAAAAAAATTAGTTTTGTTCCTTTCCCGGTAATCCTGCCAACCTGTGCACTCCAGCTATGGTGCTTTGGTTTTAACCATATCGTTTGTTTCTGGTCATCTAATTTCCGGTAGCGGAATTTCATTCTAGGTCTATTCTGTGGTAACTTAGGTATGCATCAAGAGTCCGTTCAATCGTAAATGACCCAAGCAAAAATGTCTCATCGAAGGAAGTGGCCTGTTTGAAGCAGTTGGTGGCATATTGGAAAAGAACAAGCAGGTAAGAAGGGGGATGGTGAAGATTTAGAGGAGATACAAGAGGAAAGATCGGCTAGAGACAAGACAAACAGTCGGCATTCCATGTAAAAATTATTATTATTATTATTATTATTATTATTATTATTATTATTATTGGAAAATACCGTTTGAAGTCGAGATTAGGGTCAAACGGTATTCCATGTAAAACACGTGAACGAATTGATTTTCAAGCACACAGATATACCTAGAATGGGAAGATCAGTCACCGTGCAAGTAATCACGGCAATTATCCTCATCAGAACACCGGGTTTGATGAATATGTTCAGGTCTTACATTATCCTCATTGTGCAAGTAATGGACAATGAGCTTTTCTAAAATGCAGAAATTTAATATTGACTTTCCAATCACACGGCCCAACACTCAAACAAGAAATTATACCACGAATGGGAAAAGTAAGAAACCTTCGGAAGTTAGCAGACAAAGATGGGCTCAAAGACATAGAGGGCCTAGAATATAATAAAACACAGACCAAAGTTCCTAGCAAGCTAAACATAAACAACAAATAAAGGGTTGTGATGGAATGGAAAATTTTCACGGAACTATGTGTCAAGAGAACATGTATGTGTGTACGTGTCTGAATCTATGTATGCTCAGAAATGTAAACAAAAGGCCTCTAAGAAGCTCAAGAAATTTTACCTGGATGTAAGGATAAGTATTGGCAGCTGCATTATCACCAATAAGCATTGAATCACACTGTGAAGAGTTCCGAGCATTATCCGCCCTTGACTGAACCTGAACAAGTCCCCTATAACAATTTCTTGAATTTCCAGCTGAAATGCCCTTTGAAATAATCCTACTCCTAGTATTCTTCCCCTTGTGAATCATCTTTGTACCTGTATCCGCTTGCTGATAATTATTGGTCAACGCAACAGAATAGAATTCACCCACCGTGTCATCACCCTCCAAAACAACACTCGGGTACTTCCAAGTAATGGCCGACCCGGTCTCCACCTGGGTCCATGATATCTTTGACCTAGCCCCGGCACAAAGACCCCGCTTTGTGACAAAGTTGTAAATCCCTCCCTTACCTTCCTCATCCCCCGCATACCAATTCTGCACCGTGGAATACTTGATCTCTGCACCCTCAGCACAGTACAACTCGACTACTGCAGCATGAAGCTGGTTCTTGTCATAAGAAGGCGCCGTGCACCCTTCCAAATACTCCACAAAGCTCATATCCTCTGCAACTATAAGTGTCCTCTCGAATTGCCCGGTTTCCAATGCATTTATACGAAAATAAGTTGAAATTTGCATAGGGCACTTGGTATCCTTAGGTATGTAACAAAATGACCCATCACTAAAAACAGCTGAATTCAAAGCAGCATAGTAATTATCATCGGGCGGAACAACTCTGCCTAAATACTTCTTAACTAAATTTGGGTATTCCTTAATAGCTTCTGAAATCGAACAAAAGATCACACCGGATTTCTCTAAAGTCTTCCTATGAGTCGTGGCAATAGATACGCTATCAAGAACAACATCAACAGCCACATTAGCCAATCGATTTCTTTCATTTAACGGGATACCCAGTTTATCAAAGTATCTAACAAGCTCAGGATCAGCCTCGTCGAGGCTATTAAGAGTCGGCTTTGATTTTGGTTCCGAGTAATAGCATACATCCTGAAAATCAATTTTAGGGTACCTATTGTCTGACCACTTGGGTTCAGTCATTTTAAGGAACTTATGATATGAATTCAATCTAAATTCAAGCATCCAATCGGGTTCGTTCTTTCGCGAAGAAATCAATCGAATCGTTTCCTCCGAAAGCCCTTTCGGTATCGTAAAAGAGTCGATTTTTTCATTGAACCCCCATTTGTAATCGCGTTTAAGGAATTTCTGAAGTGGGTCTTCATTACTTGGAAGCTTACCTGGATTTGGAAGCTCTGAATCGAGAGTTTGTGGTTGGTAACCAACGTCTGCTCTGAACTTGAAATTAGAGTTTTTAGGATTTGAAGATTTGAGGAATTCGAATTTTGGGAAAAACCCTTTTGGAAATTTGGGTGGTTCTGTATTGGGTTGAGGAGAGAAGCTTGAAATACCGCTGGCAAGAAGAGAAGCCATGGATTTTGTTTTTGGAGAGGAGGAAGTACCAGGAAACTTGAACGCTTTCTGTTTTCTGTTTTTGAGTGCGTGGGAAATTTTGGAAACGTTTGCGCTATTGTGGCCATACGATTTGGTGATTGTCTCGTGTAGCCCACGTGCCCCTCCATGCTCATGGTTAATGCCGTAAACGATTCGAATCGAGCCGAACTTTAGAATGTTCAGGTTCGTTCATTAAGTTTTTAAACGAACTCGAGCCGAGCTCGAACCCATTAAAAATTTGACGAGCAGAGTTCGAGCCGAGCTTGCCTACGTTTGAGTCGAACTCGAACAGGTTCACGAGCCTTAACGAGTGAAAAATATTACTAGAATTTTGTGCTCTCATATAAGTCTAGAACTTCAAATAATGTTTTTATTTTGTACATAAAATAAGTTCATACATATATAAAATCATAAAAACATATTAAAATTTAAGTTTATAATACTTTTATAAATTTATACATGTAAAAGTTATAAAATTTCCATTATGTATATGTGAAAGTTTATACATATCTAAGGTTATTTAGGAAATTCTTATGAGATATACATATATTCCAAGTTCGCGAGCCTAATCGAGACGGGTATTTGTCAAGTTCAGGTTCGGCTTGTTTATAAAAGGAGCATAAAATTGAGGTTCATGTTCAATTCGTTTAATATCCGAATCGAACTCAAACGAGTTTTTACCAAGTCGAGCCTCGAATAATTCACGAACGGCTCAGTTCATTTACAGCCCTACTCATGGTTGGCCCGAGTATGTGGTGATCCGATCAAAAGGAACTCCTCTCCCGTTCTCATGGACGACATTTTAGATCTCGGCTATCCAACTTTGAATTGCTGATTCAAACAAAAAAATAACTTTGAATTGAGAAAATTCAACGCTCTGGTAGTACCACGTGACATTGTCTACGTGGGAAGGCTGGAATGGTTGCTGCAGTAGTCTTTGTGTGGCGTGATGTGCATCCATGGCATGGCCGCGTACTTTCCGGTGATCGAGACGTTCAAAAGGAACTCTCGTTGAGTGCTAAGTGTTTAAAAAATCAACTTGGTTCGAATATTGTTAAGTGACTTTTTAACACAAATAGATTGAAATCCAACTTTAAAATTGGATTCAAACAAAAAATCAATCTATTTGTGTTCCGATTGACGATATCCGAGAAAATTTTTGGTACACTTATAGTACTCGACGAGGCTATCCGTGAATAATCGCCAAACGTGTACGGCCATGCACGCGTACAAAGACGCCGCACAACTTATTTGCGCAAAGACCCCGAGTCCGTCTACGTGGTACTCACAACTATTTATGTAGCAATAAATCATCTGGTAAGAACATTTATCAGACAAGGGGTGACTCACATATGCATAGTGTGGTGTCGATATTTTAATTGTGGGGAGTACAACCTGGCATTGCCACGTGGTACTTCGGTAGTACCCAATAATTAGCAACTGAGTTTTCCGAAAGATTTTATCAAAGATAAAATCAAGATTTGATAAAATCAGGGTTGATTTTATCAAATGAGGAAGAGGTTTGATAAAATCATAGCCCTTTTTAATGTAAAAAAACTGAGATTTTATCAAACATCTTCTACATTTGATAAAATCAAGGGTTGATTTTATTAAATCTTGATAATTTTTTTTGAGAAACTATTACTGTAGGAAAGCCCATGTTTGAAAAATTACAACGGCAATCCAGATTCCAAATAACAATTCATTCGATATAATCATAACATTAACAGAATACAAAAATTACATAAACTGGAAATTACAGAATGTGAGAAACTGAGATACAAACAGTAATCGGAAGCCGAGTCGTGTGTAACCACACTCTCCTTAACAAAGATTCCGCCTACCGTGGGTGTTGTAGGTTGAGCCGACGTCTTCGTCCCAGGATACAACGGCTAGAATCACGGCCGACAGAACACCTCTATCGACTGCCTCGGCGAACTGAACCAATCGCCTGCCTCTCTCTCTCTCAATGACGATTTCTGGAATATGATGTGTTGCTCGAATTTTTGGTGTGTAGAACCAAAGGCAGAGCTATCAATTTATAGCTGTTTGGAGGAGCTGAAGACATGAATACGGGATTAATGGGGAGCCTCCCCATTCAATAACGAAATGAATTCTGCCAATGAATTTCAGAACCTTGTAACCGCAGCCTTCAATCCGAAATTGAATTGGAATTCAAACCTGCCATTATCTCCCTATTCATGAGGGAGTTACCCAGCGATTTATTGCATAACGTGTTGAATCCGTGGGGTGGACTCGGTTGCCCCGGGAGACCCTCCGAGTGCCCCGGTTTCATTCACAAAATTCCAACAGCCCATTCCCCCAATCAAATTTGTTCCTACCCGTTCCTTGCCACGAATGGGTAGGGGAATCAGGAATTTGTTTTGGTAATAGGGTAGGAAACGGGGATGGTTTTTAAAAAATTCGAGAAATGGATAGGGGACGGGATTGAGTCTGTCCCTACCCTGAATCCACCTGCCCCGCACCACCCCGCTCGAATCCCCTTTATACATAAGTTAGGATTTCACTCAAATTTCATTTTGAAAATTTTAGTATTTCAGTTCTTGCATCACAGCCGCGCCCCCAATCCCCCCTCAAAGAAACTGGTCATCTCTTTCTCCTCATCCCCATTGAGTTGGTTTGGTAGAGATTTCTTTGTTTGTGAGATATTTGTAGCTATGGTTTCAAGAATATTGAATGGCATTTTTGAATTGATTGTGTGTACTTGGCAGATAAAGTGCTATTGAATGGCTTTGAATTTCAGCTATATTTCTGAATTTCAGTCATTAAACTATTTTGAGTTGGCACAGCTAATTTTTTTTGGTCAAGATTTGGATCCACAATTCCCCGTGGGAATCTCTATTCTCTGTTTTGGAGGGCAGGGATGAAGGTGTTAAAAAGAATTTTACAGTATAGATCATAACTGGAATAGAGATTAATATGAGTTCGAAGATCGAGAACGGGATAATGAAATCCACCTTACCCTGATACTGGAGTACTATGTGAAACAGGAACACTCAACAATCTCTCTCTCATCTTCTCTTGAAAGTTGAAACCACGCACCGACATAGGAATGATTCCAACCAACTCTATTGCAAGGAATAACACAGAGAGTAGAGTGTGGAAAGTCTAACTACCCAAGAAATTCACTCAGAATGTGAAATCAAATGAATTTGGTCCATTGATTTTAAATTCTTGGTGTTTTTTTTTTCAAAAATGATAGATACACTCCCTCCCCAACCACTCCCTACCACTCCCCCTCTCACATGTGGTGGGATCCACCGTGGGACCCATCAACCACATGTGAGAGGGGGAGTGGTTGGGAGGGAGTGTATTATGTATCATTGTTTGTGTATGTAGCATTGCTAGTGTCACTTTGTATTGGATACTTGATCAATATGGCCATGTATTCAGTGCTCCCGAGATATTACCAATGGCGGAGCAAGGAATTCTATACACAAGCGGCAACTTTTCACACTAAACTGAAAAAAAAAAAAAAAAAAAAGATTCACATAAAATGTAACAAAGAAAGACTAAGCACAAATTTTTAAACATTCTTCGTTTATCACAAAAACTGTAGGATAATATATTCAAAAAGCTTTTAAACATAAGCATAAAAGTTTGAAATGTTTGGCATTTGCGGCGTTCACGTCTTCTTACAGCTTGGTCTAGAGGCAAACAATGGTGTTGTTACATTTTGGAGAGAAAAACATTGTTAGAGCATCCTCATCAGGGGAGTGAAAGGGAGGAAAAACCCCCAAAATCAGACTCAACAATTTTTTTGTAAATCTGCAAAAGTTATAACTTTGATACAGTAACTCGGTAAATCCTTTGAGGCACTGTTCACGGGTTAAAGCAATTCTCTCTCCTGACTTCCTGAATAAAGAGTCTGATTTTGTGAGTTTTTTAAAAAGTGACTTGTTAATTTATAAAAGGTGTTTTTGAGGTTAAATTTGACCCAATTTTTGTTGAGCTTGATAAGGATGCTCTAGGGTTCGGCTTAATTTAACCAAAAAGGGTCCCACATATGTGGGATTCTATTATTGTTGAATAAATGGTTGTCTGTTCTTTTGTTAAAACTAATTCACCAATGAAATAATGCCACAAAAGCATGTTATGTAAATGATTGCCTGTAGTAGAACTTCCATTTGGTAGTAGACACTTATTAAAGGCTACTACACATGTACTCCATACTATTTCGATAGTACCAAATCATTTTTCACGTTACATGATAGTATGCCGTGTTGCTACGGCCAGTACCCATTTTATTATTGGACCCATCTTTGTTTGACCAACCCATGATGCTCCAACAGCCCATGAAAATTGAACATTTTATGGAGGGGTGATAAAATATAGTTGTTTTCCAACTGATAAAATGTAGCGGTTTTCCTATAGATTTTAAGGAGGATTTTATGAAAATTTCATAAAATCACTTTTACATTTTATGTTTTGAGATTAGAGTGTCATAAAATGTGAGATTTTATGTCCCAAAAATCGTTTGAAGAACACACCCTAATAAATAAATGAAGTCACGAAAGGGCAGGCCCAGGGGGCAGGGGCCACACTGAGTGGAGGCTTAGGCCCGATAAGAATAGTGGAACTTGGATCTAATCTTTGGTCTGTTTGCCACATGGTCCTAATCTAGTGGTCCTTCACCAATTACGATTGTGGATTGTCAGTTGTCAGTTGTCACTCCGGGTAAAAAAAAAAAAAGAAAAAGAGAATTAGTAGTTTGTATTACAAGAGCAGTGTCATTTTGAAAAAATGTGTATTATTTTTTATATTACGCATATTGATGAGTGATTAATCGATGATCGTGTGTAATTTATGGATATTAAATGTGTTGATGGATCATTCACCTATGAAGATGTGTATCCTTTCCAGTATTAGAAATAACTAATCTTAGAACACTCATATCTTTTTTTTTTCCTACTAATTATTCTCTCTGCCCATAAAGATAATCCATTACCAAAAAAACCTCCAATTTTTAGATAAAAGAAATAAAGCACTTTCGTGAATGATTTCTTACATTCCTTGAACTAATTGAGATTTATATCAAAAATTGCACGTCGTTTTATAATAGACAATTTTTGTGGGGTGAAGAGAGGGAAAATGTCAATATTGGGTGCCACCTCCGAGTCTGAATCTTGGCTAGTTGGCTATGTCTCTGATTGGTAGAGAGAATGATAGCAATCATCGACCATAGGATCAAATATGTTTTTGGTAGGTTTAGTCCATACCACATTTAGGCTGAGTTTTCACAAAATTATTTTCGGTACATTTGGTATTTTCGGTATTCTCACATTCACAGTTTAACATTTAACTGGCAAAAGTATCAAAAAAATATAAGGAAAATACCGCAATGGAAATTCGCCCTTAATCCTGGCTTTCAATGATTCTACACTTTAGTAGTAGACGGTGGGAATATTAGTCCCTAGGAATTGAACAAGATTGATAAGGTTGTCCAACTCTATGAGATATCAAAATTTAAATAAAGAATGCTTTTTGGTGAGTTGCACTTATTTTTAGTGATACCCATTCTCTCTCCTTTGAGAATGAGTTTATTGGAATGAGCAAAATCTCATACTACAACAATAAACGCACGATAGGGCGTAAAGACGGTGTCAGAAATCCCACAATTAATACCGCTTAAAGCGGACAAAAATTAATCCCATCTCCTTGTTAGCACTAGTCCGACCTACTAAACATGTATAGAAACAATGAAAGACCAAAAAAAAATTCTTTTCCAAAAAATACAAAAATGAACGACAAAAAAGGAATTTGTTTTCTTTTGACATACTAGCAAAAGTGTAAGATGACAAACACCCCCATCATTTTGTTTTGGTAATAGAAGGTGGGCGCACCACGAAATGAAGGTGCATTTTGGCTCCCTTTTCATAATCTAGTACAAATTCCATCACTGCCGAAGACCATCAGAGCAATATGATCAAGACCCTGGGAAAGGGCCTATAACTTTTGTGGATCAGTGCAACCCAGATCAGTGGCGGCTCCACAGCCATGCCACAGTGGTCCAAACAAATTTTTTTTGGTTATAATACAATCCATACATCAATGAACACCCACCCATACATCAATGAGCAATTTGTGTAATCGAAATAGGAGATCAGTGGATGAATGAATAATTGTTTGGTTACATATATTGAGGGTGGTGTATATGATGCGATTGATACTGAGACTATTGTGCAATGGATTTAAAATATAAAAACTCGTAGAGGGCAATTGTAATATATTACTCCCTCCATCCCTAGATAAATGTTCAAACCGCAAACCTACACCTCTAAAAAGATGCATTTTTATCATTAAAAATTTTAATTTTTTTTTTAGTTCTTTCAAGTTGTGAAAAAAGTTTGAATTTTTTGAACGAAAAAATGCATAATTTTAGAGGCTTAGGTTTGCGAGCCAAACATTTATTTAAAGACAGAGGGAGTATATACTTTGTAGTTTTTTAGAGGAATTGTTGATATTGATAAATATTAGTATTTTTTTATACGTAGGATATTGTAAATTTTTTTTGAACACCCTTCCAAAAATTTATGGAGCCGCCACTGATCCAAATGGGCATTCTTTCAAATTGCCAAATTATAAGCTATCTAACCAAGGATTATTAGTATGTTATAATCATCTAATCACGTCAAAAACATGGATATATTAATTATAAACTAATACTCCTACTAAATGTGTAGCAGCACTAGAACACATACTCAAATATAAAATCGATCGATTCAGTATGCACGTGGATACTAAAGTGCATGCATTTACGCAACCACATACAACAACTTATGCACACTTCGACTAATTTTGGGGACCAGTTCCAACGTCCAGAGGTCCGTTTAGGTGTGAAAATGAGCCGAGCCAAGTTATATGTTGTAATGTTCAAGCTTGGCTCATTTACTTAATGAGCCTAAAATTCGAGCTTCGTGAGCTCGGCTCGGCTCGTTAGCAGTGGCGACTCCAGGAATTCGGGAGCGTGGGGTCATTCATAACCATCAAAATTTTTACCATTTATAAATCTAAAAATATACAATAATAATGGCAATTAAGAATCTTTTCAAACAAAAATCACCATTTAAAACTCGACAATAATAATGTTCAAGCTTAGCTCATTTACTAAGAGCATCTCCAACCACATTCTTCATTTTGAAGAACCAAAATAATGTTTTTATTTTTGAAGAATGTTACTATTCCTTTTACTCCAACCTAATTCTTCATTTTTTCCTCCAAAGCTTTCCCTCCAAAGCTTTCCCTCCAGAATGTTACTATTCCTTTTTGAAGAATGAACCGGTTTCCATGGTTGAAGAATAGAAACTATGGGGAAAATGTTTTGAATTTCCGTTGAACCAAAAAAAAAAAAAAAAATTTACAAAGAAAACTACAATTTTTTTGTTTTTGAATATATTGAATATTGGTCTCATTTTAAAGGTATTTTTAATATCTTTTTATTGGTACCATTTTTATAAAAATTGATCAAAAATTTAAAAGATAAATTTTTTGAAGAACCAAAAACTTCAAAATGAAGGAGTGAAATGAAGCGAGTTGGAGCTCCTTCATTCTTCAAAAAAGGAATGAAGGAATGGTTGGAGATGCTCTAAAAGCCCGGTTAATTTACAAAAGATCTTCTTCAAAGCGGTTAATTTACAAAACTTTTGAAAGGTATTTTTAATATCTTTTTATTGGTACCATTTTTATGGCGCGATTTTTTTAGTGCAAAACTCATTTGAAGAGTTCTTATTTTTGAGCGGGCTTGTTTACAAAATTGAGCGTAAAATTGAGTTTGAAGAGTTGGACAAACGACTTCGATTCTTCAAAAATGAAGGAACGAAGCAAAACAGAGCTTACCCGGTTAATTTTGCTTTTAAAAATTTCAATTAGTTTAAAGCCCTAACTGATGGAGCAAAGCATCACATGGGACCTTGTACATTGGTGAACGCTTCATTATTAGGAATTTATTTGCTTGAATATGTGTTAAAAGCATCATTAAACAAATGGATGTATAATGTTCCAGGGAAAAGGAAAAAATTAAGTGACAAATAAATGTGTGACAAATGTAATGAATTCAGTGACAAAGGTAATGAATTCAGTAATAGAGAGAATAAATTTGTGGTGGTCATGACTGCGTCAACATCAGATATTGTCATTAAATTGATGTAACCAACCATGTGATCCAGCTATGCCTAATTGGTTGTGTGTCCCCCACCATCACAGAAAGTTGTGCACATGCACGTTAAATGTTCTCCTTGTATATATAGGCATAGAATACACGTATATTATTTCAGAAAAAAAAAAAAACCATACGAATTACAAAGAAAAATCGAGGTTATATCATGTTTTTTAGCTTGAATAACATTAAAAAAATTCAAAATCAAAATGTAACATTAGCACGATTTCACACAGAGAGAGAGAGAGAGAGAGAGAGAGAGAGAGAGAGAGAGAGAGAGATAAGAGTATTTATTTAAAGAATTGAAACCCTCGATTTTGTGAATTAGGAGTTCAGAGAGTTGCGATTTATGAAACCCTAGATCTTTCTTTTCCCCTGTTGAAAGAAGCCGATCTCTATGAAAGAGAATGGATGAATGGGTTTTGTCATTTTTTTATAAAACTTTGGGCTTAAAACACTTAAATAGTTCAGCCACTAAAATATATAGTTCAGCCACTATACAAATATTTTTATTTTACGTAACTAGGGGAGGGAAGGCAAGACTAAATGGGGAAAAAAAGAGCAAGACGAATGCCTGGGGTAAGAATTGAACACCAATCATGCAGGTTCGCAGAGCTAGAAGGGGACCAACACGCCAAGTACCAAATGGGAAACTTTTTGATTTAAAGGGTTTCAACGTTTCATTTGTTCTAGTTCCCTTCCGGGTGCTGAGTTATGGGCACTTCAAGAGAGATATATATACGTAGGTATATACCACATTAATGTTCTCGTCTCGCAGCAGCTGGGGGTCCAAATGGGGAATTGATAGGGTTTCAACGTTTCATTTGTTCTAGTTTTCGGATGCTGAGTTATGGGCACTTCGAGATTTAATCCAAATGTAATAATGGTGTAGCGTTCATTTCGATTAATCCAAACAATAGGACAATCGATTAATCGAAGCATTCATCGTTAATCCAAATTGTGGAATGACGGTTGTAATGGACGGTCGGATGATGCACTACACGATGTAGTGTGTTTTGCGCACTAACCCTTCGAGATGGTCTCAAGATGGGCGGTAGAACTTAATTTACAAGGAATTGCATGTGATTGAAAGTGATGCAAGCGAAGCTATAGAACTTCTGAAAAACACCAATGGTAGGAACCATCCTCTAAGTACTTTGCTATGGCTTATGTGATTGCAGGAGATTGATGGACCTATGCAGTGTGGACGAAGTTTTCCAAGTGTGGCGTGAAGCAACTCGACGTGCTGACGTCTTAGCGAAGCATGCTCTATCTTTAAGTGATTTGAACTATCTTAGTTTGGATTCCTCTCGACGAGACGAATCTAACAAGTATAAATTTATGGTCAAACCAAATTTTTTTTTGAATAAAGCCAAAATAGGTGGATTATTGGCCAATAATCCACCTATTTTGGCTTTATTCAAAAAAATTTGATTAAGGACAAACGAATATGCTCCTCCTTTATTTATTTTGGAACAATTGTTCGATGATGCTTTAGGGGTTAAATACAATTGTACGATGATGTTGTAGTTTTCTATAATATTCTCCGGTTCATAAAAAAAAATACATACCACAAACGTAAATAGGCATGGCACCCCTCTTCTTTCCTCAATATCAATCCTTTAATCTGTCAATATATACTATAGGAGCAATTTTATATCGTACATATATACAATCCCAGCGACATAAGCGTTAGGTGGGACTTGAATTTCCGAATAAAAGCAATGTCAAAGTCGTTTCTTAACTAACGTAGGGCTGACAAATGGAATGTAATTAGGGGTGTCAATTTGAACCCATAGCTGATACCAAATCCAAATCCACCCACTGATGAAATGAGTAGATCTGGGCTCGAATCCCAGTAGCTAGCCACACCAATTGTGGTGGAGTGATTTCCCTGGTGGATCCTCCTCAGGTCGAACCATCTTCCTCATTATCCCAACCTACACAAGAAACAACCGTTAGTGCCTCGCCGGCTTCTTGCCGGCGGACACTCCGACGCTCAACTGCTCAAGTCAGCAACGAGAGAGAAAATACAATGGAGTGTAATTTTAGATTTAGAAGAGTGTATTTACCTCTAGGGTCTATCCCTTGATATTTATATCCTTCCAAGTCCAAGCTACGTGTGCTCACACACGCCGGTGACGTCATCCCATTAAACCGGGCACATGACTCTCCGTGAATCGCCAACCGCTTGGACAGGTATGGGTGACGCCACCCTCATCGCATTGGCCCGTGCCACACTTTCAGCCTATTTGGATCACTTAAATTGACTACGGAATAACCCGCGAGAGAAAATCCTTTTCTGTAATTTCTTCTTCCTGGCCGTCCGTCGCTCTCTCTCGTTCTATCTCTCAGGCAAGAATCTTGCTCTCTCAAACTATTTGTATGTCCATACATCGTGTATGATTGAGAGACTTGCATTTACGCTTGATCGATACTAGTCTGATGCTTCGTATAATGTAGGGTAAGAAAATGTAGCAAGTCGATCTTTTCAGAACTTTTGGGGTCCTGAAAATGATATAGGCGTGGAGTGGCAGCCCAACACAGCCAGCAAGGTATTGCATGAAATTGGCCTTGATAAGATTTTGGACAAGGACCCTAGAAATCAACAAATTTAGTTTTACGTAAAGACTACATTACCCAAGCTAGCTTTGGCAAACTTGTTCATTACAAGACAATCATTCATTGTAACATATCATGTGGTTTTAGCTATGGCTTTAATATAGAGGGGATTGCCGGATTGCTAGTGGATGGTGAGATTGATCTCCCAAATAAGTCGAACTGCGTATAAGCTAAGTCTAAACACTTGAGTAGTTGAGTTATTAAAAAAAAAATTACATGTCCCATGCTCTTCAGAGTCCTACAAGCACAGGAACATGTGTATTTTAATTGAATTTAAATTCTTCCTCATATGGTTGAAATCTTGAATTTTCCACCACCGCTAATTGCCTGTTCCACTGTGCATTTTTTGATGTAATATGATCCGCTCGTTTTTAGGGCTTGCAGAGTATTACTTTATAAAATGGATGGTCCTAAATTCAATCTTATAAACTAAAATTCAATCTTTGATATATCTATCGATATTTGATCAAGCTGATTTTTTTATGAATACCTACTCTAAACAAAAAAAAGGGTCTGGTGGGACCCACACGCGGTGGTGGAAACCGTAGAGCTTCCACCAGTACTTGCAGACCAAATTTAATTTCATTTTAAATGTATGCTTGTTTTCCATATTCCCACATAATATTCATGCATCCACATTTCATCCGACGGATAAAATTTACCCTCCAAATCGGTATCTTCCTATACCTTCTGGATAAATATCCACCCAAATTAAGAAACCAGAAATAACTGAAAAAGATGATGATGTTCTTCTATTCTGAGAGGAGATTGTTGTTAAAAGCTTCAACATACTCCATACTTCAGCCAGTCGAAGTAAAGAATATTTACAGTAATTCTTTACTATTTTTTATTTTCATTTTTATGACGCATGTGTTCGACTCTGCTTAACGCAACGGCCGGCGGATACACTAATGGGCAAGGGGGGTCACCTGATTCCGCTGGATTAAAATTTCCTACAGAGATATACATATAAATTTAGACATTTTAGTAATTTTGCCCCAACACCTTATATGCATTCTCTAGATTTTGCCCTATGTAACATGAGGAAGAGCTTCCCATCCAAGCCACAAAATGCAACCCTAACGTCCGGACCCCACTTTACGGACCAAATTTTGACGATCGGAACCGTTAGATGTTTTTAAAACATGTTTTTAAGGTCCAACGCGAGGATTCATTAAAAAAAAATACCGGGAAGGGCTTGATCGGATCAATTTTTCATAAAACGTGTATATGTGCAGTTTTATGAAAAGCTGTTTGGATCAAGCCCTTCCTGGTATTGTTTTTTACAAATCCTCGCGTTGGACCTTAAAAACACATTTTAAACACATTGAACGGTTCGGATCGTCAAAATTTGGTCCGGAACTACGAGGTGTGGACAGGTCTGGATTTTTGTGGTTTGGATGGGAAGCTCTTCCTGTAACATGAAATATTCACAACCTTACCCAAATGGTTCACCGAATCTCCCATGATCTTTTCCTTTGTTGTGTCCCACCAGTTTTACACATTCTCCCTCGTATGCAAAAAAAAAAAAAAAAAAACAGAGCATATAGGAGTTTTTTTTCTTTTTGTGCTCCCCACTATTTTTTAACTCCCCTTTTCTCTCACTATTTTCTCTCACTCCTCATTCCAAACAAGTTTATAATAGGTCCTAGGTAAAAAAAGTTTGTACCTCTAGGAAAGTGCCAAAAAAGTAAGAAAGCCTAAAAAGACCCTATGAAAGTGCTTCGAGTGAAAGTGTCTAAACCACTAAAACCCTATAATAGGAAAGTGCACCCTAAAACCTAAACCCTAGGGTTATGAAAATGCCAAAAAGTTTATACCCTATGAAAGTGCCTAAAATCCACAAGGTACCAATGAAAAAGTGCCTAAAATCCTAGTTATGAAAGTGTCTAAACCACTAAAGATAATCTCACCCTAAAACTTTAGGGATTTAATACCTCTAATCAGAAACTCTCTCCATCCCAGAACAATTACCCCTTTTTCATTGCCCCAAGTAACCACGACATATCACTTTTGCTTGTACAGAGTGAATAGATCTCTTTTGATTTAATATTCAAATGATCCATTTGGGTGAATTTGATTTGATTTGATTTTGGGTGAATTTGTAATGAGGGTGGATTTGAGGGTAGATTTGTAATGAGGGCGGACCCACCTCCTAAGAATGGTGGATTTGTATATTGAGTGCTTAGATGGTATTTTGAAAATGGGGAATTTGGAGGGTTGATATGATAGGATAGGAGGGCAAATGACTTAATTGCCCCCACTTTATTAATTTAATAAATAAATTTGATTAATTTCATTATAATTACAATAAATACATAATAATTAGAATAAATAGACAAAATTTGAAATTAGGGCAGAAATATAGAACACAACTTAGGCCAAACTCGAATTAGGGCAACTCTGAAATTAGGGCATTCACGAATTAGGGCAAACTCGAATTAGGAGAACCCTAAAATTAGGGCATTCACGAATTAGGGCAGAGGATTCTCTGAATCAGGACAAACTCCAAAATATAGGAAAATCGTAAGTTGCAAACTCAGATAATCACAAAAACAAGATCGAAATTACACAAAAAAAAAAAAAATCACAATACCCAGATCGAAAAAAATCACAGATGATTTAGGGCAAATTTCATATCAAAAATACCAAAAATTAGGGCATAACTAGTTTGTATAGACCCCTACAATACCTGAAGGAGACGAAAACGAGATTGTTATGCAAAACAATGGAGTCACCATAGAGATTTCTTCTCGACGACTTCCTCGTTGTCTTCTCTCCCTTCGTTGAAACCAAAAAAACACAGAACCCCAAACCAAATCAGTAGAATAGGGTACGAGAGAGAGAGAAGACGTGGATTTGGAGGGGTATTCTCGACTTAAAATAGCCCGGATTTGCCAAGCGGTGGGTTGAGGGAGGGCTTGTCAAATCCACCTTGTGGTGTATTTGGAATCCCAACAGTAATCTACTCCTGCCTCAAAAAAAGCTCCCAAAGACCTGATTTGAGATGAGAATGGATTACAAATCCGGGCGCATCACAAATCCACCCTCTTCTCCGGCATCCAAACAGGCCGTGGTTGTCCCCCACGAAAACGTGCAATTTTCAGACAAAAAACAAGGTGTTTCATTCAGTTCATAATTTTTGAATTTTCTCACCAAATTAAAGAACTAATCGAGATCTTTAATTTAGTACGAAACTCAAAAAAATCATGTCCGAAAGTACTTTAATTTTTTATCTGAAAAATGTACTTTCGTAGGGGACCATCCGAATTAAACAAAGGAAGTATATCCTGTAGATTTTTGACCCCACTTATGGTAAATTCTGAATCCGCCCCAGCTTATACGAAGGCACCTCGACTGGATGATCAAATCCCCCCGTTCATCAAAAGATAATGCCACGACGCCGTTGGCTATTTTATTTGTTACCTTATTTGGTCGTCTTGGCTTTTTTCTCAACTAGGCAATGCACCTTTTTCTTACTTTTTCTTTTCTTTTCAGAACTTTTACGTAAACTAGCAAACCCTCTCCCCGTTTCCCTCCCGGCCCCTGTTTCTTCAATATTGAATCTAGCTCTTTAACTTTTTTTTTGAATTTTTTGAATTTTTTTTTAACAGGTCTTTAACTTTCTTAAAGAGAACACTTTCTGCAATTTATATTGCAAACCAATACTCCTACTATACACTAGCTAGCTATTAGTGAAAAAACGAGAGAATATATTCCATATTTGCATTAATTCATTCACTACTTATAATAGCGCTGCAAACTAGCCAAGCAAAATTTTATTTGTTAAGTTTTTAGTAAGGTTGACGAGTTGACGGGGCCGAAGTTTGACTCAAACTCTAGCTTGTTCATGAACATTAACAAACCAAAATATCACACCTTTACGCTAGACGGGTCTAGGTTGCAAACAAAGTTTTTATCATAAGGAGGAGGATCCTATGTTGTGACAGAAATTGAGTGGAAGATGCTTTGGGGTAAACTTTAGGCAAACTTTATCTTGATTTTTACCTTGAATATATACTCGAGGACAAAAAATAAATAATGGTATATCTATAACCCCAGAAAAAGAAAAAAAAAAACTATGAATGGACCCAAATAAATATTATATTTTAATTCAAGTTCGCGAGCTCAATCGCAATGAATACTGTAAAGTTTGGGTTAGATCATTTAATTTTTCGTGGAAATTGAGGAAGGAGAGATTATTGAGGAGTAGTAGAAAACATGAAAAATTCTCCGAAATGGTCCAGGAAAAACCAGTTAGGGAAAACTTTTCATATTCCCTAACATTTTCGGGAATTATTAGATCATGATCAATAATCCACAATAGAACAAAAAACAAAGAATTTGTTCACAAATGCCCTTTCTCGACCATATAAGTAATAATTAGTTGCAGTACTTAAACTTTTTCTCATGAATCATGATTTCATCAGCCAATAAATTAAAAATCTGTGCATACAATTCTTTTTGGTACTTTGTGGAGCCAACATCCTTTACCTTGACTACTACTATTTTTAAATCTTGAAAAAATCGAAGAGGAAACTACTTTACGTAATTTTGAACTTTTATATACTATGTACCTTTGCAATGGAGAGAAAAGAGATTCTTCTCTTATCTTCCAGTGGTAAAACAGAAATCGGGTCCCTACTAGTGCCTTTGAACATTACACTGTTTAGTGCTCAATTTAAATGTTCAAAAGTATTTTAATTCTACAAAATTATAAGTTATCCCAACTACAAGGAAGAATTTGGGTGCATGTATGGCATCAGGTGATATCGAACATAGTACTCGTAACGCCTTATCATAACCGTCTATTTAAACAATCAATGGTGTGGATTTTAAGTAAGCTCTTCCGGGAAAGAGTTATTAAACTCTTCAAAAGCAGAGTTTATCAAAATTTGGCAGTCTAAAACATTTTTGGACGGTCGGAATGCACGTCAAGTATCGCCACGTGGCTACACGCACCCAAATTCTTCTCCTAACTACATGTAAACAGAGGGCAATGCTCCAAAGTAGAGGACAACTAATGCTCTCTCTCAACATTAGCCGAAGACTGGAGTGTGTATTTTTTTTTAAAATTTTTTTCTTGTCTTATTGTAAGCCCAATAGACTAACAGAAGAAGAATCCATCTTAAAAATACAGAAGAGGAAAGTAGTTTACGTAATTTTGAACTTTTATGTAGCTTTACAATGGAAAGAGGAGCAGAATCTTCTCTTATCTTACTTTGATAAAACAAAAAATCGGGCCCTGTA
Organism: Vaccinium myrtillus; assembly: GCA_016920895.1. Classification (NCBI taxonomy): domain Eukaryota; kingdom Viridiplantae; phylum Streptophyta; class Magnoliopsida; order Ericales; family Ericaceae; genus Vaccinium; species Vaccinium myrtillus. The sequence continues at coordinate 34,308,128 of CM029279.1, forward strand.
CTGTCTTGGGCAATCATATTTATTAGTACTATTCAACTTAAGCCGTTCAAAAATATTTTTAATGGTATAAAAAATAGAGGAGGGACAGTATGTTACGTAATTTTGGACTTTTATGTAGTTTTGCAATGGAAATTTGGACTTTTATGCAGCTTTGCAATGGAAAGAGGAGAGCAGAATCTTCACTTATCTTACTGTGATAAAATAAAAATAGGGTTGTTTCAGAAATTAACTTAAAATTTGACTAATTATGTTTTACCAGACAAATCATTCTCGTAGACTTTCGTAATAAATCAACTCAAAAAAGTTAAACTAGTTTTTGACTAACGTCAATTTTTGGAACAACTTAACAAGGTTAGTGCACAATTTAGGATGAGTTTAAAAAAAAAATAGCAACTCAGTTACTAAAATAAAGAAGGGAGTTTAAAAAAATCGATCATTAAAATAAAATCCATAATTTTAACAAACGAGTTCATCAAATTCTAAAATCATGATTGTTTTAAGTCATTCAAAAGTGTTTTTATGACATATATATTTTCAATAGTTATTGTAAACGCGTGGGTGTAAACAGTGGGCTAATGCCCTATCAACTTCAAAGTCGAGAGGACAGCTAATGCCTATCAACATCGACTTGAACTCTTGATCAACTCACTAATGCCCTCTCATCTCTCTGATCTCTGTCTCTCATCCTCCTCTCACTCCCCTGTTTAAATGTCCATCTCTGTCTTTTATTGTCCATCTCTGCATTCTTCTGTTTCTCTACATTCATCTTTGCATTGTGTTTCTAAACAAACCATGGGCTACGACAGGCTCGGATCCAACGAACCTGGTGGCTCTTCACGACTCGAGCCACTCCCAAACCTCCTCAATGATGCCACGTCAAGGCCCCCATCGTCTCAAACTACTTCCAGGCTTAAAAAGCTCCTTTTATTCTTCTCACTCCTCTTCATTGTCGCTTCCGCTGTCTCCGTGGCACTCCGCTTCGGTCTCCGAACCACAGCCTCGGAAGAATCCAATGCCCCAATTCGCGGCAAGCCCACAGTAGCCATATCCCGAACCTGCAGCAAAACTCGTTACCCGACTCTCTGTGTCAACTCACTCCTCGAGTTCCCCGGCGCCGTCATGGCCGGGGAGCGAGATTTGGTCCACATTTCAGTTAACATGACTCTCCACCGCTTCGGAAAGGCACTCTACCTCTCGTCGACGATAAGTAACGTCGCTATGGCCCCCCTCGTGAGATCTGCTTACATGGACTGCATCGAGCTACTGGACGACTCGGTCGACCAGCTCGCACGATCACTCACCACCGTGGAGTCGACTCAGGACGTGCTGACCTGGCTCAGTGCCGCCCTAACTAACCAGGTAAGAAATGGAGCCACGCAATGGCCGGCAAAAGGATGGCCGCGATCACTGCCTCTCTCAACTCTTTTGTAAATAATTTGTTAATTTTGGAATAACTCAATTAGTGGGAGTTTTCCTAAAGCCCCAAAGACGCTTAAAGTGCTAAAAATAGTTAATGTCGTGAGCACGGACGGCTTAAAGTGGGGCACGCGCCCGCTCAAAAGTAAAATAATAATAATAATAATTTATTATAAGTATTATATGTTTGACATAATTATGTAAATAATGCTACATTTAGTGTGCATATATATTTGAAAAATAAAAATAGAAAATTTATTTTATACTTCAACTTTTGTTACCGTTTCATTCATAATTACTAGTTTATAAACTGTTTGTTTATTTGAAGATTTATCGCTTGATTTTCTTCATTTTTAACCTTCATAGGGAAGTGTTTTTTTCAAAAATTCATTAATAAAATTATGTCTATCATTCTAAAGTTGTGTCAATATTAATGTAAATCACACTCTAAAAGTTTTGTCGTATACTCATTTTTGAATATTTTCTGTAAAAAAGGGTGAATTATAAATTTAATACAACGAATGTCTTAATTTAGCAAGATTGTTGACTAGGAAAAAATTACACAATTGTGATTAATTTGGAGTCGCCATTAGGTTAGATTCCTGAATTTGTTAGGTTAGATTCCTGAATTTATTAGAAGATCGACTAATCTGTTTCGAAATTCATATTTGATCGTTTTTGCATTTTTAGCACTTTTGAAAACTCTAGCACTTTCGAAATTTATGTTTAGTGGTGTTTTTTATATTTTGATATGTCTGTTTTGTCTCCCGTATACTACCTATTATTATTAATGCACTTCTCTTTTTCCTATAAAAAAAAAAAAAAAAAACTCTAGCTACCTATCCCTAAATTGAAGGTCAATCAATTACTTCGGAATGACGTTTTTGGAATGTTTTAGTAAAACATCGGATTGCTTATTTAGAGCATCCTCATCAGACTCAATAAAAATTGGGCCAAATTTATCCTCAAAAACATATTTTATAAATTAACAAGTCACTTTTTCAAAAATCAGACTCTCTATTCTAACTTCACTCAGAATTAAAAAGTAATAAAAAAATAATAAAAAAGAGATTGAAAGGGGAATAGACGGAGAGAGAGGGAAGTCAGGAGAGAGAATTGTTTTATCTCATGAATAGTGCATCATAGGATTTACCGAGTAGTGCATCAATGGATTTACCGAGTTACTGTAGCAAAGTTGTAAGTTTTGCAGATTTACAAAAAAAATTGTTGAGTCTGATTTTGGGGGGTTTTTTTTCCCTTTCACTCAACAACTTAGTCATCAGGGGGATTTGTCTCCCCTGATGAGGATGCTCTTAGATTCGATTAGAGCCGAGGTCAAAATCAGCCTGTTTTTTTTAATAAATCAAAATCAGACGCTCAAGTAATTTTTGGGTAGTTGTTGTTTTGTAGCTTTTTAAGGAATGATCTAATTTCTTGGAGCTGATTTTACCAAGTTTTAGAGACTATTTTTGGTGATATTGTTTTGTTGTAGATGTGAAGTTTTGTTCTGGTGCTATTTATGATATTTGGAAAATTGTTCTTTAATTCATTTTTAGGAATGAGTTAGTTTCTTGTAGCTGATTTTACCTAGTTTTAGAGACTATTTTAGGTGATTTTGTTTTGTTGTAGATGTGGAAGTTTTGTTTTGGTGCTATTTCTGATATTTAGAAATTTTTTCTTTAATTTTTAAGATTTATTCTTTTCTTTTTGCGGGAGTTTTTAAGATCTTTTTATTCTTTTCAGGATATATTTTGCGTAGGTGTTTGGAAAGGCTCATTTCTAATGTCAAAAATCAAAACTCATCTCAAAATGAGAGAAAAGTAAAAAAATAAAAATGCATTTTGAAATTTCCCACCCTACTTTTGGTTTCCCATTTCATGTCATAAAATCAAAACTCATCTCATAGAATGGATTTTGAAATTTCCAAATAGCCCCATGCTATATAATTACCACTAAAGAGATTTTAATTTATTCCTAGTAGTATGTTTTTGTTTTCTCAACACTTACCTTCTTCCTATTGCAACAGGACACGTGTACGGAGGGATTGGCGGGTGTGAGGGGGTACGTGAAGTATAAGATGTCGCAGCAACTGCGAGATTTGTCGCGCCTAGTGAGCATTTGTCTGGCGATTTACGCGGCGGCCGGCGGCGATCAGGATTTCACCGGGATTCCGATCCAGAACCGTCGGAGGAGGCTGATGGCAACGCCAGAAAATGCTCATCATCGGTTTCCAAAGTGGTTGAGTCGGAGAGACAGAATGTTGCTTAATATGCCTGCGGCGGCGATACAGGCCGATATAGTGGTGGCGAAGGACGGTAACGGCACGTATAAGACGATTGCGGAGGCGATTAAGAGCGTGCCAGATTACAACAATCGACGAACCATAATTCACGTCAAAGCAGGAAGGTAAGTCCCCACTTTGCAGAAATGATTATTACGCCTAACACTCAGTAATTGTTAATTATAAATTCTCCTGCCGACACAAAAATAAGTACACCAAGTAATTATACTCCTAGAAGAATCCCGGGTTGGCTTAAGTTCCACTTTGCAGAAATGATTATTACTCAGTAAGACAATTGTAACTATAATTCGGTACCGACACAAAAATTAAGTAAGTAATAATCACTCCTAGAAGAATCCCGGGTTGGCTCGGTGTTTTTTTTGGATGAAATCGGAATTTGCTTTCTTCTAAGGTCTCGTATACTCTATTCAATTTTTGTTCTGTAATTTTATTGCCACCTCGTCAGCACGTAAAAAGACTTGCAAATTACTCTCAAGTGAAACTCAAAGCCTATTAGTATGGTAGCTAGGAGTAATAATCTTCGCACCTGCTGAACTAATACACGGAAACACTTAATTTGTTATTTGAAATACCATGATTTTAGCAACAGAGTTGCTAAAATCATTTGGAAAATCATAGTTGATTTTAGTAACAGGGTTGCTAAAATCATTTGGAAAATCATGGTAGGAGTAATAATCTTGGCTTTTAAACTTTATAAACTTTCATTTGAAATTGAAAAGTCAAGATTAAGCACCGACCCTTTTTCCAGAACAAGAAAAGTGATTGGTACAACATTGTTATTAGGAGTACTTTCTAAACATCAATGATCATGTGACAACCTGTTTACTCACGTGAGTTGGTTCCTTTTTTTTCTTTCTAAAAGAGGACAAGAATGATGGAATTGGGGATTGGAACCTCTCCTCAAGTCCACATCCATTTGTTCACATTTCCTTATCTCAAAACATTTATATTTTGCTGAGTTTTTTATTTGAGAATTTGTCGGTGGGGGTAATTTTAGGCCCCTGCGGCTACAATATTTTACGTTTAAGGTGGTTTTGAATTTATGTTAAATAAAATTACCAACAACAGGTACGAGGAGGCTAATTTGAAGGTGGGGAGGAAAAAGACCAACTTGATGTTCATAGGTGACGGGAAGGGTATAACGGTCATTTCAGGAGGCAAGAGCGTAATGGACAACATAACGACATTCCGCACCGCATCATTTGGTAAGCTCCAATTTATATAACTTATACTATTAGTTTATATAAGTGAATGATGAAGTGTGAAATTAATGGAAATTGTCTTTCATTTTTGTAGAGTGTCGGGTCTAATTGGGGTTGGTAGATTCTTTTCTTATCATTATTTAACTTATGAACCATTTTGATTGACCAAACTGTCCTTTTCCAGCCCTAATGTTTTTTTTCTTTTAAAACTACTACTTCACTAATTACTTCACAGACTAATAAAGTGTAGCACACAGTAAAATACTTATTGAAATTAAATAAGCCGAAAATGTAGAGAAACTGATAGAGTGTTCACACACATAGTCTAGTAATTCTGCCCCGTTTTGTGCTCCAAGATGGATAATTTAGATGAATTGGATCATTAAATATCGGGGTGTGGCCCAATGGTTGTGTAGCGCTCTTTACAAGGTACACTATTCAACTCCTATAAATAGAACCATGCTTTTTATCTTCAAATAATTTCTGATTCTAGAAGAGGGACAGGACAGGAGTCACAGGACCAAACGCGTTAAGGTCACTGCACGTCTGAACCCATTGGGACCCGGGGGTGTTGTGCACTCATCTGCCATCCGATCGTGTTTTGGAAGGCCCAGATGCGTTCGGCAGTTTTGAATTTATTTTAATTTATTTTTACTGTTAAAAATTCAAAGTACATCTGAATCGTCCTAAACACGATTGGACGGCTGAGGAGTGCACGAAACCGTGCACAGCACCCTCGGATTCCAATGATATATAAGGTTTATTTCACTTGTTGGCCCCCCACTTCAAACATTTTCTCCTTTACAGCTGCTTCAGGAAGTGGTTTCATTGCTCGGGACATGACATTTGAGAACTGGGCCGGACCCATCAAGCACCAAGCAGTGGCCCTACGTGTTGGTGCGGACCATGCCGTGGTCTACCGCTGCAACATTATTGGATACCAAGACACGCTTTACGTTCACTCGCAGCGTCAGTTCTTTCGCGAGTGTGACATTTACGGGACAGTAGACTTCATATTTGGTAACGCGGCAGTAGTATTCCAAAACTGCAGCATGTATGCCCGAAAGCCCATGCCTTTCCAGAAGAACACCATCACTGCCCAAAACCGAAAAGACCCTAATCAAAACACCGGTATATCGATCCACGCGTGCAAGATCGTGGCCACATCGGATCTCGAGGCATCGAAAGGGAACTTCTCGACGTATCTCGGCCGTCCTTGGAAACTCTACTCGCGGACAGTGGTCATGTTATCGTATGTAGGCGATCATGTCCACCCTCGAGGGTGGCTAGAGTGGAATACAACTTTTGCACTCGACACATTGTACTACGGCGAGTACATGAATTATGGGCCCGGCTCTGCAGTGGGCCAACGGGTCAAGTGGCCAGGATATCGAGTAATCAATTCGACCGCGGAGGCCAGCAAGTTCACAGTTGCGCAATTTATTTTCGGGTCGTCGTGGTTACCATCGACTGGAGTGGCGTTTTTAGCGGGGTTATTGGTTTAGAATTTGGATTGTAATTCTCTGTTAATTGTTCTGGACAGTCTAAAAATGTGCGAAAGATAGTCCGCCTACGGTTGGGCTCGTAATCTCTCTCGCACATTTTTTCACTGTCCGGACAAGTTAGATGGGAGAGAATTCATTTTCTTAAAATTAACTACAACATGCCATATATATGTGTATAGGGGTTAGTGATGATCCAAAGCCACATAATGGGCTGGGGGAATTCTGTTTTTATATTTTTTAATGTCAATTCAATAAGTAGCAGAAATGGGGAATTTAATAGTAATGTAATTTGGTTTTATTAATTTGTTATGTTCCTTTAATTTGTCATGTTCCTGTAATTGCCATTTTAAATGGAATGTCCATTTTCAATATGTCATGGTCTCCAAAGTTTTTTGATTGCTGGAAAACACAATATTTATTAAAAACTGTGATAATGAGAGGGCAGCAATGTACAATTTACTTCTCATTATTTATTAACTGTGATAATGAGAGGGCAGCAATGTACAATTTACTTCTCATCATTTTTGACTCGTGAATGTGTGTGCTTTTTTTATGTGGGGCATGGGTTCAATTATTTTAGTCCACTGTCTGTTTCTGTCGGTGCTCTATAGAAATAAAATAAAATAAAATGAAAAATATTTCAGGCCTATGGATTTTCACAGTTTATGTTACATGCACATATCGATAGTTTACATTTTCAAAAAATTGTTTACATTTTCAAATATATAATATTATATATATTCAATATGGATATTGTTTGATAGTTCTCAAATTTTAAGTACTTTTTTGTTGGCAGATGGATCCAAGCACGGGTGTAGTGTTGCTCGGGCACTACACCGTGTACACTGTAGTGTCTTCATTCAACCATTCATTTCGATAATGCACAACTAAGATTTAATTTAAGACAATTAGATGAAAGCACTATATCGAAATGGATGGTCGAATGAGAGCACAACACCGTGTAATGCTCGGGGCACTATAGGGTCCCCTAAATTTGTTGGTTCCCAACATGCATGTGGATAGTTTCAAGGGAAAAATTCAAAATGCCCCCCAAACTTTACACCAAATGTCTCATCGCCCCCCAAACTTTCAAAAAAATCAATTTTACTCCCAAACTTTCATTCCGTTATCAAAATAACTCCTTCCGTCTCAATCCGTCAAATACATAACGGAAATTACTAACAGTGTCATTTTTTCCGTTAAATGTTAGGGAAAAATTCAAAATGCCCCCCAAACTTTACACCAAATGTCTCATCGCCTCCCAAACTTTTAAAAAACTCAATTTTACTCCCAAACTTCCATTCCGTTATCAAACTAACTCCTTCCGTCTCATTCCGTGATCTCACTAACAGAATTCGATGACATGGACGATAACGGTGAAAAAAAACGTCAAGTCCATGGAAAATGCTAGGGGTAAAACATAACACCCCAAAACGACATCGTTTTGGGGGCCTTTTTTTAAATAAAATAAAAAATTGAAATTGGTTATCCTTTCCACTTCCCCTCACTGTCTGCAGAGAAAATAAGGGAGAGAGAAGACCATTGCCGACCATCACCGTGGGGGAGTTCGACTGATTCATAGATCTGTGTGTGTGTGTTTGTATGTGTGTGTGTGTGTGTGTGTGAGAGAGAGAGAGAGAGAGAGAGGGGCTGGTTGAGCACTTCCATATTTGACCAGAAAATTGTCGGAAAAGCTTCAACAGCGGCGATCTGCCCATGCGGTTTGCTCCGGCGATGAGAAACGATCGCGCACATGTGGTAAGCAACCGTATCAATGAGGTGAGCAAAACCCATTGATTCAATTGAGTTTTTGATAAACTTCTGATCAACAGAGATCAATTTATGCCGATTGGGGTTGGTGTACATGTGGGTGTGGGACAGGGAAAGAGAGAGAGATGGACGATCATGGGGTGAGAGAGATGAGTTTAACGTTTTTTTCACCGTTATCATCCATGTCATCGAATTCCGTTAGTGAGATCACGGAATGAGACAGAAGGAGTTAGTTTGATAACGGAATGGAAGTTTGGGAGTAAAATTGAGTTTTTTGAAAGTTTGGGAGGCGATGAGACATTTGGTGTAAAGTTTGGGGGGCATTTTGAATTTTTCCCTAACATTTAACGGAAAAAATGACCCTGTTAGTAATTTCCGTTATGTATTTGACGGATTGAGACGGAAGGAGTTATTTTGATAACGGAATGAAAGTTTGGGAGTAAAATTGATTTTTTTGAAAGTTTGGGGGGCGATGAGACATTTGGTGTAAAGTTTGGGGGGCATTTTGAATTTTTCCCTAGTTTCAATGGTCAAGACTCTTGACTCAAGAGATGATCTGACCCATTAATTGTAGCAACACCTACCGTTTGTTAGCTGTCCTTTGCATATGTGGAATTATCTCTCTTTTTTAGTGGGTGACGAAGAGTTGTCCACATTTCTATCCACGGGTTTGCATTTTTTTTTTTATCAGAAGAAAATGTTCACATTCAAAAATAGCTACTTATTACACAGGACTCCATCCACAAATACACTGAAAAGATCTAGTAAACAACCCAACACCGGCGATCCTGTCAAGGATCCCGGATTGAGGGTTTTTCGGTGTTTTGATGCTTTTAAAAATTGTTTTTGGGAAATCCGAGCCGTCCAATGTGTTCAAAAGGTGTTTTCAAGGGTCCACGGAAAGCGTCAAAAACAAATACCGGGAAGGGCTTGATCCAAGCAGTTTTTCGCAAAAACTGTATATTTATAGTTTTACGAAAAACTGTTTGGATCAAGCCCTTCCCGGTATTTTTTTTAAAGATTTCCCCCATGGACCCTTGAAAACACCTTTTGAACACATTGGACGGTTCGGATCGTCAAAAAAATATCGGGAAGGTGGAGTCCCGGATCCGGGACTCCCGGACTAGATCATTACTCAACAACCCAAATCACAAAGAGATAAACAAACAAAACACAGAGTAAGAGAGCTATCTCCAACATCTAGACATGAGCCATAGGCTCTCTAACACATACTGCAAGACACAAACATATCGGATGCGTAAAACAAACCAGACCCAAGCCGGGTTTAGTGAGAGTCACGGATGAGGGGGAGAGAGCTCCTTACGGATCGTCTAGATTCCACGGGTTTGCACTTGGTCCATTATGCACGTCAAAAATAGATTGAAGATAAGTACTCCCTCCACTTTAAATTGTTTGTTCTCTTATACTATTTTGGGATGTTCCAAATTGTTTGTGCTCTTTGAAAAGTCAAACCAAAATTTATTCAATCTTCCAAAATAACCCCTTACAAATAACAATCATTTCACTAAAAAGTTGGGCATTGTTGGGAATTAATGAATCTGTTTAATGTGAACGCATTTATTGAATGCAGTTATTGCATGTCTGCTTAAAAAGTTGGAATTCCTAAAAGTGACCAGTAGTTTGAAACAGACTTCAAGATACGAGATAAAATGGTTTGAATCTACAAAATGATATCATGAGTTTAATAGAAGTTCATAAAAACTGTATAGGTTATTCCAAGTAGTAAGCTATATTTTCAAGATAAAATAGCTTGTCAAAAAGGTTGATTGAGTGATTCCACTCAGACCTTCATAGTGTCTCCAGTTGGTGACCGATCATGATCAGGATCTTCCATTTGAGTCTTTGAAACATCACTCAATAACCCTCAAGTTACAACTGAAAACAACACACTCTCTTGCAATCATGCATTTCAAGATGTAGGCAAAATCATGGTGTTTAAAGCTCAGATACCAGATTCATGGAGTCGTGCACAAATACAATTCTCGAGTTTTAAACATATCACAATTGTCCATTAAATACAGAATCACGAGTAATTCAGTCATCAACAATTCATACTAGCTATATGAAACCAAAAAAATAAAAGGGCCCCGTATTGGTTCTCTCTCTTTCGGTGTCCAATTATATTTCTTGTCCTATACAAAGAACAGGAGAAAAACAAATCAAGCATGCAAACATACCTACAATGGAGGGTATTCCGTATTCATATAATCTAACGTTTCAATCAATATCAAGTTTCTGTTTTGCCTCTTTTTTAGGGTTTGCACTTGTTCGGTTTGGAGCTTTCCGTTGGACCTTGGGACCATATTTGTCCTGAAAGTAACAACTCCTCGACTTGGACAAATTCTTAACACTTCCCTTGAGGATTATGGTGAGTTGGTGACACAACCAAGCAGAATATTCAAAAATACATTTACATTCAACCATTCGTGACTCGGACATTTAGTAATTTAACATGTTGCTTGATTTTGTAAATGCACGGGCTCTGTTTTCTTCAAGCGTAAGAGCGAGGCGGGAATACATACAAATGCCTCTCTTTTCGAAAACGTTTCTTGTGGTTGGTGATGGTGGAACGACGGACGGTGAGGGGGTGGTACAGGAGAGGGGGTCACACAAGATACAAAAACGATAGGACCATAAAGTCCAATATAATGCACATTACATAAAACACAAAGTCCATGAAAAGATGATGGAGCGCACACTAACACCATCTATCCAATCATAAAACGCACTATCATATGCTCATTATATATTTAATTACATCTATGTACTCACTGCGGGGGACTCACAGGGGCAAGCTCATCAAGATGGTGATCCATGATCAGGGAAACAGATTCAAGGAATGCTGCTTCGCTTGTTCCAGGGAGCACAGCCTCTTTTGCTTCTCGAACAATCTGCTCAATTGCAGATTCCTTCTTTAGTGTTTCCCTGCACATGATGCTTCCAATGGAAAAGGGGGTGAGTCCTCTTTCTGCGCCTTTCTTTAGAAGCATAGTGGAAATGCTAAGGGTGCGAGCGCACTCAAGTGGTAGGTCCCACCCGTGAAACTTCAGAAGCTCGATATCTTGTTCTGCATCCAGCGATCTTATGTAGTCAAGGGTGTCGGATGAGTAAGGTTGGTGCGCTTGAGGCCAGTAGAGCCAGTCGAATGTGCAATCTTCGAACTGCAAAGAGTAGATCAATAAATGAGAGAGCAGAGAGAAAAATCTCAACGGTGAAGGCCTAAAAGTTGGGTGGAAAAGGTTTATGTCCCTGATGTAATGCAAAACTTAAGATAAATGGACAACCAATCTCATTGAAGACCAGAGAAATTATTTCATTTAACAAGGACGAAATCAATCTGAAGCAAAAGTTCATGATTTGACAATTGATAAGTCGCATAATTCATTTTCAACTGAGAACTTACATATCCCAACTTTACTAAGTGACAACGTTATAACATCTTGATAGGGAATCAATAAAAGTTGTGAGAAATAATGAAGTCATACATTATGTCCCAGCCAAGATTTGATTAATACGATGATGAATGATGTATACCCAAAATATCTTCTGTATAAACATTAGTTGTGCAGCTGATAAATATATAATATAATTGTCGTTAAATGTGACTAAATTGCCTGCTAGTGCAAACACAGCAATTCCATATGAAAAATGAAAACAGAATGATAGAACAAAATAGCATCATGATCAATTTGAAATCAAGTACAGAGTAAAGAAGAAGATGAAAAACTTACATTCTCAGGCAGGCAGTAACCATGATCAATTGGTATAAGCACAATCCGACCTTCTTCACCGTATTTCTGAACCAAAATGTTGCCAGCATGTCTATCTGCATTTGCCAACCTGATATCCAAGACAGATATCTTGTGAACCTCATCCACAGGAAAAGCACGAGGACCCATGTCCTCACAACTTCCACAATTCTTCACAAACATCTGCAGTGACCCAATTTTAATGTTCCTAGACGTGCACTTGTATCCTTCTGGGTAATTAAATCCTCGATGCAAGCACTTGATCAAAGTCGTTGGGGGAACCCCAGAAAATCCCTTGTCCTCATTGTTAAACGAGCGGTGTCCACTCCTTGGGTGATCCAATATGTACGCCGCAACTTCTCTTAAAGCCCCTTCACCTACTCTCGTGCCCTTCTTCAACCCTTCCCCATCAATTGAAACCGGAAGCCCCCTAGGGTTATTCACAGCCATGGGCTCCTCATCAATTGGCTTAAAAACAGAGATATATTCCAGACCTAATGATTCTTGCATCAAATAAGCACCCCCTGATCCCTCTGAAGACATTATAGGTTGGTTACCTTGTTCTAACCCATCAAGAGTAGATTTAATTAGCTGTTTAATAACTAGTGGCAATTCAATTTTGGGATTAACAATTAAGGGTTCCAAAACAAAATCACTTTGAAGTGGCTTCGGTATAAACTCTTCTTCCCCATCTAGCATGCAACCCTCCGTCTCATCCAACTTCAATGCCACAATTGAAACCTCAAAATCCTTTCCCACAGGTTTAGTCCTAACTTTTGCTGACTTACGGATCACCAAGTGGAGAACTGCATCATTATTTTTGCAAATATCATCTATAAGTGTCTGATCTTCAAGTTCCTCACCATCGAAGATTAACTCTTGTTCGTCTAGATCAACAAAACCTTTCCCTTTCTTAGCAACTTGTTGCTTCACATAGCCTATGTTTCTCTTTCTCTCAATATGGAATTCGAATTCCTTCCCACAAGTGGTACGAACAGTAATAGCTCGAAGATCAGAGAGCCGAACGACGAGATGTAAAACATTTCCTTCGGTGACACCATAGTCTCGGACAAAGGAATCTTTTCTAGCCAGTTCTTTGCCTTCAAAGATCAGTTTTTGTTTCTTGTCAAAAAATCCTTTGTGTGACTGGATCCTAAGCTTGACAGAGGCTATTGAATCTGATTCCAAAATGCGCATTGGAATCACAGACCCAGCAACAGTTAAGTATATCCAGATTGACTCCCTCGACCAGGGATCGTGTTGGCCAGGGACATGGCCAGAGAAATTCCAAGACTCTTCATAAACTGGACTAAGAGCGACAAGGGCGATTGACATTGCATCACCAGAATTTCAGGACCTTTGCAGCCTACATAACAAACTGCAGGATTGTAAACCGAAGACTTGCAGAAAGACACATCGATAATCAGACGATAGACCTCCAAAAAATTAAAAATAGCAAATCAACACGAACTAGATCCAATTGTCAGTAATTAGCTAAAACCCAGAATTCAGAGGTTTTTGCTCAAATGTGAACAGACCCAAATCAAAGGACTTAACGCAATGCCTTCAAAATAAATAGTAAAAAAGTTCCCACCATCAAAGAGAGAGATAAATGAAGTGCCTGACCCAAACCCTAACGAAGAGCAAGAAAGCATCACAAAGAATAGGGATTTTCTTGAGTCAATTTTAATTTTAACTTTTTGCAGAAATGTGAACAGACGCTTCAAGAGACGATTCAAATGTTTCCCCACGCTATTAGATAAAGAAATGAAGCCCCTAAACTAAAATCCAAATAAGAGAACGACAGTATCACATGAAGACTAGGGGTTTACTCGAGTCAACTGCTAAATTGCCGCTAAAGATCAAAGCATTCGATCCAAACTCAAACCCAAACACACAAACAGCGGCAATGATGTATGAATTAGGGCATAATACTTCCGGATAAGAAAAATCAAACTTCTGGGTTCTAAACAAGAAAGTCAGGGGACAATTTTCCGGAAAATGAGAAAGAAAAATGTGCAACCTTACCGAACAGAGAGAATGGGAAATTGAAGGTACGATCGGAGGCCGGATAATCATGAAATGGGTCGATCAGGGAAATCTACCCAAAATCCATGTTTCTCTCTCATCAGGAGCTGTGACTTCTGTCCCAAGTTCCAGAAGTTTGTATAGAGAGAGAGAGAGAGAGTGATGAGTGAGAAGGGAGAAAAGGATTTGGATTTTCTCTCTCGACTCTGTCGAGGTTTATAAATATTTATAGGCGGTGTGGACCGCTGACGAATTATGGGCCTTTCTTGACGCCGTTAGAGTAGTAACCCGACAAATGGCCAAATGAACGCCTTCGAAATTCAGGTATACTATACTTTGCCAACGCTAAAGCTACTCGTGGATACAAAAAAAAGGTACGAATATTTTTGTTTAAAAGTTTTTTCGACGGTCTGAATTTTAAATAAATTATTCGTCCAAAGGGTTTATACTCTTTGCACGAATAATTTATTTAAAATCCGGACCATTAATTTCTGAGATGGACGGTTAAGATGCGTTGCGTGCATTTATCGTACGCCAGTGTACGTACCCATAGCAGGGTTGCTCGTAGATGTCTATGCACAGATCACGTACTCATACAGACTACATTGTGAGGTTTGCTTTGGAATTTCATACGAATAATTCGAGCTTATCATTAATTTAAAACATTTTTTCAAATTGTCACGTGAAAACCGCCTCCAATCGAATATGTATTGCCTTGTTTGTTTGGGGGGATTTGGGGGTGGGATTTGGGGGTGGGTTGGAGTAGGCCCCATTTTTCAATGTTTGTTATCTTTTTTTTGCATGGGATATGAAGTCCCAACCAAGTTTTTCTCCCCATCCGTACGGTATATAGAATCCCATGGGGGATGGGATTTGGATGAAATTTCCCCATTTTAGTGCAAAAAATCGGATATCCTGAGCAATATCCCGTCGAACACAAACACCGGATATGAATTTTTACCATCCATTGATATCCTGAGCAATATCCCAAGGATTTCATATCCCACCCATATCCCATGGGATTTCATATCTCATCCATTTATCTCCGGCCAAACAAACGAGGCCTGAGTGTTTGATCCAATTTTCTAATTTTTGATTCAGTACTTAAGTCCGGAATACTTAATCCAAAATTCTAAAATTAGATTAAACACGTATAATGTCTTTTCATTTTATCAAAACTAGATTTTATCTCATAAAAATCTATTCGAAAACAAGGCCATGACGTGCCAAGCAATTACCGGATGTGCAAGTAAAGAGAAGGTGACGGGAATATGTAACGGACGGCGGTTCTACAAAGGACTGATGGCGTGTTAATCATCTTATTAAGTGGGGTTAATTAATTCCAAGCATCCTTTTACTTGGCAAACCAAGACTTTTTCCGCGTTTAGCCTTAAAATGACTACAAATCTGCATCACCCTGCCAATTACATTTTGCCACGTCCATTGAGAGAGATTCGCTCCTCCATTCACGGGACAAGGGGTCCTGCTGTACGCTAGGTGCATGACACCGTGCCATGCATCTCATCTGGCCGTCCGTTGCGAAAATACACGGTTCGGATCAAATCAAAGCATTAGCTCTCATATGAGGTTGGATTTGATCCGAGCCATTGCGCAAACAAAGTTCTTTGGTTGGATCCCACCGTCTACCAGCATAAGCATAAGGTTAAATTAAAATGGGACAAAAGCCCCAGAATGTGGTCATTTCTTTTCTTTCATTCAAGTATTACGCAAACAAAGCCCTCGGAGTCCATTAAAAGGGTGCACAATCTAGCTAGGTGGATATCCCTGAAAGAACTCACTTGCAACAAGTGGGGCAAAATTTTGTGATTTCAAGGACATTTTTTTGGATCACTAAAGTTCTTTGGTTGAATACTTGGATGCATGCAAAATCATCTTCAAGTTCATTGATAGTATCAAACATTTTCGTGTGAATTTGTGCTTCAAATCCTTGAATAAGACCAAGCACATGCATTTTTCTTATAATGAGATAAGAGACAAGTTGATAAGATTCATGTGACATGTGGATCTTTCCATCAAAAAAACCATCCAGTTCAGAATGTTTATCTCTTTACAACAAATTTCAGCAATGAAAACATAAATTAATGTCATGCGCAAGGAAACATACACCGAACCATACACAGAATGTGAGTGCTTTTTTTAAAAAGGTGTTTACAAAACACGACTTCATTTTCTCACATTACTCATATTCTGTATATAATTCGGTGTAAGTTTCCTTGTGTAGACACTCGAATTACCAAAGCACCAAATTAAGAAAGAAAATTCAGACCTCTATTTTTATTGTGATTTTGCAACTTCTTTCAGAACAACAAAAGGAATATATACTTATAATCACTTATCTCAATCTATAGCTTTGACTATCCTACTTGTATCGAAAAAACCGCGTGAAATATTTTTTTGAAGGAACATGGTTTTTCACTTCTGATTTCCTTAATTGTGATACAAAGAGAATCGGAAAACTGGTTGGCATTATGTGGATTTTAATTCGACATTTCTGAATCTTCGAATTCGGATCTTGCCGCAAAGCTGGGAAATCTGAAGCTTAAGTCTCTGAACAAAACACGAAGGAAAACAAAAAAATGTACTTAATAAGGAAAAAACTGTGGGATGTACATACAATGTTAGTAATGAAAGGAAAATACAATGCATTTAGGATTTTTACGTATAAAAGGATGAGGCAAACGAAAATGGTGAAATTTGATGTTGAATATCACGGCGAGAAGGTGACAGCGGCAACCACGGAGTGAATCGAGATCGCTGATCTCGTACTGGAGGAGATCGCTATGAAATTGAAAGAGTTGATGCCCTACAATGGCGTTATGAATACAGAAGGACTTCACCGACTACTGATGGCTGTTCATGTAATGATTTATGGGACATTTACCATCAGGTCACCCTTGGATCCTATAATTACCATCAGGTCAAACCCAACTCTGAAAAATTCCTATCAACTCCCCAACCCGTATAAAAATGCCTAAATCATAGGGTACTGTGGAGCCCTCTTTCTCTGGTGGATCCTTCTGGCGGTGATCAGCGACGGAGATGGTGCCCTCACTCTTGAACTACGCCTAGGTCTGCACACTTAACGCACCGTTAGCACCGGACTGGACCTTGGAGCCCAGAACGGTCCTCCGACGGTCAAGTAAGTAGAGGAAAGAGATGAAGTATGGATCTAGGGTTCTGAGAAGAGAATTGTGCGTACCTTTTCTAGGTGATGAAATTTTCCTTTTATAGGTGAGCCTTGGCTTGGCCTCCAAGCACAGTTGTGCTCGTCACGTGACTCAACCGTTCGGCTGACGTCACGACGACGAGCCCGAAAGAATATTTTCTGCGTGCACATGCCTCCAGTAAGATTGCTACACGTGTCATAACCGTTCGGATGACGTCATTTGTCATGATCACGGTTTGTTACGGGCACATGCCGCATTAACTGCTCTGCTGACTCAGCATTCAACCTTTCGGAATACTCTCGCATCATAGAGTCAGTTTAGGTCATCCCTCGGGTATGCCCCGAGGTCTTTCGATATCAAATCTGGAAACTCGCTAATGAGTCAAGTATGATAGGTCTCAGTGAATATCCGAAGAGTCCCTCTAAGATAACTTCTCGGTGATTATCAAAGTGGTGTCTCTTTTCGTGAATTCGGTGCTCGATTTATCCGGACCCCTACAG
This sequence comes from Vaccinium myrtillus, assembly GCA_016920895.1. NCBI lineage: Eukaryota > Viridiplantae > Streptophyta > Magnoliopsida > Ericales > Ericaceae > Vaccinium > Vaccinium myrtillus. Next base: position 34,325,809 of record CM029279.1, read on the forward strand.
GTACCCTATGAAAGTGCCTAAAATCCTAGGGTACCCTATGAAAGTGCCTAAACCACTAAACCTATAATTGGAAAGTGCACCTTAAACCTAAACTCTAGGGTACCCTACGACTAGGGTACCCTATGAAAGTGCCTAAAATCCTAGGGTACCCTATGAAAGTGCCTAAACCACTAAACCCCATAATAGGAAAGTGCACCCTAAACCTAAACTCTAGGGTACCTTACGACTAGGGTACCCTATGAAAGTGCCTAAAATCCTAGGGTACCCTACGACTAGGGTACCCCATGAAAATGCCTAAAATCCTAGGGTACTCTATGAAAGTGCCTAAACCACTAAAACCCTATAATAGGAAAGTGCACCCTAAACCTGAACTCCAAAAAAGAGTGACTTACCTTAGTGGTAATTAAAAAAAAATGACTTACCTTATTGGTAATTAGACATCTCTTTTCTAGACCTAGAGGTAATAATCCCATGATTTATTAGATTAATAACTCAATTTTTTTTTTTGAAAAAACTACAATTCTACAAGCAAAGGAAGAAGATAAATCTTTTGGATTTAGGTCTACTAATTTTGTGATGATGAACTTTTGAAAGACAAGTTGCACATCATGTTGATGAGGGCGGTTCTGTTAACACAACGAATAACACAACATTTGACATAATTTTTTTTTTAACCACACGCGAATGATCAGAACCGTTCAATTTATTTAAAATATATTTTTAAGATTACGTGTAAAAAATCAACCCATTTGAATATCGATAAGGGTTTGATCAGTTCATTTAGTTGATTCCTGTCAGATTTTACAGGATAAATTTGAATGAACCGATCAAGCTTTTACCGATATCCAAATGAGTTGATTTTTTACAGGTAACCTTAAAAACATATTTTAAACAACTTGAACGGGTTCGATTGTAAGCATGGGGCTCCAATTATTGTTTTGTCAAATATTGTGTTATTCGTTGTGTCCATGGAACCGCCCCGCATGTTAATAGTAACAATTCACTTTTTCTATTTCTTTCTTCAAGGGGGTGTTCCACTAAGAAAAAACCATCATATTTTTAACCCAAAAGCTACTCAGTTCCGCTAACAAAAAACTCCAACAAAAGCCAACCAATTCCACTGACCTTAAAAAAAAATTAAAAAAAAAACTCAACCAGCCAAAAAGCAAAAAAACTGGGTTAGTGGAACAAGTTGGTTTATTTCTAAAACCAAAAAAAAACTAATTTATATTATCACCCGTCACATATAGGTTACAAAGTTGAAAGATGGACTAGCAATGGGATGTACATTTAACCACTCGATCATCGACAATACTTCCATGTGGCACTTTACCGTTATTTCTTTTTTTACTCTAAAGAAACTTAAAATCCGTGAAAATAAACTTTGGAGTGGATTCTAAAATATAGTATGTACTACTACTTACTTCAAATATGGAAGAGTCAGGTGATTGATAAGTGAAGGATTTTTCAAGACAGTATTCTTAATTTCCACTCTTCTTCATCAATCTTTCCATCGTCTTTCATATCTGCTTCTTTAAATGTCTGAGTGAAACAGAACACCAATTTATCAATATACCAATTTGCTAAGGTATTATAGTCTTATAGAGGCACCTTATCCACGATCAATTCAAGATCATATTGTCAGGCGATTTTGACGTGTTCATATTGTTATTAAAAAAGTGAAATTTCCATTGTAAAGGAATGTCCTAGAAACTGTGCTGCTGATAAAAAACTAGAGAAAAGCTGGGACAGAAACAGGAAGTGAAAAGAAAACGACAGTGTCAGGTAAATGCTTCACCTGGAGACTGCTGGAACATAACATGGCAGTGAGTAATTACTCACACTGTAAGATGTGAAATTTGAGGTCCCAGAGTACTTTGGTAAAGAATCCTTGCAAAATTGCGACAAAAGAAGGAGAAAGAAACTGTTCATCAATCAATTTATAAGAACCAAAACCTTTTGAAATTGTCTCCAAGAGTATAACTGTCAAACTTTCCAGTACATAACAAGTAAGAGAGGGGCTTGACACAAACACACAATCTTGAAATTGTCTCCAAGAGTAAAAAATTCATTCAATGGTCAGGGGCAATGGTTTTAGAGTTCTTACAGCCACACCAATCTGTGGACGAATAGTCTTGGACCACTCGATAATTTCTCTCATGAATCAGAATCGCCCATCTCAGCTGCAGAGGTTTGGTATGCACACTCCACCATCTGGGGTCTGTTGTTCTTTCCATATCCTCCCAGTAACTCTCAGCTTCAGCTCCTTCCTGTCACCACCAGAGAAGAAAAGCGCCATGTTTCGCTGTATAATGAGACCATCGTGGCTATCTCTAACTTTCCGGTGGCCATCTCTGACACTCCGTGGAGTGCCTTCCCAAGTGAGCTTCCTCCCATTTGCCCCAACTTCTAGACTGTAGGTGTAATTGCGGGCATCATTTTCGTCGCCCATAAATCGGAGGAATGCCATGTAGACAGGAGCCACGCCCAGCTGGAATGCTTCAAAGTGAAGGCAGAAGTATTGGCCAAAACAGTGGAAAACCTGAGGAAAGAAGCGAGAGAGTGAAAAAGTTTATTTAAACCATACTGATATAACCATTAAAGACGACAGTAAAAAAAGTCCGCAAGCAAATCTTCTTTGATAAAATCATAACCATGTCGTTAGTTATCGTTCCAAACAGAAAATCAGTCAATTAAAACTCATCTTCGCCTATGCTACTTAAGATGCATCTAATCAAGCAAATCTTCTTTGATAAAATCATAACCATGTCGTTAGTTATCGTTCCAAACAGAAAATCAGTCAATTAAAACTCATCTTCGCCTATGCTACTTAAGATGCATCTAAACAGAAAATCAGTCAATTAAAACTCATCTTCGCCTATGCTACTTAAGATGCATCTAATCACCGCATGACCAAACACATCCTAATTACCTAAAGAGAAGTAGACCTGTATAGACTAGTGATTGAAGCATTATTTGGCTTGATTGAGAGAGAGAGAGAGAGAGAGAGAGAGAGAGAGAGAGAGAGATTAACAATCCACTAGAAAGCAGAAACATGTCACACTAAATAGATGGCCCAAAAAAAAAGACACTAGAAAGTAGAAAAAGTTTGGCTGCAAATTGCAAAGCCTTCGCTGGAAAATTGAAAACCAAGTTAGCGATCAAAGGCAACAAATACTTACCGTTAGCATCCAAGTGGCATTTTCTACTTCGCGGGGATTGGACTTCACATAGCGATGATTGAATGTGCATCCGGTGTGCATGTCCACCTTGTGGTCATCTTTCAGATGGGATACCAGAAAAGGAATATCACCCGTAACAGAGCACTCTGAACCGGCATATGGGCAGTTGTATGGTCTGAAGTTGCAAACTGCCTCATGCTTGAGTTTGCTGTAGTACGGAAATATCTCCGGGCACCCCAGAGAATAATGCTTGCATGGAAGTTCAAGAGATTCTGCTACCTTTTCCAGTGCTAGGCACCTAATGTCACCAAGCTCTTGTCTACAAGTCGGGCACCGGTTATGCACCCTTGTTTTACAGGTGGAACAAAGAGTATGCCCATTGTGACACTGCAGTGAAACAACAATACCGTGTACTAAGAACACAAAATTATATTTTCTCCATGTGCCCAAAGTTAACATCATTATCCAATATCCGAATTCCCATTCAGCATCCACATGCTAAGAATAGCAGTGAAAGAACAAATCTAAGAGAATAATGCTTATATGTGTTTCGTATGAATCAAATGTGGCAAGTAAATTTCATTTTTGAGCTATTGCCCAAATACAAACGTAACTTTAGGACTGTATTTTCCAACCTTTAGTCTTGTCGATTAGGTTGAGAACTTGAGATTAACAAGTGTATATGGTTCTGGCATGTAGAACCAAACACTCGAATGAATACTCCCGTTACATCCACAACCAGTAATCAAACCAAACAATCCAGTGAAACCAATCAATATATAAAGGATCTAAAAATCCCTCCAAATTTCAATGTCAAATTCCTAACCACCTCAATCTGTCAGGTACCCTCTCTGACCACCTCATCGCTAGCTGTCCCATCTCCAACCACCACATTCACCTCATTGGCTTACGTCCTAATCCTCACCTCACCATCAAAGTAGCCCTCTTTCACTGTGTCGATGTCCGCCCCAGGGCAATTATAAATGATGCATCCGTCCAGACTCTTATCCGTCAACGAAGGCATATCTATACACGATGCACCACACATGAATTCTCTAGGGGCAGCGATTCAAGAAGTGGAAAGAGGAAAGTGTGGCGATTGGAACAGGAGTCATTGAGGCTAATGTGGTGGTTGGGAATGGGATCCGAAAATGCCATGAACTCCAAAGCCCGACACCTCGCAATACTTTTTGGACCATGAACACTTGTTGGCTGATGAATAATTCAATCATATTCTTCTACTGGAAGAAGAATTCTGGATTTTGGATGGTGATCCCAACACCAGATTCTATAACCTGCCCACCTTAACCCACCAGCACAGGTATAGAATCAGTGCCCTCAAAGACAGTGATGACCAATGGGTGTTTGACTTAGGGAAACACGGTTCTTCATTTCCATGTTCCAACCATTTAACTAGTCTCTTGACCACGAAACAGAGCTGTAAAACAAGAATAGCTTCTAGTTCCCTCGCTTTCCCTTCTTTCCCCTTGGATCTTCATGAATCTTTGACAGCCCTCCCTCTCTCAGAGAAGTTATGCAAGTTTTGTGGACCTTTACATCGTAGATATCCCTCAAGGCCCGATGGCCTTCACCTCCAGCATAACTCTTCCGGCATATCACTCTCTCTTTAGAGTGGTTGTGGAGGCTACACCAATGAAAGAGTAGATCCAGATAGTGATACAACCCTGCTTTGCCTCATTCCCGAAGTTACCCTAAGACTGTCATCCCATAGCATGTTCACGTACTATAAAACTCATCCATTTGTGGACTGATTAGATGGATTCCTCCATCAGATGAAGCTTAACACAGACGGTTATATGGAAGAAAAAAAAAAACAGGCAGAAATATGTGAGGAGGGGATCATCGAAGATAGAGAAGGGAACAGGGTTGCAAGGTTTCATCGGAACATAGGCAGCACCTTAACTGTAGCTGCAGAATTGTTGGCTCTTAGAGATGGCTTGCAGCTTGCTATGTCAAAGAACACATCGAGCTTAGGAGTGGAGACCGATAAAAACATCAAACTAAGTAGAATTTGATTGCAGGTACCAAATGGAGAAGCTTGGAGTGATGGTGCTTAAGTGTATCTACCATAAAGCCAAACCTTTGTGCTTATTCCTTTAGCAAATTTTCCTCCAATATACTGAATGAATCGAAGTCTTTACAGATATTTGTAGATGTATCATTTCTCAAAATTATGGATGAGACTAGAGGGCTTTCATTCCCATGATGTTTGTATGAATATAACAGCTTTTTTCCTTTTCAAAACCACTTCTTTAACCAAAAAAAAAAAACAGCCCACGCGGGAGGGTGTTCGACCCAATTAATCAAAACCTAATCTTGCAACACCAAATTCATTAAGATTCAGTATCTTCGAGCCCAAAAACATCATTCCTCTGCCAGAAAAGGATAATATGTAATCCCTCCGTCCCAAAAAATTGTCCAATCCTCAAAACTAGAACTTTAAAAAAATGTACATTATTCTCGAGAAAAATCCAAACCTTATTTACTTGTAAATAAAAGAACTCAATCATATTTAATAACTAGCGGCCAAAAGTTGGATTTTATCCACACAAAAAAAAAAAACATTATGTTCTCGAATCTCGACATACGGACCAGAGAATCTTTTTGGGTGGGACGGAGGTAGTACGTAATACGGGTGCGTTTGTATAATGTACTCCTATATGCGATCGTTTGTGCGTGTATGAATATGCGGCCATTTGTGCGTATTTATATTCAAATAGTATATCTGTACCACAAGGACCTAGAAAAATCGGCACGGACCTGATGGATAGGAGGGTACATAGAATTGGTGCAAACAGGACATTCGAGCAATTCATGAACGCTGGTGGCGGGAGCGATTCCAGACGAAGGCTTTGACGACGACAACTGATTAGGATGATGATGATTGTGAGGATGTTGGGACCGGATCTCTTCATCTTCCATGCCATCCGACGAAGTTATGCACTCAATGTTATCTATATCCATTATTCGGTTACAAAACAAAATACAGAACCTAAATCTTCAAAAAAAAAAATGGCGGATTCCGTCAATTTCCTAGGGCTGCGTTTCGATTAATTTCATTTCACTCACTTCCTTTCGTTTCTTCTTTCTCAGGGATTCGATTGGAGGAAGAAGAAGCGTAGGAAGTTGGAATCAAAATGGGAAAGAGAGAGAGAGAACGATTCGGAAGAACCTAACCACCCTCTCTCTCCTCTCTCTCTCTCTCTCTCTCTCTTCCGAATTTCAGTGAGGAGGGAGATAAAAGGATGATCGCCGTAATTTTAACATAGATCGAAATCCAACGGCTGTTAGAGAACCCGTCCGTTAATTCCGTTTTTCCGTACAATTCAACTTTTGTTACTTTCTTTTACTTTTTTTTTTTTTGGTATGGAGAGGGGGAAATGAGACTCGATACCGGAATGCATTATGGGGGCATCCAAGAGCTCTACCGCATGAACTAGCCACCACTAGCACTTTTGTAACTTATAGGGCTACAATTGAACTGAACTGTTCATGAACTGTTCGAGTCTCGATTTGGTAAAATTTTATTCGAGTCAACCCAAACACCAAACGAACCGAACCTAAGCCTCACTTTTAGACTCGTTTAACCTGGACTTAACAATATTAGGCTCAGAAACCTAGAGTATATACGTATATGTCATAAGAATTTCACATATAACATTGGCTATGTATATAAACTTTAACACGTACATAATGAAAATTTTATAATTTGTGTGTGTATAAACTTTCAAAAGTATTAAATGATTTTTATTTGAAGTTTTGTACTTGTTTGAGAGTATAAATATATAGTAATATTTTTTACTCGTTAAGGCTTGTGAACAACTTCGAGTTCGACTCCAACCTAAACAAGTTCGGCTCGAGCTTGGTTCATCAAATTTTCATTGAACTTGAGCTCACCTAGATTCGTTTAGAAACTTAATTAAAAAACTTGTTCTAAAACTCAACTCGATTCATCTCATTTGCAACCCTAATTACTGGTTAAACGCGCTGCCCAATGGACAATGGTAACATCATATGCTCTCATATAATTACTCAAAGTTCAAACGTCACCTACCCAAACTTCAATTCCTTGGGATAAAGTAAATTAGTTCCTTGTAAAAACAAATGGCCGCCAACTTCGACTAATCATTCGGTGATCTAGGAGTCCAACAAATTTTTTTTTTTGCTTTTGCGGCAGAAGCTACCCAAAAAAATTGATTTTTAATTTCATTCTAATATTTGGTAATCAGACCTGATTTTGGGGAAATATTAGTTCAGACCGTTTGACCTTTTTGGGGAAATATTAGTTTAGGACCGTTTGGTTACCTTATTTACAAATTAAATTTGCTTTTCCTTTAAACATAAGCAAGGAGTAACTGAATGAAAAAGGGGGCAAAATCAGTTGATTCATTATGTATTGAAAAACCCAGTTGATTCATTATGTATTTAAAAAAAAACCACCATATGGAAATTAACAAATAACCACTTCACAACAAACAAAATTTCTTTATTTTTTCACTTGCTTATTTTTAGTTTACACAAGAAGTAATAACAGTGACGAAGTAATAATGCATTTGGTTTATCCATGGTTTCGTTGATGGTGCATATAAAAAATAGACATTTAAGCTGTGGCGTATCAACAATTTTTTTCCTTCTCCTGTTCCCTTATGATGAATGGGAAGCGAAACTGTGCGTCGTCGTCTTTCCGAAGATGTTACCAGTTTACTAGTATTATCTATAGCTATTTTGTGCTAGAAGATTTAAAGCCAAACCTTAAAAGATTTTGTTCAACGTGAGCAGAAAGACTGCAAATGCCAGTCGCATTCATTACCGAATGAAGAGCATAAATCTACCTAAATTACGTAATTTACAACTGAATACAGTGTAGCAAAGATTGCTGATGAGAGCCCTTTTATTGGTTCTACAACTGATGAGAGGCTTCAGTTAAAACTGCTGATTTGCTTCACCCCCTCCGTTTGTCAAGCTGCAATAGTCATAAAGGTAGAAAGATAATCAACAATGTGAAATTTTGAAAGAAAAAAAGAAAAACCATTTGTGCATCTTCTTCAGATAATAGTTAAAGATTTGTGTTGCTTTCACAGATCCCCCCAAATTCATTTGAAATGTATCAGAACTTTCGTGAATCTCTCTTTTGGATAGTTCCCGACATCCACATGACAATACATATTGTATTTAGAAATTTTAAGGGAAATGCCATCTACCAACTGTACTGCAGCTACTGCTCTATTGTTTCAGAAGAATGGGGAAGAAAAGATTGCTTATATAAAGGAATATGCCTTGGATTGGGAGGGCTGTGCGGCTTTAACCTATAAATCAGTCATTCTTCAATGGAAACAAGTAGAATCCCTAATGCATATAGTTGAGAGAGAAGAAATCTTACTCAAGTTTCGACATCAGACTCTTGGCTTCACTAACAGCTAGACTTGCAGCATACATTGCCAACTTCTTCACCTATAAACAGATAGAATAGAATGTGAGAAACATCTCTGAGCAAATCATATCACATGAGACGCCAATTCATGATAGACATGATATAGTTAAGGATGTTCCCCAGAATCAAATGTTTTTTCTCTTCTAGTTGTTGTCCTAAAAAAGGATTACCAAGCATTCAACGAACATCAGAAGTCTGCATGTATTCATTTTACTAGTAAACAAAATACAAATGATGCAGACACAAAAAGTTTAAATAAAAACCTATATTGTTTATGCCTGCTACTTTACATCAGAAGCATATATCAGTGGATTAAACATCCTGCTGCAATAGTAATTTCAAGAGACACTTCTGGATAAAGAAGAGAACGGAAAGAAAAGGACAAGTCAGCCCTGAGAGCAATTCGAAGAATGTGTGGCCCAAAGATCAAGCAGATTAGCCTAATCCGGAAAGCAGTGTCCACGAAATGGCCAATCTCATGGGTGATGTACGATTGGTGGAGATAAAGAAGAGCCCAATAACATGTACCTCCAATTTATCTTCCTTGGATCTGTGGGATTTCGGAAGCAAGCGGAACTCTTCCGTCAACCGAATGCATTCTTCAACATTGTCTGGGGATACAAAGTCGAGGGCCACTTTAATGCAGGACTGGGAAAGAAATGGAAGAAGAATTAGTAAAGACCACGGCCAATATTATATAAAGGGAAAAGCTTGGTTACGAATAAAATGAAATGAAAGGCAGTGGGAGTGGGAATATAGACAGAGGAAGTTTCCAACTTTGTCATTGAATTTTCTGATTTTATTTTCATGATATGTAGACTAAAGGACAGGATTTATTGATTTATGAATGTACTTTAAAATAAGTTTCCCCATGAAAGGGAACATTAGACATTAGTACATTACTTAGAGCGTTGTGAACATTGATTAGGAAAAACCGAAAAAGCAAGCAAAGAAGTTTCTCCATTTTGGAAAAGAAGCTTATTGTAGAATGGATATCTGACTTATATTACATGGACTCGGATGCAAGTGCACGTTTCCTAAACTTAAATTGTAGGGTATTAGCACATCGTCACACTTATATTACTGTAGTACATTCATTAATAATATGGTGTGCAAAGTTCAAAAATGTACATGAAATCAAATGGGAATAATCAAATTTTCAAGTTTGTATATCTTATTCATGTGAAAGGCCCGAAATGTCTATTTTCTAGCAAATTTGAGCCTCTTTTCCTTCAAGTACCAAATTAGAGGATCCAAGAATCCAAATTAGGCCAGGTTACCGACAAATTCCACAAGCTTACCTATGTCATATCCATAAGACAACGGTATTGTGGGGAAAACGGAAGTGTCTGTGTAAAACTGGATCTCTGCAAAAGAATTTATAGGACACATGATCAATGTGACGAGGACTTCACCTGTCTATTTCTCACTTGATGCGGGCATCCAGCAGGAATGAACACAGCCTCTCCGAGGTATTGCTCAAATGTCCAAGGTTCTATATCTGCACAGGAAAGCCAGTATGACAAGTGAATATGGAGCATGTACCAAACAAAGTTAAGTGGAAAAACAAACAAACAAGCAGTTCTCACTGAATTCCTCCTTCAGCTGTTTCTTATGCTTCTCATTCAAATAAAAGGTCTGGTCATGAATAGGATGATCAACCTAAGGCAAGTGCAACAGGTCAAGTCAGAAACTCAGAATTTAAATTAACGTTGTTGAATATGGAAAACAATAAAATACCGACAGAATTCATAGGGCGATTGTCGATGTGGCGTAATTCTTTCCAATGCTTCTTTAGGTATTCAATTAACTTGGGCACATCCTGGCGACGGAAGATGTCCCAAACAGCACCTCCTTCTTCAACCTGTGAACAACTGTTACTTTGAAACGTATCATCCACTGGAACCAACTCTGTCCTCATTGACGCTGTACCAACAGGTTTGTCGTTCAAAAGGGCTGCCACCTTTTCATCTTCATTTCTGATGGGCATCATTGAGTTGACATCACAGGGGTCAGAATAATTCATTGGCTTTGGCTCACTGGATTTAGTATCAAAATCACTTGTCCCTTCACATTGTCTTCTTTCTGGCAAAATGATATAGATTATTCCAGTTTATTGAAGTCTCTCAAAACAAACTGAGTTCCAAAACCAATAGTCCAAGAAATTTTCCTTACCCAATTTCGTCTCTTTATTCAGGGTTTCTGGTAAGAAAGAGTCTCTCTGAATAATCTTTGTTTCCTCAGCCGATACAAAATCCATACTTTCAACTTCCTGAGATTGTTTTGGTGGCATACTTACACATGTGCCCGATGCAGCATTTGTTCTGCGACGAAGCTCAGCCAACGCTTCTTCTTCATATTTCATCTGCAATTTTTTTATGATTTTCTGCTGCCATGGAGCGATCTTCACCTCAGCTGTATGTGTCAGTACATTCACCTAAACAGAAAATTAGAAGGAAAAGCGTATAATAACTTTGTCATAAAATAGCAGGGAGAAAAAGATGGGGATTTTTTTGTTAAAGGCCAGGTGTGAAGGGAACACTGTGAAATATGAGGGTCGCTATGTAAATTATTAAACAAAACTAACAAGAAAAAGCAACAGGAAGGTTTTACAGTATGGATAAGTACCGCATCGGAAATGTCACAATGAAGCTTAGTCACCGAATCACCTCTACCAAGCTCTTCTGAAGATCCATAAGCAATATATGTTTTGGGTCCCAAGTCTGGTTTCAAAGCACCATCAGGAAGCTTTGTAGCAAGATTCAAAAGACCAGTTCTGGGATTAGTATAATCACTGTAGGGAAGCATAGCAATAAATTCAGCGCCATGCCTTGGCAAACATTCCTCAAATGAATTACTTGGTGGCCAATCCTTCAGCTTCAACATTTCAGGCCAGCCAGTCCGATGCCTTCGACCCTCTAAATAGCCCTTGAAGAACTGGTGAATGTTAATCTCAACCTACAGCCCATAAAGAAAATATAGACTTGAGTCGTGATTTTCAAGTTAAAGAAAACCTTTTTCCTTTTTCTTTCAATAGCAGATAAGTATAAGTTGCAACACCCACATTCTATGAAATAAAAATGATCTTCTATCCCAACTGGAAAAGCACCGACACTTCAAGAGGTTGTCCAACCTTAAATTACATTATTCTTTGGAGGGGGACACGACATGGACACGTGTCCCTTAAATTACGTATATCTTACATATATGTGTGTGTACCAGTATATATACCAGTACATAGTAGTGTAGATATCTTACATTTTAAAAGAAAAGTGTATATACCTATGTATATAAATTGTTATTGCATACATATATAATATATTTATAAATATCGTTATTTGTTTATATATTTATTTTTGTCGTGCCCCCCACCGTGTCCGTGTCCATGTCCATTTCTCAGAATTTCCGTGTCCCGTGTCTGTATCCGTATCTATGTCCATATCTGTGTCAGTGTCCATGCTACATGGCATAGCTGTATACAAAAGCATGGTTAGGCATCTCAGATGTTTAATAGAAAAAAGAGATTGAGGGGGAAAAACAAAAGTAGCAAGCACATTAGCAACTCATGAGATATGCTAAGCGTATGAAGAGAGAAAACAAACAAATGGGTACAGAATGAAGCACGAGGTAAAAGACTAAACATGCATGAACCAAACACGTACCTCACACCAATCCAAGCAATCAATGGCCTTAACACAAAAGCTCTCCTCTTTCAATTTCCTTGTTGCACTTCTGAAAGCCCTCCACATGACCATTGGTTCCCAACTAAGACCAGATGTCTTTGCAAGTACATTTTTAACTATCACAGGTTCACCTCTCATCCAATGCATTTGAAAATGCTCAAAGTCACTATCTGCCAAGTGAGTAGCATTTGGAGCATACAGTAAATTATCATGGCTTTTCTCCCTACAAGATGCCTGCCTTACTCCAGAATCATTCACATCACCTCCTGAAGTTCTTATGTGAAAGCACAACGAACATCCCTGAGAAAAATCAATATCTGGTGGCTGATAATTGATAGCAAGGTCTTCTGCACTCTTAATTAGATTTTCTACCCAATTGGCTTCGAATATGCGTCTCAGTGCCAATACCCCAGCACCACAACCCCCACGCTCTTTTGGAGGGCAAGGAATGCTACCGTCTGTTTTTGCTCTCCAATCAGGAAATTTACAGGACATATTAGCAGTAGAATCATTTGCTAGAAGGGCCTCTTGGTCCCCCCAACCAGATTTCTCCCCAACAGGAGAAATCTCACCCTTCATTTCGTTACCCTTTTCACAAGATCTCTCAAACAACTGATGAATTGAGGATTCTGCTTCTTTACCTCCAGGCTGTAAACCTTTTCTCAATTCCCAACAACAACTGAGACAGATGTCATATGAACAATCAGGGTTTGGGCAGCTTCTGTGGAAATTGACAATCGATGTGCTGCAGTTATCACTGTTGGAAAACAAATGGTATGTGGTTACAGATACTGCATCATGATGAACTAAACTTCAAAAGAGCATACATGCTATCTAGAAGGTGTTCCTAACCATGAAATATTCTGCCTTGAGTAAAGATAAAGACATTCAAACCGGCAGCTAATTAGCTGCATGCCATATTTCATCACCTCATTGGGAAAAGGTGCAGGTGTCTAAGTCCAGGTTGCATAGAACTTAGACATAAAAAGAATAAAAAAGATAAGCAGTACTAGAATCATCATATTGATCTTTCAAAAAAAATTGCTAGATTACCAAATACCCACTAACAAACTTTGGTCATGGAAAACAATATACTCATTGTTTATGGACCTTGAGTTTACTACAACCTGATTCTCATACATAAAATATCAAGAAACAAATAAAAATCATAGTAAAATAATCAGCAGAGTGCTTTATTTTGCCTTGGAAAATCAAGGTAATAAACAAGTGGAAAGTACAGGAATATAGATCAATAGATAACTAGGAGAAATACCAGTAGACTCTGTCATCTTCGTCAAGTATAGACTTTTCTATATCTGCTTCTGTCAATTGAACACCTGCAGAACGAGATGAAAAAGACACACCAGTACATATTCTGAATCATGAATGCAAAAGAAAGGGTAACCTCTACCTAAGAGATAATACGATATTTTCATACCACGTATGCCAGCTTCCACATTTAGCTCAGAATTCTGCTCCCCTTGGATGTGCCGTAGAAGGGGCAGAGTTTTGTGTAGCAAATACAATGATCTCTGCAATCTGATATTCTCATCTGTTCCTTTATGACTAGCCTATTACAAGAGATGTTTTTTCAAAAACTGCATTAAGGTAAAGGTTCATCAGGTAAAAAATTTGAAAACAACATCATAAGAGAAACATACCTTTAAAACACCATCAGCTCGTAAGCACGATATGCAATTGCAATTGCCGCAACAAAATGGGCATGCATTCTCAAGTTCCTTCCTTGTTCTGTCTGGGTACCTAGTTAGTTTATTTACAATATTTACAAAACAATCACATATAATCATTTCAGATCGGTAAAAAAAAAAAAAAAGCAACAAAATACTATATACTGCCTACAAAAACATACAACCGTTTAAAATGTTTGCATACTGTACAGAGCACGATTTATTTTTACTTGCACTGTCTAACTCTACCATTTCTAATAATAAGCAAATAGTTTCATTAAATATGGGGAAATCAAGATTGGTTTAAATGGCTTTACTAACAAACATGCTTTAGGAGTTTTCATTACCATTTCGCAAGGCACTCAAAGCAGTAGCGTTTCCTTTTGCATCGTAAACAAGAGACGACATCATTCTTATCGCTCTTGAAGCATTGGTGACACCACAAACTCCCCTGCTCTTTCTTCGAACCGTTTGCATCCTAAATTAAAAACCTTGTCAAAATTAAACAAAAATTTCCGAATAAAGAATGCTAACTAAATCATCAAGAACTCATATTTCCTCTAATACAAGAAAATAAAGACCAAGGAGATAAGAAATTCAGAATGTTGGTGTCTTGCTTTCACTTTCCTGTTCATACCTCTTACCGGAGGAAACAGCTTCCCCAAATGATTTAAGCTTTAACATTAGTCTTTACCTTTCCATAATGGTCTTCTTTCCACAGTTTTTCAAATGGATGGTGGTTGATGTTCAATATCCAGATGTTGCTTTCTGGATGGAGAGTGATATTTATTTTAGCATCACGATAGAGTGGCCATACAGAATGTGAATAATAGCACTTTTTTCTGAAACTGTAGTCAAATATGTTCTACAAGATCCACACTTGGGACTATATCTTGTTGAATATCATGAAAAAGTTTGTTACGGAGGTTATTAGTTTGTAACACGAATCAGACAGTTCATATTAAGCTTAAATATGTTGGATGACATTTCTGATTTCCCTATAATGTGAGCTGCACGAAGTCCTTTATTTTCCCTTCACTAAATTACTGAAAATAATTAAGCTTAATCATATAATCAAATGCAAAAAGATGAATGAGTTTGGAAAAACTAACTGTAAGTCCTGAATTCACCAATCCGTTTTCTTCTGCTGCGGTTATGAGATTTGGATGGTCATCTGCATTCTTTCTTGGTCTTCCTCTACGCTTTTTTGGAGTATTACTAGATTCAGAAAAAAACTCTCCATCGTTCTTGTTCATAACCAAATCTTTTACCTCTTTTCTAGAACTCAAGACTTCACCAGCTACCATTAACTTCAGTTTCTTCGTAGATCCCTTTGGTCGTCCACGCTTTCGTTTTGTAGTTACAGTCTCTTCCCCTACCTTATCATTTTCAAGGGAAGGTTTAGTCACCTGAACAAAATCTCCATTAGCAGGAACAATTGGGTCTTCACTTTCCATATCATGACCTCTATTCTCATATCCACCAGGATTTGTGAATAAAAATTTGCTGGCCTCGCTCAAATCCACATCGGCACCAAGCATAATCTGATCTTCTATACCCATAAGCATCAAAGTCTCATTCTTGGAACTCTGGTCCACATCTTCAGCATCAATTCTAGAGCCAATTCCACCGTCCTCATTACCCATCTTTACCAGCAAACTCTTTTTATTCTTTGAACCCTTAGGCCTCCCCAACTTACCTATCTTCTTAGCAATGCCAAGCATTCGTCGATTTTCTTCAGCCAAAAGAATCTTCTTCTTTTTCGTTGAACCCTTTGGCCTACCACGCTTAACAGTAGTGCCCACACCGACATTAGACGAAGCAACTACGACCGTCATCACTTGATTTCCTTCAACTGGAAGAATTTTCTTTTTATTGTTTGAACCCTTGGGCCTGCCCATTCGTTTAAAACTGCTATTTTCATTAGCATTACCACCGGCAACTTCACCTGACATATCTCGACTTTTTTCAGTCGCACAAATTTTCTTCTTGTTCTTGAAACCCCTAGGCCTTCCAAACTTTTTCTTCCCCCCATTTTTACCACCACCAACACCTCCAGTGACTTCAATATTCCCCTGAACTTCTGTACCACCACGAATCTTCTTTCCATTCTGCAAATCCTTAATCTTTCTTAACCTCTTCTTCTTTTCAATACCCTCCTTTTGACCCCCACTTCCTCCAGCAACTTGACTAGTCCCCTGATTATTAACTCCTCCAACACTCGAAAACGAACCCTGAACTTCCTTACCATCTAAAATCTTCTTCTTATTCTTCGAACCCTTAGGTCTACCGAGCTTTAGTCCCTTCTTAGAAACCCTCTTAACTTCTTTACCACCAAGAACCTTCATTTTATCCCTAGAACCCTTAGGTCTACCAACCTTTCGATTCGAACTTCCCTCGGCCGTTTCAACCCCGTCGCCACCACCGCCGACAAGGGAAGGACTTTTCTCTTCCCCAGCAATTTCGGTGGGAATTAACCCGCCATAAATCATTGGACTCCCACTCACATTGTTAAACTGACCAAACCAGGGCTGAATGTTGTTAACCCTAACCCTAACATCCGCATTCTCATTCCTACTTCCATTCCCATTCCCATTCCCATTCCCATTCCCATTCTGATTACCAATCATAAAGTCAACAGAGCTAAAATCAACAGCTTTACCGCTATCAAGAAAGAAACTATTAATCTCACCTGATACTTGTTGAATAGGACGACCATTGCCGTCGAGAGCCACCGTACCTCCGCCGCTCGTAGCCCCGTTCATCAGACACCGTTAAGGAAAAAAGAAAAACCCTACGAAATAAGAGAGCAAAATATAGTAGTAGTACTAGTAAATTTAGCAATTGACATAAACGCACCACGTTAATTACGGAATCCCGAGTCGATACGATTTTAGTAATCCACGGAGTATCAATTTGATTGTCGACTGAACTCTCCGAATGAATGGTAGAGTAAAATCGAAGGTCATTGTCGGCGTATACTACTATGACTCTCTCTCTCTCTCTCTCTCTCTCTCTCTACTCTAGCTAGTACAGTACTCCAGTACACTGATTTGCTGCTGCAGCACACAGTTAATAGTACTAGTAAAAAATAGTAGTCCTCAAAGCCCGGGTGGGGCCCACTTTTTGTCTTTTCTTGGGGTTCAGCTTGTCAGTGAGACGGTACTACTTAGACTTGGAAGGTTATTAGATCGAACGGTGAAATATTATTCACACGTGTGGGGTCAACTTCCTAAGTTTGGTGTTACATTACATCTGTCATTCCGATTTTTCTAAAGTCAACTCATTGGATTGATATTAAGGTTTAAATAGCGTAATGAAATGTGTAAAAAGTGTAAAAAAAAATATGGAAGTTTACAAAAAAGTATTACTCCCTCCGTCCCAATTTTATAGTCCCTTTTGGGGATTCCAACTTAATAAGGGGACATAATTATTGTACTTTTGACAACATGTTTTTCTTATTTTACCCTTCAATCATTACACTTTCTTACTTTTTTATTATTTTTAATTTCAAAATATAAGGGTATAAGAGGAAATTTCTTAACAATTACCCATTTAGTTTTGAAATAGGACAATTTTTTTGGGACAACAAAAAGTGTCAATTGGGACAAAGGAGAATAAAAGTGTATTGAAATATGTTAAATGTAATTTTCAGGAAAAAAAATAAACTAGCACTTCCATAGCTCCATATGTATTTTTTAAAATATTTTCGCGGCAAATTAAAGAATTAATTGACATCCTTATTTTGGTTTGAAGAAATTTGAAAAATTATGGCTGAAAGCAGTTTTTTTTATCCGAAAAATTGCATGTCTTTTTGTAGTAAGGTTTTCTTTTTTATACGATATCAGCTGGGGGTTTTCTTTTTTTATACGATATCAGCTGGAGATTATAGAAAAATTAATGAGTTAACAACTAAAGTCTTGATATTTTGCTCAGGTCAATCGGACGGTTGTGGTAGAAAGGTTTGAATATTTTTTATTTTTTATTTATGGAAAGGAGGGTGGAGGGTGGAGGGTTTAGGGTTAAGGTTTTGAAAAATGGGTTTACTCCAATCTAAAGTTGTTTTTCTACACTTCTTATTGTAGGAATTGAGCTTTACTCCACCAGCAATAACCTCTTTTTGAGAAATGACTTAATTTTTTTGAGAAATGACTTAATTTTTTTGAGAAATAACACAAATTAATTATACGTCAATCCAATAAGAAACAAAAACAAAAAAAAAAGGACGATGCTGCTCGTTACAAAGAATCATAATTTGTTTGTAACCTAGGCCATTATATGGAAAAACGTACGGTACACATGATTAAAGAGGCCCACGTACAATTATGCAAGTACACAATTATCTGTCAAGAAACAAACTGAGGGGACTACTAGAATTGGGCACGAAAAATAAAATAACTGACGGGGCTCCAAACCAAAGATTGTCGAAATAACGACTCTCTTGAAAAGGTATGCGGAGTTAACCTCACATTTTCATTGCTGCATTCATAAATAATCATCGTTTTTTAGTGCTCCTTTACAATCTCATCTCGGGGTCATTCTATCTCGCCCCACCTGCATCTGTAGCTGCAAATTATATCATGACAATATGTCAAGTAAATCAGAAGGAGAAAGACAAGACATATAACCCAGAAAAAGGCTAAAAGCTTTTCTAACGCAGCATTCTATAATCAATAGGTTCAGTAAGAAATGAACATGATCGAAACTTTACATTTCCTTCCCTAAATTTCCGGTCATCCGGTCTACTGTTGAGTGCATTGGTCACATAATTTTACTACTTCAAGAGAGTAGCCACCAGAAAGATGGATATTGTCAAATGATGAATGTTTAAGCGGATAAAAATTCCACTCAATTATGAGGAGCATGTCGAACACAGACCAGTTATTACGTAGATCCATTATTTAAGTATCTTATTGCCTACTTCTGTTCTTAAGCAACATAGTTCCTGGTTTCTGATCTGAATTTAGAGCGGCTTGATACTTAAACAAAGATTTATGGTGAACTAAATCAGAAATGACAACTTTACGTATAATTTACTGTTAGTTACCACGATTGGCAACCACTGACGTAATATGGAAAAGGCTACTAGTTCTGCAGGAAGAACATTAGACGGTACCAGTCAATATATGTTGAAGGGAATTACCTGAGTCGCATATGATGAGCTTTCTGCCAGGAACTTGAGATATTCCTGTTTCTTTATTTCAAAACACTGTTTTGTATAGTCCAATAATGCTTGTTCTCTCAGCACATCTTGTGTCGTTCTTTCCTTCTCCAACGTCATCTCCTTCATCCGGTTTTCCATTTCAACATAGTTTAAAGGCAGATTTGACCTCACACAGCTTTTGGGGAATTTCACATCCATGTCTCCCCTAGTATCAGATTAATTGGAAAGGAATCATGCATCAGCAAGGAAAAAAAATACCATGATAAAAATGGGGAAAAAAGGACATACAAACTTGTTCTGATGATAATAATAAGATGATATATATGTTTAGTCCAGTAGAAAAGCGAATGCTGCAAGGAAAAAGGTAGGGATCAATTTTTTCCTGGTAGAAGAACTGAAGGGTAAAGCCACCACTAAGAATTCATAATATGAATTCTTACACCTTAAGTGTGCATAAAACCCTGCAGCATTCTACCTTCCAAAAGTCAAATATAGACAAATATCCAATCACTTTGAACAGACAAGTGGAGGTCTACCTCCAGCACACAATTGACACACACAGCTTGAGAAGAATTTTAGGATGGGATGGATAGTGCCTTCGGTAATACGCACACAAGTTTCATATACAGACACATACAGATGAAACACCAGCTAGAAAGGAATCAAGAAGACTGCAACTGTTCAGACAAGTGGAGAACTTAGTTTTCAACAAAGACTCAGGCTATTAGGTGGCACATCACAAAAAAAAAAAATTATTTGTCAATAAGCAATGCACCGAAATTTCAAGGGATATTAATTTCAAAGATAATAAACCAACTAAAAGATCTTATACTCGCAGCATATAATAACATTTTGAAGAGGGGAATGTAGGAGGAAATCCACACAGAGTTTTCTACTATCAAAAAAATTTACTTCCTTAGCTGGCTGAGATTTTACCGATTACCCAGACAAAACACGCCATTAGTCTTCACCATCCCACCATCTAAAGATATGGCTCCGTCCCTTATACAAGGAAGAGCCTGTAACATGTCTGCCCTTGTTCTGTAAACTTGAAGCCCAGAGAAGAGATTATAGAAAAGAGTCTCCCTAAGGCCATGCCCATCGGCTGTGACACAATATAAGTTGGCATTATCTATATTAATCATATTCACAGCCAACCCAATAAAGCCAGGTGGAGATTCACCACTGGGCAATCTTGGCTTAAAAAGATCAAGCCTCATCTGCGGGTCATCAGCAACGAACTCACCAGCATATGGTCTGATGAGATAAACAAAATGCATTAGAATATCCTCATTTAGGAAAACAGAATACAAAAGGAAATATCGCACATGGATTAGTACCTTAGATTTTCAAGACAAATGACAAGAAAGCGGCCATCCAAATGCCTCCCTATAGAAGTTCCCAGGCCATGAAGACCAGAACTTTTATTTATAGAGCCATCTTTTTCATATGTTTCAAGAGCTTTAACACCATTGTAAGTTTTGCAAACAACTGCCAACATAGTTTCTATCCCCAAGTACTCAGAGAGAAGCCTGCCAACAAAGGTTACTAATAACATCAAGACTCTGCAACCACTTGTATAATCAATGTGTTAATGAAGTCTATCCACAAACACTAAACATAGAAATCCATCTTAAAATAAAAAAACCAAGACGTCAATGAGGAAACTACCAGGAGCAGAGCCAGGAATTTTTGTTACCAAGGTAAAATACTTAAACCGTGTATAGTTCTTTTTAATAACACAGCAAATCAGTGCGGCATGTTGGGCAAATAAATTCAGAAAAGGAGTAAGATTAGTGAGGGTTCTAGAGAAATACTTTAACATAAATGGGGTGAAATTTATAAAATACAATCACTACCTCTACTCATGAAATTTTCCAATTCAGTGGGTCATGACCCCCTTGCTACCCAGTTGCTCCGCCTTTGGAAACTACACTCCCCATGCACACTTCAAAATGTGTACCTAACATTACGTGGATCACATTTCCAGAAGATTGATATTTCATCTGTACCTCTCTAGGTAATTAGGTGGGACAATTTATCCTTAAACAAGCTATACAAGATAGCTGAAATATGATCCATCACACCTAAATCAGCAGTACTAACAACCATGCATTCCACAGTCAAAAAAGGAGAAAGAAGCAAAACACGCGAGCCTTTATGTTCAATTCAAACCAACCTGCTGAGGCTGTCATCATCTACTTGCCCCAGTGTAGCAACAATACCTAGCACATCCTTGGTCAACGGAAGATGAGAGCCATGACGAGTTTTCAGTAAACACAAAATGCCAGCTGCAGATTTCTCATGCTTCATTATATGTTCGACTGTTTCCTCCTCACTTTCCACATGGCTATTATCCTCGTCTTTAATCATAGGCGAACTTGACGAATGATACTTCCCAAGATTAACTGAGAAAATACTTGTCAAGAAAAAGAAATAAAAGAGACTGTAAGCATAAATCGTACTCGTACCTGCTTGTTAGATGATTAAGGTCGTAAAATTCTTAAACAACTAAACAACATTAGCGGGAGACACTAGTGTTCAAAGATATTCAAAAAGGAAAACTTAAATCCCAGAGTGAAGTTTGTGTGTGGAACTTTTCAACTTCACAGCTCAACTCCAGTAAGGGTACTCAGAAAAGAGGAAGTTTATTGATGTGTTGAGAGGAAAAATAATCTCTTCAAAAACTGTAAGAACCCTCCCCACCCTCAGCCATCCAAAAAAAAAAAAAAAAAGAGGCAAAAAAATAAGCTTGACAGATTCCCGCATCCTAATTGACACTTCAATCTTGCACCTGCCCTTTCCGGTTGGCATCATAAACAAGCACAACTTCCAATGTTCCCAATAACATGGTATGTGAGAATATTTACCTTACTCTAATTTGAATTTTGATCCGAAACACAACTTAGTCTCTCTAACTAGATAGCCCATCTTTTTTTTTAGGACAATTTTATCACCAAAGCTGTTATTCTTTGTGGTTCCTTGTTTCCTAACTTTTTTGAAATCAACAAGGAGAGAAATTACATGACCAAATAACCAGAAAATAGTATACCTTGCAGATCTAGGATGGAGACGTCCAAGCTGTTTTTCTGGGTCTTCAAAATTTTGATATTTTCTTCATGTTTTTTTATTTTGAGACCTAACATTTTCAGTTCATCATCGAACTTCTGCAGATATTAAGCAACAAAATTACTCTGGCTGAGCAATTCCCCTTCACTGATACCAACTACTTAAAAACATGTATGCACGAGGAACAACATCTTTGCAGTAACAAATGAGGAACGAAACACAAGATTCATAAGTCGTAATACTAATACCACAATCAAAATTCGCAGATTCAATAAGACATATCTACCTTAGAACTATATAGAGCAGTTTGTCCCTGAAAGAGTGCTCCATTTTGCACTTCATGCCTTGCCATTATAGGAGAATCACTCTGACGTACATGATTCACTGCTGATGGATCTTGGATAGAGAAAGAATTTGTCTGGACCGTAAGCTGCAAGAGAGGAATCATCAGGTATCTAAAAGTGTAATGATATCCAAAAATTGTAATGATGTCCAAAACTAATGCAGCAAAAGCCTTGCACTTATACGGTTATACCTTGCTAAAAAACACACTGTACATTGTTCAGTTATATGCATTTACAAAGCAGATGTGGATCAGTATGCTGTTGTATCTCACACCAAAGAAATTTAGGTAATAGCTTACGAAGACTGCCTTGAATCAAAGGGATATGCACGAGGCTTCCACAATTTCGAGCGATTATTAATACACTAGCCTAAGCTCCACTGCATAATAATTAATTAGCAGTAGACTTAAACAACATATGCCAATAAGTAAGACCTCTCCAGCAAATCTTTGAAGCATCCTCAAAATATAACAATTTTTTTTTTTTGATAAGTAATCCTCAAAATATAACATTGCAGAGGCAAAACTCACATTCTCGCTACTTCCTGTCAGAATTGTTCAGTGTTGCTCCTAAAAGGTTCAACTATCCTTCCTACCTACTGTGCTGCTACACTAACCTTGTTGGTTTTGAAATTGCTATTCTGCACGGATCGCTCTAAGCCAACTGTAGAAACAGCTTTATCCCTAATAATGTTCGTTTTTCTTGATACTTGTTATCTAGCCAATTTCCTTCCCAAAATTTGTCATTGAGTCTCTCTTTATCACTCTTTAGCCTACCAGCTACTAGACTCTAAGAAGAACGGACACGTCTACCGGCCTCACATATCCGTGTCCGATACGTGTCGGATACGGACACGACACGTCACTCTCCGGACACTATCAAACACCCCTAAACATATTTCTGTTACATTTGTTTTATGAGGACACGTTGTGGACACTATAGAACAAGTAGGGGACGCGTGAAGGACACATTAGGAGGTCAAAATATAATGTTTAAAACTTGGTCCAGAGTTCAAAAGTTCAGCATGGTTAGTTCATGACTATTTACACAGTAACCGTTGCTTCTCATCTTCATAACGGTTTTACTTTTGTGGGTTTTATCTTCATTTAATATAAGGATGTTTTTATTTTTCATAATGAATTCACAAGATACTTCTATAATGCAAAAATATAGATTTTATTTTGCGTCGCCAACGTGTCCGTGTCCTAACTTCTGAAGAAATGACATGTCTACATGTCCGTATCATGTCGTGTCCGTGTCCCATGTCCGTATCCGTGCTTCTTAGACTAGGTTGTTTGCTATTGACTAGATTTTG
The DNA here is from genome assembly GCA_016920895.1 of Vaccinium myrtillus. Taxonomy (NCBI): domain Eukaryota; kingdom Viridiplantae; phylum Streptophyta; class Magnoliopsida; order Ericales; family Ericaceae; genus Vaccinium; species Vaccinium myrtillus. The sequence goes on from CM029279.1 coordinate 34,349,706, forward strand.
ACTTAAGGCCCATTAGGGAGGTAATCCAAAAAAATAATTGCCTTTTTTAGCTAATATAGAGCCTTGCAGCCTTGCTATTGACCACACTAAAGGAACATGCATGTTCGGTTATAGTTTTCAGAATCGGGTTTTTTCAAAGCAGTTTTGTAAAGAAGAACCCATTGGTGGTGACATACTAAAGATCATTTTACATTATCTAGAAGCATTTTCGCTATAAAGTAAATACAAAATGAAAATTTAAAAGAAAAATTGATGCTTTGGCATTTGAATTGATTTTTCGTAATATCTCTTCTGAAAAACTAGCTCTGATTTCTCTGAAACAACCACCAAAGAGGGGATTGCATCTTTTTGTTCAGTGTGTTAGTGCTCTTTTATTCACAAACTCCATAAACTAAACAAAAGTTGTGTCCTTTTATTCTTAATAGTGCTCTTTTTCTACACCAATTCTCTAAACTGAAATTTGGCCTGTTCTAGCAGTGGTCAAAGAACTTGAATTGCAAAATGGTGAAAGACCGTGCTCCCACCAGTAGTAAATATCTTGTCCACACACCTCGCAAACCCCACTTCTACCATCCAATTTCCCTGAATAACTAACAGAACCGTAATTTCCTTCAAATCCCACTAAACCCATTATCGAAAAACTCCCAAAAGTTGAGCACCACCACCAGTACTAATTCCTCTATGTAATTCTGTTTCTAACCCTTAAACCCTATGAACCACCAAACAATTTCCCAAAATGCCAAAAATAGATGACTCTTCTCACTGAATATAAGGGAAAAAAAATAACTTTACTTCACAGACCCGCCAATTAGACTTCTCAAAACCGAAATCACATAAATACAAGGATCGCGAACCATAGCTCGTGTACAGAAAGAATCGCATCAACAAAGAAACACACACGCACAATGCATGTGTATTACTCCAATTGAGGTTCAAGAAATCGGAACAAGAAACGTTAAAACCCTAAGGACAGAGACATACCTGATGATGATTAGACTGAAACATTGACGTAATTGAACGCTCGAACTCTTTTTCACTCTACAAGTACGCTCTACTTTTCTCCCTCTGGATTGTATTTGACTTCAAGAATGGAAAATACTTCAGTAGAGAACAAAAAGGGAATAAACAGGACAAGAGAGAATAAGGGCGCACCTGCAATTAGGAAAGTCAAGAAAAGAAATACACTTTCTACCTTAGATACTACTCGTCTATCACTTTTTTGCCCTCAACTTTAATTGTTTCCAATTCGGTCTTTCATCTATGTGTGTGTGTTTATTTTTTGGTACATCGGAAAGGAAAACACGATCAGACGGTCGAGGGGTGCACAACACCCTCCCAGACATCGGAAGAAAATGGGGGGTTCTATGCACCCCTCTTCCATCCGATCGTGTTTCGACGGCCCGGATGTACTTTGATTTTTTTACCGGTAAAAATAAATCAAAATTGTCGAATGCATCCGGGTCGTCCAAATAGGAAAGAGAAGAAAAGAAATACACTTTCTACCTTAGATACTACTCGTCTATCACTTTTTTTCCCTCAACTTTAATTGTTTCCAATTTGGTCCTTCATCTATGTGTGTGTGTGTGTGTGTTTTTGGTACATCGGAAAGGAAAACACGATCGGACGGTCGAGGGGTGCACAGCACCCTCCCGGACATCGGAAGAAAAGGGGGAGTGCTATGCACCCCTCGGCCATCCGATCTTGTTTTCGACGGCCCGGATGTACTTTGATTTTTTTACCGGTAAAAATAAATCAAAATTGTCGAATGCATCCAGGTCGTCTAAAACATGATCGAACGGTGCAGGAGTGCACATCACCCCGACATTGGAAATATAAAGCCTTTTCTAAAATAGATGAAGCTTGCATAATTTGGCCCTTAGATATAAAGCCTTTGCTAACATGATGCAATCATTAACTATAAATCTAGTAATTCGTGAATAATAGTGAAATCAGAAATGTCATAATGTAATACTTACTCCTATGTTAACTGTATCAAAAGGTAATATACGTCCTTTCCGATGATACCAAAAAAAAAAAGGGTAATATATGTTGTCTTAGAGATTTGCTCTGTCCTAAGATCTCATGTTCGAAATCTCGTAGGTGTTATCAACTCCTTTGAGGCCAATTCATACAGAGCTTTACTCTGACGTTAAATGGGCTCCCGCTAGTGGACGATAGGATTGGTCTCCCAGGATTAATCGAGGTGCGCGAAAGCTAGCCCGGACACCTGGTTATATATAATAATAAAAAAGTAGTATTTGAAGTAAATAATTAGGAACTTAATTAATCTGTGTAACAGTAAATTGATGGTGGATCCAAAGTTCCTTGCATATCTTTCAAGGTTACTGCATGAGATGAGGAAGAAAACAATACTAAACAAGAAAGAAAAAAGAGATTTGCGCGGTTCAAAAAAAGAAAAGAAAAGGAGATCTAGAACACGAAACATAACAACATAAATCTACCTAGTTGACATTTCAATTTTGTTTGGTTACTCAGTCATAAAAGCTTTTGTATAAATGATTTTCATTTTTCTAGCAAATTCTATCTACTCCTCCGGACTCCGGACCTCCTTGATCCAAGCATTTTTTTGACGATCCGATCCGTCCAATGTGTTTTGAAGGTGTTTTCAAGGGTCCCGCGAGAAATCTTCAAAAACAAATACCGGGAAGGGCTTGATCCAAGCAGTTTTCGCGAAAACTTTATATTTACAGTTTTTGATAAAAAAAAAACTGCTTGGATCAAGCCATTTCCGGTATTTGTTTTTGAAGATTTCTCATGTGGACCCTTGAAAACACCTTCTGAACACATTGGACGGCTCGGATTTTCCAAAAATAATTTGCAACACAAAAAAAAATCACTTTTTTCTTATTCTCGGAAGGTTTGGACTAGAAAATTTCCATATATATATATATATTATCCAAAAAAGAACCAAGTAGTTGAGTCCAAAATACCAAACCTTAGTAAGATGTAAAGGAATGTTTATGTATCATGATTGCACTAAGTAGTTGAGGTCTCTTATTTGGGTAGTTGGCAAATCAAGATTATCATACATATTCACTGTGCTCTTAACAAGTTCTCTTCTTTCTTGGTTAAAAGGTGAGCTGGTCCACCAAAATCAAGATCTTACCTTAAATGGATGAGATGTTTTGGACCAAAAAAGACTTTAATTAGACCAAAAAAGATGAGAATCATATAACTTGTGTTGTCTTATTGATCACATTGGAATAATGGTTACTTAATATGAAATCCAGTTGCGTATCCGTAATTGGGAGATATTACATGTGTTAGGGGTTTGTATAATTGTCACAAAGCGTTTTCAAATATTTTTTCATTCCTAGTAGATAATAGTGTTACGGGATATAGACATTAAATTTTTTTAGGGTCCCAAACATTATTGGGAACAGAATGAATGTGTATATGGACCATTACGGAAGTGGTAGTCCCTCCCTCCATGTACATTTTCACCCAAAAAGCCAGTGGTCCTGGTCCTTCTTCTCTCATGCAGAAGCCACTCTAAAACCAAAAGGACTTGGATCCATTTTTTGGTTCCTCTCGGACTCATTATTGTTTGACCTGGTCGCAACCCTTTATTTTTAGACCTTATCGGGGAACATTAACCACTTAAAAAATCATATCGATCAAATATTGTTGAGATATTTTGAAAGTCAATACAATGAAAATTGAGTTTTAAAAATGAGTTTCGATTCAGTGTTGCAGTATTCCCAAAGCCCATTTTCTCAAGTTAAATATGGTCCAAACACATGCCAAACAATATCCCATAAAACATAATATTCGGTCGTGGCTAATGTTATTGACAGTACCTACAAAATGTAGCTAAAACGACAGGCAGAGAAATGTCAAAGAAACACTGAATAACCTCTCCATGGTGTAAAGTCATTGCAAGGGGGGGCATTTCACCTAACCCAATCGACCACCTTAATTAAAGAAGACTCCCCTCCGTACGCTCCTGATTCTTTCAGATTTCCCTTTAATAGCAAGCAAACGTCCTCTACCTAAATTAACCGCACTATAATTTTCACCCTTCTTTGGGACCCTGAAGCAATTGTAGACGCATAAGTTGGTTTGTTCAATTTTTGGTTAAGACTTAAAAAATAGTAATTCACAGCTCACAAGCATAATGAATTCATGCCCCATTATAGTATTGGCAATTTGCTCAGGGCGGGGCCGGATTGTGCTAGGATATCCCCGAACTCGTTTCCCACCTCTATCCCCGCCCTGATCCCAGCGAAAAATTACTCTTTTTCTTCCATCCCTGCCCCAAACGGGGATCTAAACTTGAAAGCACACGGATGCAAAGTTAGCAAGGTAATTACTAATATATTTTTTTTTTTTTTTTTGTTGTCTTGGACTTGTCATTTTAAAAAACAAAACACTGACAAGACTGTAAAATTGGAAAAATCAGGGGAGGAATGAGAAGTGAACTTTGAAACCCTAAAAATTATTAGTAATAGATGTGTATATATACTGTGGAGGAGTACTTCACCGGACTGGCCTCTTTGCCCGTTTGGAATTGCGCTATGGGGGGAGGAGCAGGGCTGAACCTCACCTGGTCCCTAAGGACTCGTCGGAGAGGGGTATCGGAGCTGCTGGGGTACGTCGGAACGGTACCTGCACAAGGGAACAACCACGTTAGTACCTAACCCGGACGGTGGTGCTCCGGGAAGGTACTCCTGTAAGGACCAAGTTCCGGATTTCTTTGTTTTTGGCAATTCCGTTTGACAAAACACACATTTACATCGAGTTGTAATTTTATTTTTTTAGAGTGTCTGTTTAGGTGTGGAAAGGAATCATCTCTTTATGTAATGGTTGAGAGTGCGGTAGTATTTATTTTAGTGGTGAGTTGAGTAGGTTATTTTACTTGTTCAGAAGTTGCTCAACGACTTGCTCAAGCAACCTGTCAAGCAAATTTGATGTTCAGAAGTTGCTCAACGACTTGCTCAAGCAACCTGTCAAGCAAATCTGTTGTTCGTTAGTTGCTCGAGCAACTTGGTTCTTGCTTGAGCAACCGCTATGCGCCTATATATTCGCATCAACTAGGTTAAACGAAATTTGAGCTGACCACACTTTATTCTCTGCTCCTACTCATCCTTAAAACACTTGTGGCGGCTAGGGTTTGTGGACCTTGAAGATCTTTGAAGACCGGATGCTTAGAGTTCATCTTCAAGGGGTTTAATGCTTCAACAATAAACTTTCAGTTAGAGTTCTTTGGTGGGATTCCAAAAGTATCTAAGGAAGGCTTGTGCGATTCAAGGCGTTGGCGATCAAGATCACTGGGTGCGGTGTACGTGTGACTCGGCAGGTGATACTTAGAACGTTGTGAGGATTTACATCGTTTGGATAGGTATATCTGTAACTGCACAATGAGTATAGTGATTTTGATTCCTTCCCGTGGTTTTTTACCCATTTAGGGTTTTCCACGTATATCTCTGTGTTGTGGGTTTTGACTGCTTGCGTAATTTTCTGCTGGTTGATTTAATTAGTGATTCGCATTCATACTGTTAGGGTTTTAACAGTTTTTAAGGGAACCCTGGTTTTTCAACTCCGATGGCTAAGTCAGCGACTGAGGGAGAAGTATAGTGGAGAACTAGAGAGAGAAAGTGCAGTTCAAGAGCCAAATGTCGAGAGAGAGAGTTGTCAGGAGAGGATCCCTGCACGAATGGGGTGAGAGCCATATTTATAGGCGAGGGAGCGCGTGTTCGGCACGCCCTTCGGGGGCCTCACGCGCCCCGTCCCTGTCATTGCACTAAATGCACAGATCGACGTATTGCCTCTCAAGTGGCGCCTCGGCCGGCGCGCCCTCAGAGGCGTCACGTGCTCGAGATGTCCCTATCAGTCGGATCTCCCACCCCCCCTGCGGGCGTAGGTGTGCAGGGTTGGTGGATTGACATGATGCAGTGCACGTGGAGTGGTTGAGCTCATTAATGTGCCACTCAGACTGTCAGGAGGTGCCTCGATCGAGCCCCCCTGCCACCTGACGTGACCCGCCCGACCCCAAGGTCACTCGACTCGGGCCGGGGTGCCCTCGGGAGCAGAACCCCGGAGGCACTTCGGGCCGCTCCCGGCGCGGCTTCCCGAGGAGTGATCCTTGTCGAGCCTGTCCTTGCCGGGGGAAGCCCCCCCCGTCGCTTCGTGGTAATGAGGGGACCCTTTGTGGACCCCTGTCCCCTCGGAGGAAAGTAGCCGAGGGTAGAGAGGCCATTCTGAACCCCCGGCCGCTACATATACATTATACATACGAGCATTGGATTCGGGGCGGGTTCGAGGTGGGGCCAAACATAAACCCGCCTCCTAAGTCCTACCCTATCCTTGAAAATAGTTTTAAAACATTCCCTGTATCATATCCAATCCTCGAAAAAATTTCCGAATCTCCAATCCGTTCAGGGCGGGAACCAAAGCGAGTACAAATGGCTCGAACGAAATGGTCACCCCTTTGCCCCAATAGATTCGTAAAGTCAATATTGCCATGACTCAGTTTTTTTATTTAAGGGAATCGTAAGGTTGGCTGCGGCGCTGGCGTGCCGTTGTGGGGGCGGAATGAGAAGTGAACTTTGAAACCCTAAAAATTATTAGTAATAGATGTGTATATATATACATACGAGCATTGGATTCGGGGTGGGTTCGAGGTGGGGCCAGACATAAACCCCTCCTAAGTCCTACCCTATCCTTGAAAATTTTATAAAAACATTCCCTGTATCATATCCAATTCTCGAAAAAAAATCCGAATCTCCGATCCGTTCAAGGCGGGAACCAAAGCGAATACAAATGGCTCGAACGAAATGGTCATCCCTTTGCCCCAATAGATTCATAAAGTCAATATTGCCATGACTCAGTTTTTTTTATTCCCAATAACATGGTGTTTTGGCTATCTTTTGCGCACATCAACTAATCTCGAGAAATGAAGTAAACGATCGGACAAGCCAATATTGTGAACCTATCAATACGTTTCTTTTTCAATAATTGTGTAATCTTCAAGATGGGACCACATTGAATCCGCTCTTCCGAATAAATTTTTCTAAGATTTGCGTGTACTCCCTCTGTCCCATTTTGATGGACCCTTGTTGGGAAACTAAATATTTAAGGGAATCATACTTTTATTAACTTTTCAATTTTACCCATTGATCGGATATTTCTTGAAATCTCAACTTATTTAAAGTAAGAGAAATTGAGGCAAAATGAGAATGCTTCATTAATTTTTTTTGGAAACTTTTAAAAATGGATACCCAATTTTTTTAGAACTGCCTAAAATGCAATACTAGGCTAATTTTATGAAACGGAGGTAGTACCTCAATCAATTTTAGCATGCTCAGGAGCAGTAAACCCAAGAAAGAGTAGTATCACAATTATCATCAATATTTATCTATATTGGAACTTAGGAATTTGTTCTCACTTGTGATCTTAGGTTCGATTTCAATTGCCCACAAACTTTTGGGGCCACTTGGGGTTATATTCCGTTGTTACCTTCAGCCCCGAAATTAGTGGAAGTGCGCGCAAGCTAGTCTCGACATCCGGTTATCAAAAAAAAAAAATTTATTTCTTCCCCTTGATTCACTGCCTCGAGGAGTAAATGTGAGTTAAATGTGGGTAGACACTGTTGAACAGTTGAAGCACCCAAACCTTGATATTGTTGTCACACAAAACTGTGTCAAGCCCTACTACCAAGGGTATTGTACACGTGTCAGTCACCCATTGGCAGTAGCCAACTGTCTTGACCGCGCAGTAGAAACCCCTCGTGAGGACGTTAAATAGCAACGGCAAAGTGCGCGGGTGTGCAGTTACTACTCCCACACCTCATCCGCCTCTCTCTCTCTCTCTCTCTCCAAAACTCTCTCACTAGACTCTGACTCCTTCTCGAGTAATCCAATGACAGAAGATCCAAACACATGAACATGATGAAGAGGGAGCCAATCTCAGAACACTACTAGGTTCGATTCTCGTTATCTCCTTTGAAATCGTACATTTATGCGCATATTTTGTGTATATGTAACTTTGATCATTGAATTTCAATTATGTTAATCCCGTTATGAATCGCAGGAGCTTTGTAAAATTTGCCTGCAATGGGAAAGAAAGGAAGCGGCTGGTTTTCGACGGTGAAGAGAGTTTTCAAACCGTCGACCAAAGACTCGCCGGAGAAGAAGGTCAGATCATACATACCTAAACACACATCTATACATGTCATACATGTATGCATAACTACGCATACAATATTTGTATTCGGATAATGTGAAGTAAACAGCGAAAAGCAGGGTAATTCCTCATGTCCTGTTTTTTGTACCGATCTCCTTATTCCATCATTTTAGTAATTCAAATTCTAAATCAATGATTAAATTTCATTTCCTTGGTACATATACATTCCAAGCAAATGGTACCAAAGTCGGAGGTATTAAATTGTTTTCTACATAAATCACATTGTCCCGATTGAGTGAGTTTGTCCACCCTTGTCTTGGGTGAGGGATACTTTACTCATATTCGGTAAGCTACGGCCTACTTGTCTAGATTTGATGATCAAAACCTTCTATTATTTTATAAATTGATATGTTAGAAGGTCATACAAAAAAATAAGTTCAATCGAATATCGATAGGTATTTCATAAAAAAAATTGGCTATAGAGCTTCGTAATCCAAAATTTATTTCTTCAATTAAGTACTTGTCGGCATCCAATAAATCTAAATTCTTACATAATAGTATCCTAATAAAATAGTAATACGCAATAACCCAAGGAGTTAGCAAAATGGTCTTACATTGAGATTTAGGGGTTTGCTCTCACCTAAGGTCTTAGTTCGATTTCCCTTGCCAACAAATTATTGGAACCATTGGGGGTTATGCCCGGTCATTACCTCTAGAGCCCAGAATTAGTTGAGATCTTGTATGATTAGGTTGGCCCGGACATCCCGTTATCAAAAGAAAAATAGCACTCCTACTAATACACAATGAAATGAACACCCCAACACAAATCTCACCAAACTTGGGTTAAGTTAACCTCATTGATGGTGTGGGTGACAAATTTCCTCTCTTCTCGATTATGTAAATGCGAGCCATCCTTCATACATAGGAATATGTAAATGCTGTAAACATGTTTCCGCATCAGTATCATTTTCTAACAGAGTTTGATCAGAAACAGCTAACTTATGCTAAAATTTCTGTGTGCACAAAAATATTTGATCAAAGGTGACAGGACAACCCTCGTGAAAACCACTCTTACCCAGTTTTTGGATTGCATCTATGACCCACTCACATGAATATGGCCATATGGTCCCCCCATGAACATGCACAACAAGGGTCGGAGGGCATTGGCCCATGACACATACTTATCATGCCACCCAAGCCATCACATCATGCATGTTGACCATCATGTGATCTTTATGTTATATCCCCATCATACCCATTAGTTAGTAATGCTATGAGTGCATGATAATTAAGTACCTCGTTCGTGAATTACATTTGTGTACCATTTACCATATGATACTTTTTTTTATACAAGTGCATGGAAATAATCACATTACTTCGGAATTAGTCGAAATGCGCGCAAACTGATCCGGACATCCGATTATAAAAAACTAAACACATTACTTTGTGTACGCAATACCAATCACACCACTTGATGGACCTACATAGGACAAATTCTATTGACATTTTATAAATTCGCCAATAATGTTTGATAGTTGTCTCAGTGACCAGAAAATGACAATCCTTGCCGTAGCTCATTAGGACCAATTGGTTAATAAAATCTGAATTACTATCTAGTTTAACAAGCATAATTGAATTTTTCATCAGGACAGTGTGGAAAAATGGCAAAATCAGGCGCCAGAGGTTTTGTCATTAGAACATTTTCCAACGGAAAGTTCCCCGGACGTCACGAATATAGAGGAGAGCGATGGTGAGTTGTCTCCGGTGACTGAAGATCGGAATCATGCCATTGCTGTTGCGGTTGCAACTGCCGCAGCTGCAGAAGCCGCGGTTGCAGCTGCACAAGCAGCGGCGAAAGTTGTCCGGCTGGCTGGATATGGTCGCCAGCACTCAAAGGAAGAAAGAGCTGCAACTCTCATACAAGCACATTACAGAGGATACTTGGTACGGTGTCTCTCTCTCTCTTAAGACACAACACACGCAACGGCGGTTTGTAAATTGTTACTATATTTGGAAGGAAAAAACAGATTTTTTTGTTACAGAAACAGCATGTTCAGTGTTCAGAAATGGAGGCGCATCTTGCAGCTTTTGGCATCATTCTGATTCAGCATTTTCATTTATGGAATGCTAAGTCATCTTGATTGCCTTTGTTCTCCAAGTACTTTTCTCTATAGCTTTTCTCTCTCTGTAGCGTTACCCTACAGTGTATTTTAGCAAATTACATGGTATATCATTTTGCAGTCATACAGATTTTTTTTTTTTTTTTTGGTACAAAATTAGGCTCCGTTTCACAAGTGGATTATTGTTTTTTTTCTTCTTTTATTTTTCGTTACTTAACGAGACAGGTCATTTTCCTTACATACATCAATAAATAAAGTCCAAAAAACTAAAAAGTCGGCTTAGTTCTGTGGCTGTTTCACTTTGAATCAAAACACTTGCTATTGTACCCTATGATTTAAAAAATATTGCTTTCATATCAATTTGGACTGATTTTGTGTTACGTTCTAAGGAAAATCTTGTTCGGCTGTTATTCCCTTTGTCCTAAATTGTCAGTCTTTTCATTTTTGGATGTCCAACTTGATTTTCCTTCTTGAAAAATCAAAGTAAAAAAGTCTAAGTTTTCCCATAATATCCCTAATTAATAGTAATGATTGTGGTCAAAAGTTAAAATATAAGGATAATGTAGGTAATTGATACCTCTCAATTTGAATTAATATCATAATTACTGCTCCTCTTAAAATCATCATTCCTCAAAAGGGGTAAGTAAATTGGGTCGGAGGGAGTATTTCCAACAATCGCTGGATGAATTTTGTGGTAGTATAAAATTTGTGTCTCAGATGTATTTCTTTTGTCAAAATAGTACTCTCTGGTTTGTACAAGTTAATTTTGTGGTAGCTTCATACATCAATCAAAATCGTTGACTCAGTACTATTGGCTATTAGATGAACTGCCTCAGTCAGAGGGCACTCTGCCACCTAATTAATACCCTTGTCCAAAATTTCCGCAGGCTAGACGTGCCTTGCGTGCTTTGAAAGGATTAGTTAGGCTACAAGCACTTGTCAGGGGACACAACGTGCGAAAACAAGCCCAAATGACAATGAGGTGCATGCAAGCGCTGGTTCGAGTCCAGGCACGAGTAAGAGCACGTCGGCTCCAATTAGTGCGCGAGAAGCTTCAGAAGACGGTTGAGGACAGAGAAGAAGAAGAAGAAGAAGGAGAAGAAGAAAAGGTGACAGCAGAAGAGGAGAAGGAAGAAAAACAAAAGCCGAGGAATTTATGGGATGATGGAAAGCAACGGCTGGAGAAGATTGTGGAAAGCAGTGTGAGGAAACATGATGGGGTGGTGAAGAGGGAGAGGGCTCTTGCTTATGCTTTCAGCTACCAGGTTAGTTGGTTAGTTATTGTTGCTGTGTTTTTTACCACAAAAGTACCTTTCTGTATTACTACTTGGCTAGCTTTTCCAAGAAGCTGAAGCTGCATTACAAGTAATATTCAGCAGTACCTAATAAATTTTACATGGTTGGCCCCCCATTTTATAATTCTTTTTGGTTTATTAAGAGCACCTAGCTGCATGTAATATACTGTGATAGCCCATATGGGCAAAATTAGTCCTACATCAGTGGGGTGAAAGAAAGTGGAGTAATATATAACGAAATCCGATCAGCTACTAAATAACTTGAGGTTAATTTTTTGAGCCACGTGGTTAGGTTAAAAGTTTGCAAGTCGGGGCGGGTCGTTACATGTACAGTGTGTATTATTTAGGCAGTGAGTAAATGTTTTAGATTCATGAACCTTGAAATTTTAAAATTTTGTTGTTCATGTTGTGCCCCCCTTGTATATGAAATTATAGTTTTGTCCTTGTGCAGCACTAGCACTAACTACTTTCATGGCGGCAGACTCTTGATTTTGGTTCAGTGAAGGTGAAACGTTATTAGTAAAACCTTATACGGTAAAAGGTATCTATCAATGGACTAACAATGACAGAAGGCAAATGTACTAATGGTGTGAAGGGAAGAAATTTGAAGAGAACACATAAACGAAGGGGCAAATGAGATTAAAGAAGGTAAGAGAGGGAGAGAAAAATCAAAATCAATGTCGGAAAAGTGAAATTTCGAGAAAATCTGGCCAATATATAGAAGGTATCTAATGGGAATCATAATTCGATATCGTATGGGAGCTTGAAAAAATCCACTAAAACCAGTGAGGTAATACTGTAAGTTTTCTGAAATTTGGGGATAAAATGTAATTTCTCGGAAGTCAATGGGACCAGTGCCCCACATCAGTCCCTTGGTAGTTCTGCTTGAAATTGAGGCTCTGATCAAACATTAACGATAGAAATTGTTGGCACTGATGCATGATATGATGCATTCCTACCATATTTGTATTTAACTGTGGAAGTTTTTACTTTTATGTATTCTTTACTCCGGTAACGATTTTCAGTATTGTCCAAAACATTAGTAATTGTTATTCAATTGAAGCAGCAGCAGCAACAACGACAACAATTATTACCTTCAGATTCAACCCTTAGTGAAGTCGGATTCTACGCCGACGAGGGTGAAAAGGCAAGGTGGGGATGGAATTGGCTCGAGCATTGGATGTCATCACAACCATACCCCATCCGTAACTTGGGTCCAATGGAGGCCTCCTATATGACACCCACCGATGACACCTCTGAGAAGACCGTTGAAATGGACTCCGAAAATATCAATAGGAATCGCGCCAGTGGGGACCCTACACGACAACATTTGGGCTTCGACAGTGTCCCAAGCTATATGGCTCCGACCAAATCCGCGAAAGCTAAGGTGCGGAGTCAGGCCCTGGGCCGGCAGCGTAGCCCAACCGTGGCCCATTGGAACTCATCCACAAAGAGAGGAACAGTTGTTGGGTCCGGTTGTGACTCGTCGAGCTCGGGCGGAGGAACCACGACATATCAGGCCCCAAGAAGCCCAAGCCCAAATAATAATGGCCCAAGTTATCAGGTGAAATGGAATGCGGGCTATAGCCCAGATTCGAGCAACGAAGATAGGGCCCTGCCTTTGGGAGGTCATGGCTGGAGACATAATTTTGGTTAGTTGTGTTGAGTGACCTTTAATATTACGTGTGTGGCCCCTTAATTTAATCCTTTCCCTTATTATGTGTGTCATCTGATCCATCTTGTGTCATAATTTGTAATTTATGGGTACTTTGTTTGGAACAATGTGAGGCTTTTCCCTTTGATGAAATGGTAATTTATATTTTCTATACCCTAGCGAATTCATTGACATTTTGGTTGGACAATATTATAGAGACCGTTGACCAGATTCGGAATTGGGATTACAACCTTTTTTTATTTATTTATCCACTTTGTGGTTATAACAACAAATAAATAAATAAATATGTTGTTAGCACAAGTTTAGCTAAACTAGGTTCTAAAATTATACCACCACGGTGGTTACCTAGATGGCCAAGGTGTGAGGCAGTGAGGGCGAAAGTCCCTCCCCCAATAAGACTACTACATTTGTGAGTGGTAGTCATGTGAACCAGATGCTATGTGGCTGACACTTGGTCCCCTCTAGCACGTCGGTGGGTTTGTGGTGACGGGCTCGACATTCTAGGCAATAGCGATGGCTTAAACTGGAGATTTTACAGTTGATGGAAATCCTTAGGGTCACGCCCAAGGAGAGTTATTACGCTGGTAGTTCTTTTTCATCCTTTTCAACAGGAAAAAAAAAAGTTGTGAAAATTCTTATTTGAAATCTAGATTTTATGACATTGCCCTCTACTCTTTGCAACATCTCTTTGGATGGGAGTCCACTGAAGAAGAAGTAGATTATTTTCTCGGATACGTCTTCTAAAGAAAATGAAACTCTAAAAGTTTTGTTCCAATAACGAGAAGTATGCCCTCATAAGAGTACTGTCATGACTCTGTTGGGTGTCTTTATGCATTTGCTCCTTTTGACCATGTGTACCAACCTCAAAGAGTAAATTTCACATACTTCCCCTCAGGTTTCTTATAAATACAGAAATCTCCCCTAAAGTTTTTGAAAATGCATAATTAAAACAACCATCTTGTTTTACCTGACAAATACAGTCAAAGTACACCTAAAATCCATATAGCATGGGTCCAAGTACATAATTTCAATCAAAATTGGAAAACATTATGAAATAAAATACCACCAACAACCATCTCCAGTAACCCCATTAAGCATCTTAGCATAATCATACGGCGGAAGGAATCAAAACACAATATCCACGAACTAAGGTCAAATACACGTACTATAATTTTGATGAACTCTTAAAAGTAGAAGTTATTTGAAAATAATAAGGACATTTGGCATACGGGGAAAAAAAAAGGTTGGACAAACTAAATTGATGTATACTAAATTTCAATATCCAGAATGTATCGCCCAATTTGTCCATGGTGTTTATAGTTCTACCAATAGGATCAAAATGCGAAAGGGTGGACGAAAAATTGCAAGTTCTTGGGATCTGCACAAGATTATACTCGAATATGGAGAAACAAAACACTCATTGACAACCAATGTGAACTAAATAAAGCACCAAATCTCCAAAATCCAAACAATCTGAAAATTTAGCCCATCATCGAAATGAAGAGAAAGTGTCGGTGGATCATTTTTTCTTCAGTTTTGGTTGGAGAGAGAGAGAGAGAGAGAGTAGAACCGATGGTTGAACGCCCTAGGGAGCAGTGGCGGACGCATGATTACAAATTTTCATTTAATTTGCGAGGACCACTCTTTAGTAATTTTACGGAAAAAAAAAAATCTAAAAGTGTTCTAAAAATAGGAATAAAATTGGGGGGAGTGCTTAGACCAAATACCCCCTGCACCCTCTTATATCCGCCCCTGCTAGGGAGGTAAGAAGCGTGGCGGTGATTTGACAGAGGGTTCCTTTTTGGCATGGTGGTTAACGACATAGGTGATAGTCGGATGAAAGTTGTCGACGGATCTATCAATGGTTTGTCAGCAACTATTTGTTGCAATTCATTTTCTTCTCCATCCTATCTATTTTCTTCTTTGTGTTAAGAATTTCAACCCTATGGAAAGGGATTAACATATAAAGGTGGTAACGGCTAATATGTCTTTTCAGTTTCAAAGTTAACGCCGTTGGTCAGAAATTGACTGGAGGGGTGTGTGAATTTACCCTTTTGGAAAACAACCCTAGTACTCCACCTTATCCTTTACAATTATAGCCCAAGTACAGCATTAAATTCGGCTGGATTGTAATTTCGGTTTTTCTTCTCTTTCTCCATGGCTCGTAAAAGCGTGTGGTTTGAGAAAAGAACCACCACCTTCTCTCTTCCTTTTTCTAAACCCTAGATCCTTATCATACATTTACATTTTCTCTGCACAATAAATCTATGTTCTTATTGACATTTATCAGAGAGGAATTCGCGTCAATTCTAGGAAAAGAGAATAGGGGTTACCTGTCATTTCACAGATTGAAGACCTTTGCTCTGTACAAGGATTCGGTAGTACAGAAATCGATTGATTTGATCGATAGCTGACAATTCTACGATCGACCCAAATTGTGGCGGACAATTCTACTCCACAACCCCATTTATGTCGTTTCCTCGATTCGACTCAACATTTCACCAATCCCCCAAATTCAAACGATGATTTCGAACCCTAATTCCATCTTCTATGCCTGTATTGCAAGCAAAACCACGATCCTTGCCGAATTCAACACGCACAACGCCGATCTCGCAACCCTAGCTTTGAAATGCCTCGAAAAGACTCCACCTTTACACACCTCCTTCTCCCACACAATCCGAAAGAAAACCTACACTTTCCTGATCGAAAACCCCTTCGTCTATTTCTCAATCTCCGATGAAACCCTAGAAAACCCAGAAGTCCTTTCCTTCCTCAGAAGCGTCAAGGAAGCGTTTGATCATATCATTGGTCACGTGAGTGACGTTGGGTCTGTTGAGAAATTGAGTTCCCATTGTTTTCAAGGGGAATTCAATCCGATTTTCCACCAATTGTTGGCGCATCAGGCGGCAGACCTCGAAGTCCCAAATTCGAAAAGAGAAGTGTTGCATCATGAACATAGTGGGAGTTTGGATTCACCAAGGGGAAAGAGGATTGGGTCGATGCCGTTGCTTGGGGGAGGGGATATGGGGAGAGGCTTGAAGAAAAAGAAGAAGAAGAACAGGGTTAATAATAATGGGGAATTAAATGGAGAAGAGAAAGATGGGTTTGGTGAGAACAAGGTTGATATGTTCGATGATGGTGGTGGTGTTGTTTTGAGCAGGGACTTTTCCGTGTCCATGGCGAAGGGAAATGGATTGTTTGCTGGGGATGTGGGGCAGCAGAAGGCTAAGAAGGTTTGGAAGAAGCATGTTTGGGTGGTTTTGACGATGGACTTGATTGTCTGCTCCATCTTGTTTGGGGTTTGGTTGTGGATTTGCAGGGGATTCAAGTGCGTTGATGGTTGAATTGAATTGGGTCTCTTGTTGTTCTGCCCTGTTTTTGGGTAATTTTCAATTTCTTTGTATATGGAAGAGCAAATCTATACTCTGTACTTGTCAAATTGTGATTGAGCTTCTACTGGTAAGACCTGTGTTTTCTGGCCAAGGAATACAGCCTTTGTATGAATTTATGGTACAGGTTATAGTTTTCTCTTTATACGGTTCTTAATGTGGCTTAATAATACTGGGATTTTATGGTCTATATATGCAAATACTTTCTTTTCTTTATGAAATTTCAGTTGAATTTTTTGGTGCTGCTGTAAATTTTGTTGGCTCTTGATGAAAGTGACAAGCAAGGTATTCTGAAATTGTTACATTGACACTTCCCCTTTGTTTGGAGGTTTGGGTAAATTGGGTTGATAGCGAATTAGCGGCACTTTTGCACAACAGATTGTAGACCATTTTTTATTGTGACTTCAATTTTCTTGTTGAATCTTTGTTTAAAGTGTTAACTACAGTTCATTGGCCCCAGAATTTATCTGAAAACACCCTTTTCCCCGAAATATTTCCAATTGGAACAAGAAGTGACAACGGGCATAGGCTGTGTGGAATCATATATTGAAAACCAAAATTCATTGATATGAACAAAGCTCTTTTGTTGATGCCAGACTATGCGTTAATACTCCTAGTGGAGGAACCTTTGCAATGCAATCTAACAATGTGGTCACACTCTTATCTGTGTTTGTCAATCTCCGCGGGTGAAATGCAAGGCCATTCAATGAGCATATTTCGATGGAAGAAATCTGGGATTTTTTTTTTTTTTTTTTACTGCTGGTGTCAGAAATTTTTATGTACTACTTGGTGTGACCGAGTTTTCCGGATGATGTGATTTGGTGTCGAAATAAACAATACGGACTAGGCATTGCATCGTTTCCATTTTAGACACTCAAATTTGTTGCCATGTTTCATCCGAACACATTGAAACTTGACTTTGATGGAGGTCAGCTACACTAAAAACTGATAATCTTTCAGTGGGGTGAGATCAATCTGGGTTTAGAGAAGAGTAATCCTCGTGCATGTTATTGTTCAAAGACCCTTCGAGATAAAAGGGCTTATGCGCTTGACACGTGATGATGATGTTCCTTTTACAAGTTCGATTCAGTTTTTCGGATAAAAAGAGAGTGACTAATCCTTGGGAGACCAATCCTACTATCTACCATATCATCCCATTGCATTGTTTGGATCAACATTTAGTCGATGGGTTTGGGATAAGATTCTGCATCATCTTCTTTGCCTATTTTCAGAATTTCTCTGTTTCTATCTTCGTAGAGAGGTTCGTTCAAGATACTCTCTTTGCCGTGTTGACAAACATGGCTCCCATTTGGGTATCATTTGATAAGGGCAGCTAATTTTATTGATCTGGTACCGTACAGCCGAGATGTACCATACTGGTAAAAAAAACTGGATACTCATCTCCGTGTTCTGTCTCGGTGGAAATACCACCCTAATCCGGCCTGTTCCCTAATCCAGGCTGTTTCAGGCGTCTGAGGAATTTTCCGGATCCCACCCGGTACCAAAACGCAGGTTGTTTTCACTTCTCACCCCTCGGTGGGCAGCTCTGTATGTTGTGAACACGATCTACAACCCTTTTTTACTCACTCTATTTGGATCTACAAATTGCATAACCAGTGAGAAAGATAACTGGAACTACAACAAACCCGTGATTCAAGATGGATTCAAGCGCTCTCAGAGGGGGGGAAAAATGGATATCAAACAACTGCCAAACAAACAATAATAGTAGTAAAAACAATTAGTAAAAAACATCTTAGATTTTGCAAGTAACATAATTAGCTACAGTAGCTATAACTGCGAAGGGAACTCAAATACTGACCCCGTTGTCTATAACTGGAACTATACATGGAAATTTCTCATTAAAAAAACATAAGAAAAACAAAATTTGGCACAACAAAAACATAACAGGGATTCAATACTGCTCACGAAAAAAGGACATATTCAGTATTTGAAGAGCTTATGACGAACTAGAACTAGCATCTTGCTCTTTACCCACAAGGGGTGAGCTTCTTATTGCCGGCACCACGAGGATTGTCATCTTTCCAGTCATCCCATGCCCTTGCCTTCTCTTGGGCAGCATCGTCGTCATCATCTTCTTCTTCTTCTTGACCAGGCCTCGACTTGACATTGTCCTTGTACCACGCTGAATTGGCTTCTTGCATAAGCTTGGCATTTCTCTCTTGAAACTCATTCATCATCTCCATCTCTCTCAACCCAGCCTCCTCAATACTCATGGTTGGCAATCTGTTACACATAACAGTAAATTAGATCAATACATAAACATAAGTACAAAAATAATTGGAATCTTCACAAGTAACTGGCCCTTTTAGCTGCTCAATAGGGGTAACCATAGGTTCAGCGGTAAAAAACTCAACCTACTAACATTTAGGTTGTGGGTACGAGTACGAGCAAACACCTTATGCATTTAACAACAATCACTAGGTCTGTACCAAGCTTGTGAATACAGTACCGGTACTGCGGCATGGTACCGTTATCCTAAACCTCTGATTGTTCCAGTTGATTTTCTGGCTAGTACCAGTCATTTTTGGTTGTACGGCCTCTCTCAGTGGATTCCGGCAGTTACCGGCAGAGTATTACTCAGTGAATGCAATGAAAGAAATCCAAGAAAAATTGAGAGCAAGAGAAGATCAAATCAAGAATGGAAGACGACTAAGAGAGGAGATCCAGAGCCATCCATCTTCACTAACTTTTTCTCTTTGGCCTATTTTTTTGGCGCCCAACCGGTGAAGATCTCATTTCCCGGCCGGGCACCACGTACGAAATCACGAATGATGTGAAGAATTGAAAACCCAAAAGATGAAATGCAAAGCAATTACTCCTTGATGAGGCTTCAAGTTCTCTTCCTCAACACGACTAAGGATTTAGGGGAATTTGAGCACCTAGAGTCGGTGGAGTTATCCCACAGTAAAGCCAGAGAGATGAGTTTTGGTAATATAATAACAAGCTACTTTAAAGTATGCCTGTGTTTTGTTATAGTAACCAATCTACAGTATTTATTCAAACATAAATTTGAACACTTTGATAGTAATTGGTAATTGCTCTATGATACTCCTACTTTGTTGCATAAAACAATGTCGAGCAATGTGAAAGAAGTTTAAGTTTATGGTAAATATGGTTGTTTGACAAACAAATATTTAAAGCGATTCCTACCGTATTGATAACAAAAATGGTGCCATGCCGATAAAGTATTCATAACCTTGGTCTGTACCCAGTCTGCCCCCTCCCAAAAACTAGGGGTGGAAATTTATGACACGACACGACAACACGACACGAAGTTAGCAGGTTAGTGTTGAGTAGTTCTGACACGAAACACGTCTATGACACGACCCGAAAACACGATTAGTAAACAGGTCGGGTTCAGGTTGAACCCGCATAACTCGGAAATGACACGAATTAACCTGTTCGCAGTGTTCTAAAAGAAGGCCTGGAAGGCCGAGTATTCGCCGCCTAGGCGCTAGAAGGCCCCTTGCCGACTAGCCCGGCTAGCCTAATTAAACCGACTAGCCCGACTAATTGCCCGACTAGTCGCCGAGTACTCGGCCTTGGAAGCTAGAAGGTGCCCGGCCGCCTTGGGAGCGCCTAGCGAGTTTTAGAACCTTGATGTTCGTCTAATCGTGTCGACACGGTAACCCGAACCTGACCCAAAAATGACACGAATTAACTTGTACGTTTTCATGCTCTAAAGTTGTGCATGAAAGCTTTCAAGCTCAATCCTGCTGCAGCTGAAGTTTATCCTTTGATATACAAGTTATTCTCTCCATGTTATCAAATTTGCAAGGTTTTGTTATGGTGGTTAAGGTTCTAAGACTACACATCGTTTGGCTGGCTATTGTTAAACATCATTTTGGTTGGTTATAATTACTCTATTTGATATCTAGTCCCTTTAATCTATTGTAATGGTTCTATTGTAATGGTTACTGTGGATTAACAAAAAAAAAATCACCGTGCAAAAAAAAAAAAAAAAAGGTTAATCGTGTCAACCCGAACACGACACACAACACGATTACTAGCAGGTCAGGTTAGGGTTCATATTTTTCGAAACGATTAATTAAGCACGTCATTTTGACACGAACCTGATTTGACACGAACACGGTTCGACACGACACGACGCCCACCCCTACCAAAAACCCATTAGTGGGTACAAACTGGGCATACTTTTTTTATCTGCTCAATTTTTTGTTTATCATGAAATCTACCTGTAACTAGGTTGGAAAACCTGAGCTGCCATCCTTTCCCTTTCGCTTGTTGGGTTTCCGCCCACAAGACTCGCTGGTCCAAATATCAGCGGCTGATGTTTGTGTTCATGTGCATGTGAAACCTGTGCTCTTCCTTCTATAACATCTTGAGCAAAAGTAGCACATGTAATTGGTTGAGCGGGTATAGTATATCGAACTCGAGTAGCAGCGTCACGATGCCAGGCTTCCGCTCTCTTAGCGCGGTCATCAAGAATTGCCTGTGAGATCTCCGTCTCTCCTTCCTGCAAAAGAAATAGCAAAATAAAAAAAAGAGCAAATTATTGGCAGATCAAATTTCCCCTGTACCATGTAAGCAATATACACAACTGATTGCGCCGATTGAGCAAGATTCACATTCTTAGAAAGGGACCGTTGAGGAGTTCACAGAAGAAAACTGAATTAAAACAGGGGGAAAAAAAACATGGAGGAATTTAAAACCACCACGGCAGCCAAATTAAAACATACTTACTCAATGATTCGGACACCTCTCCAGTCTCCACAGATGTTTTCATGTAAATTGGAAATAGATGGCTTAGGCTACATTCCTATGAAACTTCACCCTTAATATTCTGCAACAATTCTCACCAGAAAGGACTTCATTTTGACCATCCTAACTTACAAAAACTACCAGAATCAATGCCGAGACCTTCTCCTACAGCCTACTAAAGTAAAGTCAGGAGGCCAGTCACCCCAAAAAAAAAAAAAAAAAAAAAAAAACACTACCTGCCTCATGGACATAATCCGCCATCGACGCTTTTTCCTTGCGGCAAGAAGAAGACAAGGTTCTTTTGCAAAGAATCATCATCTCCCTCCCTACCTTAAAATCTTATTAATTCTGACTCTCTGAGATGTTAACCTACCAGTCTAGATCCACAGGAGACAGAGTATATTTGGCCATCACCGCCTACCTCCAAATATCTGTCCACTGTTATAATAGAAGCTCCAAAGCCACATGCTCATAAAAGGTTTTTAAAGATGACCAGGGGCCATATCAAATCCTACCCCCACCCACCCACCATCGTCGGGGCCATATCAAATCCGGTTCAACCAGACAATACTTCAAATCTTACCCCACACTGCCCATGACATTGTGAATGGCATAGGGTGCAAGATCCCTACCAAATGCGGCCTCCACCGTCAACCCACTGGCTAATAGTCCAGGATTTGGAGCATCTGTTTCTTTAACTTATCCAAGAGGAGGAAAGAAACTTTCAGGGCCAAAAATACTTTGAGTCTCATAGTCGTCCGTCCTCCTATACGGAAATTCGGTTTCTTGCAGAGATTATCTATCTCACGCAGTGGAATTAATAGCCACTGTCTATTTTTCCTCCTTTCTTATAAGTGGAATAGTTTTCTATACGATATATATTAACTTGATTATCTCAGTCATTTTTTTTATGACTCGTTTTTTTTTCGATTCGCTGTCATTCCAGTCGAATAAGTGAAATAGATAAAGGTTGATCTATTTCACTGATTTTCATTTTAATATTCATCATCGCACCGTATTTCATTTGAATAACAGGTACGTGCCCAATTGACAAAGTGTTTGAACACTTTCAGGAAGAAAAGCATTCTTATAAGTTATAATGTGACCAATTAACTAACCAGCAAAACTACTTCTTACAAATAGTAGCTTGTTCACCCCGTCTTTAAGATAACAATATCTAGAACAAACCAAATCAAACTGATTGATGGAACAATGATTCTCTCTTACTGACGCAGCTAGAAACGTGAACAAGGACAAAGATCACCCCCACGAATAAGAAACAACTCTTCTACAATCTAATAACCCGCAGATTAATAGAATTATAGGAAAAAGAGATACTCTCTCTTGTGGAAAAACTCAACATATTAATCAACTCCCTTGCCCTAAGGCTTACATCAATTATTTATACTAGCCGCAACCCTAAAACTAAAAAGGAAATAAACTTACTAGCTAGCAACCCTAATTCTTGTAAAACAAGGAAACATAAAATAGGAAACCTCAATCAGAAGAAACTAGGAAACAAAATACTTCTAGAATATTTTGACTAAATTATAACATATTAAATAAAAATACTAAATGTAAATCAATATAAATAAAATATGATTTTTCTTGAAATCCACCCTGCATCAGACTCCCCTTGTTGAAAAAACTCGCCCTCGAGTTTTCATTGCTTGAAGTAACTTGATAAAGCGTTTCTTGTCGGCATCAATTTTATACTTCAAATTAATTTTTTCAAACCTGAACTTTGAAACTTCTTCAAAAAGTAAGGGAACGATTTCCTTCCAAATTCCGCCTAGGTGAGCAATCCATATATTCTTGTTTATGGAGTCTTCGATGAATTCCCAAAACGGATCAACAAATTCATTAGCACTCTTGTCAATTGCACCGTCTTCAAGCTTTTTATAAGAATCAAATCCAATTGATTCTTCTAAATCTTTTTCTAACAACGCCAACGTAGAAACCACTTTTTCTTGCAACTCTTCTTGATTTTCTGTAATTTTCTCCACCAGTTCATCGTCAAAAACTGGTGGCTTACTCCAATCCACTACTGGATCTGGAATATTATTTGTAGTAAAAGGCCACTCAATGGTAGCCTCCGTTGTCCTCTCCCTCGGCTGATAGTTGTCCGCCAAAGGTTTGGTGATAGAAACGTCATCCGATACCTCCTCCTCTTTCGGAAACCAAGGTATAACAAGACGACGGCGAGGTGGATTCCCCCCAACAGTTAGGGCAGCAATCTGGTCGGCTAGGGCAATCACGTCCGACACATGCTGTTCTAATTGCTGGAACCGCGCCTCTAGTTGTGCTTCTCGCGCGGCATCATCGTGCTCGTACACATACTCGACGTCAACTTGTCGATCATGACGATATCTTCGTGCCATGATCAATCAGGAACCGAGCCTAAGCTCTGATACCAACTGACGCAGCTAGAAACGTGAACAAGGACAAAGATCACCCCCACGAATAAGAAACAACTCTTCTACAATCTAATAACCCGCAGATTAATAGAACTATAGGAAAAAGAGAGACTCTCTCTTGTGAAAAAACTCAACATATTAATCAACTCCCTTGCCCTAAGGCTTACATCAATTATTTATACTAGCCGCAACCCTAAAACTAAAAAGGAAATAAACTTACTAGCTAGCAACCCTAATTCTTGTAAAACAAGGAAACATAAAATAGGAAACCTCAATCAGAAGAAACTAGGAAACAAAATACTTCTAGAATATTTTGACTAAATTATAACATATTAAATAAAAATACTAAATGTAAATCAATATAAATAAAATATGATTTTTCTTGAAATCCACCCTGCATCACTTACTAAACATTTTTGAAGCACAACGAATTTATAAGAAAACAACAAAGATGCAATAAATTGTCAAATCAAGCAGAGTGGCTGTTTTCACAGCAAAACAATTCACCCTTGAATTCAAAATACTTATTACTTCATGACCGTCATGTTCGAGCAGAATAACATCAGACTATTAGAGTAAAGCAGCTCAGATTAAAAAATTGTGAGCTAAAAAAGAATTGCTACATATCCAATTCAAAGAAGTTGCTTCATATTGAATGGGCATCTTTGCGAAGGATCACATTAAAGAACTGAAACTGGGAGATAAGATTAAAAAAAAAAAAATGTTGTGTTAAGTGTAATCTCTACTAGTAAAATCCTGAACAACTAGTACCTTAACATGTCTTCTTCTTGGAATTAGAAACAAATGTATGTTGAACTCTTTCTGCATTTTTTTTTTTTTTTTTTTTTTTTTTGGGGGGGGGTTCCAGAAATAAACACCAACTCCAACTCAATAAAACCCATAGGAAAAGAGTAGAAAAGCTTCAATTCACCATAATATTTTCAGCTACCTCAAGCTAATTGTTACACTACCTGTAATTGCTTCTCCTTTATTGCTGATAGCATTTCTTCTTCTTTCTTTAGCATTTCAAGGAGATCAAAAGCCTGTAATGCGATTTATGGCAAGAAGTATTATTCAACTCAGAAGATTGCCATAGCAGGAAATCTCAAACATCCAAAACAAAAGAAATTATAAGACCAACCTTGCAAATAGCCAAAGAGATGGTAGTAAGCCATGCCTGCGCAAAATCAATGTGGTGATTTCAGAGAAGGTAAAAGCCTTCAAAGTAACATATAAATACTTTTGACAAAACCAAAGTTAAGAGACCATAATCCCATTGCCTTGTACATTCATTGAACTTAATGAACTTCAATTATTACATTCCTCAGCAGCAGCAAAAGATTGCAAAATAACATCATTGAAGGAATTAAGGGAACTCCCTGACAGAAAGTGAATGTGCATATTTATCAACTTGAATGTTTCATCAGCAGCAAAAAGTGTAGCACAATAAAGCTGTTGAAGGGAAGTAAGCGCACTCCCTTACAGAAAGTGAATGTGCAAACTCGTCAATAAAATAATTCTTTTTACTGCTGACCAACTTGTGGTTTCATCCACTGACAATCAAATTCAGGCAGAAATAAGTCTTTGTGTTAACGTTAGTAAAAAGATGAGGCTTTCTACAGTAAATATCTTAAGTTAATGATACACTCAACTTATGATTTTGACAGATTGCAATCTGAGTAACTGCCTTGTGACCATAAACTCTCAATCACAACATATAATCCAATTTTACAATGCTGCAACTTGGTACTTGTTGTTGAATTATATTCAAAGCCATTCTCCACACATAATTATGATGATAATAGACAACCAACCTCCCTTTCTTCCTCTCCATCATCATCCAACACATCTTCCTCGACTGCCTCCACAGGTGAAGATAAGGCACTTGCTTTAGTTGAACGCCCACGTCGCTCCTTCCACTCCTTTATTTCGAGTAGCTTGGATTCTGCAGCTCTTTGGCGTTTAAACCGAGCAATCTAAAGTACCGCAATTAGAATTAGAAAACAAAAGAAACTAGCTGGTTTGATCAAAATGAATTATTCTGTATACACTAATCAAGGTTCCAAATGATTTAATTATCAGTTGCACAGAATAAACAGAAGTCAAATGAGGTTAATGGATTTATGGCTGAAGATTGAGGCTTCACCTTCTTTGCCCTGCGGTCCACCAATGAATTTGGACCACTTTGTACAGATGATTCTAACTCTTCCACGGGCACAAGCTCCATCGCTTCACAAAATGATATGAATTCCTAAAGAAGCAGCCACAGCAATAAAATTCAATAGCTACAAGAAACAATACTTCAAAACAACAGTGAAATACACCACATGAATTAAACAATATTAAATGCCGAAAGACTCCATTATTTTATTTCAAGAAAACATAGAACTATGACTTTGGAATAATAAAACAAACACCTTTAACTTTGCCTGTGAAGCCTTAATAACTTGAATCCTGTCATCCTCCGCAATTTTTTCTGTCAGTTCAGCAAGATAATACAGCACCTGCAGTAAAGAATTGTAATCAATTTCTCATAAAGATCCATATAAAACTAAAAAGATAAATGATTTCAAGATGCCCTTTGGAGACAGAGATGTTGTGGAAAAATAAAACTTCAATCCACACATGCACATTATTTGTAGCCCTGAATCAATTAAGTAAACAAATAACAAGAGGAAGAAAGGTGGAAGTGCACACATCTCAAGTTGTGGTCACACCACGAAGATGTAATGAACTATGATGGCCGTCAAGCACAACTAAAATCAGAAAGACTATGCAAACAAGTGTATATCTGAACAAAGTTCAATTGGAACAACAGGATTGGTTAAAAAAATAGGCGACCACGGACACGCCACCAAAGTTGTTTGAAATTCGGAGTCGCCACCCGGGTTTGTTTTGAAAAAGGTTTATTTTGGGTTTTGAGTACAAAGAGCATTGTTCAAAGCTTCCGAGACATGTTTTGATCCATGTCATCATTGGGGAGCCTACCGGCCACCACGTAAGGGCTTTTAGAGGGTGCAAATTGGGGTGTCTACAACAACTTAGAACTTACAACTGTTCAGAACCCTAGATAATCCCCAAACAGTTGACAACTATTGTGTTTCCAAGCATTTTCTGGCTAGACAAGGAAATCAAGTGAGTTGTTCCCCTCCAGGGTGAGGCAAAAACTTTGGATTTTTGCATCCCAAAGTGTGGTCTAAAGCCACCCAAAGTTAAACTTGGCCTTCTGATCAAATACTGCTATAGCCTCCAAGATTAATGGATACAATAATATTTTGAAGCGTTGTTAATTTCCGAAATGTCTAAACATGCCATAAGTCCTGTTCTAAAATGTGAATTTCAATTTTCAAATGACAGTTAAAACGCAAAATTAACGTGTTTCAGTTACACGTCTGAAGATTTACAATCATCTCATCTCACAATAATCGTGAACGCCAAAAGCTAATAAGTATAAAGATGAATTCTGAGCTTCACAAGGCCAACTGGAATGGAAAATTAAGGGTCCCATAACATCCACATATCTCAGCTTAACCACGACCTTCTTTAGTGTTGGTTTCCAATTACTCCCTTACCAAAAAACTGACTGAAAAACGAAAAGGTGATTCTTTTAACTACATTTTATTTACTTCCACGAACGTTAACTCAACAATAGAATAGAAATAAAACTAATAAAACTTCGTAAGTAAACAATTAAAGAGGAAACAATTACTTTTTTCAGTGCACAAAAAATGATTCAAAACTGTGATTACCAAAAGATACTTGAGATTGGTTGTGCTTATATCATCTTTTGTCTCGTTCGACGAAAACAGCCCCAATTTGCTGACCATTTCCTCGCATCGTTTCAAAGCTTCACATCCCTTTTTCAGTGTTTCCTAAAATAAAATAAAAAACAGAACCACTTAAAAATAACCTAGAATTCACTGAAACTTACATGAACGCGTCCATACAACCACATATACTACATACAATCAATGCGATATGATTACCTGATCGACGCCAGATTCGGAAGCCGCAAGATGAATCTTCCGAGCCTGTTCGAACAGAGCAGGGAGAGACATATCTTCCATCGTCCGTTCACCCATTAGTGATTCAAACTGGAAACGAAAACCCTAGAAATTAACTGGAGGGAAATAAATGGGAAAAAAGCGAGTCGAATTTGGGAGTGAAAAGTTAGGTTTTGTTTATCTGAGCTGATGAAAGAAAAATGGCGAGATGGAAGACACGAGAGGTGGAATTTAGAAATGAAAAGCCGCCACGACGGATATTGGAAAGAGGACGGAAATAGGCCTCCGTTAAATTGCTGTGAGTATACTGATGAAACCGCTTGATTCTTTGACAACCGACAGTAGGGATGGCAATCTCACCCAAAACCGATGGATACCCGAACCAAACCGACCCTATCGGGGAGGTTTTTTATATTTTTTCCTACCCATGGGGCGGGTTTGGTTTTTGAAACATATACCCAACGGGTTTGAATTTGGGTATGGTCTTAGAAAGTATTCGGCCAAACCCAAACCCAAAACCAATCCATATGATATTACTTATAGGATATATATATATATATATATATACATGTAATTTTCATTTTTCAATTCATAACTTTCATTGACTTTTCATTTCATCTCCCGTCTAATTCCTCTGAAATTCCTTAAAAATCTCAAGAGTCTCTATAGGAACTCTTTAAGAAAATTTTACTATTTAGTTATTTCTTTTGATTATGTTGGAATTTAGATGTTTAATGGTGAAATCTTATGGCATGTTACTTTTTTTTATTTTAATGTATTACTTTTTCCTTCATATGTTCATTAATGGAATGAATATTAATCGGGTTTGGTGCTGTTTGGATAAAATCCAAATCCATATGGTTTGGTTATGGTGCACTAAAAATCATATCCGTCGGATATCGGTTTGGATTTGGGTATAGATAAATATTTTGAGTTTGGGTATGGTGATCACAAAAACAGGACCAAACCGATCCATTGCCATCCCTAACCGACAGTCGATTTTGACGGTGTTTGTGGAGCCGCCTGTTTGGCAGAGGAATTTAGACGGAGGATATGAGGATATCCTGGATATACATATTCGGGTAGTGTATATCCAGTTTTATTGAGTATAAAATTTGGCAAGGATATAATAAAGAATTAATCTAAGGTTCATTATAGCTCTTTGTAACATGTCTAGTCCACCTCTTAGTTCCATAACTCCTCTAATCCACTTTTTTGCAATTTCTAAGGTGTAAGGTCCTCTCTCCATTTTTAATATACAAATGTACCATCACATTAAATTTAATACATAATATACTTTCATAGGGTACCCTAGGGTTTAAGCACTTTCATAGGGTACCCTAGGGTTTAGGGTGAACTTTCCTATTATAGGGTTTTTAGTGGTTTAGGCACTTTCATAGGGTACCCTAGGGTTTAGGCACTTTCCTATTATAGGGTTTTTAGTGGTTTAGGCACTTTCATAGGGTACCCTAGGGTTTAAGGTGCATTTTCCTATTATAGGGTTTTTAGTGGTTTAGGCACTTTCATAGGGTACCCTAAGGTTTAGGAACTTTCATAGGGTACCCTAGGGTTTAGGGTGTACTTTCATAATTCTGTATTTGGCTTGCTTTAAGTTTAAACTTTCGGCAGTTAAAAAAAAAAAAAAGAAAAAAAAAGAAGAAGAAGAAAAGTACAAACTTTTCAGAACTATGACTAATGTGTCATATGCCAATTTGAAGAAATACAACAGCTCTTTGGCTACATCTCATCAGAACTTGTTAAAATGCATCATAGGCACAACGTTCGGTGCCCAGTTTGGAAAGGGGTCTTTATGTCTTTTGACGCGCGTGTAGACTGGAAGCATTACAAACTGTTAGGGTGGACCCGCACCTCCTAGAAATTGTTATCATGGACCTCCGGCCAACTAGCCCTATGTATATCCCTATTACGAAATGGTGAGATTAGTGGATGGAAGTATGGAACTACATTGAGATGTGGTCATGTGGCAGTATAAAGAGGAGCAGCAGCAGTCGGGTTCTAGGGCTGGATTCTCCCAACATTTTCCCCGAGCCCAGGCTCTCACCCCCGACAATAAGCTTGCCCTCCTAGCTCTCACCCTGACTATCCAGGTAAGGCTTCTCTCTCTCTCTCTCTCCCCCCCACTATCGTTTCCCTATCTCTCAACATTTCTGTCCCATTCTCTTTAAATCGATTATATCTATAACACCATGCTATGTATATGTGTTCATGGATTCTGCATATGTACACATGTGGTAGCATTTTCAATTTTTTGGGACATCCAGAAAATTGAAACCTAGGTCTGATTTGTTATATAGATGGTGTGTACAGATTGGGGGTATTACGTGTTTGATGAAATGTCTGAGACATTGAGGCCCTGTGGTAGCTGAGATGACTTTACCCCAATCTGTCTTCTGATTTGGGCTCGGCCCTTATGAGGTTTTTTTCTCTGTGAATCTTTTTTATGTTGGGCTGAATTTATTGCCTTCTATGTGTTTGATAATATATGAAATTGAGCTAAAGTAGGATGGTGACCATGAAATTGCCCCTCCACTTATAGATCTCTGAGCTTCAAAGAAGAGAATGCTTTTGTATTTAGTTCATGGTATGGATTGAGAAATTTTTGTTACATTTATGAAGGGAAAAAAACACATTAGAAACTTTTAAAACCGTCAGACCAAAAGGCTAAAATGATACTAATCCGATACACAGAACACAAAATCGAACCCAACCAACAAAGAAATACCCACACACCAAGTGTTCGAACATAATTCGTAAACCATTAGTGACGTTTCTGCTCAGATTTATGCATAAAAATCTGGCATTGCCCATTGGAGTATTTCCATCATATACTCGAACAATTATTCAATTCAGTAAGGACTGAAAGATAGTCGATAAAAAGGATAATTCTTCACAAAAGGCTGAAATTAACACCAATCAGACACAGGTAACATAAAAAACACTTCAGAGGAGTGGAATATGCATAATCACAATACATAATGGCATATTTCTAAGGTCAAAACTCTGGCAATATAACAAAAATTTCTCAACATGAACTAAATACAAAAGCATTCTCTTCTTTGAAGCTCAGAGATCTATAAGTGGAGGGGCAATTTCATGGTCACCATCCTACTTTAGCTCAATTTCACATATTATCAAACACATAAAAGGCAATAAATTCAGCCCAACATAACAAAGTTTCACAGAGGAAAAAACCTCATAAGGGTCGAGCCCAAATCAGAAGACAGATTGGGGTAAAGTCATCTCAGCTACCACAGGGCCTCAATGTCTCAGACATTTCTTCAAACACGTAATACCCCAATCTGTACACATCAACTATATAACAAATCAGACCTAGGTTTCAATTTTCTGGATGTCTCACAAAATTGAAAATGCTACCACGTGTACACATATGCAAAATCCATGAACACATATACGTAGCATGGCGTTATAGATACAACCGATTTAAAGAGAATGGGACAGAGATGCTGAGAGATAGGGAAATGATAGTGGGGGGAGAGAGAGAGAGAGGGGGGGGGACCCCTTACCTGGATAGTCGGGGTGAGAGCTGGGAGGGCAAGCTTATCGTCGGGGGTGAAAGCCTTGGCTTGGGGAAAATGAATGTTGGGAGAATCCAGCCTTAAAACCCGACTGCTGCTGCTGAAGCCCTACATATCATACCGACGGAGGGAGAGAGCAGAGAGAGAGTTGGCCGAGAGAGTTGTTTGTGGGTATCACTATTTGGTCGAGAGTTTGGGTATCGAGAGTTTGGCCGAGAGATTGGGTATCTCTGTTTGTCTGAGATTGGGTGTGTATCGCTGTTTGTGGGTGTGAAGAGGAAGCTAGAGATGGAGGGGGCTTTTGTAATATCAACTATGTGATCAATATTGAATGACCCTGATTTATGTAGAGAAAATGTGTATATTTGAAAACCACTGTGATTTGTTATATAGATAATTTGGCAAGGATATGTATATCCCTGTTACGAAATGGTGAGATTAGTGGATGGAACTACATTGAGATGTGGTCATGTGGCGGTGTAAAGAGGAACTGTTCACGCCCTGTTTGTTAGTTGAATATGTTTTGAAGGGGAAAATGAAGATATAATAGGGGGGGGGGGGGTCACGCCCCGCCCCGCAAACGGCACCCGCTGTGGGCCCGGGTCGGTGCGGCCACGTGACATTCCAACACAAGACCCAACATCACCTTACAAAATTTCAGAATAAAAACACAGCGAAAGACTTCAACATATAAATAAAAATGTCAACGTTAAACCACTAACTCAACACCCACATCCGTCTACTCAGAAACAACTTAAGCATTACATGAACTCAAAATGCTTTATACTACAAACCATAAAAGTACTACACGACAACGACCGAAACTCACTCGACACCAACTGCACAACCCAACGCTGACCGGTAGTGGAACCCCTCTACAACCCCTGCTATCTGGAAAACCATAAAGGAAAACCAGGAGTGTGTAAGACATAGAAATGCTCAATAAGATACAACCAAATCAACATCCAAAACACAGCAGTATTTATACAACAACTATCAACATGTATATAACCAATCACATGCAAGTGGCACGTCTGCCACATCCTATGTATCCTAGGTCACTGTGGGAGCACACCCCGCTTGTTGTCACCGGTAGCTAGCCGACACAACGTACTCGCAGTGTAACCCAATCCACAACCCCCTCGCAGATACCAACTTTCACACACAACATACAAGCATATCCACAGCTAAAACCATCTATTAGCATGATAAACATCCATCTTCACAACAACACGTCATCATCACATGATATACATCCGTCTTCACAACAATACATCATCAACACAGTTATATGTAATTGAACATAATCATGTCAAACACACTCACCTCTGATTCGACTGGAGTATGCCAAGCTTACGGTTTCGGCACCTCCCGATGACCCGACTTGTCACCTTGAATCAGGTTTTACTCCTAATTTTCCCTTCCCTTTTCTCCTTCTTCTTCTTCTTCTTCTTCTTCTTCTTCTTCTTCTTCTTCTTCTTCTCTCTCTCTCTCTCTCTCTCTACGTAGAAACTGATAGAAGGGGGAAAATATCCCCTTAAGCTCTATTATTGAGCCCTGGGAATGAAAAATAATTGTGTGTGTGTGTGTCCCCTAAGCCACGTGCTCCAATCTCACAAATTAATGTCACACCACCCACACTCCATCCTCTTGCAAGACAAATACAAGCATATAAACTCATAATCAATTTTAGAAAATGTGAATTAAACCTAAATACTCGGAACGGGTATGACAAGGGGTATAGAAGTGGATATGGTTGAAGGAGAGGTTATTTTAGAATGGTGAATATGTATACAGTCGTTCGGACGATAAAAGTGTTTTCTTACCGGTAAGAGTGCATGCGCTATTACAGGTAAAATACACACTCATTAAAGGTGTGTGTCATATACACCTATTGAATGATCCAGATTGTGTCACCTCATCGACAATCGTAACATTTTTTTAGTTTTTCATAACTTTTCAGCAATATGATTCGTAACATTTTCTATGATTCGTAAAATTTTAGTGTGTCTCGTAACTTTTATAAAAAAAATCGTAACTTTTATAGGAGTGTATTGTAGCTTTTTCCTTTTTGAAAAACTCAGCCTATCTTAACTAGCTTACATGTATTTTAATTAATTCTTATGTGACTCATTTCATCGTCCATTATCGCATGGCCCAGTTAAAATTGTTGCAAGGCAAGTATAGACCACCCGGGCTTCATCGCGGCATTTACAAATAATATGTTAATGGAGTGTTTCACTAACAAAAAATAGTTCTTTCCAAAAACCAAGACAGATTATTCTCTCAAAATACATAACATTAAAAAATCGTGAAAAGTCAATTTATTATAAAAATACCCTTAGCGGAACACCCCTAAGGAGTAATTATGATGTTTCATACCCATTATCAAGTCTGGGGTGACAATAACCTGATTAACCTCTACTTCTATTTCTTTTTTTGGGATGGGTAAGAACATCAAGATAAAAAGCTAATTTATAGGAATACTAAAAAATACAAAAAAAAAAAAAAAAGCTACAAAGGAACATACTGATTTGCACCATCTCTAAGCAAGAAGTGATGACTTCCTGTAATTGGATACTGTATGAACAACGTCTAACCCTCTGTTGTGACGTTGGAGCCACTTAATTGGTTTGTATCGGACAATTTTTGTATGAAAGTTTCGTCAACGATGAACTTACTGGGATAACTAGATTTCGGCAAATTGCATGCGGGCTTTCAGACAACTGACGACAACTGAATTATCCTTCAGTTACTATTTGATTAAGTTTTTTTTTATCTTTCATGTTTATAATTTGCAATTTCAATTGTATATATTTATACTCGGTAGCTTTAACTAATAAAATCCTGTCGATTTTCCCAAAACAAAAACGTCAAACCCCTATTAACTAGACAAAATGGACTTTTTGAAAAACTTTAGGTTAAATTCTACGGAGACCCCCTCATCTATCACGTTTTTTCATGGAGACCCCTTAACGTTTGAAAACGTCCAAACACCCCCCTCATCTATCCAAAATGCAAAAAACTCCTTACGTCATTAACGGAATGACAAAAATGACTATAATACCCTTTAAAAATCATCCACACCCACCCCTTCATCTATGAAAATCACCCACACTCACCCCCTGTATTTTTTTTTTCGGAAGTGTGTTTAGAAGTGTGTTTACAAAAATTTGTTTTCAAAAAACAAAAATTAGGTGAATGTTTTTGTTTTCAAAATTTGAGTGTGCTTGTTTTTTTTTTTTTCCCGAAATATTAATATTTTTCTCTAAATATGCATATTTGTTTTATTAAAAAAAATAGGTGTATTTTTAAAATAAAAAAAATTGGAAACAAAACAAATAGAACTAATAAAAATGAAACAAATAAATCTAATTTTTTTTTGAAAATGAAACAGATAAACACATTGAGAACAAATAAATCCCTTTAAAATAAATACAATTTAATTTTTTAAAACAAAATAAATAAACCTAATAAGAATTTAAAAATAAATGGTTTCTAAATGTGTTTTTGTTTTTGTTCATCAATATGTAAGACTTAATCAAGGGCATTTTGGTCTAAAAACGTCCAAATTAATGATATTTTTCTAGTTGCAAACGGCTACACTAACGGAAGGGATCTGAATGGCTAACAGTGAAAGATGAGAGGGTCTGTCTACACGTTTTTAAAGGTTAAGGGGTCTCCGTGGAAAAATGTGATAGATGAAGGGGTCTCCGTGAAATTTAACCAAAACTTTACCCTGAACTTTCGTGATCCTACTAAAGAAAAACTGCAAACTCTCTCGGTCCTTCCTCCCCGTATAGGCCTTTGGCAGTTTGTTGGAGTAGGTTCGCAGAACCACACACGAAGGCTTTGTTCATTTTGGGTTTTAAGACCCAGTTTTCTCAATTATTATCTAATCATTACCCCTATTTTGAAATATTATTAACCCCTATTTTTCTCTCTATCTCTCTAAACCCATATTTTTAATTATTATCTATATTTCTCCCTCAAATCATTACTAAAAACCAAACACAAATGATACATACACATAAAAAATACCCACAATTTACCCACACACTCACACAAGTGTGTGGGCTCCACACACACTTGCACATCTACAGCCCACACACTTGTGTGTGGGTAAATTGTGGATATTTTTTGTGTGTGTATGTATCATTGCTAAAAATCAAAACTCAAACCAAACACAACCGAAGATCGCAGACATTCTCTCACAAGAGAGGAATTTTACGCCACAAAAAAAAAGTGACAATAGGTTAGGCCATTTATTTAAAAAATGCTCCTTTATTCACAAAACTTTATTTTGTTTCTAAGAACTTTTAACTAAATTTTATAAATTCATTTTAATGGGGCTCCTATAAATACTCCCAAAGTGTAACAAACCCATTTCGAAAGTGGGCCTATAAAAAAAAAAAATGGCATATAAAAAAAACTTTCTCTCCTCTTTGAATCCCTCCCCAAAACCAAAAGTCAAAAAAACCACCAAAAACTAGGATTTTAGGGAGCCAAGTTTTGTGCACTGAG
Source organism: Vaccinium myrtillus (assembly GCA_016920895.1). NCBI lineage: Eukaryota > Viridiplantae > Streptophyta > Magnoliopsida > Ericales > Ericaceae > Vaccinium > Vaccinium myrtillus. The sequence goes on from CM029279.1 coordinate 34,385,575, forward strand.
GACCATTTTTGAGGTTTTTTTACGCCACCCAAAAAGAGTGAAGTAGGTTAGAGTTGTAGGTATCGGTGTCTATCCATAGATTAATAGAACTCAATCTTATTCCCAAGCGTGGTGCAACAGATGAAACCCGAATCCTCTTGGGTGCCGTTCCCCATATTGTCTTTTGGTTTTTTTTTTTCTTTTACTAGTTTTTACGGATTTCAATGCAAATTATTCTCGTCACATATATTAAACTAATGCTGAGTTTCCACAAATGTATTTTCACTATTCTCTCACAAGTCATTATTCTAACATACATAATTGATTTGACAACTTATAGTTAAAAATACAAAAATATCATAGTAGAAACTCAAAAAAAAATCTCAAATAAAAGAAATAACTTGACTTTTGTCTAACATTTCAAAAAAAGAAAAACTTGACTTTTGTCTATAACTTAAAAGACAAAAAAAAAAGATCTCTTAAATCTTAATCACTACTCACTAGCATACGAACGAGTTTTCAGTGTCGAGCAGGCACATAGCGTATCCGACTGTCTATTTCGGTTTTGGACAGTCTAAATTATGGAGAGAGAGGATTTCGATTTGGGCCATTCAATACACGTTTGAACGGCCTGGATGCAACGTTCGGGCAGCACATAGGCTCGGCCACGTGGTACCCGCCTAGTGTAAAAGAAAATCCCAGCACACCCATAAACCCAACAGTCTGCACTTTCTTCATTTTTTTTTAAATTTTTACAGTAAGAGTTGTCCAAATCAGTGTACGCGTTTCTCGACTATTCCTCTTTTCGGTCTAAGTAGATCATTCACATCAAAACTAAAGATTCACAAGAAATTATACTTTCTTGCTGTCTGGCTCCAAAAATTAATCCATGGTTAATTGCGTGCGGGGATAAAACCGACCAACTAACCCAAGTAAATGAAAGGGAAATAGTTAAAGAAGGAAATGAAACAATGTGAGTCTTCTTTTTTCCTAGGTGCAAAAAGTTAATGAAGCTTCCAACTTTTCAATAAGGGGGATCCGTGGGGGACATGACCAGTTTTATTGGCTGTGTTTGGTTAGATAGTTTAGTTTAGTTTAGTTTTGATGATGTCAGCAGGTGTAATGAGTGGAGAGAGATAGAGAGAAATGAGAAAAATGATGATGTTATCAAAACTAAAACTAAACTGGAAAACGAACATGACCCTTATTTTTGTGGTTGCTTAGGTTACACTGCAAAAGAGACCAAGCCTCGTCACCAAGCCCCAATTCCAAGGGCCGATCTCTGGATCAGAAATTAAAAATGAACGAGTTGGGGGCCGGTGTTCATTGGCTCAGACTCAGTTGCACATGCAATATCTACACTTAACTAGTAAAAGATTTGTATAGCTTTTTGTTCAACAAAGCCCCCAGCTTTACAGGTCTCATCCAAACAAAACCCAGCGAAAAGTCTTTAACCAATTTTCTCTCTTTGGCCGGACCCATCAACCAACATTCGCCTTCTCTGGTGGCCTCTTATCATAATGACGGTGAACTGGCATTGAATGTTTTTCATTCCATTGCCTTGCCTGCAGGTCTCACTATCTTCACAAAAATGCCAATTGGCCCCTCAAAGGTACATGGGCCATATTGGGTATCTATTTAATAATGTGTTTTTTTTTTCCCCAAAAAATGTGTTATTGCGAGTTTTTTTTGTTAATCTGTAAATTTTATAAAGCTCAAACAAAGAATATAATAGGCCTAAGCCAAAACAATAAAGGAGTGTTATTGCGAGTTATCTCCAGTTCAACTCGGATTATTATAACAATTCGTTCGAGTTTGAGTAGACCGATTACCTGACTCATGGTATGGTGTATTTTGATCCCTTTAGTGTTTTCCGAGTATGTGACAGTGCTAGAGTTTAGGGGATATCACTGAGGATGGAGCATGCGGTGGCTAGTAGGTTTGAAAAAATCCTACGCAAAAATCTTGGCTCCGTCCCTGGATATCACTGCATTCTTTAGATTCCTCACCCCTTAGAGCAAGTCTAGTCATTGCCATTTAGGTTTCAAAGTTAGAATTTTGATAAATTTTTTGGACAAAATTCAAGTTCACTCATTTTCATTGTCATTTGATGCCAAAAAATGGCATTTTTTATGCCAAATTTGGTGGAGTGCCAAATATGATTATTGTCATTTCTCCACCATTATTCAAGTCATTTGTTTTCATTGAAAAATGAGATGAATTTAGTTCAACGGTTCTGGTTTGAGATTGTACAAATTTCGATCAGGCAAACCTTCAAGCTACGGCGTGACAGATTCATGTTGGGGTTATTTCCGCATTGGCTTGCAACTTGCAAGTTGCATAGCTGCAATTATATAAGCCCATTCAATAATGCAATTGACCTATTGTGGAAATTGTGGTGCGGGTCCCCTCAATATAGTAGTAGTCTACCCAAAATTATCTTGGATTTATGAGGTGGGTGAGGCTTAACAATCAACCTCTTCCCATTTTGAGAGAAGCATTCCATAATTCCAATTTCCAAATGACAACTGTTAATGATTAGTGAAAATACTTCTAAATGGACTCATAAATCAACACTGACTGTAACTTTGTCCAATAATTGTGAGACACACGTACAGGTAAGCCAGTCTGGAAAAGAATACAAATATATTCAATGGAACTGTCTGTTAAAGACAGGCCTATTTTCTAGTATTTGTTTTTAACTTTCCACTTTCCTTTTTCAATAGAAGCAATGGTGACAAAAAAAACCCCAGGAATCTAGTGCTTTTGCTTACAACAGTCATGGCCAGGAGTGAAGAAGAAAAAAAGGATGACAGCAAAAGGTTTTTCAAGTGGGGTCAGATGGGTCTATCTTCCACTGAAAACCAGGGAACAATCTTCCATGATTTTTCTCTTCAGTTACAGCCTTTTTAACTGATTTTGGCAGTCTTACACGTGTAAAACCCATTCTTTTAGCATTCTCTGACCATATATACTGGGGATAATAACTTACAGTACAAACACACATGACATGACTTCTTCCAGACATTTGGGTATGACTGGTATCTTTAGATCTCCATCACATCTCACATCCATCTGAGCTGCAATGCATTCCCAAAAGCCATTTTTCTGGGCTTTAACAAGTTGAAGATTCCCTAACCCTATAATTCTTGTAAGTTTTGTAAAGCTTTCATCCACTTCTTTAAATCTGAGAAAGTAGAGGAAAAGACCTTTATCGTATTTTGTTTTGAGGTTGTTATTCCTTTGGTTCTCACCCATTTTGCAATTTCATTGTTTATTGGTTTCTGAGTTCATAAGTTTTCATTTGAATTGGCCAAGATGTTTAGGATTCATAACTTTCCAAGAGAATTCTAACTTTTGATTCTCCTTTTTTTGACAGTTTCAGGAGGGACAACATAATTCTTGACTAATGGATGAAGATGGGGTCTTAAACTCATCTTCGGTTTTATCTGAAGATAAGAGTGATACCTTGTATCCAATGTTCTTTGGTGTTTCTTGTGCATTCTTTGCACTGAGGCTCCTATCGGAGCCGGAAATGAGTGACGAGAAATGGTCGGAAATAAGGGATGGATTACTTAAAGGAAGTGCTCATCTATTGGGACTTCTTGTTTGGAGAGTTCAGGGAGCTGAGTCCAACTGTGCAAAGAGTGAGATCATTCATAAGCTTGAGAGAGAGATTAAAGAGTTAAAGAGGAGGAGAAGTGAAGATGCAAAGGCCAACGAGAAAGTTGTGGGAATCTTTGCTGCACAAGAGCAGATCTGGTTATCTGAAAGAAAGAAGCTTCGGCAGCAAATTGGAGATCTTTTATATGAATTTAGAGTTCAGCAGTCAAAAAGGGACGAATTTATTTCGGAATTTAATGAAAAGTTAGAGGAAAAGGAGGTTTTGTTGCAATCTAAGGATAATTTGTTGGAACTGGAAGGAAAGAAGATAAGGGAGTTGGAAGAAAAACTAGAGGTGTCTAGACATGTTGCAGAGGAGTTGAGAGAGACTGCGAAACGCGAGGCTCAGGACCATTCCTCGGAGATTTGGAAACACAAAACTGCTTTCATTGAGCTTGTATCTAACCAACGGCAGCTTGAAGCTGAGATGGGTAGAGCTCTAAGGCAAGTTGAATCGACGAAAAGAGAACTTGATTCGGTTATGGAGGAAAAGGAGGAGTCCCTTTTGATGGTCCAGAAGCTTTCCGTGGAGCTGATTAAAGCGCGAAAGGATATGGAACAGAAAGACAAGATTCTTTCTGCTATGCTAAGGAAATCGAAATTGGACACAACAGAGAAGCAAATGCTCTTAAAGGAAGTGAAGTTATCGAAGGCAAAGAGGAAGGAAGCTGAGATAGAATCGGAAAGGTTGAGAGTCGTTTCTGACTCTAGATTGAGAGTGGTTTCTGACTCTAGACGCGAGAGGCATTCGTTGAAAAGTATGTTGTCTAAGCATTCTAGCTCAAAATCAGAGGCTCTCTCGGATGGAAGAGGGAGGCGCTCTGATGCAACAGTGTCATCGCAGAGTGCAAGAAGTAGATCACAAGCAACTGATTTTGTAATAGAATATGAGGATTCTGATCATCAAAAGGACCCGGAAGTTTTCTCTCCATTTTATGGTCAGTACTCGCAAGAAGGAAGTGAGGAACTAAGTAAGTTTTTCATCTTCATTATGTCTTGATTTCTGGTTAGTTTTCCTTTTTAACAGCAATAGACAGTATTAGAGATTATTCCACATTGGTGAATTATAACCTCGAGTTGGATGCTTTAACAGACAGTATGAGTTTCTTTTATTTAAATGGTAAGCATGAGATTTCAATTGAAAATAATTGAAAAAGAGTTACACCTGTTGTGGCGATAATAAAGCGAACAAGAATTTGTTTCATCTTGATTAGCATGCCACAATGCTAATGCTCATGGTAGAACTAAATTGGTTTTTCAAATCTTGTTTTTGAATCTGTAATTTTCTTGTGAAGTGTTTTCAGCTGATGTTAAGCAGTTGGAGGGCTGGGTTCGATCCGAAGCTGAAAAATACAATACATTAGTTGAGCAAAGGCATCACCTAGAGATAAATGCTTTTGCAGAACAACTGAGACTGAAGGATGAAAAATTAGAAGCTTTTCGTTGGCGTTTCTTAAGCATGGAGGTAGAGGTAAAGCGGCTGCAGTCACATATCGAAGGGCTTAATCACGATTTATCACAAGTTAGGCAAGAGAATATGAAACTCGATGCTTTGTTATTGGATCGTGAAGCTGAGATAAATTCCTTGAAGCAGCAGTTTCTCTTGCAGTTAGAGTCCCTAAGTTGCCAAAAGACCAACTTAAACTCACCTTCACACAATCCAGGTTTAGGAAATGAAACCGATTGGTCCAAAATCAAGATCATAAAGAGAAAACCGGGGGAGAAAGAAGAAGAAACAAGAAAAGATTCAACTGAAATTTCTCTAGAAGTGGAGCTTCGAAAGGAAGAGGAAACTTTTACTACAAGCCAGTCCAAAGACATAATTTTGACTGTCCAATCGCCAGAGAAGGAATTCGAGGAAGAAAAATATGCCATGGTGGACACAGTTTCCATTCCAGAAGAGGTTGAGATTGGTGAAAAATCACCATTATCCGGGCAGTGTTCAAGCAAGAGCAGTACTACAGGATGGAAGATGGACCTTCATGCTCTTGGAGTTTCTTGCAAGGTGAAGAGGCTCAAGCAGCAGCTTCTAATGCTTGAGAGGTTGACAGGAAAGCCAGAAAGTTGTGAAGATAGGGAAGGTGATGATAATGATAAGCGGGTTGGGATAAAAGGATTGCACACGGTAATATCATTGTTGAATAAACAAGCTACTAGGTATCAGTCCCTGCAATCGAAGATTGATGAACTTTGCAAGCGAATGGTAAGCTGCATTTTTAACTTTCAAATGAAAACTTCATTATAATAGATACATAGATGTATAAAGGTTGGTACATGTTGATATTTTCTATTGCTTTCTGTATATGATTTTACTATGTCAAAGATTATGACTCTGTGATGACAAACAAGCATAACTCATAACCAGATAACCATGGAATTGCTTCTAAGTCCAATTGGCACTATGTAGCTGTTACTTTAACCAATAGAGTTTTTAACTTTTTTTTCTCCTTCCTCTTTAGGTTCCTCTGTGATTTTCAGCATTAAATTTTCATGCTGTAACCCTAGTGCTAACTTGCTTAGTTGGATAGAGGTTTATTACATTGTAAATCTTTCGGTTACAATTTTTACTGTGTCAATGATTCTCAAAGCTTTTCACAAATTTGACTTACGTTTGAGTTCAGAAGCACCATTTGCAACATTTTGCTTCCAAAATGTGTACTTTACAATTTCTCTTATGGTTTTCAGCATGAAATGATTTGGATGTGGGCCGTGGTGGTTCCAGTATTGCTAAGACAAAGGAGGAAACAAAAACGCTTGAGCACTTCCTTGAGGAAACGTTCCAACTTCAGAGGTACATGGTTGCAACAGGGCAGAAATTGATGGAAATACAATCCAAGATAGCCTCTGGATTTGTCGAAGCTGGAGAGGAGCTAGATGAATCCGCCAGTTTTGACTTGAAGCGATTTGCTGATAGCGTAAGAAGTCTTTTTAAGGAAGTCCAAAGGGGTCTTGAAATTCGAATAGCTCGAACCATTGGGGATCTTGAGGGTATCCTGGCTTGTGATGGGATCATACATCTGAGGAAGTAGGACTGTTTGTATGATAATGAGAGCTTTGTTTTCATTTACACTATGGTTTTGGCAGAGTGCGTATAGAAAGTTTGTATAGTAAGTATGCTCGATTTGGTGATTCAATAGAAATCCATCGTTTATTCGTGTCCCTCACTACATATACGTTCATGGGTATTCACATATTTGTCGGTATCTATGACGTACATATGTGCAGGGTGAAGTGACGGTTGAGAAATTTGTAATATACATAAGGTTTGGAATTGGAAGAATAACTTACAAAATTGTCAGGTCTAAGCTTTTGCAAAGTCAAACCCATTGCTGGTTCTTTAGGACACAGGTTGTTTGTGAAGTGGCTTTGCTAATTCATGCCTTCATGGACTCATCACCATATATTGGGATGGGAATAAAAATAAGTACAGGAACTATTGTATTCCATTCATTAAATGGTTTAAATTCCAACATTGAACGGATGTAAAACCAGAAACAAAAAATATCATAATTCCATCCCTGGACCAAATTCTTCAATTGTTTTCGTAGCAAGTGTAAGAACATCCATGAAAGCACTAAAAGATGTCCGAAGAAATCTAGCTTCAACCGCTTCGAAATGACTGCACAATATGAGGATAAAAAAGTAAAACAATAGATAGTAGATAACTAGGATATAATTTCTAAGGAGAAACACAACTCTGCAAATCTGATAAGATTATGAGAACTCACACAAAAAGCTTGCCATTAGATACCGACATCTGCCTTTTCACTTTGTCCGGCTGCAACTGTAGATGAACATAAAATTTAGCAACATCTAACTAAAGAAGTTTTAACGGAGAAAAGTAGGTAGGAATTGGAGCATCACGAAGCAAAACCTCCTTATCAACAGCCAATGCCGAGTAGACAACTTGAGCATTTTCCTCGGACTCATAATCTACTTCAAAATCACTGCCCCAAAGAAGAAAAAAGAAAGAAAAATTCATAAATGGGCCTTCAGAAAGAAAACCTTAGAAAACTTTCACAGCATTATAATATGCAGCAATGGAGGTGAGACATGGTGACTCCACACACGCTTTCTCGATCATGTTGATAAGTAGCTTTCTCCATACTCAGTCCAATTTGTTCCTTTTGAGTACTCTTATAAGTACATTTTCTCAATACACATCGACTCACATATGACACAATGGACTGAGAGCCTTAAAACTGAGCGTTAGCTAGAGAAATCTCATGCCTACATTTATAGTAGCTTAAGGAGTGTCTACAAATATAGTAGCTAGAGGAGTGGGAAAGGAGTACATTTTATTCTGCTCCCAAAGCTTGGCTATGGTGTGGGTCTCGCTAACAACAGATAAAGGAAAGGAAAAAATCAATGAAAATGGGCTTTCTTTTAGTCATAACAAAATAAACCCTACATTAGTGCAAGTGCCTCATCTCGTACAGGACAAATACATACTTGCACTTAACCATCACATCCACAATCCTCGTTAAAAACCTTCATCGGATTTGGAATTTCATGAAACAAGGACTAAAAATCGTTCCCGGTTCACCAATCATGGATGAACCAAGTCATTCCTCATCAACTACCCAAGACTCATTCTTTAACTCAAATTTGATGAAATATTAGGAAGAGTAAGGATCTGAGGCTTTTCTTTGACCAAATATGGTTCAAAGGTTTTTCTAGACAAAGATTTGAGGGAAACAGAGACATTGAAGGATTGGAATATTCCCAAAACAAAAAAATAATTTCAGCAAAACTATACAACAGACCAATACAAAAAGAGAGCAGGATTGGAGATGGAATTACAACAAGTTTATGAGTAATCTAATTGAAAACTGAGTACTTTGGCAAAGCTGAATGAGTGCTACTTATGCATTTCCTTTTTAATAAGCAAGATGTATTGGTAACAACTAACAACCCATTTAGCAGCTGTAATAAATTAACTTCAATTAGGTTTAAGCACAGCACACTTCTTGACACAGCAAACCAAACATAACGACCGGGAAAGGATCCAGAGAACCAGAACAATGAAAAGAAGAACAATGAAAAGAAGAACAATGAAAAGAAGAAGAATCTAAGAAGTTTTTACATTTCCAGAACGAAACGAAACATTTGGATATCTAGTAGACTAGTAGGGTGAATAAATCAGGAAAAAGATTAGTGAACCAGAACAATGATTACACAGAGACGTAAAAAAATTTCCTCCATAATGAAACCAATAAAGTGAACCCAGTATATAAAGATGCTACTTTTCCAAGGAGAGAGAGAGAGAGAGAGAGAGTAACCAGGTGAATTCCCAGTGGGAGGGAAGAGTTTTGGCGTCTGCTGCTGCAGTAGGGTGAGAAGCTGTACAACTGTCCATCTTCTCTAACGAGAGAAAGTTGTCTGTTTGGTCTCTGTACTGTAGAAATAGATGAAGACTAGCTGACCAAAACAACGGTGAAAAATTAGGGCAACGAATCGGTTCGGGTTCGGACCCTTATTCGATCTGCCATAGGTTAGCCCTAAAATTAATCCAACCCGACTTGTCTAGGCATGATATCGGGTTCCCGGGTGGTTGTTTTTCCATTTCCGATTTTTTTTTTTTTTTTTTTTTTGCAAGGAACATTCCATTAAACAAACAGTCATTACAAAGAACAGAAGATAAACCGGGCGGAATACAACCCGAATTGTTCAAGAAAGTCCTACGGAAACAATTTGAAGCTAACCAATGAGCCGCTCAATTACAATCTCTTCCACACCACACAAAACTCCAATTCCTTGAGCCGGTATAAACTCAAGTACTATCTTTTCGAGTACTATTTTTTCGAGTAATGTCTGTCCAGGCCTAGTTTCCCAATCGATAAAATCAAGATTTGATAAAATTAGCCGGTATAAACTCAAGTGGTCAAGTGTGCAATAACCTAGGCCGATTTGCGAGCCCCCTGCTGTTAGCAAAAGGAGCCGGTTCGTTAGCTTTTATTTATCATTCTTTTTCATCCTTTGCCAATTACAACCAGCCTAGTGGAAATTTTGAGACCCGCATCGGCTTTTAAGCAGGGAAAGTCCCTTGATCGTTTGATAATTGTTTGAGAATTTTCTTCCTCATATTCCGTGCAAGAATGTAATAATAAGAAAGGGACTTGTTAAAGCTGCCCGTTTGGATGACGTATTAGTTTTGGAGGGATTAAATAGTAAGGGGGGATTAAATAGTAAGGGAGGATAAAATAATCAGGGGATTAAAAAAGAAGGGTGGACTCACAGTTAAAAAAGAGAGATTAAATAGTCCATGTTTTGGATGAAGGATAAAAAAAAAGGGGATAAGGAGGGTGAATGATGTAAAATCATGTTAAAAGACTTTCTTGCCCTTGGTAATGCATATATTGAATTTGGTATTTATAAAATCAGATAAATACCAAAATTAATTGATCTTATACTATTCAATATTTAAGTTATAATACTTAATTGTAATAAAAAAATCTTTTCATTGAAACGGTGAGACTTTGGTTTAACCACTTTTAACTGTCCGATTGAGCTGAATTTTTGTGGGGCCCCTCGGAAAAATGTTCTAAGAATAATGAACGGTTCGAATCACTCGTGTGGAACCCAAAAGTGGGTTCCCAAGTATGCTTTGTGCTTTTTCTGTACCTATGGGTCGGTACCCATAGGTTTTTCGTTAATTCAATTGGTTGATGAGTTTATTTCCTGCACAGTTTACGAGAATTTGATTCTTGGAATCACGCTAGACGAAAGTAATTTGTTGTAAATCTCCTACAACATGGATAGTATGTCTTTGACCGAATCGGAAAAAGATGAGCCGAGATGTCTGTAAACTCGCCTCTACACCCGTCACCCTCGAAAAGAGAGAAAAATTAGTGGCAGGGATGAAGCTATTTTTTTGACCGACATTAGATTAGGATTAGCTTACTTGTTAGGCTCTTGATCAGTTTTTCCAAGGGATGAGGATTTGGAGCCGAGGAATCTTGTTTGGCATAAATTCCCCTGCCCCTGGTATTTCGTAAGCACATTGGTATATTCTACTCGCATATTACTCTTCATTGGCCCATCTGGCTATTTGTCTCTCATCATTCACATATACAAATACTAGATTCAGACCCAAAAATTCCCATACTTTCTCTCTCTCTCTATCTCGTGAATCGATGTTGTTCCTCAAGCTCCCCAAAACAAGTTCTCGGCAGGCAAGTCTCTCTCTCTTTCTCTGCTTTGTTATGGTTTTTGGTTGCTGTCATGGTTTCAGGGTTCTTTACATTGATTTCTGGGTAGTTGGTCTCTCTAGAAACTTATACAACTTTATATGTAGAAAGGAGATATAGCATTAGCACCTCAACCTCTACATATAGCATAGGACTAATTTCTTGAGCATATAGTCTCGTCATCTCACATATCTATCAGTTAATAATCGGACCTGATTTTGGTAGTTTTTTTATTTATAGTTGTTCAAATGCAACTAGAGATTCTTGCGTTGCAAGATTGGCATCAACTACGAATACAAGAACTCATTAGGTCACGTAATCAAATCTGGTACGTGAATTCCTAATGCTTTGCTTTACTAGCTGCTTTTTTTGAGTTGTTGCATATGGTTTGCTTTCCTTTCTGTTGGTAAATCTCTATTTTGTGTGTGTTTTCTCGAAGTGGGTATATTTGTTTTCAGTCGATATACATGTATTAATCGGTACAGAAAATATTGGAAGGAAATAGATTATGTCCTGTTTTGAGGGCTGCTTCTAAGCCAATTCCCAGAATTAGGAGTCAAAATGCTATAATTTCTCCACAAAACTGAATGTTTGTAATAAAAAAAAAAAAAAAAAAAAACCCAAGCCAACGACTTATGACTGTAGACTGGTAACTGTCCAATGTAATTTGCTTAGGACTGGTATTACTCGCTGCTGTTCCCTGTCAAAACCCTGTAATACGCTTCCATAGGTAAATTACAGGCTTCTTTATTTGAGTGAGAACTGCAGTTGGGGCCTTTTTTGGCTTGAGCTTAAAAGTCGACTTCTTAACTAAAAGGGAAAAAAAAAAAAGGGTGCAGTATTTTTGTTTCCTATGTTTTAAGACTCTTCAGTGCTTTTACAAATTTTGTTGTCTCACCCAAAAACCAAAAAAGGCTTTTGCATTTGCCCAAACAAGGGTTTCATGGCTTTGGCCTGACCCGAATAGCCCATTAGAGCGTACAACTGTGGTAGAAGTAGAACCCCCATGAAAACCTTTCAATTTGTATAACATTATAACCTCTTTGAAGATTGAAGTTGCATTACATTTTCTTGTGCAATGAAAAAAAACTCATGCCCGAATGTTCAGAAGAAAACATGCCAGCCATCCACTTTGTGTTGCCGTTGCAGTTCAGAAAGAAGAATCCGCTTCACTGTTATGGCTCTTTTATCTGCTCCCATGCCCGAATGGTACCCTCACATAATAAGTACCCGTATCAGTTTTGTGTATTATTCTCAAGATACAACTTTTGGTTATAATATAGGAGGACTGATTATGTCCCGAATGAATTGCATCACTGGGGTGACATGCTAAAAAGACCCCCTGCAGAAATAGTGGAGACAAGCGGTTAGATCTGAGTAGTTCCTCGAAATTGAAGCAAGTAAAAATGCTAGTTGTTGGAAAGCATGAGCTTACCAGTAGCAAAAGAGGCTTCGCCGACTATAGCTCAAGAGCAGGTCCAACTTTAACTGGTTTTAGACTTGTTAAAGCTCTTCGTATATACTCCAACACCAACACAACAAGGCTGAAGAGGTATAACAGAAAAATATGCATCTTTTCTATGGTGAAAACCACGAGAGCAAGCTTGCTTTCTCCTTCGAAGTTTGTTCTGCCTAAAGATATCGTTGTCACTGCCCACCCTGAGAAAAGAACGGTGGAGCAAAAGTGTACATCAGCGCATTGAAATTTTCCGAAATGATCATAAACCAGGTAGTGAGATTCAGGCTATTGGGTACCACCAGTAGTTGATTTGGCCATTCAGTCGATAACACTTACCAGAGCTTTTCTTGGGGGTGTTTCCCCAGTCACATGGGCTTATCTTCATCTCTGATGCGTTGATTAATTCAGCAAGAGCTTGATTGACCTGAAATTGGGAATGAAATCAATATCTTGGTATTCATGCCGCAAGTTAATCTGGTCAAAGATTTGAACTGTCTAGAAAGTGCACACTCATCATACATTTACCGGAATACAGAAAAACTGTAGGCACATCTAGATGGACTTTAGAGTATTATTTGGTTGTAGAAAAACGTAGAAACTGATGTTATTGCATGCACATATTGACACGGAGCTCATTTCATGTAATTCACACCTAAAAATGAGTATTATGCACTTTAATTAGTCAAATTATTAGCTTTTGAGCTGCAATTTTGACCCCTGCATGTATGTTGCTTGCACTACAAGCGTACCTAATGGATTTGAACAGTCCTTGAAAGCATAGGAGGTTAACTGTTTAATTTCCGAGTAATAATTCATCTCTAATAGGGTGTTAACTGTTCAGCAATATTTGAGTCGCGCTAAGCATTTCCGAGTAATAGTTCATTTCTAATAGGGTGTTAAGCTTGCAGTTAAATAATTCACTGTTCATTTGCAGATTACAAACATCCAGGATTTCTCAAGTGAGTTATAGCCTGTCCCGCAAAAGATTAGATTACCATTGCAACTCTTGATGTATTTCAAATTATGACCCAAACCCTTCATTATTTAAGCTAATCCTGACTAAGGAGTAGCCAGTAGCCACCGACCAAATTTTTTCCCCCAATTTTCCATATTTGAATTCATCACAGAAAGATCAAGTACCTCATCAGTCCTCTCATGACTCACTAGATGTCCCCCATGGAGTTCTATCATCCTAGCACAAGGCTGCAGCTTCTCAGCAAGTCTCCTTGCATAGTATAATTGAGCAATGATATCGCTCCTAACCATTCAAGAAAAAAAACAGGCAAGTTTCTAAGCAGGAATATTTCCCGAAGGATGATAAGCATGAAATGGCGCTTTCAGTTTGAGAAAATACCTGCCATGAATCACTGATATAAGCAACCCCGCAGAGCAGATTGATTCAAGTTCTTTTCTCGACATTTTATGTCTCCAGCATGCGTTAATTTGCCCATCAAAACCATGATTCGACTGCATGCCACTTGCTGATATACCTTTCACATATTCCTGCGTAAATGTGATCCAGGACATTAAAACCACCTCTACTCATCTGAATGACGTTATAACCGGAAAACCACCTCCCATACCAGACAAGGATCTTACTGCTAACAACATCCGGATCCTTAAAATTTTCCCCATAAATTTTCTTTCCATACACATACCATTGGAACAAAATACAGCCCACGAATACGATAACAAAATACAAAGAAAAAATAATAAAAGCTATTCCTATGAAATTTCACCAATTTGGACATCATACTGGGACAAAGTAAAGTGAAAGACCAACTATAAGCAACGGTCATTTGTTGATAGAAAGAAGAATCCTATATCCGGCATTTGTATTTCCAACAAGAGGGGTTCGAGTGACTGAAATTTCCCTGACAAGCATGCCCTAGATGAGAGCTCGAGACCTCCAAATATAAGATTAATCATTCATATTTCTTTTAATCCCAAGTGGTTTGTATTTCCCGCGTATATTTCTCTTGGATATGATTTTCAATTTTTCATATACATCAACCAATGTAAAAGAAAGTTGGATAGCTGACTGAGCTGAAGGTTTATCTGCATATTGCGGAAAAGTTGGGAAGAGAAAAAAGAAGCAATATTTGGCTTTTGTATCCCAGAAAGAATATTAAGGGAACTCAATTAAGTATTTAACGCTTGGCATTCCTTACTTGAAACAAAATTGCTCTTCTTGTATTAGGTCCAACATATTCCTCAAGATATTCCTGTCAGAAAATAGAACATGAAACCTCATGAGTTGTCACACACCAGCATAAAACACACAAGAAAATGTGAAGGGAGGAAAGAGATAAGAAACCAGAAAATTCCTTACTGATTTAGAATTTCATCTCTGTTTACTTACTCCAATTTTGCTCGTCACAGATATGGCTTGCGAAAAAACAGTGATAGACAAGATGAGAAAAAAATATTAACCTTGCTGTAATGAGTGTCCAAGTCGACAGCAGCCCTTTGCTCAGGAGTTTTTGCCCTCAAGAAACGGATTGCAACGGATAATGTTTGACGGTCAAGCTACAAAAGAGAAAATGATGGGAACATCAAATGCGAATCTGGCTTCAGTTATAAAAAAAGAGGAAATCTCAGATGTACTAATAATGCAAGATCTCTTAGATCACACAATTCCATCGATATTTTGTTGATCCCTCGGCAAGCATGGGCTAAGTAAAAATTGTTTCTTTGAGGCCCTTCATGTTTTAAGTGGAATGACAACTATGATGACTGTGAAAGTTAATACTTTCACACTTGCAACATGCCATAATCCATGCACAAGCAATCTGGAGGTCCAAATGATCCAAAATAAATAAATAAATTCGTGCCACTTGAATGAGAGAATTAATGGCCTAGTTAATTTTTGACAGAGCAGGTTACATGCAAAATATGGTCCCTGAAAATCTAAGAGAATTCTAAATGAATAAAACAAATGAAAATGTTTGTTCACCATTCACCAAGAGTGAGACATTCAATTACACATTAGGGTGCAGATCTTCCCCAAATTTGAAATATAAAACCTTGACACATAGTACATAATCTGTTAAGAATTCCAAAAAGAAATGATACCTTAGGAAAACATTCAAAACCTCCACCGGTCACATTCAGTAGAGCCAAAGATAGAACTCTATCTGGCACTAATGCTGCCAATTTACAAGCTATCATAGCTCCTGTGTAATAGAACACAATCAAGTTTAGATAAATCCATGACCAAAAACAACCTAAATTGCATTAACACATTACACTCCAAATGATAAAATCCTTTCCATGAAGTGGTATGGGCCATTCAATTGGGGAAAAGTTATGACTTGCTCTGGGAAAAGTTATGACTTGCTCTTGGAGCACTGCCATGTGGTGCTTCTGAGTCCTTTACCACCACTCATTATCGCGGGGCTCGGTACTAAAGTGTATAGACCCCATATCAATGTGTGATCGTAAAGGATCTGAACATCATGTGGCGGTGCTCCAAGATGCTCTAAATAATCCTTGGCATATGTGGCCCCGCAAATCAATCATGAAACTACTCATCAAAAAATCTTCTACTGCTCATCTATTATGACCATTTCTTCCACGTTGAAAAGTACTGCCAAGTCTAAAAAAGTAATAGTCAATTCTGTCAACTGAATGGAGACTCACCCATTGAATGGCCAAAAACGTGGGCTTTTCTCCACCCTAAATGATCCATCACTGCTATTGCATCTTTTGCCATGATTCTTGTTCTGCATCCAGAAACAAAAAACAAAAATTTGGAACGTCCTTTTAGAACTAAAACCACTGTTCGCTAGCTTGGGGGAAAAAAATACTATCATTCAACAGAATCCACTCTCTGTATTGTGCTCAGACCACAAAATTTTCACTTTTCCCCAACGCGCTCTTTTCTCAGCGGCCAAACCAAAAAAGGTAAGAAGACCAGAAACGTCAAAATTTCGTGGTAGCTTTGAAAAAACCATCATTCAAGTGACCCCAATACCTGAAAAAGGCAAAGCTAACCGAAGATTTTGACTTCTTCCCATACCACCTAATTTAGACGACTACATTTTCTCTGCTTTAACCACACATTTCCTTATCAGCCAAACATAGCCAAAAAGTTATGGCCTGTGTTGGGACTCTGGAAAATGGAAATAGTGATGAAGGAAAGTTTGAGAAAAATGTGAAGAAAATCTAACTGTTCACAATACTATATTCTGTAAAAGTTTCCTCTTTCTCTTCTCAAACCAAACAAGGGACGATATTTTTGTTTAATTTTCCATTGTCTTCCTCAATCGCACTTTCTGGATTCTCAAAATACAATTGGGGGATTACTTAATTTCAACACCTGACAGGGTTGAACCTTGAAACTATTTCAATTATGGGTTAAAAACGTACTTTTATTCCGCCAAGCCCTCTCACTGCCCAGAACAGAAGCCCCATGTCATAACAAAATACTTAACCAATCCCCCCCACAACTAGAACGCAAATGCATTACATAGAAATCAAAATTAACGATTTCATCTACCCATTTTGGTGATAAAAAAAAAAAAAAATCTTCTACCCATTTTGCTAATAAAAAAATTTAATGAGACTCACGAGTATTCTGATTTTGAGGTGGGAACAGAGCTACGACCGACTCCTCGATTATCAAAAGCACAAACCTCCACACCGCCGCCATCGGTGGCCGGAAATTGGTCATCGTCATTTGGCGTGACGGTGCCTGTGAGCCCCTTGATTTGTGGATGCCATGAATCGTGGGTCCCAGCCAATCCTGATATCACCCACAAAAATTTTAACCCATAAAAATTGAGCCAAACCCAAATGAGAAAACAGGTGAATTATTAGATGGAGATTATTATGGGCTCTTGAGGAGGAGGAGGAGGAGTACCAATGATCATTAGGACTTTGACCGGTCCGTTGCCGTAGTTTCTGTAGAAAATCTTGGTTCCATTGTTATTCACTGAATCTGCGCCGCTCTGGTACGAGCCCACGTAACAGAACGGCATCGCAGTGAATTCTAGAGAGAGAAAGGCGGAGGAGGAGGAGGGAGGAAATGATGGGGGGAGGGGGATATATTGAGCTGTGCTCCTCCAATCCAGATTTCTAGAACCAGATGGAAATGAATTGAGTTATTTTTCGAAAAAGTCCAAATTAATTCGGCATTTTTTAAGTCCGCGTGTGTAGTACTCCCACCGTCCGGATTTGTTGGTCCACAAACATACTTTTTCAAGTCCTAAAATGTTTGTCCATTTTCAAAAATTACATGATAAAGTATGCAAAATTTACTTTTTGCCCCTTTTCTAAAACTTAAAATAACAACTGGAAAACTAATTTTTTAAAATAATGTGTTTACATTTTTGAATTTTTTTTGCACCGTATTAAAGTTCTCAATGAGATCTATCAAACAAGATCCATATTGATTAAATTTTTCTTTTTGTAACTACATTATTTTTTAGTTTGAAAATTGCATATAATTTTGTAGTCAAATTAGAATGGAGGGTGTATTAAATGGAGGGATTGGGGATAAAATAGGAAATTAACAAACTCAAAAGGTAATGGAAAAAAAGTTGGAATCCCCAAAACGGACCAATAAATCCGGACGGAGGGAGTAGTATTTATTATCGTGTGTGCATAGAGCTTTAGGCGTGCTGGTTTTCCAAGGGTGGATAGATAGGGACGTGGAGGATGAGAATAGGGTGACACGTAGGACGGTCGGCTTTGGCCGCCGGGTTTCAAAGTCAAAATAACATAAATGCTAGTAGTACTATGCAAGAAAAAGATTTGCTGAGAATCACGCAGGGAAGGCCCTGCGGGGCTCAGTACGGATCTTGAACGACTAATCCGATCCGCTGAAGAATTTTAGAAACACATTTCAAGTAGGCTCGTTAAAAACCAGCTCCATCCGATATGTTTAGATGCTCGATCCAAATTTTTATTTTTTCTTTTTTCATTCGAGCCATTTAAAAATGAAAGTTTGGATCAAACATCCACACATATCGGATGGAGTTGGTTTATCGCAAGCCCACTCGAAATGTGTGTTTTTTAAATTTTTGAGCGGCTCAGATCAACCGTTTGGGATCCGTACTGGTCTCCGTAAGACCTTCCTTGCGTGATTCTTTACAAATCTTCCTAGCACATATCATTTTTGTCGAAACAAATGCATCTGGTAGAAAATAAAGAAAGGAGAGTGGGCAGGGAAGACTTTGTTATTTTACACTTTTTCTTTTGACGAAGCTTCCAGGCTCCAGCTTACAGTCGTGTGAATTGAATAAGTCTCCCAACTTTTGCATGTTTTTCGTTTTTTTCGTTTTCGAATCCCATTATTTTTAGGAGGTGTTTGTATGTTTCCCTTTTTGAAATTGACAGTTTTGTTTTTGTTCTTTCCTTTTGCCAAGAGAGAATAATTCATTAATTCAATTGTGATATCGCCTATACATAAAAATGAGCACGGACGGAGACCAAACGAAGCTAATCTGTCACGACTTAGTTTCAGGCCTACAAAAACAAAAAATAGTGACAAAAAGCACATATAAAACCTAACTGGGAGGCGAACAAAAGGAAAGACTAACCCAGTTTTTTTTAAAAACTGATTTTTCACGGTTTTTTATGTGATGTATTGTGAAAGAATGACCTGTCTCGGTGTTTGAAAAAACAGTTTTTGTTAGTGAAACACCCCCTAAAACAATTGACAGTTTTGTTAGGACATATCAACCCGGATGTGTCATTTTATGTGATGCTCCACTTATCAAAATTGACATGATTGCCCTAAACCTTATCTTCAAATGGAACTCAAATCCTGAATGGATTTGAAGACAGAGACAATTTGCTTTGAAATACTATGCATCAAGCGTCAAATGAAAAAGTTGGTTTCTGATTTCCAAAAATACGGTTTGCGTTTTTCTTCTTATATGTTAAGAGCACATCTGACGTTATGGACCCGATTGGATAGGGTTAAAAGAAGGGGGATAACTTTTGGAGGGTATAAGGCCTGATGTGACACATTTAGCATAGTTTGGCTGGGCAAAAATGCATGGAGATAAATTTTCACACCTCCAAAAGTTATTCCCGGCAGGGGGATAGAGGGGTATAATTTTTGGACACCCCTCCCCCTGCCCAAAAGTTATCCCCGGGTATAAGGAAAAAAATAACACCCCCTCTCCCTTATTTCAACTACAAAAAACCTTATCCCCTCATTTTATCCTCCATCCAAACCTAAGTATTATTTTATCCCCTTTTTTTAATACCTCATCCAAACCAACAATTTTTTTATTCCCCCTCCAACATCACATCAATGTGGGTCAACCTTCAAAAAGTGACTCTTATCTTATACCCCCTCTATAACTTATCTCTCAAGAATTTTAGCACCGTCCAATCAGGGCCTATGGTTGTATGAACAATGGTACGGCCTGTCAAATTTGAAAGTGCTCAATTTCCACATAAGCTTTTATCATTTGAGAAACACATGTAATTTTATCACCCTTCCACAACACTCAACTAAAATGGAAATTTTCATTTTATCATTGGAAAACAGCCGTAAAAAAGATCAATTCTGGGAAAAAGACAACATATATTAGAATGGGTAGTAACATCACTACTAGACTTTCTAATACTAAAATAACCACTCCCAAGAAGACTACAAAAAAATCATGTAAAAGGAAATAATTTTTTTTTAAATTTACACTTTTATTATAACCGTAGTACGCCTACTAACATACACTTGTATTTAATATTTCATAATTTGAAAAAACATATATTTTAAACTTAAGTAGTGTCAGGCGCTCGCGGTCCCACATAGTTCCCACTGGCTATCCAATAATGATATAAAAAAAATCTTGTTACGCATGCAGTGATATTAAAATTTGTTGATTTTGAAGTCACCTTATTTGTAGTGGGTTAAAAAAAAACTACAATTTTTTGACTACTTCTGTTTGATTGTTTTTCAAAATTTTCTTGGGTTTAAAAGAAGTTGAGTTCAACCACTCATGTGACCTCTATATGTTTCAAAAGTCATATATACCTATGAAAGTTTCAAACCCAAGAAAAATTAATTTGAGTCATTTTCAGAAGCAAATCAAATCAATATTCTAAGCAAATCAAACCAGGTATATGATAAAAAAAAAAATCAAATCAATATTCTTTTAGATACTTTTTCTATATTTTTCTATTAGTAAAAGTTGGGAAAGCACTTTACCAAAAGAACCTAAAAGTACATCATTTGGGCCCTAATTAAGCCCTTTCACGTGTAAAGCCACTTGGACCTGAAAATCACTTGCAGACAACTGCAAACAAGCTAGTCTAATTTTTTATTTTAGAATATCTTATTTGTTAACCCCTGGTCCAGTTTAAGTAATGTTGGGATAAGGAAATATGAACCAAATATTTTGGCTTGTGGGACCCTTCTACAGCTTTGAACCAAAGAACAGATTGGAGTAATTATTCAATAGTTTCGGAGAAAAGCGTGCTCCGAATCACTCTAACACCATACATTTACGTGGAGCCCATATACTTTAGTCATGAGTCTCACAAGAACGGGAGTGATCCGGAGCACCACATGAAGGTCATCTTGGAGCATTGAATAATTAGACCTAGTATCGACCATCTACCATCAAAGAAACTAGGGAAATACCTTGATATCAATTATTTCAGTCTCATTTAAGCCTTCCAATTCCATAAGCATGACTTGAGTGTAATCTGCATGAGCAAGGCCATTCTAGTGTTCATGCTACATGCACTTCACAAGTCATCACCAGTTCACAACCTTTGTAGAAGATCTTGCGCATAGAATTCCTAGCTTTCACAAGGTATCTAAATCTAAGCAGTGCATAAACAATTACACAAGACAAAAGCACTGAAAACCTACGCAAACTTACCGTAATAGCTGAATTTACAAAGCTAAGATCATATTCAACACCAAACACACCTGATAGGCTGTGTTTGGATTACAATTTGCGAAGACCAACTACCAAGGGAAATGAAAAAAAGATGAGATTTACCAAGGGAAAGCAAAAAAGATAGGGAAACCAAAAGAACAAATTCCACTTCTTGACTTCCATCATCTGCTCGTACCTTCTTTTATCCTTTCCTGCCCCTTGATAAACCCCTCGAGAATTTCATGATCCAAACACCGGCGTTAAAGAGAAGGAAAGAACCATCCCATGGTCCAACCAAGCAACAACCCTGCACCAGCAAGACTCAATCCCACTGCAAAAGCAACCACACTCTTGCATATTTTATGCCCAGGTGGACTGCTCTTCCGCTTTGTAGCCTTGTGTCTGCCCTTCCTCTTTTGTCTTCTTTTGAAAGGGGCCCATGGTAAGAAACCTGGGAACTGTACAGAAGTTGGGTGTTCGTTGTTCTTAAGCTTGAGGCAGAAGTTCTGCAGCTGCAGTATTTGGAACCACAGCCTGTAAGCAAATAGGTGAGATGCTTGTCTGAAAAACAGCATGACAATATGATCCTTCTCATTATATGCTTCTTGTGCTGCTTTCTCGGCCTCCCTTGCTCGCTTTTGAGAATGGCAGAGTGCTTCTAAGAGCTCGTCTTTGCTGAGGTCAGTCCCAGGTCGTTGAGGGGTTTCTGCCTTATCCATATTGGTTTTATTAGGACCATTGTTGCTGAAGGAGGTGGACCTGTAAAAGGTTTGTCAACAAAACATGATTAGCAAGTAGTACTTCAGTCCAGCAAATAACTGCATCATGAATGCCTATAGTTGATGAGTATAACCATCAAACTGACTTGGCCATAAACCTTTTTGCTTTTAGGCAAACTCTGTAGGAAGTTAGCAAACACAGCCATAACTTTTTCCTGGAGAAGAAGCAGCAAAAATGCATACCATGAGTTTTACAGCATTGGAGTCATCGGTAAAAGTTTCACCAACGAGCTATATTTAAACCTTTGAGAGGTAATACAAGTCTTTAACATTGTCACAGAGTAGTGAATGTATTTTCTTGTACTTACATCTGCAGCACAATATTCAATTACAACCATTAACTGTATAAGACACACTCGCTTTCCTTTGGATTAAAAAGAACGAAAAAAAGACTGTATAATACTATAATACACAAACAAGTTAATCTGATTATAGAAGACTCCTTCATGAACCTTCTTCTTACAACAAAAACAAAAGAGAGAACAGAAAACTGGGGTTTTGGCTGCCACGTAGATGGTAATCATGGTATACAAGGCCACTCAATTATACACACAATCAAATGAGATATTCAGTTCCCGAGCGCAACAAGTGACTGCATGCCACCATTGTTTTAGATAAGACAATGTACGCTATTGCTTCTATTACTCTGTAGTGGTTATAGTACTGATATTGATTAGGTAATATCATTAGTCAAAATTAGTGAACCCCAAAAACTAACTCTTCACAATGAAATAATTATACAATTGAAAATAGGAGGAAAATAATGGAACTGCAGCATTTATAGTTAGGTAGGCATAAAAAGCAATTACCTGAATGGTTCGTCTAAGCCAAGAGGTAAGCCCCCCAAATTGCTCAGAGTGCACTTTGTTTCATCCATGCTTACGGAATTGGGGCTTCCTGGTGCATAGCTAACCAAATTGGAGATTCCTTTGTCTGCCCCTGGATCTAAAAATGAACCCATAATCTTGCTTTGGCGAACGAACTGTGGACGCGCAGACACTGCCCTCCCAAATTTCTCAGTCTGGGGTCGTGGAAGATCACAGTTTTCAACATTCTCAAGCGACTTGAGAAAAACCAAGGAAGCTAACTCATCTTTACCAGCTTTTCGCCACCAAGGTCCAGTCTTCTCAACTCCAATCCAATGGGACTCCAATTCAGAACCAAGCTTCTTCGGCTCTTCATAGGCCAAGTCAAAAGAGTCTAAATCCATCAACTGGTCATCAGGATACCAGAACTCTTCCGTATCCTTAGTCTTTGATACACTAAACTTGACAACGTCGTCAAAACAGTTGGCACTCAAAATTTCAAGGTCTAACGCATTTAACTGTTCATGGGAGAAGTCTTTCTGGTGTCCACAAGTAGGTTGGAGGTATGGCCACGTATCTGACTCTGATTTCCGGTTACACGGCATCTTTGGCGTGCAACCTGGAATGGGATGGTGAGTTTCATTGACTGCATCACCAGATATAACATAAGACTCTGGGTTGGATGAAGACGACGGGGAGCAAGAAAAATCTGAAGGTTTCCTCATATCTTCTGGGACAAAATCACAAGTAGAGCCCCGCCGTCTGGCCCTTGCCTCTGCTGAAGCCATGGGCTATAGGCCTCTGATAGTTTTACAACTGAAATTCAAGTACCCAATACAGGCAACATGGAAAAAAGCATCTTAGCTGGTAAAAAAAAGACAGCTTAAGCAAATTTGATGTCACGACTACCATATAATGGCAAAATAAATCCAAATGAATCTACAGTCTTGTTTTACGAAATGAGACCGGTCCATAGCTGCAAATCATTACTGTCTAGTGAGTAACAGTGGAGAATCTACTTTGCAAGTGTAGTATCATTCTCTCCCAATTGACTTCAAAGCATCTTTTTATTCCATAAATCAACTTTCTCCTACGTGATTGCACAAATTCTCCAACTTTCAAACACCCAAAAGGCAATAAAACTTAAAAATCGTGCCTTGCATAATCTTATTCAGAATTTAAGCCTTTTTAAGAACTTCCAAACTTTAGAATCAATAAGGTTTAATCAAGTGACAGAACAAAATGGAATAAACGAAATATCAAAATCTTTTGGGAAAACTGCATTCCATGACTTGTGGTTCAAAGAAAAATTACCACCGAATTAGCCAGATTCACATCGTTGCTATCTGATGTATGTTTATATATAAAAGCCCAAACACACACACAAAGAAATATATCTATACAGGTGGGTTTGATGTACAATACAATTAACCCCTTCCTCCCGTCAAGAAATCACTCTAGTGTATGGATGCTAGTGCTTTGATCAAAGAATTATTCTTTCCAAACAGTCGAATATGCGTAGGCAAGAATTATTCGGCAGAAAAATGAAGAACCCAAAAAAAAAAAAAAAAAAAAGAATCCAAAATCAAGGAACATTGAAATCGGAACAAGAAGAAGATGGTGAACATTTTTCCGTGCATATGGGTACGGATATTCACGAACAGGATGGGGAGAAGGAAATTACATACCTGAGAAACATAATTGGGATTTGGATTGTGGATATCAGAGGGGACAGAATAATAATAAAATCTATCGAAGACGTGAGGAAGAAGAATGTATGAATCAGGACACCGATTTGGATATATCGATAAGTACACGTCTAACTCTGTCTTCCTTGTTCTTACCATATTGGGGGGGGATAGTATGAGGGCGGCCTCACGTTGCATTCGTGAGTTCTCCCCCGTTTTTAGTCCCATGCCACGTTATTTTTCTTGTCTAAATTTCTTTAAATTGACCCCTTTTTTTTTTTTTTTTTTTTTTGAAATCATGATTATGTATTACACAAACAAATTAAGGTTTGTGATCGGGGTAGTTGACCTGGCAATTATACAGCTATGCTTAAGTGTGGGCAGGTTGCAAGTTCGCTTAACTTTTGTTTTCCTTATCGTAAATGTTACTTTTTCATCTTAATTGTTAATGTATCCACGACATCAATTATTTGGTGAGAAATCACAACTAAGGAAGAGATGAAGTAAGAAAAATCTTTAAAATGGTTATTGAAAATGAAAAAACTATATAATAAAGAAGAATGGTTTTTGAATCTCTTATAAATCTTAACTTTTTATTTCTAATCCTAGAGTTAAGAGAATGTTTAGAATTTCTATAAACCTAAGCCATCCAATATTTTTGTGTACAAAAGTAACTTAAGGAACAACTATGACTAATTTTTAAATCATAGTAGAGATCGTGTTCACTTCTTTTCTTCTTTAGACTGCCCCACGTCTCTCTCTCTCTCTCTCTCTCTCATCCCGCAATTTCCTCCACCATTCTTTCCTTTTTTGGATTTGTCAAAATCATTTGTCCATTTTCTACCATTTCCTCTTCTTATTCACCCCTTAATCTCTGTGTAACTCTCGAATTTCAATTGTGTTTGAGTATTCTGTAGTGATGTGTTCATTGTCGTCACACTTCGTGCCCGTGATAGGCTTTGTATGTGAGAGTTTAGAGGCTGTAAATATTCATTGTAATATAAACATTGGTGAAGTTTCTATTTTCCTAATCATAAATTTTAAATTCATAAAAGAGATAACGAACATTTTACAAATTATTCCCTCTGTCCCAAATTACTTGCTCCTTTTGGGAAAGTGCATGCAAAAATGATGGGTTTACGAAAATTATTTTTCAAAAAAATTTACACCAAATTTTTAGATTCAATGAGATCTTTAAATTGGTGTAAAAATTTTTGAAAAGAAAAGAATGCTTATACATTATTTTTTGCGTGCAAAATGCACGGATTCGCAAAAAGGGCAAGCAATTTGGGATGGAGGAAGTAAAATTTTAAATTTATATAATCCTCATTTTGAAAGTTATATTTTAATAGGAGGTGGGGTAGGGTGGTTGGTTGGGGTTAGGATATGTCATTGTGTGCTTTATGCACGAGTAATTGCTACATCAATTAATATGCTTTAATTATTGGTTTTTGCAGAGTTAGAATCGTTTTTCGGGTTTAAATATTGCACGTGATTTCAATTTTGATTTTGAGTGTGCTGATTGTTCGAACGCGCACCTATTGTTCGAGTCATGCCTTCAGGCACGAGCATGCACGATAAAATAATATGGTGAGAAATGAAACTAATTGAAATGTGAATTTTCACCATGTTGATATATGTAATGATTTTGAACTCCACTTTCTTGTAATTGCACTCTAAAATTTGTATTATACTCCCTCCGTCCCTTTTTAAGTGTTGACATTTCTATTTTGGGTTGTCCCTTAATAAGTGTGTGTTTTGAAAAGTTAATGGGTAAAATTTGTAGAATTATCATTTTGCCCTTTTGAAAAGTTAATGGGTAAGGGTGAAGGATAATTTTGAAAAGTGGAGGTAAAAGTTGATGTGAAAAGTGAAAAAGTTGATGTGAAAGGTGTAATGATGATGTTTTTTTAATAAGTTGGATATACGAAGCAACACATTTAAAAATGGACGGAGGGAGTAGTATTTAAAATTACATGCACCACAAGCACTTCAACAACAAATTTTAGAGTGCATTTATAAACAAATAAAGTGCAAAAAACATTTTTCTACTGAGATTAAGTAAAATTCCCGTAGTAGGTTACAGCCCGAATTTTTTTTGCACGGCGGTTACAGCCCGAATTGGGATATATATATATATATATATATATATTGTTCTAAGCTATTTCCGTCCCAGCAACTTAGATTATCCACAATGGTCTAACCAAAATTAGAAGGTTGCTAACATTAACAATTTATTCTTAAAAAAGTGCTCACATTGGAATAACCAAACTTAGTAACATGTTAGCTAGGGGTGCAAACGAGCCGAGCCAAGTCGAGCTTTGTAGTGTTCGAGCTCGGCTCGTTTACTAAACGAGCCGGATTAATTTACTTAACGAGCCTCTTTAAATGAGCCAAGCATATACAAACAAGCCGAGCTTTTGCGAGCCAAGCCGATCCGAGCTTTAGGGTGTTGAATTCGGCTCGTTTACTAAACTATCCCAAAAATCAAGCTCGGACTCAGTTCGATTACTAAACAAGCCGAGCCACGAGCTGCCGTGCGCAACTCTATTTGTTTGCAACCCTAGTCATAGTCACAATAAAATTTTGACCCTTGAATAACCAAAACTAGTAACCTTTTGCCAATAACCAAATTTAATGGAACTCACATCTCCCAAGTACACCCATCATTACACAAAAAACCTTGTCTAGCGACCCAGTTTATAATGGATAACCAAAATCTGAAGTGATAACTTTTAGTTATTTAATTTTGGTTAGGTCATGGTAAATGCTTTAGCAGAACCAAACATTAATCCATTACTAGATCTGCGGAAAGCTTATGTTGCCATTCCATCGATTAGAATTTCAATCCCATTCCAAAAATTAGGCCTTTTCATCAACCTGTACACAAAAAATATTCACAAAAGATACAAACTTACTACTATTATCTACAACAAAAAAAGTAGACGGATTGCCAAGGGCAACAATCAAGGCTGCAGGAGCTAACGAATAAATTCTCAATCATGCTGCAAATCCGAGTCTCCGGCCATCATTTCAACAAAAATCTCAATTGAAAAAAAGGGCAGTAACCATTAGAAACAAGCGTTGTGGATGAAAAAGTCCTCACCCCTTTTCCAAAACCATGGCAAAAGGATACATAATAGAGCTGCTCCGGGGAAAATATTTTACACGACTATCCAGTTTCACGTTGTACATTTACAACACAAACACCGAGCTATGCTTGGAGTAGGGAGCAGAATAGCTTTACTCTAGCATCATTACACCAGGGAAGGCTGTCTATAGATAAAAACCCCAAAATCTCCCCATTGAACTGGCTCATACCACAAATTACCACATAACTTCAAGATGTCCTCAGTGCTAGAAGTGTTGAAATGCTTCAAGCATCTTCTTGGGCTGGATTTATTGGGAAATAACAACCATTGAAGGGTGTGTTAGAGTCATTCTAATAGGGGAAGCTAGGGACAAATCCTGAAGCTTCACACACACACACACACACACACACACACACAGAGAGAGAGAGAGAGAGAGAGAGAGAGAGAGAGAGAGACTTACTGCTCAAAATAAAACCCTGAAGCAAGCTCTGGGCTCTCTCAGCCTGGTCTGGAGTACCTGAGATTTGGATCGTCTTCTCTGTTGTCTCTGGTGTATCTTCAATGAGTTTAACACTGGCCCCGGACAGCTGTTTTGATTAACAATGATTTCTATAAACCGTTCTCAGTTAAACACTCGAAAGTAGAGGAGAAAGACTGGTATTATTATTTACTTTGTCCGATCTTTCGACATTCTATATTGAGCTATTTTTTAATTTCTTTCTAAAATAGTCTTATATAAATACAATTCATACAGTCTATCATTGTAGTCTGCAGACTTACCTCACTGATCTGGGCAAGTTTGTTTTTCGATTTTGTTATGAGTTTGGGAACTGCATGCTGTGGTATGACGACTTCCAGTATGCTCCTAGTGACAATCGGTACAGGGATTCTAGCAACAAAATGAAGATGACAGTGAATAGAAAAGCTAACGAGTATAATGCAGCTTCAAACATGGCAAATGAAGAAGGGATCAACTACCTGTTCAACCTGCTCGGCATATCTTCATGACGCTCACTTTCAGTCTTCACTGTTGCACTAACAGACCCCACAGAGTCCTACAAAAGAAGAGCCGATTCTTAAGATCCAGAGGCAAGGCTTGTTTTGAAACAGAAAAACTAGGGCATTTTGCTCGAATGAAGTTATGGCAGTTCAGCGGCAACGTCATTGGGTCCAAAAGTTAACTCCAAGTCTCCAGGATTTCTTGGGCAAGAGGATCAAATGAGGGCGTGTCCAAGCATCAGGCCTTCGTAAACTTAAATCTTAGGAATTTGGGATTAGATACGGGTACATGGACACGAAGTGAATACTTCCTATTGTTATAGATTATATTATTTCTAGAAAACATGCAATACACTACACGTACTGGAAATCTTGCGGGATTATGTTAAAAAAAAGTATGGAATTTCTATTCCTCATTAATGAAATGCTGCTTTTCTAGCTAATACGAGCCTTTTTTTTTTCTTTCAAACATCATAGAAACTAGAGTGTCTAAATTGGGTACATGTGCTGTGTACATAACTTGCACCTTACTCAAGCACCAAGTGTCCGACACCTGTGCTTGCATATATTTAGAAGAATTCATATAGTATAGATGGTGGATCCCCTGGTTCATAACAGAAACGAGGGTTTCCTAATCTACCTACCTTCGCTGGCTGCACTGCTGCCGTGGTGGGCACATTTTGATAGTTTGCAGGAGGAGGATCAATCTCAGTAGCAGCATAACGTTCACGAGCTAGAGTTACATTATTGGAAGAAGCTGCCTCCAGTCCCACTACGTTCCCCACAGGGTTTGATGCAAGCATAGGTGGTGGTAGCATATCCTTTGGAAAAAACTCCTGATATATGTAACTCCGCAGCCTTGACGTCACCTCAACAAGAGCCTCCCGAGATGCTCTTATCTCTCCTACAATCTGTAGATGAAAAGATGTTACTGATCAAAACTGAGAGAACTAAAAAATACTCGTGCCCTTCTTTGGCCACTACATGTAACCTAGGTTTCAAAATGTTTAACAATGGTTCGCTATAATCATGTCAACCAACAGATATTTTTGAAAATGGACAGAAATAATTCTAATTTGCAGAAGGAGATAACCGTTGCGCCAAGTGAAAACAAGTATTGACTTTGTACATCCACTCATATTCTTTAAATCTGTGTTTGAACTTTAAACTAAGGAGGTATCCTGTGTAAGCAAACAAAATAAGCTGATAAGGACAAACATCATCTCATGGTAAGGGATACTTCATTGCCTTATGTGTTTAGTACTATAATTGCAGGTTTCTCTTCTTAGGGATGAGTTAATGAAGAACTCCACGCATCACCAATTCTGTGATCTTCGCAAGTAAAACAAAACAAGACCCAACTATATGCTTAACACAAACTAATACCTGCTCCATCCAAGCACATGGGGATTGCCCTACGCTTGTGTGACGAAGCAAAGAGGTCACTTCAGCTCACCGTACCAGACTTGCTCATTGTCAAATGACCACAATCAGTTTTATTTTGTTTGTTTTAGGGTTGTAAAGGAGTGCTTTTTCATCTATACTTTTAGCAACAAACCTGTACAATCTCATCAGTCCCTGATACACAAACTGGAAGTTCTTCCCTGTGCAGGATCTGTATGTTTGCACCAGTTAATCTCCTTATCTCAGCTAATGATCCATCCCTTCCCTCTAAACATCCAATATCCTCTGATGGAACCACCAACCGAGTAGTAATGATATTTTCTTTTTCTGGAACAAGATCAACAATGCGAGTTTGGATGTGTAACAAAGCTTCTTGGGCAGGAAACAGCTCATCATCAGGGCCCTGGGAACATATGCAAACCAAAACATCCGTCAGATCGTACAACGATGCAGAATGACGAAAGGGGTCATTTGAGAAAGAAAATTAACAGTACTAGTTGTTATCATATTCTTATCGACTTATCATTTGAATATGATAGTATTGCTCGTACCAAAACAGACCCAAATGAAAAAGAAGAATACGATAAGATGTCTTCCCATTTTGAAAAGTTAACATCAACCTATGTAACATGGACTACTCTATAGGTATGGAAACAGACCCAAATGAAAAAGAAGAATACAATAAGATGTCTTCCCATTTTGAAAAATTAACATCAACCTATGTAACATGGCATGTCCATTAAACGTTAATATTTCTATGGCGGACACTCCTGAGAAACAACCCCGTGAAATGAAATGTGGGGACACGGTGGGTTGGCTCTTATAAAATCAACTTCAAAAACATTGAGCAAAATAGTGAAATGAATCATGATTACGTGTGAAGGGATTCAATGTCATTTCATAACGCATTCAATAGAAGCCCTAACCTAAGTATTTAGTGCTTACAATACCAGTATGAATAACTAACAAAATTTAAGAAACAATTCTTCCGTGTCACTCGCCATGTCCGTGTCCCCATTTTTGGGGAATTGTCATGTCTGTGCCGTGCTACATAGGGTAGATTTCAATAGCAAGTACCTCCTCAGATGAAATGATAATTATCTGTTCATTTGACCCAGCCACAGGATCAGCAACCTTAACATCCACGCCAATTTCATTTTGAAGCAACTCTATTATTCCATCTGACTCTCCAACAACACTGTCAACCTTGTCGATGGGGCAAAGTATCTGAAATACAAGCTCGTCGCCAGAAAATAACTGTGCATTGTCAGCTGAAGGATCAGCCCCAGATTCAATCTCATAGCCAGATGAATGGGTGTTATAGTTATTGCTTCTTCCACTGGTGAAACCGCCAGATGATCTTGGCCCAAAACCATCCGCAGATGTTCTACGTGGAGTGTTGTTCATGTGAGGGATAAAATCGTCATCCGGAGGAAAGAATCGCTCTGGTGACTGCAGTCGACCATGAAAATTAGTACGATCACGATGCTGGCTCTCCCTTAAGCGTGATGAAATAATTGATATAGCACTCTTCACAGCATGCATATCACCAACAACCTGTAAGAAAAACAAAACCACAAAAACACCACAAGGCATTTTCACATATGCTACTGGTTTACATGTATAAACGTATATACTTACTCATATGACCTTGAAATAAAAAATGTATGAGGAACTACTATCGATGCAAAAGCTATATATAAAAGCTCAACAAAATGAGTGCATATACAATGTAAAATGGTAATTAATTTTTGCCTTGGTTGAACTGATGGACAACTCGAACTAAAGTTAACAAAATCTCAAGCTTTCCAAGAGTAATTGCTAGTCATAAACCTTCACGTCCAAACAGTCTACCCAAATTAAAAGAGGCCGTTGCTTTGCTCCAGTATCTATCATTCCTGCCCTTCTCAATTGGGCTTGCTCAAATCATTCCACAAGATCCCTTCAACAAGGGCATTCCCTAAACTGCTTTCCTAGTCAACCAAGGGCATTCTAGGTCAGCAACAGTATGCTGTAACAGATTCCTTGACTGAAACTTCTCCTACGTAACCCTGAACTTGGCATTTACAAGTGACACTGATATTGAATACAAATCATGCATGAAGCAAATGCACTGTGACTTGAATTGAGTAAACATAATTTTTTTTCTATGCACCGTGGATAAAGAAAAAAACGCGCGCAAAAAGTGAATTAGTATTCAGATGGGTTCTCCATGACCTCTAGGTGACACTTTCCGAGCACATATTTGGCTACGTAGACACCGAGAATCATGGATATATGGTTGACGTCACAGGGCTCATGCCTAGCTTGGACATACTTGGGGAGTAATTGCAGAACACCTATAAAAGCCTAAGGGTACACCCTAAGAAGGTACGTCATTTCCAGATTCCAGATCCGTACTCTTGCAGCCTTGCCTTTCTCCTCTCCCATTGTCTAATTAGGGACTGGAGTGCCCTCCGGTTGAATCCAACCGGACGACAAAAACGGTTCTTGTTTTGCAGACTAGCTTGAGGGAGACGAAGGCTACTCAATTCGGATCCAACCCAAGTAGCACCGAAGGAATCACCACCCCACGTAAACCTTTTCAAAATGAAGAAGTTGACAACAAACTTTCAAACAATCCAAACCCAGGGTGATTTTTTGCAGAGATTTAGACGCGTGAGAAATACGAATCTCCTCTAGTGACTTTTGTTTGTAGTTCATTTATACAAAATCGTGAGTGCTGGAGACTAAACATGCAATCGAGAAGAGAAATTGAGCTGAAAATACTATCAAGACTCAGGGCGAACAATAATGAGAGCTCTTCCGAAAACGCAAATTTAAGATACAAAAAAGGTCCAAGACCACATTTTTAGCCTCAATCAGAGCAAGATAAAACCATATCATAGCTCATTTCTACACCAGCGATTCAAGTAGATTTATCAATGAGATAATGTGACAATTATAAGAATGCAGCGTCAAATGCACATTTGGAGATAACATAGAGTCCAGCAGAACAGAGCCAGATCTCAATCCCCCAGGAACTCAAATCAATTTAAGGCTTTTACTTTAATCATAAACTTGTTTTCCAGTCTTCATTGAGTTCAAAACCGCAAATCCCCAATAAAATACTTCAGATAAGAGACCAAAAAACCTGAACAATTTCCTCCGAAAGGGCGACACATCGAGGGAGAGAGTGATCCCTAGGCAAAATCCTAATGTGAGTCTTAGTCTCCATCCTCATTTGCTCAATAATCTTCCCTCCTTTCCCCAACAAGCTCCCCACATGCATCCTCGACACCACCAGCCTCGTCGCAACCCTACTCCCTCCGCCCCGCCCGTAATCCACATCATCCTCCCCCCCAACATACCCACCCGCATCACTCTCAAGTATCCTTTCATGAATCAAAAACAACGCCTCCTGGGCCGGCGAGAACGACGGCATTCTCCCCTCGGGGTCCCGCCGCCTCGTGTCCGATATCTCAATGATTCTCTCCTCATCCCCAGGTATCAACTCATGAACATTGATCCAAGCCCCAGTGTGTTGCCTAATGGCCTTAATTATGCTCCCCGATTTCCCTATCACGCCGCCCGCCTTCACATCGTGGCAGAGGATACGGTAACTGGTCGTGACCATGAGAGAAGGATCCTGTACTTTCCGACCGCCGCCGCCGCCGCCGTGTGGGGAGGAGGAAGGGCGGCGGTGGTGGTAGTGGTGGTTGCTGTGAGTGCTGCTGTTGTAGCGTTGTTTGGTACTACGGGGTAGGGTTTCGGAATCGTAGTCTTGATCGTAGTAGTACCTCTTGGATCTTGATCGGTCCATAAATGTGAGTAGTAGTATCTATCAAATGTGCTTCAAAATCTTGGAAATCCAAAATTAGGTTTTTTGCTCGGGAGAGGTGTTCTTTAATGTCCTTTATAGAGGGTTTCCGTTGTCTGATTGTTCGTTGCTCGGGAGATTTGAGAGAGTTCAAACCCTAAATTGGGAGAATGAGCTCCGCAGCAGGAGAGTCGCAGGTTTGAGCTTCGTGCAAACTGTGAACAAAAGCACACTGATTACTGCTCTCTCTCTCCTCTCTCTCTCTCTAAACATGTTTACGGGGGAGGTGATGTGGCGAAGGTAGACTTTACCAAATCAAAAGTACAATTAACGAGTCTAACACGTCGGCTTTATGATTGGTTTTATTTTGTTTTAGAGAACGACGTCGTTGCAGGTCAGGTTTTAGTTTTGTGCAGGTTTTGGGGCGTGATTTTAGTCACCTCAGTCCCTCGCTAAAAACACGAGTGTGAACATTACCATCACTCTGATTGATAGAAAATGTATGAGATCCACCACAAACTAACTTTATTATTATCAAAAAGTGTATTGATTCCGTGAATCCCACATTTTTTCTTTTCTTATTTAGTGAAGGAGAACAAAATTGCACTTTAATTTTTTTATTAGGAGGTTTTTGTTCGCGGAGTATACTTGAGGCCCTAAAAGGGGAAGCTGGTAGTATTATGGTCGTATTAACTGAGAAAGAGAGTTGAGTTCGATTTTACCCCTGCTCCCCTCGCTGCCGCCGCGCCCACTTCGTGTCCTTAACCCACCATCACCACTACAAGATTCTGGTCCAGGTACTGTGGTAGTAGCAAGGCGGTGTTCGGAAGAAGAAGCTGCTAAGATTTAACGATTC
The DNA here is from genome assembly GCA_016920895.1 of Vaccinium myrtillus. Taxonomy (NCBI): domain Eukaryota; kingdom Viridiplantae; phylum Streptophyta; class Magnoliopsida; order Ericales; family Ericaceae; genus Vaccinium; species Vaccinium myrtillus. The sequence goes on from CM029279.1 coordinate 34,420,135, forward strand.
TCTACTAGGAAGAAGAACAGATCAAGCGCATTTGATTCTGGGTCTCTCTTAGCAGAGCTGTCGATTAGGAAGCAGAAGAAGCAGATGTTTACCACACCAGGGTATTTTAGTAAGATAAAGAATTGGTAGGTGAGAAACCACTCTCTCCCGTTTTGTCTATCCAAATAAGATGGTGAGAGATCACAATCTTTTCTTTTCTTTTCCAATTATTAAGTGAAACCATACTTTTTTCTTTTCTATTCTCACTTGTGAAGCCAAAGAGGCTGTTAGGATTTGGGCAATTTAAATGGAAACATAAATCTGAGGCTGAGTTGTGTGTGTCAATACAAATTCCCTCATAGAATACTAATGAGTTGAGACTTCCTTCTTGTTAGTGCAAGAATATTAGGGCATGATTCTCCAGTAATCTTACTAGTATAAGAACTAGTGTAAGAATTTGTACAATTGGATGACATTTTTTATTTTTTGGATTTCAAAGGTGTAATTAGTTTGATGCTAACTTGGGTTTGAGATTTGCAGTACAATTTGCGGTACAATTAACTGTGATGGGCTGTGTAGTTGTTTTTTGTTATAGGAAAAAGATGCAATGAGAGAAAGGAAAGATGGGAAAATATCGATTGGCTTATTTTGTGTTATATATTTTGCAGCAGCTCTCTTCCTTGAACTCTTTCTTTATATATGACAATTAAACTTTGTTTGTTATAATGAGGAAAAATAACACCCAAATTTGTACACAAATTCAACTGAATAAGTACTCCCATAGAATTACCACAATGAAACCAAAAATAGGGCTTTTAGTACTTTCTAGTCAGTATCTCTCCGCGACACTGTCTGTTATTTAGTTGAGGCCATAGAGCTGGCAGGGTGAATCGATTCAGGGGGGAGTGCTGCCGCCATCTGCAGGTGGATTACCTTTCCCGGGATCATGCTTGGGGTTACTTCCTGGTCCTTCATAGTCCAACACCATATCAACACCCACCAAGAGCTTCCTTGAAATCAATTGGATACCTCCTCCCTTCACCATCCAACATGCAAATGATTAGCCAAAAAGAAAAAAAGTATAATCCAAGCTATATGTAGAAGAAATCACAAAAAAACTCTAAGATCGGTATTTGGAAGAGAAAAACTTGTGTGCCGAACACATACCGCCACGTGGTATCCGTCGGCGCACCCGAGCCGTCCAAACATGTTTTGGACAGCCCAGATTTAAAAATGGCATTTTTTGTAAATTTTGGGGACAAATTTACCCCATCAAATTTGAGCCATACAAGTTTTCTCGGATTTGGAAAACAAACACCAATGTGAGTATTTGTTCGCCATACAAGTTTTTCTCTATTTGGAAAACAAACACCAATGTGAGTATTTATTCGTTACTGTCCTTGTAGCTGACATATCTGTATATACATGTACCAAATTACTTACCTTGTGAAGAGAGTCCGTAACGCCCAAGTTTGCATTGTCGCCAAAGGCTTCTATCATGCCTAGAGAAGAAAATGAAAACCAAACTAATTACGATCGGCTCTTTTTCTTTGGATTGTACATAGATGATCTGAAAGAACGTTCTTATATGTTGATCGTCTGATTATCCAACGCGCAACCAGACGTTCTTCTTAATCCACACTTGGAAACGACCGAACGAAAAAACAACATCAAAATTAGGAAATATATCTAAACTGAGAAAGTAGCTCACCTGAAGATAAGCAAATGAACAGTAAGAGGAAAACCAGAGGATAAGTCTTGATCCTAAGAGCCATAGCTGACCTGAGTGGGAAGTTAGAACGTGGAGATGCTGCATTTATGCTTAAGGTGTGAAGGAAAAAGCCAATAAGAACTGGTGTGAAGGTGCCTGGTCCAATTACTATGCATTAATGAACGTGATCTGATTTCCTGTTTATTACGTGCATATTTGGTAACTGACTAATTGGTGTTTTTGTTTTTGTTACTCCTTATTACGTGAATATTTGGTGCTTTGACTTGCTACTTATGTTTTTTTTTATCGGCAAAAGAAACTTTATTAATCTTTGAAAACACATTACAAAAAAGATTAAAGGGAAACGACTTGTTGCTTATGTTAGAATGTGGATGCATTTATGCTTGAGGTGTGAAGGAAAAAGCCAATAAGAACTGGTGTGAAGGTGTCTGGTCCAATTACTATGCATTAATGAACGTGATCTGACTTCCTGTTTTATTACGTGAATATTTGGTAACTGACTAATTGGTGTTTTTGTTTTTGTTACTCCTTATTACGTGAATATTTGGTGCATTGACTTGCTGCTTATGTTTTTTTTATCGGCAAAAGAAACTTTATTAATCTTTGAAAACACATTACAAAGATTAAAGAGAAACCTAAGCATCACAACGGAAAACGAGCATCCCAACTAGGTTGACACCCTCGCAACTGACTTGCTGCTTATGTTTTGATTCGGTCGATGCACACCACAATTCACTTGCCTTCTATAAAAAAGGGAACGTGATGGCTGGTAGGATTGGGTTGGTTTTTGTTGGTGTAGTAACGCTATAACACCATGTGGTAAAAAAAAAGAAAAAGGAACTTCAAAATTGAGATAAGTGGACAATTCGCAGTCTGATCAAATATTAAGCATCCCCTATGACGTTATTTTTACAAGAAGTTCCAAAAACACAAAAATAATTCAAAACAAATCTAAAGAAAAAAAAAGAGCATGGTGCAAATTTAGACATGATCGTTCTTTGTTATCTTTGCTGCTCCAATATTCATGTCAGTATTTGCATCCTCCGTAGCCTGGAAAATTTACAAGAAGAAACCCTAGTCAATCTCAAACAGAATAGCTAATGGACAGTGTTAGGCAAAAAACATTGAGCAAATTTCAACAGGCAGCATACTTGGATCAATACTGGTGATGGCTCCAGTCTGCTCGAAATCGCAGTCGAAATCATTCCTTCCCATTGCTTGGTAATATGCATTCATGGCATAGGCCGCATGCGATCCAACGGTGTTAGGGTAAAAGCAATCACCCCCTGCTTGTATAGCTCTGCAGTATTCCCAATCCAACCCACATACGTAGTCTATATTCCGCTGCAACGCGTCCTGCTCAGCTCCTGATTTTGGAACACACCACCGTTTTCCCTTGGCTGCTGGAACTGGACCTGCTGCTGGCGCAACCACCGGAGTTGGGTTCGAGGGAAATTCCGAATTAACCTGACAAAGCAAATTTCACAAACTAAATCAACCACGTCTATACAAGGGGTGTTTGTTGCACCATTTTAGCTGCACTTAATGATTTTTTTAGGTCAATTTTGTCTCAGAAAACTGTGTCAACTTATTTGCTTTGCGCTCCTTATTAGCAAAACACAACTAAAAAAGCTGGAAAAAAAAATAATATTTCAGAAAATCTAATTGTCACAGCAAACTTTATGGTAAAAAGATGAAACTTCTCAAATATTAAAATTTTTTCTTTTTTTTTTCATTTGGTAACTTGAAGCTCACAAAAACTCAAACTGTTCTCGGTTTCTAAGTTGTTTTTCACCTAGCAAAAAGCAAAAGTAAAAGTAAATAGGTTGACACACACACCTTTGAAGCCAAAAAAATTGACACATTGTTGCTAAAATGCCGCAATAAACACCCCCACGACCATCAACAAAAATGTAGTACGGTGGTTGACGGCAGCGGAAGCAACTACCCTTTGCCTCATAATCCCGACATCGTAAACAGGTTTCATGTCGGGCTGAAAAAGCCCGAAATTCCTCTCACATGTTGGTCCTGGTTTAAGATCTTCATTAAACAGCGCAAAAATGAACGTCTCAAACGTCCTGTTTGGCATTAAAGGCGTGCCTAAACCAGACGTAACATGCTGGATTAATTTAGAGTTGAATTCAGCTGCACTATCCACATCAACGCCAACTTGACCCGGATCACCTTGCGACGGCCACCCTGTTTCGGCTATAACGATCTCGACATCAGGAAAATCGAGGAGTTTCATTGCTGAGAAGACAGCGTCTAATTGCCCATCTAACATGTTTGTGTAAGTCTGTTGAGACGTTTCGTCGAACACCCCCGGGTTAGGCCGAAACAATGCATAGTCGAGAGTGTTTTCGGAGCTACCGAAAAAGGGATATGGGTTGATCATGAATGAAGAGTTTGTGGCTCTTAGGAAGCTGAGTATTGGCTTGATCACATGGATGTCGTACCTGATGGGGATTTAGCGCAAGATCACCATTATAAGCACAAAATCATGCATATATCAATAGAAGAAAGACCTTTTTTTCACTTAAATTTTGAAACTTAAACTTCCAATCATACCCTTGCCGGAATTTTCCAGCTGACGGTGGCGTTGAAGCGGAAAGAATGCTGAGGGAATGTGGGGTTGAGACTTTAATCCGGCGATCGAGCGACTCTCCGACAAGAGCCGAGTGGAGGGTTTGCATGGCAGGCACAAGGTTTACTATTAGCAATTTGTTTGCCGTGGATATCACTTCGTTCCCCACCAAGACTCGGACTATATTCACGGCTGGGACGTGAGAGGCGATGTTGGTTTGCACCCATTGCTGAGCTAAAGAAAGATTGGTGATGAGTGGAATTTGTTCGTTGGGTATACTGATTGTAAGGGCGATTCCTGTGTGAGCAAAGGCTTGGATTATATCCGGGTTGGCGTCGAAGAGCCTCACGCGGTTGATGATGGTGGATTCTAGGAGGAAATGTGCGACTTGGGATGGCGGTGGTAGGTTGTCTGCCACCGTGCCGTAGTTCACCCCGACTGTTGCTTCCACTTCTGAGACAAGAGAATAGCATCATTCTATTCAGTTTTCTTTTACAGCACAGACCATATTTTTGTGACTACGTTTCGGATAGCAGGTGACTTGTGTTTATGAATTGGTGAAACGGGACTCGCCTGTCATGTGTTTTACCAATGCATGAATCACATTCACGCGGTATCCAAAACATGGTCACCAAATGAGGTTACTGTAGCATTACTCACAAAAAAAACTATTCTCTTGTAAAACATGATGACTTGACATACCGTGACATTTTAGCAAATTTCAATTATATGATGGACTTCCTCATAAATGAAAAGCGTTCATGCAAGAGCAAAATGGAAGAAGTACAAAATGATACCACCGCAGACTGCTATTTTAGCAAATTCAAGCTAACGTATGTGCTTGGAAATGCTGATGCTCTGGTTTAATGTTGTTTTGGCATAACGTTTTCGTTTTGTCATCGTTAGACCAAAAGCATTAGAGATCAAAGGACGAGTGTTTATGGCCAATTTTTGGCGATGCCAGACTTACTGTCAAATTTAGGACATCGATACAAGATGTACCTTGAATAAGTGTTGAAGTGAGGAGAAGTGTAATTGCTGCACTGATAATGGAAGCAACATTGACATTGTTAGTCTTCATGGCGGTGGGGGTGAGTCGGCGAATGATTCCTGGCTGCCCCTTGATGAAGAAGAATACCACAGGATATGGTGAATGATTCTTGGCTGCACCTTGATGAAGAAGAATACCCCTGAAAATTCCTTACTTTGTGCGAGGGAAACGTAAAAGGCTTGGAGTGCATGGTGAGGAAGGTTTAGATTTGGGCCTTTTTCAAGTTTTGGCTTTTTCTTTGAATCTGTTCTTTGGAGGGTTCTTTATCTTGCCATAAACAAATGCAGCTGATCAAACATTTGGTATCCACTATAGACTGCTTTCTCCGCTCCTTTATTTATTCGTGTTGTTTTGACGTTGACTGTATAACTTGAACAGATGAACACCTTCTGCAATAAACCCACACATTAATGGAGTCGACTGTATAACTTGAACAGATGAACACCTTCTGCAATAAACCCACACATTAATGGAGTCGACTGCATGTTGAACACGATGTACCATATTCAACCCTTGCATATAGTCAAGGTGACTGCAAGTAATTGAGATAAAAACTCGTTGTATTGACGTAATTTGTTGATGCAACTGACCCCAAGATTCTGCAAACAAGATTGTTATTTACCCAAAAGATTCTGCAAACAAGCCCACTGTACAGTTTTACTAAAAGTAATGTTCTGTGTACAGAGAGAACATAATCAGCGAAAACCTTACAAAAATACGGTACAAAACAGAGAAGGCCAAAACCAATCTCAATTTCCCTTGGCTATATTCAGTATAATTTCAGCAAACTCTTGCAATAAAATAGCAGCCTACATCTTTTGTTGTTTAGGAAGTGCAACAGTTTATCGGCATCCCAGTTCAGCTCTTCCGTCAGGACTGATTGTAGCGTTTAAACAGAGTTTTTTAAGGTCATCGTAGCCTATGATGGTGTCCTCAAACACAGCATCTTCAAGTTGAGCTTCATTAAATGTGGAACCTGACAGTACAGTGTTCCTAAACACGGCTCCTTGGAGGTTAGCTTTCTCGAAATTAACCCGATCCAAAACAGCATTTGAGAAGTCTACACCTGCAAAAAAAATTACACGGTTATACCAATTGATGATACAGAACTCACAGTAAAGTAAACTCCCACAAACAAAACAGGCATTTCAGCAATTCATCTTTGGTTTGCTTCTGGATTTAAATACAATAGTCAGAAGAGCATAATTATGGGTCTGCTCTAAACATGAAATGTCTAACAACGGGTAATAACAACAGGGACTCAAAGATATACATGCCTACCTGCAATTAAAGAAATTAGAGCAGGACCCAATGATAAAATTGTCAGGAAAAGCTTTTCTTTGTTAGGCATCTAATTGGATGCGCATTAAGCTTTGTTATCGTGAATCATCAAAACTTGTTGGAACAAACGGCAAAAGGCAAAGGAAAGTCTCCTGAGGCTGGGCAGATTTTCGATCCATGGAGGGATTTGTGGAGCTAAAAAAACGGAGAGGGAAATTGTGAAGCTACTAAATTTTGTAAAGTTTTCCTTTACTTTTCTTTTTGTTCTGCAAATCCATCCACATGTTCAAGATGAAGAAAGATTAAAACACGTCCACAGATAATCATAATGGTCTAAGCCAGCGGAATTCTAAAGTAGGAAAAGAAAAATAAAACAGAAAAACGGAAAATACAGGAACTCACCCTTGAAGCTAGCTTTAGCAGCATAAGCCTTTGACATTACAACTTCCGTCATGTCCGCACCATCAAACTTGGCCTCTGACATGAGTGCTGCAGAAAGAGACTTCCCCTTGAGATTGGATTTGTCATTCGTATAATCACAAAAGCGGAGATCAATTGCCTTGTCATAAACACCATTCGCTTGACCTATTGTGTTACCAACAAATGCACGCTCACATCTGTTGGGTTCATTTGATAGAGGAGGGAGCCTGACCTGCAAGGCAAACTCTCAATTTATTCTCTCATCTAATCATAAAACCAAAACCTATTCCTACTGTTAGTAATGAGTAACCATAATGGAAAACTACCCACGTTTACTGAAAAAACGATGAAAAACATTCAAAATTTAGGGACAACGCCAAAGTTGTTCCACAGGGATCCTGACCATCTGGTTAATCTAGTAGCTCTGGATGCCTGAGGGTGGTGTAGAAAAATACAAAGTTCAGGCAGGAAGCCGCAAAAAAGTAGGTGGCACCATCAGAATATTGATAAGATAATTTGCAACTAATGTATAATTGGCTTTGACAGAATATAAGAAGCTGTTCCATATATGGTTCAAGAACTTCCAAATAGCTCTCGACCATTCTTCACTCCACACTAAGCGAGAGCCTTTCTACTTCTTGACTGGTTCATTGGAAGTTAGGTCACACTAGAATGGATTACTCCACAGTAGCACAACCCGACGACTTTTGCTACATTTAATCGGAACAGGGAACTGGAGGTAGCCTTTTGCTGTTGTTAAGTCATGGACTGGTTTCTTCACCCTTTATTGATGTGCTTTCGTCCAAATATCCTTTCTATCAAATTAAACCCGGAAGGAAGGAAAGAGATTGATAGACCATAGTAGCATTAAATTGCAGTGACATGCAAAATGAGGTGATTAGATTTCGATGGGGACCGACGGGCAGAGGCAATAGGATACATGCCAAACATCACAGAATGATTGATTAGTGACAATCTCTTACACAACACTAAGATTACACCACACTAAGATGACAATATACGGCATTCTATGAATTGTAGAATGTAGATTTTAAAGGTGATTACACAGATCCCTAAACAAAGTTTAAAAATGCTATAAGCCGAACAAAGGACTCATATTGGACGAGTTCCGGGGCTAATAGTTTGTAACAGAAGTTGCAACCGGTCAAAACACAGAAGAGATTCCGCTGAACCTAAACTCTTCGCTCAAATAGATGTGGATTTAAAATGCAGAGATTTCCTTTTGCTTTTAAGTGGCGTAGCTACAGATAAGTTAGTGAAACTAGAGTGGATGATAAATTAGAGGTGGAAGAGATGCATTTTGTAGGGACCCTTGTCTTGTACAGCTAAAATCTCCACCGTGAAGGATTTCAAATCACTTTGTTAAAGCATCCAACTCAAAACAAATTGGAAATGAGTGGAGAGGCCGCCCAGGCTCATATACTAGTTTCGGAGATTGTAATTAACTATTGTGGGACAAGCTCTAACACTCCCCGCATGTGCAACTCCTGGCCCACACATGGAGACATAAACAAATGATCCATAACATTGGAATCATAATGATAGGTGCCGAAATATGTATCTTGTTTAGTCGATTTTGTATTTGCAGGACATTGGGATTTGTTGCCATGTTCGCGGAATAAATTGGGAGTTTTAACCAAATCAAGGGTCAAAGTGCAAGTTACCTAAAGTTCAGGGTCCAGCTCGTGGCATGTTCTGAAGTCCAGGGAAAGGAGTGCAATAACTCAACATTAGCCATATTATGGTCTGGGAGGAACGTGAGTTGGGGCTCAAGAAAAAGGATATTGGACGTGGACTTCGCGGGGCCTAAGGGTTGACTTTGAAAAAGACTCTGGCCTTTCTATCAACAAAAATGATAGATACACTCCCTCCCCAACCACTCCCTACCACTCTCTCTCTCACATGTGGCAGGTCCCACCATGGGTCCCACATGTGATGGGTCCCACCACATGTGAGAGGGGGAGTGGTAGGGAGTGGTTGAGAGGGAGTGTATGTATCATCATTGTTCTATCAATTGGTATAAATAGGCAGAGGGTTTTCATAACTAGGGACTCGACGCATAAGAGAGGCGAGAGACTTCGCCTAGTGGCCGGCTAAACCCCTCATCTAGGGGGAAGATGAAGCACCGTATCAAGTAATTTTGTTTATGTGTAGGCTTACGTTTTCTATTTCGAATAAGTTCTTTAACTAAAAACCCAGTTCATTACGATCGAATGGAATGATTTTTATGCTTTCAATCTATTATGTATTTGTTTGCGCGATCTCAAATACATAGTTAATCAACAGTTTTCTTTGCTTGTGCTTGGGTAACTGAGATGGATTATGCTCGTAAGACGGATCATGCCACTGGACAGTCCGTGAAAGAGACGGGTTGTGCTACCGAGACGGTCCGTGCTATGGGATAGTCCATGCCTGTTAACAACTCAATTATTTTCTTGAAAAATTGTGATTCGAATAGAAATCCTATCCTATGCATAACCTAGTTACATGGTCGGGGTGGATTCGAAACCCTAGACTCTCTCTCCAAACAGTTTCACCTTGTTTAATTGCTGCTTTCTTTAGTTTAATTATTTTTTAAAAATCTATCACTCAAACCAAATCTCATTTTAATGAATTAAATTGAAACCAATCGAAACTAGCGTAATTTAGCCAATCTGTTCCTGCGGATCAACCTTGAACTTAACCGCTATTCTATGGAATAAGGGTTAATTCCTTGTTATTATAAATCTATTTTTGGTACGGTATGAGTCGTATGACACAATCACATAACGAAACAAGGTGCAATCAATAAAGTGAGTCTTGAGCAAAAGCCTTCTAAAGCCTAGCTCTGATATCACGCTGAAGCATCCAACTCAAAAATCAATTGGCAATGAGTGGAGAGACCGCCCAGACTCATACTAGTTTTGGAGGCAATAGTTAACCCCTGTGGAACAAGCGCTAACACACTCCTACTTAATAGTTATTCAAGATTAATTATAAAGCTCCCAAACTCAATGCCGACATCCATATGAAACCTACTAAATCTAAATTTGAGGTACTCCCATAAAATAATAACATCAAATCCCTCCGTTTCGGGTTCACTTCTATCCAAATTGAATGGGTAAGGTAAGAAAGAACGTAATTGGAGTTCAGTCATAACCTGATTAGCAGCAAATACAGGGGAGGCAGTAGTCACGGCCCAAGCAGCAAGAATGCCACAAGCCACATTCCTCATTTCCCTGAAAGTAGCTGAACTTCCCTCTGGTTTCCCCCCATCCCTAAAAGCTGTTACCGCACACAAGAAATTTACTCCAGTTATCATTAATTATTAGCTCAAGGTTGCCTTCATTACTAGATATATTGCTAAAGTCAATCAAATTCGGAATTTGGGCAAACGCTGAAGGGAATATTAAAACTAAATATACAAAAATCTTCTCTTTCATCTCCGCAAAAAGTTCCATAACATAATTCAACAGCTTAAACAAACCCGCAGGTTGGACTCTCGACCTTAATTTCAAAATCCGGAGTTAAAGTTGAATTGCGCATAAACTAGCCCAGACACCCGGTTCAAAAAAACAGAAACATTGAAATCCATTATGGTACTATATGTAAAGCAAGGGATTTCGTGAAGGGAAGTGGCATTATATTACCGGAGCAACTGATTCGGATCGGCGGCTGAACACTTGAGTGGTGGTGTGAATGTTGTCGCTGAGATACAACGTTTTGACAACGAGGGAAGGTAAAGGTCGCCATTTTCTATTGTCTCTGTGTGCGTCTTTCTCTCTGTCCATTCAATTTATCAGTAATACTAGTTCGATATACTCCGTTTTTCATTTTTTGTGACTTATCCATCCATGGCTGGCAAGACACGTCGGATACGGTGACGTTTCCTTTACACGAATCCTTTGGCCAAAAAATCCAAAACGGATTATTGATGTTTTCATTTTATCTTTAAGTAAAAAAAAGTTTGAATAAGGACAAAATAAAAGAATCAATAATCCGTTTTTGGTTTTTTTCCCAAAGGAGCCTGAAGGGAGAGATTTTTCAGTACCGAGCGGGCACCATCCTACGTCGTGTCCAAGCGGATATCTTGCCCGTTTAATTGTCTAAAAATGTTTTGGACAGTCCAAATATAAAGAGAGAAATAAGAGAGGGAGTAGGAGAAATCTAGGCTGTCCAAAACACTTTGGATGGTCAAGATTGCCACTCGGCACCACGTGATGAACTCACTTGGCATTGAAATTTTTTTAGATTTTTACTTCTAAGTCTAGAAAAGAGGCATCTAATTACCACTATAGTTAGTCACTTTTTTAAAATTATCATTAAGGTAAAACACTCTTTTTTAGAGTTTAGACACTAAGGGTATCATACGGTTTCCTAGGGTTTTAAAAATTTAGGTGCTTTCGTATGGTTTTAAGGTTTAGACACTTTCATTAGGGTACCCTAGGGTTTAGGTTTTGGCACTTTCATAGGGTACCCTAGGGTTTAGGTTCAAGGTGTACTTTCCTATTATAGAGTTTTAGGGGATGTTCCACTAACCCATTTTTTTGAAAAAAACTGATTTTCACGGTTTTTTATGTGATGTGTTGTGAGAGAATGACTTGTCTCGGTGTTTGGAAAAAAAAGTTTTTTGTTAGTGGAACACCCCTTAGTGTTTTAAGCACTCTTATAGGGTACCCTAGGGTTTTAGACACTTTCATAAGGTACTCTAGGATTTAGGCACTTTCATATGGTATCCTAGAGTTTAGGTTTTAAGGTGCACTTTCCTATTATAGAGTTTTAGTGGTTTAGGAATTTTCATAGGTTACCTTAGGAGTTAAGCACGGTTAAGGGATTTGAGAAGAGAGAGGTTGTGCGCATGTGAGGTGAGTAGAGAGAGAGAGAGAGCGTGCGCACAAAGAGTTCCAGAAAATGTGGCTGTAAGGTTAGACTTTTGGGAAATATATTTGGGTATTTCAAGTTGGGCCTATTCAATGAAAAAGTTGGGCTTTTTTGCTTTTTGGGCTTGGTTAGTCTGACCTACCCATTGTCTGTCCAAAATTTATTACTAAAATAAGTTCAAAAGAAGTGAAAACATTTTTCCCATCGCCGGCGGAGATAAATGTTTCCTCCAAATCAATCGCAGCAATCCAGTGTAATAGTACACAATCATGCGGACCGCTGTGATTGATTTGGAGGAAACAATTATTTCCGCCGCCGGCAGAAATAATTTAATTTCGATGGAGAGTACTGTAGTAGGTCTTGGGCTTATGAATTCCAAACAAACGTTGGCACTGGGCCGACCTAATTTCCTTTCTAGACCGGCCCGTAATTGCCTCTTTCCTTTGTCCAGTCCAACGGCCTCCAGCAGAAAATTAAAAACCATTCCATCATTGTCTTTGACTTTCTCTCTCCGGCCGCTTCGCCCTCTCTCTCTCTCTCAAAAAAAAAAAAAAATTCCTTGACCAGACCTTGTACGATTCTACCGAAGAAGAAATGGAGAACTCAGGCGGCGTCATGAACGAGAAGATCGACGGCTGGGCAAGCTGGTTGGGCATGAGCGTCGCCTCTGCTTTCTTCGCATCGCTCGAACGCTGCTCTTGCGTTAACCTAACAACTGCCGATTCCGACGACGAGAACGAAGAAGAGGCCAAAGATCGCCCTCTCATGTTCACCAACCACCAAAACGACGTCGATAGCGCGAAGAATCCTTCATCCGTTGACGATCTCCCCGTCTGATCCCTCGCACCTTCTTCTTTTGGTACATCCTCTATGCCAAATCGGAAAAAAGCGTGGCTTTTGTGATTAGTAATTAGAAAAAGGGGGAATTCAAGAAATTGTGGTGCTGTCTTTCTTGATCGTTTGACTTTTTTATTTTACTGTCTGGTGTTTGATGGGGATTTGAATTTGTTTTTATTCGTCATTTCATTGCGCCTCTGAATTGGGTTGTTTGTTTGTGTCTGGTGTTGTTTTTTCTTCATCATGTTTCCCACTTGTAAATTTCCTGTCCGAAAAAATGAGAAATTTTCACGTTGATGAGTTGTATGATCTGGTTGGCAATTTTGTTAGCAATGGGATCTTTGATTAAGATAATAAAAAGGAAAGGTTATCCTAGATATCAATGTTCTATATGAGTAAGGGGGGGTATAGGGATATCTTTGTTTAGGAATCACGATCATTCGGGGGAAAAATAGGAATTGTGTTGGCGAGTGGTGAAGTAGCAGCTATTGATATTTAGCTATCAATTGAGGAAGGAAGAATGAGGCCACCAGACAAAGATTATATGTCACCATGCCATCAAAGCCATGCAAACAATCATATTTTCCTTTTTGCCAGCATCGTTAGTTTTGTTGGTAAGTTTTATCATTTTTAGTTTCCTAGTTGTGAGGCTTGTCATTCAGAGGCGTTTGGTTGAAAAGTCTGCTTCTAAGCTTTTCACCACGTTCCCTTGAACAGTTGCATGTCATTAAGTTGGCTATCTATAAGTTACATGTCTCGGTGTTGTTTGAGTGGCCATATGCAAGGCATAGGCACTTGGATTGAAAGTCTGTGTGCGCCGTAGTTGTTAAGGGCGAGAGGGCCCTGAGGTGCGGAGTTTTGTTGGGGTCTTGGCGGGAGGCGCAAGGCTAGGAGCCCCCTTTTTGAAGCAAGGCGCACCTAGACGGGAAAAAAAATAGGAAAAATAGCATACACATATAATTGAAGTAATAAACACTTAGGCATTGGATTTTAGAAATACCCATTTATTTCAAGTTTCTCGGAACAAGAACAACAAACCCAAATCATAGGTTTGACTGCAAAGCTAAAGAACATTTCCCCTTAGGTTTCTGTTAAACATGGTAAATTATGTGTGTGTGTGTGTGTGTAGAGAGAGAGAGAGAGAGAGAGAGAGAGAGAGAGAGAGAGAGAGAGAGAGAGAGAGAGAGAGAGAATACCTCTAGTAATCGACTAGAGATGATAGACTGGAGAGAAGAGAGAGATCAACTGAGAGATGATGGGTGAGAGAGATCGAGAGGTTGACTCGAGACTGGAGATGTCGGCTAATGATATGAGATCAACTAATAACAATGTTCTAAAAACCGCTAGGTCAGCCGCCTAGTGCCTAGGTGGGGACTAGTCGACCAACTTTTAGAACACTGCCAATGAGAGATGAAAGAGTGAAGGTAATAACTTAAACTTGCTTGATCCTAAGGCTATGATTAAAAGTGAAAGAGGTGCACCTTCTTCTCGTTTGCGCCTTCCTCGCCTTTCTTGCCTAGGTGCGCCTTGGCTGCACTTCATTGAAGGCTCCTCGCCTTGGCTCAGTAAAGGCGCAACCCCTGCGCCTCGCTCCTATGTGCAACTTTGATAACTATGATGTGCATGCCACTTGTCCCCTTAATTTTCACTTCTACTGTAATTAGCTCCTTCTCAATTCACCGTGAAGTGGTCTTGGTTATCCTGTTTGGACTCATTTCTAATAGCTTAAGCCTTGGAGATAGAAATGATCATGGTTATCTGGCGTGTTATTAGAAATTTTGTTTATACGAGGTAGGTAGTTTTTCCTCATTTAGCTTTCTTCTTTTGTGCTGGCGTTTTGCTTCTCTTTATGCATAGCAGTTTGCACGTGGAAGACGTGGTTGCATATGGAGAGTGCTGGATAACTTATACATTGTCTTGGCCTGTTTTCCTAACAACTTGAGTTTTCTGATAATTACTTATCTATTAATACTGTACTATGGTTTTTGGGAAACTAAAACAGCAGATACGGTTTTGACATTATTTTGCTACAACATAAGAGCTTGATTTTGAGCACCATGGCTCGTGGAATTCAGATCCTGTTTGCAAAAATAACAGCTAAACTTAATCCTTCACCATGATTGCTGCCATGAACCGGTTCTTGTTTAGGTCCAGACCTTTATTGTAAATTTGTGATTATTAGATCCTCCAATTTCCTTAATCGTGCTTTCCTGGAATTGACCCACTAATGGAGTCTGCGTACGAGGGGGCATGTGCCCATTGAAGATATGAATTCTTTTAGTCTCACCTCATTTGACAACGTAGGTGCTTAGCTGAGTTCGTTATTGACAAGAACAAAAAAAAGAAGAAGAATTGAGCGAATAATATCATTGAATGATAGCTAAATTTCCTTCCATCTAGGATTCCTTCTACAGAAGACTTTATACGGTAGGCTCCCTCTTTGTCGTCTGCTTGCCATGAATATATCTTGTTGAAATCATCTCTCTTTTTCTGTATCCGAAGAGCCGAATTACTATTGCTGATGTCTTTCACACACCTAGTAAATAAGTAAACGACAGTGAGTATGCGAACCCTCTGGCAAGAGCCATGCACCAGCTGAGGAAGTCTTGTTAGACAGGTAGCAAAGAATGAGCATGCTCTCTCTTCATTTGCTTTTCCAAAGAAGGCAATCGTTTATGAGAGTGTATTCAGATATGGTTTCGTGTCATTGTCCATCTTGAACGGGACCGACTCCTATAAGTCTTCTGGGAGTCTTGGCATGTGAAGGACGCACTTATAAGAGTGTACTAGCTAACCGATTTATGGCTTATTGATGTGTGCATTTGCTTTACATTTATGAAGGTGTAAGGTACTATTTTGTTTTGAGCGCCTTGTTGAAATGAAGATCTGAGTGTAATATTTCAGTTCGAGCCTTGTTTCTCAGTATTATCTACAGCAATATTTGTGGTGCCATCCAGATCATTGTTGTTTGTTGCTAGGATGGAAACAAGTTAGTAGTACTTGAGCATTTTAATTTATTGGTGGTGGTTTTTTCAGTGTGATCTACTACTGTTTTTTTGGTGCAATTAGAATTAATCATTATTATCATGGTTCATGGATAATTGAGTAGTGCTTATTGACAGTTTCAAAAAAAAATAAAAATAAAAATTGAGTAGTGCTTAACAGCTCTTGTTTCAAAGGGAATACGTTTCTGCTAAAGCTTATATTTTCTCCTGGTGAGTGAGTCTGTTTTGTTGCGAGATCTGCAAGGGAATCATATGCAAGAAAGAAAGTTGCCATGTCAGGTACTACATCTGTAGATGCTCCTGTTTGGTAGTAATTTCAGAGGTTCAATTACCCGTGGATGCGAGAAAATTTTGGGTGCAAATAGGGTACCTCACACATGGTTCGTGCATCTCGGCCGTCCAAAAGTGGACGTCCTAGATTCCTCCCACCCTCTATCCTCTCTCTCCCCTCGTTATCTTTTGAAAATCCAGACAGTTCAAAATACTTTTGGATGGCCGAGGTGGCAGTACCCAGCCGAACTTCATATTTCCTGCAAACCTCTTGTTTGCACCTGTCATCAAAAGGTGCTTTCCACTCAAGGACACAAGTACTTCTGGGCCCTCTCACCATGTTCTCAAATAACTCGAGCAACGGCATATAACAGCAGTGGAAATTGAAACAGACAACCTCAAAATGTTATCAACCTTCTGACCTCACCTTTACAACTCGATATCATTGCTTGCAGTTTCCTTCCTCAGGAGTTGGACCAATCACAGGCTAACCCAGTGTCAAACTTTTTAAGTTTTGATTTGTCTCGACAAGAGGAAGCTGTCCCTTAGGGATGCCAGGTCCTGCCAACCGATCTCAGCCGTCCAAACGTGCTTTGGACGGCCTAGATTCAAGGGGAGTTAAAATACTCTAAACACCTTTCTACGCCCCTCAAATCTAGGTCATCCAAACACATTTGGATGGCCGAGATCAGGTTGGCAGCCCCATCATCCCCAAGGGACGTTCTAGGCATGTCATGCGGGAGAGCAACAAATGCGGTGAATTGCTTGCACAAGACACCAAATCGTATTGTCGTCCTTATCTAGTTTTATCTTTCATTGCCATTTTGTATTGAAATCCAATTATTGGAGGACAAGAGGGGTTGTTCCAGTTTAACCAAAAAAAAAATGTGTTTGTGGTGTAAAACTTGAGCAGAGCCGATTAATCACTTGAATAGGAATGCCATCATACTAATCTCCAGATTATTGTCAAATTAATCTCTTGTTTCCAAAGAAGAAGGCCAATGAAGGGATTTTCTTTATGAAACCAAAACAGTACAAAGGCTCAGGCAAGCCATTGGCATTCCTTGATATAGCATACACATGGAAAAATTGCTAAATAAGAGATCTTTTTTCCCTTTACCATTTTTCTTTGCTGATGCAATAGAGAATCTGTACAGCACATAAATTACATACACAAAACTCAAATAGATGATACATTTTCCTACTTAAAACCCTAATAGTAACCAAATACATCTAGTCTGAACTCAGACTGCCAAATGTGAGAACCACATTTATGGACTTTGTTAGTGAAACAAGAAAGACCATCACCACGCCAATTCGGATAGAGAGCATTTGAGAGGAAAATTTGATCCGGAACCAAGGACGAATAATCCACACTCTAGAAAAATAGAGAATATGAACCCCCCCCAAGTAAAAAATTCCCAACTCACCAGCAGTAACTGGATCCACCAAAATAAACCAAAATGGCAGACAAAAAAGCTCAATCATTCAGACCATCCAACATCCCATAAAAGGTCAAGTGTCCCATTTTTACCCCACCAAAACGAATTCCAACCACTAGCTCAACTTTCTCTCGCATCCCATTTTAGAGAACCATATGAACGAGGATAAATTAGGTCCCACAACCACCTCTTTCATGCAAGTTATGGATCCACCAAATTGGCCCTCTTCACACATGCCTCCAACTATATACTCTGGATCAGCAGACATTAACTTATCCGGCCAAATTAGAGAAATCCTAAATTAAACCGGCCATTCTGGTTGCAGATGAACCAACTTCAACCCACATCATAATACGCACCCAAGGATTTATTTGTGGCAAAACCCATTTTCTAAAGGTTCTGATTGGCTCCTAAATTTATGGACGATATCTGGAGGGCAGAGAAAAAAAAAAGAAAGGAAAACTTGTGAAGCTAATTTTTTCAAGCTTTTAATTCATCCAAACACCACCACAGAACATCACCCCACATTGCACATGAGCCAGCCCATCCCACATTCATATTTAAACCAAGAGCAGGTACTTCTAATAGTCAAGTGCTTACCCAAACCGAATATCACCAATTCTTCAACAAAACTATGATTTCAAGTAGCCATTGGTAAGCCGTAATTGTGGAACGATCTGATCCGTCCATCCCAACCGGCAGTTACAATAACCAAATCCCACGCATGAGAACTTGATGCACTCTGGCAATTTCTCAGAAACTTGTACTGAGATTTATGCATTGTGGATGCCACAGCCCGTGAGCTTGACCTAAGCAGCTTCTCCTCGGGCCAAGTTGCTGATCCTTTGGGGAAAGACTCCAGAATGAACTCTTGGCCCAGAGAGAAATAAGACGGTGAAGAGAAAGGCAAGGGAACTTGACATGTGTTTTCAAAATCTCCGGATTTTTTCAAGCCAGACCAAGGGATGGCGACCGATGCATTGGTGGAGAACCGCTCCCATGATCTTATAACCTTTTGTTGGGATGAAGAAAACTCTTCATGACAATTGGAGTTCCAAATGTATACGTTAGAATCTTCAGATGTAGATACAATATGCTTCCCATCTGCGGTGAAAGATGCATAAAGTTGGCTCCCTGAACTACGAAGGCCTACAGAGACAGAGGGAGTGATATAAGTTGACAAAATGTTCAAAGAGGCTGACATTCATAATCGTATTAAGAATATCACTCATTAGAGTATATATTGTATATGCAGTGCTCCGAAAATGCCCATACAAACTAAATGAGCCTTTTGGTTTCACAAGTGTCTCACAGTAAAGACTAAAGAGTCTAAATGTTAAACTACAAATCGAATCAGCGCCAATTGACACAGTGCAGAAAGCATCATCAGGAGGACTTGTTTGTTAAAAACAAAAATAAATTATGCCTGTATTGGAGCCAATAGATCCCTCAACTTTTCAGCTAGATTTTCCTTTTACTTACATAAAGGCTAAAACATTAATCCAATTACAGCCAAAGAAAACAAAAAAACTAGTAGTTAAATATGCCAGCTAAGAAGTGTCTTAGGTGGGAGAGGAAGATCGTACCCCTATATTTTCCCACCACATTAATCCCCTGAAGAACTCTGACTTGTGAATCCGCACAGGTGACCATTAGTTTACTCGGGTCATGTGGGAAGAACTGCACACAGAATTACATGAAATAAGGGTGAATTGTGCAGAATATAAGAATCATCAGTTTGTAATAAATAAAAACAACAAAAAACATAAATGGGTGAGAGATGAGCACCTCGAAGTGAGTTATCCTTTTGCATGGTGGTTTTTTCTTACTGTGCAAATCTATCTGAGCTTCCAGCTGGAAATGATCACCTGATCCAAGCAAGCACAAAACAGTTGGTTAATATGAAGTTCGTTCATAACTCATGGGCGTTAAAAATCGTTGTACAACCTATAATAGAGAAGGACATTCCGCCAACAGCGTTACAATCTACTAACGAACCTTGGCAGTACTCTTCTAATATCTATCCAAAAAGTGGAGACATTTAAGTCTTCCATGTTGAAGCCTAGTTGTGAAGATGGTCTTTATGTTGATGCCTATTTGTGAAGAAGCCTAGTTAAGCAATATGAAACTCCCTGTTCTTTCAAGTTTCTTCTATACAATGTGAGAATAGGGAAACACGTCCCCCTCCATGTTAGCCAAAATTCGTAATGGATATCCAGAAATCTCCACGGGAATTACAATGTGAGTTTTCCGCCATTATCCAGTACAGGATCTTAGTTATCAAAATTGCATGCCATGATAACATTAGTATTGGAGCTTGGAACTCCCCATACCACA
Organism: Vaccinium myrtillus; assembly: GCA_016920895.1. Taxonomy (NCBI): domain Eukaryota; kingdom Viridiplantae; phylum Streptophyta; class Magnoliopsida; order Ericales; family Ericaceae; genus Vaccinium; species Vaccinium myrtillus. The sequence continues at coordinate 34,439,954 of CM029279.1, forward strand.
ACCCTACAGCTTCTCACTCACATTAAACTATATCCTCCCAAACCTACATACAAACTAATTAAATCAATGTACACAATCTTCTAGGATTGCATCTAATATCAAGTGATCAGGTCAGTGAAATGCTCCACCTAGTAGAGCACAATGAAAGTGAAAAAACCTTCAATGCAGTGTTTTATGACAAACTAAAAAGAAATCATAAGAATGTTACGCCTAACAGGCTAAAACTGCCAAAATGAATGCATACTCATCGCAATGTCCCTAGTATTGTAAACAGCAGCTGTAACTAAAATACTAAATCAATAAAGAGAAAAAGAGTAGCTTACTGGATATGTCATAAAAACGGCAAGTGCCCGCAATGGAGCCAACAATCACACCCTGTACTCAAACAAGAAAATCTTCAATTCAAAATGTTGCAGTTTATTATGACTAAATTCTCACAAGCAAAAATGAGAAGACGAGACAATAATCAAACCTTTCCATCAGGGCGATAACACACAGCAGTAACAATATCTTTCATATCCGTCCAATCAGCAACTTGGCAACCCGTAATTTCCCAAATTCGAACTTTGCCATCTATTGAACCACTGACGAAGTGATTATCGTCCACAGGGTTAAACTGAATGCATGTCACTGTATGACACGAACATGAAAAACAAAACTAATTCAATGCTATATAAAATACCAAGTAAATCCATAATCATGCCCCAATGAACCATCTAAAGTTGCCTGACATCCATTAATCAGAACTAACCTAGTAACAAACACACAAAAAGCAAGGTACGCACCATAGTTACTATGTGAAAAAACTTCAAGGCAATTCTCACATCCCACTTTCCACAAGCGAACAGTTTTATCAATGGAAGATGACAGCAAATACTGCACCAAGAACATAAACACTGAAAATGCAATTCAATATTAGCCACATTGGGGAAACTTAACTATTTTTTCCAATTACTCACATTGTTCTTCGACCATGACAGGTCTAAGATCTCACTGCTGTGCCCATGGAGCTGATGTAGTGGCTTCTCCAATATCCGAAATACCTTTGGTGGGAAAATGACGCAAGCTGAGTCTGCTGTTTTCTTTAAACTCTTCAATTTGCCCGATTTATCTTTCTCCACAGCGAAGGGTGCCAGCTCAGAAAGATGATTCACCGTAAAATAAACACATGAAGGATCAATTTCTGGAATGTCAATCTCATTTGATCTTGCATCCTCCACCACTTGCCATACACACACAATACCATCTTCACCAGCAGTGGCAAGGTACTGCCCATCAAAGCTGAATTTCATGGTCAAAATTGAACCTTCATGGGCCTTTATATCTTGTCCCCTAAATAAAGCAGAGAGTTCCTTCCACCGTTTTCTGCTATGGCGAACCTTAACCCTCTGAACCCTAGCCCCCTGAATCAGATTTGATGAAGTGCGTCTCAAAGTATTACCTACCCCCTCCCTATCTACCATACACGTAAATGAACGTAATCTACCCAACCATTTGTTCTTAATCTTATTCTTTGATCCAACTAGATTGTCAGCAACCTCAGTTCCTCTCTGCATAGGCTGTGAAACCAATGGAGATGAAACAAAATGGTTCTTAACCTCCTCAGGAATCACCAATCGGTCCAATCCCGATACCTGAAGTTTATTCTGCGTAGCTTCATTTTCAAATTTGTCTACACTACACTCTATTCCATCACCCAAATTACCAATCCTGCCTAATTTTCCGCGCAATTCTTCTTCTGAAACGTCCGAAGCATCATTATACCAACTAGACCAGGAAGACCGGCTTGAAGAAAACTCATCTTGGAATATTGGGGTCCTCAATACGGCCCCACTATTCCTCGTGATTCTATCAAGCTCATTTGTTAGCAGATCACTCCATTCATCTCCCGTATCATCCAACACAATTCCGTTTGAATTCAACCCCATCCGGTTCAAGAATTTACTACGGCGCTCTTGAACACTTTTTGGGCTTCTGGTCCATATCTCATATTCAAAACTGCTTGATACACTATTATCAGCTTCAACTCTACAGTTCAACGAACGAAAGGAGCTGCCCGATGATGCAATGCCCTCGAGGGCATCAAAGAATCGATACTCTTCTTCTTGGTCACGGAAGCTGCCCATCATTCCTTGAGTTCAACCCATGAAACCCAGCTTAAAAAACAACTTTTTAAGCCGTAGGTAATGTGCTTATAGTCCTTCCTAAAAAACCCCACAAAACAAAAGGAACAAAAAACCAAAAACCAAGATCAGAATAACAGCAAAAGAAAACAGTCATTAAGCCATAAGCAATATGTTAATTGCTTCCAACACAAAGTCCCATAATAACAATAGGAGCAAAAACCCAGAAACCCAGATCAGTCTGACAAAAAAAATTTGTTGAATCAAACAACTGAAACAATACAATAATAATACGAACAATGAACAAGGACACAATAGATCCAACATAGATCCCAATCAACACGTTGTACCTGGACTGCAGTACAATAAAAACTCATACTTTATCAATAATCAACCCCAACTTCTATGACAAATTACTGGTACCCAACACCTCATCTAAAAATTTAAAATAAAATAAATTTAAGAATTCAAACCCATTACCAGTACGACGACTGCGATGGCATAGGTGAACAAATTTGCTCTCAAAGCAATTGCAATTAGAAAAGAAAGCAAAACATTCAACGTATTCAACATTTGACCGATAATATACAAATTACCACCACACAAATATAAGATCGATTGTAAGTTATGTGGGTGTGATTAGCTCACATGGGTTTGGTTCTACGACATCGAAACAGCATCGTTCGATCAATCCATCACAATCTCTCTCTCTCTCCATATCTATCTTTCCCACTTTAAAGCAAAGGGGAGAGAAGTATAGTTGCAATAAGCAAATTGGAAGTAAAAGGGAGTCGGATTAAGGAAGGAAATAAGGGAAAGAAGAGGGGTGAAATTGGGAAAGAAGAGGGGTGAAGAAATTGGGTCCTTGATAATCGTGAAGGGGATGGCCCGAGAAACGAGGTTTCGAGAGCAGAACTGTAGATTGTAGAACTAGTTATAGCTGTGTTTTCGTGTTTTATTGTTTGTGCGCCACTTTTCTTGGGTCTCTCTGTTTCTAAATTTATTCCGATTCTGTCTTTCTAAAATTGTTCCCCTACATGATGTACAATTTTTTGTAATTAATTTCCTTTCTTTTTTAACGTAAATCATTTTGCAATTATCATTTTTCTAAATTTTTTGTAATTAATTTCCAAAATTTATCTTTTATTGCTGTTATTGTGTGGAACTTTAATCACTAAATGACAAATTTTGTAATGTATTTAAAAAATAGTGGAGTGCAAAAAATGATTACCCTTTATGTAATAGTAATAAGTTTTTTTTTGTCTTCTTTATTGTAGACTATACATTATCTTTTATGGAGTATATAAGGATATTGATATTTAACTTCTGCCTGGATTTTAGTAATTTTGAAATGCCAAATTCTTTTGGAATCTTACGTGGCAAATTAATTATGTTAGAATTTAACATCTCTAAAAAGTTGTTGACTCTAGCTAATATGTCAAATTTATTGTTTTATATATTAACTTCCCCTAATTTTCACTTGAATCTTTCTTTATGTTTCATTGTGTTGAGTTTTTTTTAGAGTAAAGTGATAAAAGAAAAGATATGACATTTTTTTACACGAGAGAAGATGTCAAATGATGCCTAGGCTAGGTAATTGCGGTATTGGTTGAAGTTAGTTCAAATGCTACGTCATCCACTTGACATGCGGTATTAAATTTTATATCTTTACCTGGAGATGAGATGACAAAAGAAAAATAGTATCATTATAAAAGGCGAGACGGTAAAAATGCTTACTCTAATTTTTGCAAATGTACCATATCATTGCCGGATACAAGAAGACATAAATATGCATATTGTGCATAATCTGCCAAGAATTCCCAAAATAAATGATATCTTTTGAAAATAAAGGAATTCCCGATCAAATGGCAATTAAACGGGGATCACTTGAACAAGGTGCGATGGATGATTTGGTTCGAGTATACCTTTCATTTCATCATTTATTGGCGATGTTGCAGTGAAATAAGTTCATGGAAAAGTTATGGAGTTTATTTGTGGGCCGAAATCTTTGTGCGATCAATTAAGAACATCTTCAGTAGATTTCTCAAATATCGAATTTTAGAAAATATTAAGGATCAAACATGAAATTTGTGCTCCAGTTGATCCATCAATCACCAAATAATTTGAAGCCACCCCTCAAATATTATTTATCTCTCTTCAAATTTGTGTATTGTAGCTTTTTCCTTATTCTATTGCCTACTTTTTTACCCTTGCAACGGATTTGCAATTTCACATTCTATTGCTGTTTCATATTTTACTTTCCATTTTATTACCGTTGCCACCAATTCCATTTTATTACGGTTGCTGTTCATCATGTTTTTAAAGAAATCTTTTGTTATTTTACCCAACTTGCCTATAAATTAAGTTACTCATTTTCACATGTTTCACAATAAAAATACAATCTCATTTCTTGTCTTTTTCTTTTATCAACATGAATATGGAATTCTAAAATTTTTCAGAAGGTGTTTGCATCTCCGAAAATATCTTTCTCTCAATAAATGTTGAAGCATTTATGTTGAAGATGCAAAATTAGAGTGGCTAAAATATTTTTAAAGATGAGATATGTATCATTTTACATTTAGATAAAAAAAAAAACAAAAGATATTTAAATGGTAATGAAATTTATACTAGTTTTAAGTATTTCATAGGGTGCACCACATGAAGTGACACCTCAAATTTTGAGGTGGAGTAGCAAAGTACAGTTTTGAAGCTAAATTTTGAGAATACTCTAAGTAGTACGAGTAAATGACTTTAGGTATTTTGTATGGAAGAAAATAGAAAGGGATACTCCATATATGGTCCATGAAATTAGATTGAACAGATGTGGGTTACAGCTCATCTGGGTTGTGAGATCTGGGGTTCGAGTCTATGGAGAGACATCGAACCCCATTTAATTGTTTAACCCACTATTTATCTTTCACACTAATTAACCTTCACTGATGTATATCGTATGAAAAAAAAGAAAGTAAATTGGACAATTTAGTTTGTTTGTTTTTGGTTTTTCCTGAACCCACTCTGATTGGTCTAAAGACTTTAAACCATTCACATTTTAGAGCTCATCGAGAACATCGACCACACTAAAATTGTGTTGATTTGATACCGGTTGATATGATTTGGGAATGCTTTCTTTGGAAAAACGAGACCGCAACACATTATTGGAACACATTGAATGCATTTATTTCAAGATAAATGCGCTTCAAAATCATATCAACCAACATGAATGTGATTTTCAAAATCCCTTTTCACAAAATGGAGGCCTCTCATATTTTCTCTCTCCTAAATGGTCTTGGAAAATACTTAAAAATCAAAACTAAAAAAAATACATAATAAATAGCAACAGCAATGTCACTATATTAAAGGGGGAAACAGGGGGTGCTGTGCAACCCCGTGCTGTGCAGCGTGCTGTGCGGGGCCTTTTCGGCGCCGCATCGGTACCGTTCCGACGATCGGAGTCGTCCACCGCGTAGAGCTTGTCGAGTACTATAAGTGTACCAAAAATCAACTCAATCCGATATCGTTAAGTGCCTCATCGGAACACAAATATGTTGAAAAAAATGGTTTCAATGGTTTTCATTTAATGTTTCAAGACATGTGTGTTCCAATTTTTTACAACTTATTTGTGTTCAGATGAGACACTTAACGATATCCGGTCGACTTGATTTTTGATATGTTTGTAGTACTCGACTAGCTCTACACGGTGGACGTCTCCGATCGTTGAAACAGTGCCGGAACGGCGCCGAAATGGGCCGCACAGCACGCTGCGCAGCACCTCCCCGGTTCCATTAAAGGGAGTACAATGCCTAAATATCTTCATTCCATCCTTTCATGAAAGATGAAAGTAAAAATAAAACAAAGTTCTCGCATTAATTCTCCCTCCTTCATGGCTTAAGGGACAAAAACAAAATTAATTCAAATTTTTAAGGATGGAGGACGGTATTGGCGGAGCCAGGAGACATAGTCGGAGGGAGCCGAATAATGAAAGAAATCATGGTTCGGTGATTTTTTCAAGACTAAATCCAATCAATCTGAGTTTTTACGTGACGGTTTTGATAATTAAAAAATTTAATCTTGAGTATTGTTATCATATCATTCGACGAATTTAGTATTATTATTGCACGGTATTATTCTTCACCATAATTTAGTGTTCTCCAAATAAAAATTATTCTGTATAATATAAAATACGAAATTGGGTTCCAACGCGTACGCCACCTCGGCTCATATATGACTCCGCTACTAATGGAGCGGCCTATGACACCACATGACGTGCACATTTTACGGGACTTTTCCTTTCCGAGTATACTAGGCTTGCTCCGTTAAGAATTGGGCATCCAAAGATGCCTTAAAGGTCAAAATGGTCATCTTACCAACTCCAAAACTGCAGTCTGCAGTCTACGTTGGTCAGCCAAGAATACTTTGAACTCAAAAGAAGGCATTGATGCAGTCTAAGAAAAGAAAAAAAAAGGTCTAAATTGAGGGCTAGTCTGCAAGAAATTAGAATATTCAAAAGAAAAGCAAACAATTTAAGACTATTTGTTATATTTTTTTTGCCAAAATCATATTCTTTCCACTAATTTTGCGTAATAAGTAATTGCATAAACTCAACTCATTTCATCACATATGTATCCCGTTATTTGGGGTCTAGCACTGATTGATTAACTTCCATTTAGTCATTTTATTGTTATACGACTGCACATGTATATATGTTTTTATATATTCATACAAATAAGGAGTAATTGTGAAAAATTGATGTGACCATATTGTACTTAATTTGAAAATAAGAAAAGAAAGCGAAAAAAAGTCATGCACATGGTTGATGTATTTCAATTGGACACTGAAATTTTGTTTCTCTTTAACTTATGGACCAACATATATAAATGAAATAAAAACCCTTCTGAATCCTTTCCTAATTCCTATCTTTGAACCACCAACCAAGAAAGAAAATTCAATTCAAAACGGCCCTTATCTGAGTAAGCTCGTACAGGGTGTGGAAATTTTTTCGTTTCATATTTTTTGCTGGCTTAAAGAGTTTTGGATAATTTTTATTTATTTATTTCCTGTAAAAAAAATTTGATAAAAAGATAATATAGAGTATGTGATAAAATTACAATAACCTGTTTTGATATTTCACTCTATGAACTATGAAGCCAGACTGAAAGTGAACTTGAAGCTGGACTTAACAATTGGGCTTAGTCTCGGTAATTACCTCGTGCATGTGGGATTGGGAGCTTGCATGTACTTGCGGGATTAGTCGAGACAAAATATTTCGGACACAATCGATGAGCAAAAACAATTGTGATTTTGTGTTCGTTTTAAGTCGAAAAGTCTAGCTCATCACAAACAAAGCCGCTAGATAAAAATAAACCTCATTATATAATTTTTTTGGGTAAATACCTAATTATATAATTTATCAAAAAAATAACAGTAGTAGCAGTAAAATGATTTGTTCTCTAAGCAATTATCGCAAAACACTAGATTATCCCTATGCCTCTAGGGTGTGGATTGTTCTATGAGCTTTTCTTTCTTTTGTTTTTCGACGCGCACTTTGACAATACTTCTCTCCGGTGCGATCAAAGGTAATCGGGATTATGGGATTCACAATAATTTTTTATTATTATTACGGCCTGACTTCAAGAACCGAATACTTGTCAATTCTCAATTGTGTAGAGAGTATCCCCACCTCCCCCGTCCCCTCTCTCAGCCGCCCGCCTTTCTTCACCACCGAACCAATGTGTCCCAAGGAAGATCCACCTCCTCCCTCCGCCATCTCCCGCCACTCTCCTCCTCATCCGTCCATTTCTCTGTTTCTACTTGCGGCCAGTTTTGATCCCTTGGTGACGATATGGCGGGCTGCGCTTCCTCCGGTGAATAAAGCTCTGGTATCCGATGGCGGCGGCTATGGAGTCTGGTTTTCCTAACCCGGAGCAGCAACTCGGTAAATCTCGAAGACATTGATGTAACTCAGTGTGACTCACTAGGTGTGACTCAGTGAATTGCTTGGGTTACTCCAGTTGTCCTAGATTGATTTTACCCTGTTTGCTTTTTTTGTTTTGATGGTGATTAGTTTAGTTTTGCTTTGTTCTGGTATGGGGTTACTCGGTTTGCTTTCCGGACTGGTTTAACCAGTTTTCCGGTCAGTGGTGCTTATTTGGAGGTCTGGCTTGTTGTGGGTTTGTCTGGTCTGCTACCGCGCCCGGGGTTCCGAAGTGTCAGCAGGAACTCGCACTGGAGCAACCCTTTGCGGCTGTGAGGGAAATTTTCCTTAAGTCGTGAATGCCAACATTAGCCTCTTTGCGGACCGCTCTAATGGATTGAGCTCTGGGTTGCTCCTCTATTAATTCTCGGATGGACTCTACGCCGCATTGCGTCGGTCTGCTTTCTTGGCAGTAATGTGTCTTAGAGCTTTATGCCTTTTTGTGGTCTGCTCGTGTCCCAGTCTTAGTAGTGTTAGCTCTTTCCAAGTTTTATGCTCTTTTTCTGTAAGTGCCGTTAGGCTTCCTGGAATGATATTTGCAGTTGATCAAAAAAAAAAAAAACTAGTCGAACTAATTAACCCTCGTGCTGTTCTCCAAGGAGCTTTTCAACCATACGATAACTAGCAAAAATTGGGGTAATTATGTTATTTATTGGGAGAAATTAAATGACCGTGGGATCATAGAGAGAAGGCAACGGCTGAGATTAAGGGTGGGCAGAAGACAAAAAGGCGGTAGGCTTGGGCCGTTGGTTGTCATGGTCCCCCTTCGTTTATCTGTCTAGCTTTTTGTTGACCAAAAGTTTTCATCATTTTTTCCCTAATGTCTTAAATTTGTTTCTATTTATTGATCAATGTCATTCGTACCCCCTCGTCACTCCTGTTCTTGCTAATTTAACCAGGCAAGGCATGCTATTCTTCTGTCATGACAACCGTACCCTCTAGAGTTTCCTAATTGAAATTTTTTATAAGAAAAGTAATGTATCCAAATATGTAAATACATATGGATATCTTTTGGTGTATTAAAGTTTCATATTTTTTTTTATCGAATTAATGTGGATTTTAGTTTTCTAATGGAAATGTCTTAAGGGTGTCTTGTAAGTGTGTAGCGGTCTTGCTATTCGCATGCACAACATATCCCCTCTTTGTGGAACTGTTGAGGAAATCATTGATTATCTTACTGCCATTTCACCAAGGCAGTTTGGGATGCTAGCGATTTTCCTCAATCTATCTTAGGCATTTCAATGACCATGATCTTCAAGGACTGGCTGGCTTATGGAATGGATTATCCAAACTCATAAGGACAAGTAGAAGCTTTATTTCTTTACGGCTATCCTCCGGGCTATATGGAAACAGAGGAATCAACTCATTTTCTCTTATGTTCATTTTAATTGGGCAGCTGCTTTGGCCCTAGTAAGAGATAGGAGTATAACCCACTGGTTTCAAAGGGCATCTTTATGGCGCATGCATAACAACATACACCCCAACTTAATAACAAGGATCCTTCATTCATTATTAAACCCCATCCTTCATCATGGTCCATCCTAAAGACTTGCAACCTAGCTCCATGTTGATGGCGCCAGGAAAGAAGGATATTCTTGGTGTGGATTAGGCTTCACTATTACTCTACCGGATGGCACATTGGTTGCTCAAATCGCGATCTCCTCTTATAGTATCAATCCTATTCAAACAGAAATCCTAGCAATCCAGGAAGCAGTCCGTTGGTCTTTAAATCGTTATTATAATGTTGCATATATTTCTACTGATTGTCTTAATGCTATCGTGCAGATAGGAGGGAAGACTGAATGCAACCACCACAATGCCTTTTGGATCCGCAACCTCAAATCGGAGATTTCTAAGTTCACCTTTTGTAGAATCTCCAAGGTTGCGCGTAAGGAAGTGGAGCCTGCTCATATCTTAGCCAAGCAAGTTCTTGCAATTTTTGTTTCTGCATCCAGACACTGGTGATAGCCTTTAGCAGCATGGTTATGTTTATGTTTATGTAGTTTCGATCTTCATTTAGTTGCTTGTTGTTTTGGCAGGGTGTTTGTATTGCTACTATTGTAATTTGCTCTTATCTATGGCAATTCTATCTATTCTCTCTCTCAAAAAAAGGAGGATATTAGTAATTATTTAAAGAAAACGTGAAATCATTTTATATAATAGTAGGTAATTTTGTAGTGGACTAAAATCATCTCCACTTGTAGAGGGTGATATTATCATATTATACTAGAACACACAAGATATAAAATTCTAGTTCTGGTTAGGAGAATGGGTTCGAATGTTACCCAACACATCCACGTGAAGGTCAAAAGTCTATTTTTAGGGGCATGGGCTCTCCACATCCTTTAATTTCAATACACTTTTTTCAATCAACCATACACTAATTCATAAAGAAGCACATCAATTTTTTTGTCCTTGCTATAGAAATTTTGCGTTTTGATGGATTGTGTGTATGAAAGTCATACACTCATAACTTGTTGATTTCAATTCAAGTAGTCTATTCTTGGAGGAATTCACAATAAATTACTTTCTTAAGGGTCTGATCACAATAGTTAAATTCTGATAAATTATGTGAGGAGCAAACCGACCAACCAATCAAACTAACCCTCGGGGCTAATTGAAGTTGCAGTAATATATTCTGCTTGTTTTTTGGCCAATCCAAACCGTCATGTTTTATTTTCCCTCTTTTTGAGGTATGCGCTAATAATACATGATAAAACTAAAAACATCTCTAATTAATAGTGGGAGTCAAAATAGATATATCCAATCAATTTTCAACTTGCTACATACCCATTTAGCTATCATTTTTATCATTTGTTGATTTACTCCAGATAAGATAGGTTGATTGACTGTTCTTGCTTATGTTTTTTTTTTTTGATCGGCAACATAAAACATTTTATTAGGGGGAAGGGAATCCAACTAAAAGTTGGAAAGTACATCATAGTGCAAAAGCCCAAAGCCTGGGAGCCTAAAGTGCCTAGATAAACAATGAAGCATACACCCTGAGGGCCTAAAGTGCCCACATAAACAAATGAAGCATACACTCTGTGGGCCTAAAATGTCCAGATAAAACAGTTATAGCACAAAAAAGCCTAGCCCAGAAGGCTAAGGCAAGCCCAAGAAATCCCAAAACCTAAGCTCCTCATCCCTGAAACAGCGCACCATCAAAACACCAAGCCGCCACAAATGAAGCATACACTCTGTTCTTGCTTATGTTTAACCCACCAACTAGAATAAAAGGAAATAAGTGCTTATATATTTGCCAAAAATAACGTTTACATGTTTTGTGTATGCATGTCTTGCTTATTAGCATATTAAGCAAATAAATAAACAAATAATTTCATTTTTTATCCTTATGCTAAAGAAGTTTTCTTAGCCGATCGAAACCAAAAAGTATATATAAATGAATAATTAAGCAAGATAATCAAATGAGGTCTTACCTCTCAAGATTTCTCAAATAGTGCATGGACTCTCCACCCATCTCCAAGAGCAGATCAATGGATCTAACACCGAAGTTTTTTTCCCCCGCTTTCTTTGTGCTTTTGTTGTTTTGGGTTTTCTTTTGGCTGTATTTTGTTTTGTTCAATTTTATTATTTATAAAATATATTTCTGTTTCCTAAAAAAAACATTTAGCAACCCTGAAATTGCTACGATATCTTAGAATACAACTCCAAATTAAAGGTTATCAAGAATAAAAGATTTGTGCGAAGGGGTTTACCAAATTAAGACTACGTGGCTTCACGACTGTCGTTGTCATTGTCGTTGTCATTGAAACATTAAGCCCTAGTAAGTAGTAATTAACTAAGTTTATGTTTGCATTAAAGCCAAACAAAGTTTACAAAGTCTAAAGGTAATTGTGGCCAATGTTTCCATTTGTAACAGCAGCTTACAACTTTAATTAATAGTATTTGACAACAACCCAAAAGAAGTAGTACTAATATGTTTTTCCCCTTTACTTCTTTTAACATTCTTGTGTTAAGTACAGACATTGCCCATTAATTCAAGGATGTTGTCCAAAGAAAAAGTAACATGCTCTACTATTTTTTACCCAAATTTTGGTGGATTCGATTGAAATGATTGGTGACGTCTTCATACATTGTCGTGTAATTATTATCACAAACTATTTAATTAGCTAATCACTTGGGAAGGGTGAAAAGTGTAACCTATGCCGACCTTACTTTTGTGTGATAATGTGGTTCCCCGTAGTGATCTCCCTGTGTTGTAATCGAAACGAAATATATTTGGAAAAGGGGAATGGTTAAATCGGTTGACAAACAACCCGATGATGCAGACCCAATTGCCAATGTACCGATTAATTTGTATCATCAGCTATCGTAAACACGCTATTTGAGTTTTGTACAAGATGATTCTTTCAGCTTTTGCAATGAACAGTGATAGCTTTTACTATAGTTTAATAATAATTTCACAGTTATATATAGTAAACATGTTTATCTACTTTTCCGAAAATATAAAACCTAGAATCTGTAGTATAGAATATGAAGTTTGAATCTAAAATGTGTATCCACAGCTATTGCAAACACGCCCCCGATATCTTTTATGAGTGAATGATAGGGGGTGAGCTTAGATCCCAAATCCATAATTCACCTTTAAATATGTATATATACACACAGATACTGATGAGATTGCCTTCTTATTAAGCAACAAATCTTTCTCCATAGATAAACACTACCCACAGATCAGGATTCCCTTAAAAATATATAAATGGCATGCTTTGTTCTTCTGATCAGAACCACTAGATTCTTCTGAAGGTTGACCCAAATTCCCCCATTCATTTGTTTTTACATTAATTACCACGTCACATTACATGATCCCAGTTTTTTAGGTATTGAGGTTGGCCATCATTTATCCTTGTTTTGCCACCTTACTTAATTTTAAGGTTTTACCTATATACCCTCTGAAACTCGAATCCAATTCAATTGGTCCACCAACTTTATAAAGACGAAAGAGAATGTTAGTATTTTGTATATCACCTGTCACCTGATGGATGCTTAAGTAATTTAATATGGTTTCTCCATACACCCTATCCCTTCTCTTGTAGTTGTGGGTGCTTCATCCACAAACAGAAATACGAATAGGAGAAGGAACCTCTACTCTCCCAAGTCCCAACTACTCCCAAGTTTGCGCGCAAACCGGATATCCGGACCAGTTTGCGCGCACTTTAACTAATTCGGATTGTTGGTTTCTGTGAGATTCGAACGTGCGACCGCATGATCAAACACTTATTACTTTCTCATACTCACTTTGTCAACCATTTGGTTGTGTGTGTGAACGCTCATACGCATATTTTTATATTCAGATATAGAAATAATAATAGGATTGTAATTACAAAAAAATAGGACTGAATGATTCTGTTGCTAACTTTTAAGTTTTGTGGTCCATTCCCAACTCACTTTGATGATTGATACCGCGCGTTCATATTAAAAACTCTTAAAGACCATCAACAATGCGTAAAATCATGCTGATCGACAATATTGTTGATGGTTTTTATCACAAAAATCATATTAATTTACTATATCTCATTAAAAAGGATTTTCGACAATGATAATAAAAATCTTCTTTGGCAAAAAAAAAAAAAAAAAAAAGATTTTCGACAATATTGTTGATGGTTTTTATCAAGTCTTAACCAATAAAAGATTGAGCTCACGTATGGATATTAGATTGTCCACGTGAATGGTTCCGTAATTGACTCCACAAAATTAGGAACCGACTTTATTTGGAGGGGCATTAATTGATGATTACAAATAAGTAGGGTGCTTTTTCTTACTCTAATTTCAGTCCAAGTTAATTAATAATTATCAGCTTCTGGCCGACATTTTTTACTTAAATAATGCCTTTTTTTTTTAAATTAATTATGTGCAAGTGTATAAAAATATGTAAACTGTGTGTCTAGAATCGTATTATTTGAAAATCAGACAATCTAGCATTTTTAATCTTTGGCGGGAGCGCGAGCGCAAGTGTGATAACGTCTGTAAATCATGTCTCAAAAAAAAGGGTGCCCTTATAAAAAAATAAAGGGGTGTGAAAATCATTTCCCTAAACCAATTCCAATTAATTCGATTACATATTTTACACATTTTAATAAACTTACACATATTAATTTTCACCAATATCGCCGCAGTACTGTTAAGAGGAAGCTGAATCAGACAAATAGACAATCTTGCCATGAGCTCCACAAACACTAAAGATGAAAAAACAGCAATCTCACTATGGAGCTAAGTGACATAATCTGCATGTGTGTGTGTGGGAGCGCGAGCGCAAGTGTGAAAGCGTCTGTAAATCACATCTCAAGCGAGTGTGAGAATTGAAAGTATGAGCACAGTGCAAATATTGAGAGACAATTTTAAAAATTATGTGATTAGGTTATGGAGTGGTGGGAGATGCATTCATTAACTCATTAAAATGTCGGCAATCATCCCCTCGGTTTGACTTTTTGGATTTTGGAGGTTCTTATCAAATACTAGTCCAATTCCAATATTATCTGTTTTCTTGAAGAGTGTCCCTCTTTCTTTCTGGAAGTAGACACACAAACATTGCACTTTTTTCTTGGCTTTTCACTTTCATTGATTCTTAAGCTGGCATTCAACAAGGACAGCTTCCACTCGAAGAATCAAAGAACTTAATTTTTGTGTTTGTTAGTTTAATTTGCGTCAAACTTTAGGTGATTACAGAATTCGTCTTGACGAGAGGAATTTGGAATTGGGTAAAATATCATAATTATTATAATCCGTGAATGCGAGGATTGAGAGCACGGACACAGAGTAAGGAGTACTCATGAGAGCGGGAGCGAAGGCCATTTTAAAGAATTATGTGACTGAACCGGTTGGAGTAAGTTCGAACCCATTGTATTGAGCTAGTTCATTGAATATATAATTAGGTATGATACGAGACTAGCTTGCTTAATGAAACACATCATTTATAACATGTATATAATTAGGAGTCGCCTTTGTATTATCTAATGAAGTCTTATGTTTCCTGGTTCAAAAAAAAAAAAACATGTATTTCAGTTTGTTAACTTGAACATTCGGATTTTTTTTTTAATGTTTTTGCAAGAAGGGCTCTGGCCGGAAATTAAATAGTAGTAGTACGAATTGATAATTAAAAAATGGCTGGAATATCTTGGGAAATCTGAGTACAAAATGGTCTGAGCGGATGTGTAAGACAGCAGTTCAAAAACTTGCTTCAAAAAAAAAAAGAAAAAAGAAAAAAGCAGTTCAAAAAAAATAAAATAAAAATTAAGGTGGTGGGTGGGCCTATGATTGGAGCAACTCTATGAACCAGTTTTAATTAAGAGGGCCACCCACCTTTGTCCTTAAGCATGGGCTGGCCTTTTTTTCAAGCTCTTCGATCTCCTATAAATGTCAAAGCAGCACTGGTTGTGTAAAAATTTCTATTACTAATTCAGTTTTTTCACTAACTCAGTTTTTTGAAAAAACTGGTTTTTCACGGTATTTTATGTGATGTGTTGTGAGAGAATGACATGTCTCGGTGTTTGAAAAAAACAGTTTTTTGTTAGTGGAACACCCCCGTAGTCTGCAGCTTAACCAAAGTGCTTAATAAAAATTGATTTGAAATACAAAACTTTTTTCTTTATTTTTTTCTGTCAGATGATAGGATTTTAACATTTCTAGTGGTTACAATGGGAGTCGAATACCTATTTCATGAGGACTCAAACTGAGGACCTCTCCCTTAGAAGGAAAGTAACGAACAAACGAAAAACTATAACTCTTTTCAAGAAATTTTTGCTTCGTGAGTAGAAATAGAAGTTGAACAAAACAAATTAACACAGCTTATGAGGGAGAGAATAAACTAAAACTAGCTTGGGAAACTACAACAAACAATTACTGAATATGTTTCATTTGACGATTAAAATGTTAGGAATTGAATAACACGTTCAATCCACAACGCCTCTCCGGATCTTGAAAACTAGAGTGACAAAAATCGCAAAACAAAAAAAAAGTGCGTGATGAATAGAAAACAGGAAAGACACATAGATATATGTTTAAGATTTTAATGCGAGGAAAAATCATTGGAGCAATACCAGTTCACTATAATTGAAAAATATTGGGTATAAGTCTTCTCTTTTCTCTATCAAATTTTTTTTTTCCCCTCGCCTCCTCTCATATTTAGAATGAAACTCTCTATGCAATATAAATATGTAAGCCCTAATGACCGAAATAGCCCTTGTCAAAACACAAAATACCATGCTACTAAGAGTTGTCTGCATCCACAATAGACAATAATCCGTAAATGTTGTCTTATTTCTTATAGGGTTTTATTATCTTAAATTATCAAGGCATGGGATTTTTTGTTCGACAAATCCTTATCCTGTGCTACATTATCTGCCCAATTTTGACAGAAGAGTCCCTTTGAAAACATCCGATAAAATTGGAAAATACAGAGAAGATTAGCATGGCTCATGAGCAAGGACCACACACACAAATCAACATTGTGACAGAAAAAGTTGAAAATCCAGTAGTAAAGGAAGGACGATGGGGAAGGGACCAATTATCAGAGTGTTTTTATTTGCATTAATGATGTCTGAGATTGAAAACTCAATGTGGATATTGGACCCAGAATAACAAGGTGGGCTTATAGGGATCCGGTCCTGATAAAAAATCTCTGGTTGCAGATACCTGTGCTGGCCTGATCACCTGGTAATACCCAAAGATAAGTACATGTTTTTCCCTGCAAATTTGGTGAGCGGGACCATAGTTTGCAAAGATACATATAATCCAGATCTAATGATGTATAAATATGTCCACAGTTTGCTCCCTACACAATTGAATAATGTTCGATTCTTGGAGTTAGGTTGGAAGAAAGTTATTTTTTGTGAATATCCTAGTCCCGGCGTAAATGGTCTGACTTTGAGGTACGCGTAAGCTGACTCAGACACCCTGACCGTCTAACAAAATGAAAATAAAAACAAATATGTTGGGGGCAGCAAATAAATGACACAGATTTTGTGGGGGTGTATCTGATCCTGACCTGATTTCTGTGTGTGTGTGTGTGATGTTTTTGTGAACGCATTGCCTGCTGCAGTGATTATGGTACCCTCTAATATGGACCACCCTATGGTTTTTTCTCTTTGGTTTCTGATTTTTAGGTGGTCCTATGTTTGATCAATAATCATAAGCTTGGATTGTTTTTTCTTGGCATCTCTTCTGAGCAAACTTGTGGTACTCGTGACATGAATTTCTTTCAGAATGACTGATCATTTACCACTTGTTTGGCACGGGTAATTTGATAAGCAAAGTATTAAAAAAAGAGATGAACAAAAATAGCTCGTATGTTGTCCGCCACCCTTCCCACGAAGCATTACCGGTATGTTGTCCGTCACCCTTCCCATGAAGCATTACCGGAACATTACCTCTCACATATAGCCCCTCGAAAGCATGATTTTCAAATCGTGCACAAAATTTATGATAAAGTTTGCTCATGTTATAATTGACAAATTGTTGGGAAAATGATTTTCCATGTATTTTCACTGATTTAGAGATTGTTTTCTCTTACTATCCTTCCAAACATTAAATTGGGAGAAAAAAATAATAATGGATTTTTTCTTTCCTCACTAAATTTATAAACCACTATTCATTAATAACAAGTTGAAAGGAGATAAAGTCCAATACAAACATAATTAAGAAGCTAAATAACAAAAAACATAAGCTAATTCTTAAAACATAAGCCAATTCTTAAAACAGGCCAATTCTGAGGTCGTCTTCAAGCACAAATTGAGGAGATTCCTCAATTACAACTCGCTCTTCCATTTTGTTCAACTTCAAGGAGTGCAAGATGGTCTGCACTTTGGTTAGCTCGTTTGTATACAATATACATGCATAATAGTAGAGCATATGCATTCAAGGAGGATTTTTGCATAAATGGCTAAGGCGACCTGAGGGTGCCCCTGTGTGTTAGGGCCTTCCACAGTCACTTGCACAGCCACAATAGAATCAGAATCAATCATCACATTGCATAATCCTTTCTCAAAAATAATGGTTGAACTTCTAGACTGGAGTTGCAATTGAGACGCCCATATATATATAATATCTTAGAATCCACATGCCTTGTGGTCTCAAAAGAGGCCCCAAAATCTGGTTTTCCTGCTCTCGTCGTACAAGCAGCCATTAGTGTTCAACTTGACACCGGCTGCATGAGGGGCAATCCAAGCAATTAGAGTATTTTGGATAGGGGCATCGCAGAGCAAATATTTGAAAGCCAAGGAGATTTTGGTAAAGCTGTTGGGGGTTCGTTTGGAACTCTCCCTCTCTCTCTCTCGAAAACAGCATGCCCTATTTTCTTCTTCCTGGGGTGGGGGCTGCTTGCCCCCCATTAGTGTGTTTCATCTCCCCTCATCCTTGGTCCTTTCTGCGTTTGCTCTGTCCCCAGAGACTCGGATCTTTCAGCCCGGGGTAACGGAGGCGGCAGGTGATGACGGGGTGGATGTCAGCTGGTGGTGGGTCAAATAAAGAGGAGGCTGAGAAGTGGTTATTGTGCTTTCGTGTTTTTGCTACCGGCTGCCTTTCAGTCCGGTTGTTGCCAACCTGGTTTTCTCCAGATCTGGTGGGATGGTGGTGGGAAATAAGCAACTCGCTCTCAACTCAGTGTTTTTCCGCCTGCCCCGGTTAGTGATGGGCGCCCCGGATGGTTTGCACGTGTGTCTAAGTCCGATTTGCTCTCTTTGGTTTGGTTCTGTCCGGTCTGGTTTCCAGATCCTGACTCCTGGTTACTGGTGCTTGCTCAGAGGTCTGGCTCGTTGCGGGTTGTTCTTTCCGCCCGGAGTTTCGAAGTGTCAGCATGAACTCGCACTGGAGCATCCCTTTACGGTTGTGGGGTGTCCCCGCGGCATAAATGCCAACGTTAGCCACTTACAGGACCGTCGCCAATGGTTTGAGCTCAGGGATGCTCTTCTACTGATACTCGGATGGACTCTACACCGATTACGGTCTGCTTTCTGCAGTAACATGTCTCAGAGCATGATTGCCCTCAGTGGGTTGCTCATTTCCTAGTTTTTAGTAGTTCTTAGCTCTTTCCGAATTTCTTGTAAATTTCATGTGCCTTGGCTCCTTGAAATGAAATTTAATCTGTTCAAAAAAAAAAAAAAATGGAGATTTTGGTAGCACGGACAATGTTGTTTTTAAACTGAAGTTCTTATCAATAGCGATATTATCAAAGCTCATTTTGTTTCGATCTCTCCAGATTTGCCAAATTGCAACTGCAAATAGAGTGCTCCAAGTAACATCATTGGCTATGTTAGCCATGCCCTTAAGCTGGTTATGAGCCATCTTATGTTGGGCTTTCAAGCCTGCTCACTGATTCCAATGGCCATTTAGCGAATAGAGTCCAAAATGTCCTTAGCTCTGACACACTCTCTTAAAAGATGTGTTCGGTCTTCATTGTTGGAGCCACATCTAGAGCAGAAATTAGAGGACATAAACCCTCTGTGTGCTCTGAGATAATTGGTGGGAAGGCAATCATGAAGAAGGATTCAAATGAACCCTTTGAGTTTTTGTGGGATACCAAGCTCACCAAACGGGCTGTGTACCTTCTTTTTATGTGAGTCTATCAGTTGGCCCAAGAAGAGGCCCATTTCGGTGGGTTCCTCTGATGTGCTGAAAAGTATTGAAGCATGGACTGGCGGCCCAATCAAGGAGGACTACCGATTACCCAATCTTGTTTATTCACAATTCCGTTTGGATTGGGCTTGTTAACTGTTAAGAATGTCGTGCAATCAAACCCAACAGTTACAAAGTGATTTTGCATTGGGACTTAGGAATTTACTCCAACCTAAAGGTCTCAGGTTCGATTTCCTTTACCATCAACTCTTGGGTTACCTCACCGGCTCACCCACACGCGTAAGCGTGTAAAAAGGCTATGAGAGAGGTTGTAGGGAATAGTGTAAGGTGCGCACAAACTGGCCCAGGACACCCTGCATTACCCAAAAAAAGATTAGATGGTGTCGATGATGACCACTCCGAACGAAGTGAAAAACTCCTCTTGGCAACCGCGGATTTGGCAGGGTTTCCTATGAGATATTCCAGTTATTTGTTTTCTATTTTTGTTCACCAAAAACAAAAAAAAAAAGAGAAAAAGGTCAGTAAAAATGTTTAAATAGACAAAGTTAAATAAGGTTTCATTTTTTTTTCTTTCTCTAGTCTTTTTTTTTTTTATTCTTAGAACACGTACTCTAGAGACTTGAAAAGAAAATTGCATACTACTCCCTCCGTCCCTATTTAAGTGATGATGTTACTATTCCAGCTGGATTCGAAAGTTGTTTATAATTTTCAATCTATATTACATAAAATATGCAATATAGATATTGTTTTATAGAAATCAATGAGTTCTAAAATACAATTTTTTTAAAAGTACATAATATATTATAGATTGAAAGTTATAGACAATTTAAAAATAAAGTGAAAAAGTGAAAGTGGTCACTTAAAAAGGGACGGAGGGAGTACAAATTATTAAATAAGTAAATTTTAATGTGACATTTTGACTTCTTTTAAATATATTTTCTCATTTCTAGTAACTTTACTTAGGATTTTTCTATTTTTATGTTGTAGACTAGATAGAGGTAATCTAAATATTGTGGAAATAAAGGTTTAAATTTAACAAAAAAAATTCAAGACGAAAAAATAAGAACATAAAACAATAAGAGATACACTCAATTTTAAAACCATAATGAGAACCAAACCGGACCATTTAGCTATTTTATAAGTTATTTTCTTTAATTTTAAGATATGTTTAGTGATAATAAACTGCCAAGTATTTTGTGGACCAGGTTAGATTCCGAACATCAATGAAATTCCTACAATCGTTCTCTCGTTCGTATTAGGCTCTAAATTCACAAAATTGTCGTGTGAGTTCATGTTTTTTTTAAAAAGTATTCGTATTATAGCAATCAAATAGAACCGAAACCGCTCTAAAACCCTAGCCATGCGGTTTGATTTTGGTTAGCTCTACATATATATATATATATATATATTGGTTAGGCTTCAAGTCTCAAATTTTCGGAACTTTTTGAAATAGTCCCGATCTCTAAATTTTTCAAGAATCACATAGCTATGGACCGGGTGTACTCCTAAAATAATTTTCTACATATATCGGTTAAGCTTCAATTCTCAAATTTTCAATTTTTTTTGAAATAGTCCCGATCACTAAAATTTTCAAGAATCATATAGATAAGGACCGGGTGCACTCCTAAAATGATTTTCTATAAAATCAAAATCTAAGTATACAAAGTGCACACTTTGACAGCTCCCCCTTCGACTGCGGTGACCCGCCATGCTAGCACATCTCTCTCTCTCTTTCTCTATTATCAAATAGTGTATTGATTTCTTAAACTCCATATTTTTTCCACCAATCAGAACGGGAGTAACAAAATCGCACTCCTCTAGCTCTCATCTCATTATCGAAAAATTATTTAGTGGTATTGGGATACCACTCCGTAAGAGTAAGAATATGACCCAAAAATTCTCTTTATTTTTTATTGGCTTTTATTGAGAGCGGGCCCTCATGTCAATATCCAATTCCATTTGTCAATATACAATTCCATTTCCATAACTTCAATTTCAAGCCACCGCCGACACCTTTAACGGATTACTGGCTATTGTGCGCATTGGACGGACAATATCTTCTCTACCTCCACGGCCCACGCACTCATATTATCCCGCTGTGGTAAAATTACATTGACCACCCCGAAGTACTCGTGAACTATAAACATCTAATTTTTTCTAATTCTCTCTCTCTCTCTCTCTCTCTCTCTCTCTCTCTCATGTTCCTATGTATTTTTTCTTATTTTATTAGTCACTTTGGGGAAACCGAATGGGTTTTGGACAAAATGGGGTCTCAAAACCTGTTTTGAGGGTCCAAACGAAACAAGGTCGGTCGTCTGCTTCATTTTTTTTTTTTTTTGGGGTTTTACCAACCTCGAGATCGTAACAGGACAACTAAATTTGTGTTAGCTCTAATTATTTAGTGACACAAGGAAAAGGTGATCACGTAGTAGATTAAAAACTTGTTCCAAAAACTGAATTAAATCATGAATTGGCTTAAGTGCAATAAATAAAAACTATTCATATGGAAGTAACATAACGAAACCATAATAAGTTGGAGCGTCCCGTAACTTTGCTCAATAGCACCCATTTAAATTTCCTAGGTAAACTGGCCTCGTTAATCGTATTTTGCCGTGTGTTGCACAAAGCACATAAATGCCCGTCCGTTCCCCATTTTAGTTTTATCATATATATTCTAATTTAACCACTATTGTATATGACTATGCACCTCGCCTTTAACGGTTTAACCCGATTGCTCCCAGACTTGTATCGAAATTCAGATATGTGGGTGGCACTTGTGCATGCATGTCAGAAAACAAATTTTCACAAAAAGAGTTGATGGGCTCTTTTGATTCAAAGATCATGCGAAGCAATCAATTAAGGAGAAAGAAAATTGCAGATGTAACCAGGGATGGAGCCAGGAATTTCACTATGCAGGGCGAATTTTTTTTTCAGAATACTTTACAGGGGCGAGCCTATATTATTCATAGGAAAAATATTTGTTTTCTATATAATACTAGAAGTTTTTTTTCGTCTTGCAGGGGCGACCGCCCCTACTGGCCCCCCTCTGGCTCCATCCCTGGATGTAACAACCTTAAATCCTTTGTACTCAATGTTATTTTTCCTCGGATTTAAATGTATTCCCGGTCATAAAAGAATCGTGTCAAAATTTGGAGAATATTTAAGAACATTTCATGATGAATACCGGATGTTATTTTTTTCCCCTAACACCGGCAAAATGGGGGTCGAAAACATTTGAAGAACTTCTTCAATTGTTTGAAAGATAATTTCACTTGGAAATGATGAATTTTTGAGGAATATGGAACAATATAACCTTGGAAGAGTTATAAAAGTCAAGAAAAAGGAGAGGGAAGCTAAGAGAAAGAAAAGAAAATCCAAAAGAAACATTTTTCTGGACAAAAAGGTAAACAGGCATCATTTTACTAGACAAAGTACTTATTAATTGGACATGAAAAAGGGATTCCCACGGCCATAGGGAAATAAATTTAATTAATTAGAAGCATATTACCCACCTTCCTGCTCAATATTCCCTTGTCAGAAAAGAATCCACAACAGTCCACAAACCACCCACTAAGATTTTGATTGACTAATTATTAAAATAAAGTAATATTTTATTATAAAGTAATGTGCATATAAATATAGAAAAATGTTAAAAACAACACATTTGGTCGTCGTTATTATTTTAAAAGTGTATTGAAATGTATAAAAAAAAAGTATATAAAATGGATGAAAGTGTTTGGAAAAATATGAAAATTAGATTAAAGTATGTTTTTTCCTTAACTTATTGATAGTCCACTGTGTGTCAATGGAAGAACCCATATATGCAAATACGAGTACAGAAACAATAAAGGCAAATATTAATATTACAGTATGACGACGAAACTACCCCTCCTCTTTCTCTCTCTAGCGTGCAATCTCTCTTACGCACATATAGGAAGTCACCACATGTATACCACCATCATAAGTGGCCTCTGTCTTGCTTTTAGACCGACCCAGTTGCTGCAAAGGTGTTGATTTTCCTCTCTCTCTCTCTCTCTCTCTCTCTCTGAGAAAGACTTATCAATTTGCTTTTTATCTCTTTGATCTATGGATGCAGCTCAGTGGCCACAGGTAAAAGTATAACAAACATATATACATGTTTTTCTCCCTTTGAAATCATGATATCTATATCTGCTTTTCTTTTCTAGGTTCAACACTAATCTTGAATTACTATCTTTTGCTTTATTTCTTCTTCTTCTTTTTTTGGAATTTTTCTTTTGTAGTATATATATGTCTAGTTTGAAAGGTAACTTTCCTAAAAGAGTTGATGTTGTTGCTCACCCACAACTAATCTTTTGAATTTTATGTTGCTTTTCCTTTTGAAAAACTACTTTCAATTTCAATCTTGAAAGTACTGTCACTTTTCTTTTTCTTTCTTTCTTTCTTTCTCCACCATCTCAACATAATAAAGTACCCAAAACCAAAAAGAAATTATACTAGTAATTTGTTTGGATGCTGTAAACTGTTATCCTCCTCCAAAGTGTAAAAGGAAGTTGGCTCCTCTTGTTTTTCTCTGCCTTGTTTGCTAGCTAGTAGGATATATTTTGCTTTTTCTAGGGTTTGATGATCAAGTTAGAGACTTTAGAGTATTATTAATGACTTTTTTCCTTTTTTTTTTTCTTTACTTCTTTTCAGGAGATAGAAATGGAAGAAGGGTCAAGGGGTATAATAATAGGTGATCATCATCAAAGGAGGCCAAGGCCAGAAAAAGATAAACAAGCTTTGAATTGTCCAAGGTGCAATTCTACTAACACCAAGTTTTGTTACTACAACAACTACTCCCTCTCTCAGCCAAGGTACATGTGCAAGACTTGTAAAAGGTACTGGACTCAAGGTGGGTCCCTCAGAAATGTTCCAGTTGGTGGAGGTTCAAGGAAGAACAACATTAGCAAGAGATCATCACCATCACCATTACCATTACCATCTTCAAAAAAGCAGCAGCTTCCTCCTCATCATCATCATCATGATCTGACCACACCAAATAGTTTTCCACAATCTTCTACTACTTCTCATGAGACTCAAAACCCTAATAAGATCCATGAAGGCCAAGACCTAAACCTAGCTTTCCCACCACCAACTACTAGTAATTACAAGTATGGTACCCCTTTTGCTAATACATCCCAGATGTCACCAGTGGAGCTTTTCAATTTCAAGAAATATGAAATTGCTTCAATTTACTCCTCCTCCTGTGGATTTCCCATGCAAGAATTCAAGCCAAGCCTTAATTTCGGTGTCGATAGGTATGGAAATTGGCAAGGGGTTCAAGAGAACAGTAGTGGTGCTAGGCTGTTTTTCCCTTTTGAGGATTTGAAAATTCAGCAGCTGCAGGCACAAAGCAATACAAGTAGTAGTAGTAAAATAGCTCAGGAATTCGATCATGATGAGAAGAATAATATTAGAGGGGAAGGAGGAGATCAGGCCGCAAGTGGGTACTGGAGTGGGATGTTAGGTGGTGGTGGAGGCTCATGGCTGGCATAATAATATAAAACATGGAAAAGGCGAAAGAAATAATAGTTCGCTTTGTGCTCCCCGGGAGGCCGCTTGTTGTTAAGCACAACACGCGAGGAATTGAAGAAGGTTTTTTTTTTCTTTGATCGTTTATCGCTCTCTCTCTTTATTTATATTGGATCTTTCTTTTTCTTTTTTCTTTCTTTGCTTTATAATTTTGTGACCGCCCTTTAATTTGTTTGTTGGTAACTGTCCTGAAAGCATGTTTGAAGCTAATTTATTAGGTTAACTTTGAAATGAAATTAGTACATATACTATGTTCAGACTTTGATCCCAACTGTTAAGTACTGGAAACTAAGCCCAAAATAGTTGGAATTCCTTTTGGCATTTGATTAGGTCAAATGGGAGATTTAGAAATCTAAATAGTTGGAGTATTGATTCCTGACAATGCTCTCTGTCCTCCGCATGCAAAAAGGGCTACAATACACGTCCATATTTAGATGTGTACTATATGCACCTCCAAAATGTTACAAATTTTTAGCATAAATATTACGACACGCACCAATATGTTATATATGATTTTTAGTGTAAATGTTATGAATTTTATTGCTAACAATTTACGAGAAGCAAATTAATGTTATGATTTCCTAGTGAAAATGTTACGGTATGAATTGCTCCCTCCGTTCCTATTTGTTTGTCCCACTCTCTCTCTCTTGCCATTTTTCCAAATCAAAAAATTAAGTGCTTCCGTGTATCATTTTTTAAATTTTTTCGCACCGAATTAAAGTACATGCACTATGAGTACTTTAATTCGGTGTAAAAAAAATTTAAAAATGATACACGAAAACACTTTATTTTTTTATTTGAAAAGTAGCACGACTTTTCGTAGTGAACAAACAAATAGGAACGGAGGGAGTATATTGTTGGAAAGTTAGTAATATTGTTCCATAGGTTAAAGAACTTCACCAAAAATGCTTTGAGTCTCATAGTCGTCCGTCCTCTTATAAGATATGTTTATTATAAATTCCCCCTCCTTATAATTCACAATCCTTCCAAAAACTTGTGAAAGAGAAAACGAACAAAAAGTTTGTGTCAAAAAGCCCTTGCAAACCTGTTAAAAAAAACAAAATGATAGTCTCACATGGGGCGTGGGGGCCAGGAGTGGCTTGGGAGGGAGTGTATGTATCACTATTGGAAAAAAAAAAAAGCCCTTACAAAAATTAGGCCAAACGTACTCCAACAAAGTTTTTTTTTTTTTTTTTTGGAACAAAAAAAGATCATCCCATTATCGTATTTAAACGTCCGCTAATTTACAAAATCGATTTTGTTTGTCATTAGAAAAAATGTCCCTGTACTCAAAACATTGCAAGATGCCTTTCTTCTATCCTTTCCAACATGTTAATTTTTCTCTTTTTATTTCTTTTTGCAAAGATTGTCGGATAATCCTACGGGTACAGAGGTGTTGGTACAGAAAATGTACCGAGCCCTCTCGGGGACCCACTTTTGGGTCCCACACGAGTGATCCGAACCGTTCATTGTTCTTAGAACATTTTTCCGAGGGGCCCCGCAAAATTTCAGCTCGATCGGACGGTTAAAAGTGCTTGAACAAAGTCCCACAGTTTCAAACAAATTTTTTTTCCATTCAATGTCTATGTTCTAATGGGCGTACAGGACATTATGAGTAAAAACATTACAGGCCAAGTGAATAAATAACTAAACTCTTTGATTTTCCCTTTTTAATGAGATTAACTTGCAAAGTTTATCTACGATAATTGGATTAATGATGGATTGGAGGATGTTGTGTGCATTGTAGTGTGACAAATTAAAACATCATAAATGTAATTCTCTTTTTAGAGTTGTATTAAGTTAAAATTTTGAATGCCTAAATAAAGATGTGTTTAATAGCTTTTAATATTAGTAATAAACTAACGGGTGCTAATTGCATTTTGTTTTCCATTTTCCCTGGCTGGTCATTAATGAAAGAACGCTGCTAGGGGTACAACCCTTTTTGCACCGAAAATGCACCCCACGCCTTCGGGGACCCACTTTTGGGTCCCACACGAGTGATCCGAACCGTTCATTATTCTTAAAATATTTTTCCGAGGGGGCCCATCAAAAATCAGCTCAATCGGACGGTTAAAAGTGCTTGAAACGGTGAGACTTTGGTTCAAGCACTTTTAACCGTCCGATTGAGCTGATTTTTGGTGGGCCCCTCGGAAAAATGTTTTAAGAATAATGAACGGTTCGGATCACTCGTGTGGGACCGAAAAATGGGTCCCCGAAGGCGTGGGGTGCATTTTCGGTACAAAAAAGGGTGTACCCCAGGTTTTCCGAATTTCATTTCCATTCAATGTCTATGTTCTTTCTTGATTAAATAAACCATAATCCCATATTCCATGCAGATGGACCCCTACCTCCACTGACTAGTCTTCAATTATTTTTGAATTTTGAAGGTGGACCCACAAACACAATATTATTCCACTGGACAACAGTCCTCAAAGAATTTTATCCACTCCCAAATGTAGACAGACCCTACTAGGAGCAATTTTTTGGTGTCACGAAGTCCAAATTACTTTTAGACGGTCCGTATTTGAGAGAGTGAAAATAAATCTCGACCATCCAAAACACTTTTGGATGGTCGGATTAGATGCCCTGGGTACAGTCACGTGTTGCCTGCCTAGCACCATTTTTTTTTCCCTCCTAGGGTTTGAAAGTGGTTTAAGAAGTTCACTGTTGTTCTCCTCCGCCCGTAAATGGGAGGGTCCCTTTTCTGCCGAACCAACTTGCACGTATCTCGACTAATTTCATTATGCATTTACTCGCCAAACCGTCAATTTTGAATCATAGTGGTTCCTCTATATCGAAACTATACAGGACTATGAAATTGGAGAGAGTGCGCTATGAATTTTGAAAAGTATAGCTCCACGGGATTTGACTCTCCAGTGGAGATGCTCGAAGCTAGCGCAAGTAGTGATCTAAACGACAAAATGAATTTGTTCATCTTGGTAATTGATGACGCCATCGGTAAGTATTGGCGGGAAAATAATTGATGGGAAAGACTACAATACACATTCCTTATTTGGGTGTGTATCATATGTACCTCTATAAAAGTTACGAATCGAATAATAAAAGTTACGATTTCTCAACTCCAAGAATGGAGCCAAGGGGGCAAGTGGTGGCGGCCGCCACCACAAGGTCTTCAAAAAAATACAATTATTATATAGAAAATAATTTTTTATCCTCGAATTATATAGACTCGCCACAACTACACTTTAGATTTCAGTTGCAAACTCATGAGCTCGATGTTTTCAAGCATCCAGAGATTGAAAGTCTGACTACTATTTCAGACTTATGTCAAGTGTTGAACAAAACAAGAAAGTCCATAATTTATCATCTTGTTGATAAATTAATTCGTCTTGTATTGACTTTTCCCATTTCAACGGCTACGACGAAGCGTGCATTTTTCAGCTATGAAACTTGTGAAGACTAGCTTGCGTAATACGATGAAGGATGATTTTTTTGGCAAGTTTTTATCACGTACATTGAGAGGGATATTGCCTTAAGTTTCGATGCTGAGTCTATCATCGATGCTTTCAACGACATGAAAGAGCATCAAACACAATTCAAGATCCTCAGTTTAGTAGATAGATTAAACCGAAATTACTTTTTTTTGGTACTTTACGTACATAGGACAAACATTTAAAGTTTTTATGTTATTATAGTTTTTCGTAAAGTTGATGAATATTCAAAATTCAGTTTGTCTTTTTATTTTCTAAGTACATTTTTTCGCCACTACAGAGGTAAAATTTTGGCTCCGTCCCTGCTCAACACTATGAAATAATTACTCAAATAGTAGTGAACTCTCTTCTTTTTTTGAATTTTGGTGCTTGATATTTTTTAATGTCACTCTTATAATTGGAAATCTATTTTACATGCATATAAAAAAAGCCATATTTTTGTATCTTGAAGCTCTTTAATGAACTCACATATATTCAAAGTTACTTGATCACGTGACCAACGATATAACGGACTTGGGTAACGCTGATTTGTAACTCATGTGAGGGTATTAAAGTGGTTGAATAATGAGTTTCCTTGCTCAAGTGACCAATGATATCATTTTGCCAAAAGAAGATTGTGAATTGAAGGACTTATCAAAATTTATTTAAGGTCAAGCCAAAAATTAAGCAAATCAAATTTGAACACATAGTAAAACTAATCAAATTTTCAAAATCAGACTTGAACCACTCAATTCTCAGCTTGATTCAGCTAATTTACTTACAGTCCAAAGCCGCAATTGGGACCAGAGAAGCGAGGCTTGTCGAATTATCTTCACAATTTTTTTTCCTTTTTATGGTTCTACGTGTTAGTGTACGAGCAACTTGATTAATCTATTCTTTGGTTCGGTTAAAGACAAAGTAATCCAACAAAGTGATCTTCTTGTCTTGGGAGGAAGGGTTTCACCTGCTGGCAAGGTCTCGGGTTCAATATCCAAAGCAAACTCTTGGGAGCAACTTGAGGAGTTATGTCTGATCGTTACCCCCAAGGCCCCGAAATTAGTCGAGGTGCACGTAAGCTGACCTCAACATCCGGTTAACCAAGAAAAAAAAAGAAAGACAAGTCATTCACGCCGAAACTAGATAATTCACAAAAATTATTTTCTTATTGTCTAATCCCATTATCCTAATAATCAAATCATGATCAATTATTCAGAGAGTAAACCTACGAACTAGGGGTGTCCACGGATCGGATCCGGACGGATCGGTTCCGGATCCGATCCACTCCGCTCAGAGCGGATTATGGTTTTTAAGATCCGGAACCGAACCGAACATTCACGGATCGGTTACGGATCGGATCGGATCAAGGCGAATTTGACAGATTAAGGAGGATTATTGAGCGGATCCGATCCGATCCGGATCCAGAACCGCCAGATAAGAAATTCTCGATCCGGAACCTAACCGAACATTCACGGATGGGTCAACAGACGGATCGGATTGGACGGATTTGGCGGATTGAGCGGATCGGATGATCCGCTGGACAGCCCTACTACGAACCAACGTACTGACCTCGAACCTATCTTCACTTTATATCCTCCACTGTGATATAGCTTTTGCCTTCTATGTTACTCAAAGATACAGAACAACCCACATGGCCTTACGATTAGAACCCATCACCCATAGCACAACCTCCATCACCCACCCAAGATTCCAAGCCCACTGACCTCCCCTTTCAAATGTTAAAACCAACTCAACAACTTAAAAAACACAAAAGCAATTCACGTCTAATTATGCATTCACCCAAGATTCCAAACCCAAGATTGCTCACGACACGGGTGTAGTAAGTAGTTTGGTCACTACACTACAAATCCTCCGGTTCCAATTTTCTCAGCGGCCCTGTGAATTCAAGAACTTATGCTTCATAATGGTGATACCAAGTTGTTTGTCAAAAAATTTGTGGAGATTAGGTTCAGCTGTGGTGCGTCAATAATATAGGGGTGGGAAAGATAATTTCAGTCTTGTAATCTACAAATAGTAGTGAAATTTTTATTCCGGTTCTTGTGACTAAAGCTTTGAGAGTGCAAATCCAAGCTATCTATGTTTTTATTGCATTTTCCTTTTCCTTCACAAATATGTCTGTGAATCCAACATCCAAACACAGTCGAGGAAATTTTTCTCTTTCTGCCCGAAACTTATCTTCGCTGCTCTTCCAAGGATCCAAACACGGTCATGCTACCATATGGTCAAAGGCAAATACAGTATACTCCCTGCGATCTTAGGAAGCTCAAATATAATGAAAGTAGACGGTGAACCGCATTTCCACTTGCTTAATGGGGTAGCCCGCAGAGGAATGAAACAGAACAGGGTACGAATCGGACTAAACCAACCCTCCGAAAGTAAGTTATTCATGTGTAGTTGTGTACTGAGGAAAGAAACACAGGTATGCAAATAGCTCAAAACTTTCATGCAAATTAACTCGTTCTTTCTCTAGGTTTCCTTTGACACGTCCAGCAAGTTGATTGAAAGAGGATGGGAGATGTACGGACTAACATACCCAATCCCATTCCCCAAATGCCAAAAAAAACTCACCTCACGTCTGGGTAATCAATACCCTTTTTCCCCAAAGGCTGCTCATGTTACCTCTAGCTGCAGGATGATGGAGAAACACATTTGTTTTAACAATCTAAAATGGGCCAACAAACCCATCCAGAAATGGTGAGACTCGAATTGGCAATCAAATACATGCCATGTCACAGTATGAAGACATATCTTTACATCAAGATGGCACCGGCTTAACTTGTCATCTCTTCCACAAATACTGCTAAAAGGCATCGCAACACTCCCTTCAAACACAGCATCCGAGAACACAATAAATTATAACCCAATTTTAAAACCAAGAGTTACAATAAATTTAGTTAAAGACGAGATGAACCAGATGGCGGTTATTAGCATACTCGGAACTTGACACATTCAGTTAGGTGAGCACTTCCTGTACAAAATGAACCAAAGAAAGATTGCACACTTACAAATTACAATCCCAACAATGAGATGAATTGCAATAAGTGTGCTGGTAAAAGCCAAAAAGGCTACCAGTTCTCCTTCACTATTTTTGACTTCTCAATTATAAACTTCCCTTCCTTGTACTTTTGTGTTGCCACATAAGCTCTTTCATACTTCCAGCCCAACACTTCCCGGCAATCCCCACAGTATATATCGGCAACTGTGTGAAGACCAGTCAAGAGCTGCCTGTCTTCCTTGGGGCCAACAACAATGTTCATTGCATGAGAGAACAAAAAGGCTCGGCCATTTCTTCCCTAAGAACAACATTATGGAAAAAGGTAAGAAACGAATCTGATTAAGTCTTTTCTCTGCATCAAATCTGGATTGTCTTTGATACACTACCAAATACCTATGCATTCTAACATATAAAGCTATAACAGTAGCTTTGTGTCTCCCCCTTTTTTGAAGATATGCAACACTCTTACTAAGCCGGAACCATCCCAATATGCCATACAACTGCCTCTTAAAGTATTTCAATCCCCTTTTAGCAAATGCTGCAGTTTTTTTTTTCCTCTCCCCATTTCGCTCATTTTTGTCTGTTTAACTGCCTCAATATCAGTTGTGAACCATCGAGGGTTTAAATTTTGTGCCTTATCGAAAGGAAAGGGGTTGGATTTTGGGATATTCAACCACTAAGATATTAAATTTTGAGATATTCATGGGAGTAGTAGCCCAATGGTAGGTGCTATGTAATCCCATACATTTGATTGAGGTTCAAACCTCATTAACTAAAATGACAATACTGACTTTCGCTGAGGAAAAAAAAAACATGTCTCTCGAATCTGTAAGAAATTGCCCGGTCAAAAGTTGGTCATACACGAACAAAAGCATTGCTTCGACTTGCTTTATTTCCTATTCAGAAACCACTCCTAAACTAAGAGAACTATTGCCTCAAGAATAGTTGTTGTTCTCATTTTCTGGAAAACCACTTGCACACAAACATCATGTGCCCAAGACTTGTACATCACATCAGATACAAAACCAAAGACACAAAATCGCCAATTTCTTTAACTGAGAACCTCAATATTGAAAGTATTAAATGAGTTCATAATAAGAGAGTTTCACCTGAAAAGTCTTGGAAACAATATCATCATGAAGCGAAACATGATTTCGACATTTATAGCAGCTATACAATCGAGGACCAAACAATTCTGCCATTAAAAGTATAATTCAGCTCCAAACACCTTCCTGCTTCCAAGGCAAATAAGAAAGGATTCAGTATATGTAAAGCCAAAACAAAATCTGAAAAAAACCCAATTTCAAAACCATATTTCTTACTAAAAGACTCAATCAATGACAGTATAGAGGGGGGGAAAAAGTGGAAAAACAAAAATAAATTCGATTACCTTGCAATAAAGCTAGCGATTAGCAAAAATTCTGCACCAAATATAAAGAAAAAAATAGATGAGTTAGCGTGCAAGGTTAGACGAAATTGGAATAAAATTTTAAGAGATTCCAATTAAAAGAGACTTCGAGCACAATACTGGATAAAATAACGGGGACTGGATGAGGATCTGAGCTGTAAAATCAAAACCCAATTCAATCGGGTTAGGGAATAAAAAACATACTCCTAATAAATATGAATTTCTCTTCTTTGATTGGGTCGCCTACCCACTATGAGAATTGAAAATGCATAAAAAGATGAATGAGAAGAGGATATGTTTACTAATGGAAAATATTATGTAATATTTCCTTTTAAATTCTCTTCTTTGATTGGATTTTTCGCCTACCCACTATGAGAATTGAAAATGCATAAAAAATGGAGGAAGATGATTTTAATGAAGAGGATATCATATCGACAAAAAAGCATTGGTTGCACTTGAGGAGTTTGAAGATCAAAGTCTTTGGGAGATTAGTTTTAGAATTGTGAAGCTTCGAATCATCTTATCAGTGTTTACATGATTAATCATCATTTCATTTCATTGAGCGGGTTTTGTTTCAATTTTATTGCATTCATATTTTCGGTTTTTATCACAAAAGTAAACATTTTTTCCAACAATCTTAAGACAGACCAATGTTTATTTTTGTGATTTGTGTGTTCCTGTTGAAGGAAGAAACTGAAATTTCATGTCTGTGCATATTGCGATTGCATGAATAGTCATTTAATTATTGTTCGATTTACGCAGAAGGCATCAGTGGTTTATATTGTTTGTTTGATTCTGCCTAGTCATGTTCTTCCCACAGCCTAATAAGAATACATGCTGATGTAAATTAACATATGGCATGACAAATGTTTCACTTGCATCTTTAATTCTTTTATGGACAAACGGCAAATTTGATGTCTGGGAAAATTCTTCTTAATTGGTAAGTATGTACTTCTTATTAGAAATTATTTTCTTTACGAGAATCTGAATGCTTTATAGTATGATTGGGTAAGTAGTGGTGTTCAGAACACTGATTTGCACATTTCGCTTTATGGCGCACGTCTTTTGAATAGGTATTCAAGGTTTTCAAAGTGAAAAAAAAAAAAAAAAAAAAAAAAAAAGAAGAAGAAAAGAAGAAACATTTGGCTTTCAGTAGTGGTCTTTTTCCGTTGAACGGAATTGTACCCGGAAAAAAACTTAATGAAAAACCTTGATTTGTTTGATTCATTGCTTGATAATCTCCTCGTTTTTCTTTCGGCCCGGGTTGGTTCCGTTCACCTAACATTCGTGTTGTATCAATCTGTTAGTGGACATTTATTTTGGAAACAGATCGACATTTGAACCGTTGATTGGGTCTCCCGCGGTTTGAATTGAATCAATGGAATAAAAATTTCCTAGAAAAACGAAGTAGTAGATTGTAGTGCGGGGTCTCTGCCCTTTAACTTACGCTAAAAACAATTGGCGGAGCATATCATGTTAGTCTTTTAATTGGTGCTGGTTCACTTAATATTGGAAAGGTGCTTTGGTACCTTTTGGTTGTCAACCGTAGTCTCTCTTTGGCAAAAAAGTCAATGGATGATACGTCCAAAACTAAATATATATGAAATTTTTAACATATTCATATGAGTTAAGTTGGTTTACTATTGTTTTTGAGTCTGGCATAGATATTGCTAAGTTATAATTGATTCTTGATACACGATACTTGTGTCTCTTCAAGAACATACTATATTTCTTTAATATGTGTATCTTGTGTGTTGGATGTGTTCATCATTGATTAAGAAACATAATTGAATTTTGTTTCATTGTGTCTGCTCAGAAACAATTTCTGAAATTGCTTGAATGGACGTGACTCTAAATGTCACCTTATCATGTATGTAAAGAGGTGCAACTCTTAGCGTTATATCAAGAGATGTAACCTAAAGGTGGGACTTTTGAGTTTAAATCAAAAGGTATGACCATTGAGTTACATCAAGAGTTTTGAGCATTCGGTTCAAAACTAAGGATTGTGATTGTTGTGTTTAAATCAAGAGGTGTAACCATTGGTGAATAAGTCACATAGATCTTGACTTTTCAAAAAGTCATTTGGGCCAAATTGATTGGAAACATAAAACATGCAAATTCATGTTTCAATAAACTTAGCAAATGGGCTTGCTATGTTTGATGTGATATGAAACTAAGATTTAGAATATTTATATCTCTATAATCTTCTCGGATATTTTGTAGTTGTCAAACAACTACGCCCCAAAATATTTTTTTTTAATAAAGTGCAATCAATTTTTATGTTATGGAGAGTATCTAATAAGCATGAAATAGTACATTAGAATGCATATTGCATATAATATAAAGTTGTGGCAATTTTCAGTGGAAAATCATTTTGGAAGTTCAACAAGTTTGTTACTCAAACCATTGGGTGAGTTACTCAATGTGAGGGGTTGATATTTTGTTTGAAACATAAGAGATAAAGAGAGTTTTGACAATCATGTCATAAACTACATGAATTATTTTGATAAATTTGAGATTAATTTTTGAATAACTTTATAATTTCTCGTAGTTACATTGGAGATGTCCAACATTTGAAGTATAAAGTATGGTGATATGAGTATCAGTATCAATTTAAATTTTAAGAATCCAAGGGTGGGTTTAAATTTACAATTGAAAGATTTAAATCCTCATTAACGTGAAAAGATGTCAACAATGGAGAAACATTTGCATTAGACAAAAGCTAGTAGGTGGAAAATCCTTTAGAGGATGTTCATGTGGTTTTGATTCTTGCCGAAGGGATTTAAATCGATGGTCATCGTAGTTGGAAAACATAGAGGACCACGAAAGCTTTATTTCTGATATCAGAAAGACAAGTTAAACATTTTTTTCAAGAATAAAGGAGGAGTTAACGAAATAAATGTAGTGAAAATTTTTGGTGGTCACTTGCTTGGTAAATACAAAAGTATGAGTTAATAGTTGTGACATTGAATGTCGGACTTAAAACAATCATGTCAAACTAATTATGTGAATATTCTAGATTATCACATAATAAGTGGTGCTTTTTGCAAATAACTCGGGTTTTGCAAGTAACTTAAATGCTTTTTGAAATTACTCTAGGACGAGTAATTTAGTTATGTGAAACTTTGATTATTCTTTGTTTGGTGTTCATAACTCAACGTTCGAGATAGTATGGAAGTGGCGTGATAATTGCATACACAATACCATACAACACTTTGTTCTCAATTGAAATTAGCACCATTTAAGGTCAATAATGAAATACGGATCCGTTAACTAAATGGTTTTGACCGAGAGAACAAATTATCATGGGGAATGGGTTTAAAGCCTACCATTTAAAAGGCTCTATAACTTGGCAACAATAATATGGAGATCCCAAGATCAGGTTCAACGGGACCGAGCTTGTTATTGAGACTTAGGAGTATCGTTTAGATTATCTCTCCAACTCATTCCTTCCTGCTGATGCCAAGTTTTAAAGTTTTAACTTTTAATGATTCTTATATCTTGGTAAATCCAAGTGGAGTAACAGGAACTCTTAATAAGAGATCACCTAAAAGTGGGCCCTTCTATGAAAATTTCAAAACCATGAATTCTTTAAAAAGACTCTTGAAATGAAGGCGCGTGTTAGGGGCCAAAATGGGAAAACCGAAGAACCAATGTGTTCGGAAAAGGTTGGTGTGTTGAATTGTCTTGGATTACCTTGCAATAAACATCGCGGTTAGCTAGTAAGTCCGATAGTTTTGAGGAGGTTCAAAGCCAAAAGCTAACCTAATAAGGAAATTTCCACATGTTAGTTGTTTGCATTGTTTTTTATTTTAATCGAGTCAATTTCATTCAATAAAATTGTTGGAAAATATTATTGTAATATTTCCTTTTAGAAATGTAAATTGAACCTTTTGGATTTAAAAACCTGATAAAAAATGGGATCAAGCCCTAATTGTTTTATTCTAGAGCATGTTAAATCAAACCCATTCATTTTAGTTGGTTGAAAAGGATACAATTTCCATGGAGGAATGAAAAACTTAAAAATTAAGGAGTTTAATGATCTTTGGGAGATGGCGTTCGATGAAAGACTAATAGTAAAAATTCCGAGTGTTTTCGCTAAAACCACATATTTGGATGGAGTTTTTTGCGTTTCAATTTACGTGAAACAAAAAGTGAAAATTTTTTTCCAAAAATAAGCTTATAGCTGCCATGATTGAGGATGGGAGGAATTTTTGCCCACTGTTTCGAGCAGTTTGTTGACTTGGGTGGACAAAACAGAGAGATTAGGATTAGCAACCGAGCGCGTGTGCTTCGTATCAACAGAAACGCTATTCAGGTGCACTTCAGGCCAGTTTAGGCGTGAAGTCATTTTTTTTTTTTTTTTTGGTTTAGAAGGTTAGCGGTGTCCGGATCAATTTAAGAGCCACATTGATTAATCACTTTCCTATTTCAGTCAAAAGTTAGCCATTTATGCCTGGACTAGGTGTGTGTGGTCAGATTAGGGGATCCTCCCACAAAAGTGCCTGGGATTAATAATCCTGGGACTAAAGTTATTACAAATTTGTCGGCCCATTTATTACAAATTTGCCATCGAAATATTTTCATGCCCTAGATCAATCACAGTCGTCTTCTTCACTCTTCTTCTGCCACTCAGTCTCACTCTTCTTCCATCGCTCAATCATCGTCGTCATCTTCTCCATTTCACTCCAAATCAAACAAGGTACTTCTCTCTCTCTCTCTCTCTCTCTGATCTCTCTCTCTCTCTCTCTCTCTCTCTCTCTCTCTCTCTCTCGATTGTTGAAGAAATTTCAGATTACAAAGATCAATTACGAAATTTCTGATTGTTGAAGAAATCACAATCCTCTCGGAAACTACTGCACAAAACTCAAATCTTACTCGCGGAAATGAGACGATAGTACTAAACGGAAATGAGACGATTTTGAGCGAAAATAAAACATTCGCGATGAGTTTCTTCAATCCAAGAGTGCATGGCACCGTGCTATGCACCGCATTTGGATTTGTCAGTTCGGACGCATTGGATGGATCATCAAGGGTCACCTTTACTTGGATTTTATCTGGGAAATACATTTTCACAACGGATAGTTGGATAGAATGGATGACATGGTGTCATGCAACTAGTGCACAACAGAGACCCTTATCCATATGTGGTCTGACACAAGAATTGAACCCTATGAGAATCATACCCATCAACCAACCATACAATCTATCGAGCTCACCTATTTTCGGTCTTTATGCATGTGAAGTTGTTGAAATACCATTAGAATACCCTTTCACGTTTTCTCTTGCTGCCTCCCTTTCTGATCCATCCGTCTCTAAAAGATAGTTTGGTACGTAAAACAAAAACTAAAAAATAATGTGATTTGGTTAAAAAAAAATTAAAAAATTTCCGCTGACTACGTAAAACAAAAACTAAATATAAATGGATTCTTTTAATTTATAAAAAAAATTGAATTTTTATGGTGAAAAAAAAGTACAGTATTTTCTTAATCAAGTCCGAGGTGGAAAGTGGAGAGCAACTTTGAAACCACTCCCTTTGGATAGCGACCTATCACCTAATACCATCATCCACGATAGCGAAAAGAATGTTTGTTGATGTACGGGCACGTGATTACGGACAAACTTTCCTTATAGCCCTGTAGTTTGGGTTATGTGTGTTTAGCCCAAATCATCCTGGGAACCGGAGAGCCTGTAGTTAGTAACTCATTATAGGTTGTGCAGTGAGAATCTCAACCGTCCATTCTTGTTTTGGGCGTTGTAAGGGGAGTTTGTCCTAAAGGTTTCTTTCTTGCGTGGTGTTTGACAAAAGTTTTGCAAGAAACTAAATTAATTACTGTAGTCTCTCCACGATCACAAAGAGCTGTTTATAGGCTTTGTAATAAGAGTTTAGACCAAAGTTGCTTCTCTCACAATTCAATTTCGTTCAATAGAAACTATAATTTCAGAATTAAGCTTCAAAATAAATTCAAGTCCGATTAATTAGTTTGTTTTGCAGACACGTTCGGCTCGTCAAGTTCTATAATTTGCCTTCAACTTTTGAACCCTATATGAATTCCATTTTGGAGACTCAACAAGGCTTGTGGACAAATTGCTTCCAAACCCCTGGACCATATCCGTGTCCTGAGGAAGGGATATTTTGTTTGACAAACTTCAGCAGGTTCAAAATCCAAACATGTCATTGATTTCAGTTGCAAGATAAACTTTTTAGTAACTTTTTGTTATCGTAAGTACATGTACATTTGTTATTATAAAACGCCGTAGTAATCACAGAAGGTTTACACCAAACACCAATCACGAGGCGAGGAGGGAAATTATTGGCATCAGAATGCAGAGTTTTCCCTGATCATTGCTTGAACTAGTAGAAAGACAAAGCCAGCAGTAGTCTTTTAAGCATATTCCTTGAGAATCCTAGCTTTCTCAATTATGAACTTCCCTTCCTTGAAGCTCTGTCTAGCATCATAAGCTCGGACATATTTATTCCAACCCAAATTCTCCCTGCATTTGCTGCAGTAGATGTTGCAAACGGAAAAAAGACCGGTCATAAGTTGCTTGTCCTCTTTGTTCCCCAAAACAACATTCATGGCGTGCGCAAACATGTACGCCTGCCCGGATTTTGCCTATGGAAACAACCAACCCCAGGTCATAAAAGAGTGCTCAACAAACCGCCATATATAATGTTGAGAAATCATAAGATATCAAACTGAGTATTTGATAATTACCCAAAAAGTTCTTTTTGAGTAATTGATTCCCGTTTCACTCTAGCTAAATGTTGCTCTTCTTTCATTTTGTGCATCTTATCTACATAGTCCAATTATTGACCATTCCTTTACCTATAGCAGCTAGCTTTTCTCGTGTTTATATCCAAGAGGTTGGCCTTGTGGTCAAAGATTTAGGACTCGTTTGGGTGGAGGATATGTGAGGCGTATGATGTAATAAGGGGGGATGAGGGTTGATGGGATGTTTTTGGCATGGTTTGGAAAGCAAAAGCACAGGAGTAACAAATCATCATCATCTGAAGTCACTATCGGGACTAAATAGTGACGCCCATAGACCACCCTTCATAAATAAAACTTTCTACTATCTTATTCCCTTACTATTTTACACCCTCAAAACTCAACCCGCATCCAATCGGGCTCAGGCGATATATCTGACCCTAACAGTTCATGAGAAATTATTTGAAGCTTCAGTCCAGGGTCTACATCAAATAAAACACAACCAATTAGAATCTGATCAACTTTTTACTCACTATAAAAGCTTTAGAAAGAAGGTCATGGCGCAACGCAATTGGATTTCTGCAGTTTCTGCAACCAAACATCGGATCGCCGTTTGATTCCGCCATTGACCTTAAAACTCAACACTGAAACCAAAGGAAAATTTGAATGATGTCAGAGAAAACAAAAAAATATTTATGTATATGTACTCGTGTGTATTTTAGCTCTCACCAGACAAGGGAGAATGGTTGATGCAAATCTCTGCTTCGAAGATAAGAATCTGCAGGGTGGGGATGCAAGATTTTTATAGGGGGAGAAGTCAATAAGAATGACTTTTGGTACTTGATGATTGAGGGAGAGTCGGATACTCAAAGGAATGACTTGTGGTACTTGATAATTGAGGGAGAGTCGAAACTCAAAGGGACTGGACGGTCTTGTCCAAGCCATTTCCGGGTACTTACCAGGTCTACTTTGATGATCGGGATCGTTGATATTTTTTATCTCGTTGAGAACATTATGTATGCCAAAATTCATATTAATCAAATATCGCTAATGTGTTTCCCAAACACATCTATCTCAAGGAAAAAAGGGATTATAAAATATTGGAACACCAGATAAAAACCCATTTTTGTAGAGATAAATGTATTTCGAGAACACTAAAATCGTATCCGAAACATTAATTTTGGCTTGTCTGATATTCTCGACGACGTTTAAAATATCAACGATCCCGATCATTACAAAACTTGGGATGGGCTTGAAAATGGCTCGGACAGGGTCGCCCTCGCGAGACCAGAGAGCATGCTGATCCACTGAGGAATATGTTCAGGTTTTATTATTGAGAATGCTTGATTGCGTAGGAACTTGACAAATAGAACGTTAGGTGAGGAAAAAAATAGACCAGCAAATGAGCAAAGGTTTCTTTTTAATTTATGAAATTAACCGATCTTTTCGAGTAAAAAATAATCTTTCTCCAATCAGATAAACCATGTTTAGAATTTTGAGGGGGTTGTGAAGGTTCTGGAAGATTCATGAATTTGGTGATAGGAATCTACTATTACTGGTCCCCTCCAAATTGGTGGAAATTGCTGAGATCCTTCCTCATGGTGTACCAGTTAGAAATAGAGACAGAGCTGAGATTTTACCTTTGTGGTGGCGAATATATATACTAAAATAATAATAAGATGAACTTCAATGAATATTTGTTAAATTTAGAAGAAAAAAATTGAATAAAATACCAAAAACTATAACTAACGATGTTTTGAAGTTTTGTTTTTCATAATTCTGACATCATATTTTATAATATTTACTTGGCCCATTAAATTCAACTTTGGACTATTTTCTGGAGACTTCTTTATTACTAAAACAAAAATATAGGACTTAAGCCTTTCTACATTACAATATACAATGCAAACAAATTTAGTGATGCCGCAGGACATATATAATCTATGAATAAATTTTATATTTTAATCTAATAATAGAATTTTTTAAAATCGTTGTGGTGGCGGCAGCCATTTACTTGTCCTCCTCCGGCTCCATCATTGGTTAGAAATAGAAGTATCAATTATCTACCCTGTTTTTCTTTTTCTCTTTGCTTAAAAGGATGATGCGGATGGAAAATTAATTATCTTTGGTGGAGCATTTGCAAGTCTCTCTTTTGTTAAATTATCCCACATTGCTCATCTAATTCACCTACGCCTGGTTAATAAATTCTTGAGGTTACTCCACCTATAGCCAAGTGATTTTAGGTTGGAACCCTCCATGAAATTTAACATGGTATCAGAGCCAGGTCTTGGGTGGCCTCATTTCACGTGGTCAAGTCTCATTTGCCCGAGTCAAATCTCCTAGTCTTCTCAATTCGTACCTCCGCTGCATCCGGGCTGCACGTGAGGGGGAGTGTTAAATTATCTCACATTGCTCATCTAATTCACTCAAGCCTAGTTAATAAATTCTTGAGATTACTCCACCTATAGCCAAGTGGTTTTAGGTTGGAACCCTCC
Organism: Vaccinium myrtillus; assembly: GCA_016920895.1. Taxonomy (NCBI): domain Eukaryota; kingdom Viridiplantae; phylum Streptophyta; class Magnoliopsida; order Ericales; family Ericaceae; genus Vaccinium; species Vaccinium myrtillus. The sequence goes on from CM029279.1 coordinate 34,482,253, forward strand.
AAGAAATTTAATTAACATCTTTCAAATTAAAATAGCCATAAAAAGGAGGATTATTTCACAACTTTCCATTTTACATCATGTTTATTCACCCCACTTGTTTGAACACCTTATAAGGTTTCCATTTGGTTTATTTCGATGTAATTGGTAGATATTGAGAGTGCTGAATTAATTTCATAAGTAGGTTTATTTGGTTACAAAATCATTACGTGTTGTGAACTACTAGTATATTGCTTGAACTCTCTTTATGACATAATCGATTCAAATTCACTTTTATTGAATGAGAAAAACATTTAAGTGCCCATTGAGCAAAGCCCGCATCAGAGTATGATCTTTTTCGTCTTTGGATTTCAAGACCGGTTTTCTCCGTTGTTCCTCAATCATTACTCACATTTCTAACCAACCATTATTCTTATTTGTAATTATTACTCTTATTTATCCCTCCAATCATTACCCAAAAACCAAACCAATCAAGATCCAACTTTGAGCTATTTGGTTAGTTTTCAGTTACTATTGGTACCCAATCGTTGCGATAAAATTAATGCGTTGGTTACCAAATTAGAATGTCAAGGTGCCGTGGACACAAATGGATGTTCACAAATCCATACATATAAATGTATGGAATAGTTCCGCGGGTGTTGGCTCTACATCCATTGTGTCCCACCCATCGAATATTTTGTCAAAACGGTAGAAGTTAGGAACAAAGATACATGAGATAATCATCTAGAAGTAGCATTCGTCCTTAAATGAATGACTATAAAGGAGGGTAGCATTCTCAGGTATAGACACCAGAACTACCACTAACTCTCATAGCCACAAAACGGGTCAACTCATTAGCAGTTATACGCAAAAAAGAAAAACTTACATGGATCAAACTCAAACTTGAGGCGTTGAATATCCTCAGTAATCATGTCCACACATGATGACATACCAGTCCTACTGATTCGATTCGTTATCGAACAACTATCACCACCACCTTACTTTGTCAAAGGACTATCAGTCTATCACCACTATTAGTCTATTACCATTGTTGGAATTTGAAATGACACATAGATGATGAAGGAGAAGCCGAGAGAATGGAAAAAAAAAAGGAGAAAACACAATGATATTCTCAAATTTGATATCGAGAGAGAACCTTCACTAGAAAGGAGGAGTTAGATATTGGAATTAAGAGAAATGGTCATCACTTGGGAGTAAGTAAAACACCCATCAAGGATAAAACATGCCACTCATGTCGTTGCATTAGGGTGATGAAAACCCTAAGGAGAGGGAGGAGAAAGAAGAGAGAAGGCGGCTAGGGTTTTTTTTTTTTAATCATACAAAATGTCACTTCAATTTCTCCTTTGCTGAGATCATTGTTGTTTTTTGTTTTCTTTCCCTGTTGGTATCTTGCCAATTGATGGGAGTTTTAAATAAATATTCTTCCCTTTTAATCTTTGTAATCTCTCAAAGATTAATAAACTTTTTATCCGTTCAAAAAAAAAATGTCACTTCAATTGTTCTTACATATTGATATCCAATAAATATCAGGGGACTTCAGCGTAAGTTTTGTGAACTATGAGGAAACATGTATTAAAGGAAAGACTTAGGGAAAGTCACTGTAATTTACCCTTATTTAGCCCGTCGTTTGCCTTGCAGGCTTGCAGCCCTTGCTTGCTCCGCGAAGGAGATACTCTCTGATCCTCAAACAACCTGTCCATCCTTTCGTCGGCCTCCGTCTCTCTCTCTCTCTGAGGAAATGGCGGATGCTTACTGGAGGTACGGAGACAGTAGGCAGCAGCAGCCGACTCTTCCCCCTCTCGTCGGGAAACGCCCTCGCTCCGATTACGGTACCATGTCTCTCTCTGAATGTATGAATATACATGTATGTGTGTTTTTGCCCGTATAGAGTTCTTATAAGGGTCTGGAATGATTCTTATTTCTTTTCCTTTTTTTTGCTGAGTAATACGGTCGTCGATTTTCATTGAATGGGTTAATGAGATAAAAACGGCAGCTTTTTAAGTTACACTATGTTAGGATTGATGGGTTTTTGTGGGGAACTGAAGGATAAGGAGTGGAGAGGTTAGTATCTACCGCGTATGGATAGTTGAACTCGGAAGCGTATGGTATGGAGATTTGTGCTCTTTTCTCCCTCTAAAATTGAGATTAAACCAGGGGGAAAATATGGTGAGCGGGTAGAGTGAGGGTCCTACGAGTTATCTGGTGATACTTTCTCTTTCTGAAAGACTAGTTGTTTCACTCGTTTGAGTGAACTTGTTAGGCAGGTTTCAGTCTCTTTTTTCTTGAAAGAGGCAAGGTTTCATTCATACTTGTTTGGCATATCAATCTACATCAAAGATTGTTATCCTTTGCTTTGTGGGAGTTTGATTCACACCATGCGCACACATAGTGACTCTTTTCGCTCTTTCGTGCTCCTCCCTGTCGTGGAATTTTAATGTACTCGCAAGCGCAAGAATCGATTGCAATACAATATGGCAAGAGCGAGGTCGAACCCACAAGGACTTGTGCTTTTTATAGGAAAACTAAATAATCTTAGACTGATTAAAATTTAAAACCTAACCTAGTTAACAAAAGGGACAATTGATTTTTAAACTAAAAATTAAACAAGCAGCAGTGAAGACAAATAAATAAACTTGACAATTGAATGCACCTGATAAAGGTAAAGTGATTAAGGTTTCAGAATCTACACTCATGTACTCATAGAAATTACTAACAAACTCTTATTTATTGTCCTACTTTTCTTCACAGTAATTTGGTGGCTAAACTCTATCACCGTAAAAAATATCCTCGTTACGACCCTTTAGAAAAACAACTCATGCACGCTCTTCTCACCTTAATGTTCAAGACCATTCGGAAACAAATCACAAAAGATATCCAATGCTTGAAATAGCTATATATCAGGGCTGAATAATTAGTTAACAATCCCAAATCATGGAAAAAACAGTTTGTATCCATATCCAAAATTACTAACTTAATTAAAATGAGGCAAAAACTGATTATTCAATTAAACCAAACATTCGGAAAATAACTGCGAATAAATACTATCAAAATGAGGTTTCAAGAATGATTATTCAATTAAACCAAACATTAGAAGGAAATAAATAAAGAATAGACTGATATCCCGACTATCAAACTAATGAGGTTTCACCCTAGTTAGGCGCCAGTATCGGCAGGGGGCTAGAAGGTGTCATATTCGGGAGCGCCTAGAGAGTTTTAGAACCTTGTCCTCAACCCTAGTCTAGAAATCTAGCCGCTCATAGATAAAAACAAGTCAAGTATTTGGCTAAAATCCATAAAATAAATCATAAAAATATTTTTTGCTTTTCTATTTCTTCCTCCAAGCGTGACCTTAGTTGCAGCTGCAGTCGAATGATGCATGAGATCACCCAGCTGAAGTCTTCCACCCTACTGATGTCGTGATGCTTATATAGGCACTGCCGAGAAAATTCTTAAAAGAAGCAATTTCGTTCCCTTTCAAACTAAAATTACTTGCCCAATAAAATCAGACCCCATTTCCTTACATTACTTACTTTCCTAACTAGATTCCATCTCTTGCTAGTTGCTATTACCCAATCAACTACCAAACAAGTATTCCTTTCTTGAACAACCTCTTTTTGAACGTTTAACCCTTAAAAGCATATGCTGATCAATTGGCATCCATGTTAGGAGTTGGATTTGATACACTTTCCTTGATTTCCATCATGCACTGGATTTGCCATTTACAATTAGGTGATCACGGACTTTCCGCTTCTTGAATCCAACGCCTAAAATATAAGTTATTATCATTTTTTTCCTACAAATTAATACTCAATGTGAATACCAAAAAGATAACCATAATATCTAATTAAGCACGATAAAGGATTAACACTATGCAATATAGGGACTGCAACGTGTCAATATTTTGGGCTTCTCACTCCCTTTTGCTCCTCAACCTTATGTCGAACACCACGATCGCCTCCTCTCCTACTCCTCTCCTTTTGGTTGCTTATATTTTGTTGCTTGATTATTAGATGTTTCCGGTGGTCTCCAGTTGGGTGGCTATTTTGCTCGTGACGATGAAAGAACAGCAAACCGCGCACTTAGAGATACAGATTCCCTTGGAGCATCATACGATCGTTACTTGCGAAATGCGGTATATTATTATCCTGTTCTAAATTCAGTGATGTTAGAGCTTATCCCACGTTGGTTAATTATAACATCCAAAACTAGTTTATGAGCGTTGACAGCCTCTCCACTCATTGCCAGTTGGTTTTGAGTTGGATGCTTTACCATGGTATCAGAGCTAGGCTTTCGAAGGCTTTTGGACAAGACTCTGTTAATTGGTTGCCCCGTTGTTTGTGCCTTAAGTGCACATTGTTTCGTTGTTTATCTCTCCACATGCGGGTAAAAGAGGTTGTGCGCGCGGGGGAGTGTTAAAGCTTGTCCCACATTGGTTAATTATAACCTCCAAAACTAGTATATGAGCATGGGCGGCCTTTCCACTCATTGCCAATTGGTTTTGAGTTGGATGTTTTAACAAGTGACAATGTTTGTGTGTTATTTGGAAGTTATATGGTCATTTATGTATTCCTATGGCATGTTTATCAGCAAATTGCATCTTATGGTGGTGGAGATTCTGCTAGACCCATTAGTGGTGGACTAAGCAGTCACTCTGTCAATGACCCACGAATGATTGGCATTGGTGGCTCAGACCCAGTGGTGGCAGTGAAAAGCCTCTCCGCGGGATTGGGAGCTGGTAGGACTGAACGTCCCCTCCCTCCTGATGCTAGCAATACGCTTTTTGTGGAGGGCTTGCCTGCAAACTGTACATGCAGGGAAGTATCTCGTATCCTTTGATGGTTTGCTAACTGTTCTTTTATTATTTCTTTGAATTTGATGCTTTCTCCTTGCTCCTATTGATCATTGTAATCTTTTAGTGATTAATGAAATCTTTTTTGCCGTGAAAAAAAAAAACTGTTCTTTTATTATGTTTTAGCTTGTGGTTGTGTTTCTTAATATGGCTTGCAGATATCTTTCGCCCATTTATAGGTTACAAAGAAGTGAGACTAGTGAGCAAGGAATCAAGACGTGTAAGTTATCAGTCTCTTCATCATCATGATCCGGTCTTTGAACTTCTTTCTAGCTCTATACTGTGCCGGTCTTTATTTAGCCCTTCTACTCTAAATCCTCTGACTGCAACTCTGCAGGCTGATGGTGATCCACTGATGCTTTGTTTTGTGGATTTTGTGAGTCCAGCTCATGCTGCCACTGCTATGGACGCGTTGCAAGGTTAGTTAGATTTGAACATGCCTTCTTGGTATAAGGAGTGCTGGCAATAACTGCTCCAGTCCCCAATCCCCTTGCGTCTTTTGCATTAGTTGCATATCCTTCTTTGTTCAGCTCACGATGTACCTTAGAGGTTCAAAATGAATAGTTGCATTTGGTGATGCAGCCGATGCTACAAAACCTGGCTAACGAGTTATTCCTTCTTATGGGAATATAGTGGTGGACAAAGAAAGTAACGGAGAAGTTTATAGCCGAAATAGAAGTGATTTTTGGTAGATTGGCCAAATTCACTGTAGAGTTGTCACAAGTTTTCCATAATGCGGAAAAAGAGTGAATTCCTATTGTCGTCGATGCATAACCCAAGATACCAAATTTACTGAAGCGCTCCTACTGAATGCGGTTAAATTAGTCAAACAGCAAGCCTTTTGGTATATGAATCCAAATCTAGTTAGTGGGCGTTTAATTGAATCTAGCCATGCTTCCACTGCCTCTAGTTGCGCATTCCTTTACATAGTCGTTGTTGCAAAAGATGATTAAGTCTAACAATTTTTTTAATATCAGCCGCCTTGTTACAGGATTTTGGACCTCTGATACTGATACTTAGAGCTGATAGTGTTAGATATTGGCCGAGAGATGGCCATATCAACAGATACCGATACGAATCTTGATACCTTGATTTAGAACCCTGATTGACTTTCAAACGTCCTCTTACCCCTTCTTATTTGGAAAATTGACCCTCTCAACCTCCTGATCCCATTCTTGCTCCCAGACACTCGATGAACTTGTGAATTAGGTCATGACCTTCACATTGGTTGGTAATGCAATCTACTTTACGAATGTTAAAGGTAGCTGCTAATTAGCCCCTTGGTCATTTTTTAGGTCTCTGCAGCATATACCTAATGTATCATGCATGTGCATGTTGTAATCTCACACAATCTTTCAAATCTTGGGCATTAAATACGTGAAGAGTTATTTCCTGTGAAACTAGTTTGAAAAACAAATATATTATCTCAGGCAATACAAAAAAATGACACAATGGTGCAAGAATAAACAGCGGCTTTTCATGTTGTAACTCCCTGAGCTTCTAAATTTTTTCAAAGAGACCCAATCGTGAAGTGCTCTCATACTCTTCAATGCAATGTTGGTGACTAATATTTTACTCTTGAACTGAACACTCAACTTGGAGAACTAGGATAATGGGATCCCTTGTTAGAAGTGATGTGCTAAGCTTCTCATAAAACTCTGTCCACCTTTTGCATTTTTAGCATCGCCTTTGCATGTATATTTTTCACGAAGACCCCCAGAGTGTTATCATTTCCTAGTTTCTCGTCGAATACTTCAATCCATGAACTCTGACAACACAAAGAAAGAGAGACCTTGAGAGGGCAGTGGTCTCTTTTACATATAGTCTTGTGTGTAATCGAAAAATAAGGGGTGGAACGGCAATTGACCATGGATACTGGAAATGCTGACGAACATTTCAAGCGAGTTAATTTGTGAGTTGAAGTGGGAATTAAATGTCTTTTCCGATTCCTAATTCCAGGGTAAAGAACGTAGTTATGTGTGCCACATAAAATAGTCAAAACTCAATTTTGCAGGTTATAAATTCGATGAGCATGACCGGGACTCGGTCAACTTGAGGCTGCAGTTTTCTCGCCACCCTGGTGCAAGGTCAGGTGGCGGGCATCGAGGCAAACGTTGAACTTATGCAATTTTACAGGTGACAGAAACGATCCCCCATTCGTTTGACCCGTTGCTTTTTAATGGTCATCAAGCTCCAACGAAGTTAAATATATTTTGGAATTACTGATTTTGGAATGAAAAATTCGCGCTAAACTGTGGAACAACAACTTTATGTAGGACCTACTCGGGTCAGGGAGTGCGATAACGAAGAGATTGATCAATTGCCTTGGAGTTTCGAGAGAGCGTCTATCTGAGTTAGTGCTTTCGGTCGGAGAAGCTTGAACGAGTGGGATTTTACCTGTTGAGGGTTGATTGATTGAGTTCTAAAGTGTGTTTTTTTTTTTTTTTTTTTTTTTCGATTGTCAGTCTGTCAGATAAGAACAATTTCAGTAGGTAACAGTACTGTTATGACATGTTTTATGTGGTTGATTGTTATTTCATTTTGGTTCCAACTTTATTTTCATCAGTCTGCAGACGTAATGTTGTTTCTAGCTTTATTTCTGCATTGAATCGAGTCTGCATTGATTATTCTTTAGTGTTTTGTTGTTGCCGAACCCTGATTGGCATATTTGTACTTGCCAACCTCGTAGCTTTCGTTCATTTTTTGTCAAATTCGCTCTTAGATTCCGTGTGGCATGGATTGGGGCCTTGAATATTGGAAGGATTTTATGTCTCGAGGGATGTTTTCTTGGTCATAGACCTTTGTTATGAACAATCCACAAAATTAAACTATTTCTCGTTTTCTACTGTTGATGATTCACCTTAATCGTGTCATATCTGAATCTTTGAAGAGAAATTTTCTCCTTGATGAATTAGGAGACCTGTTGTTTAAGTTGGTGTCATCGGGTATGCTCACATCGTGAAGACATCTATGAGATATAGTTACATACAGCATCGTTATTTACAAAGTTATGTCAGGTCTTTCACCATAATTACGAGGTTTCGGTTCACAGCTACAGGTTCATGGTTTACAGGTGTAGTAGCTATAATTTTGTACTATTTCTCGTCGTAGAAAGTGAGGGTGTGAATGAGGTAGATTTGTTTTCTTGCTGTAAAAAGTGAGGGTGTGAATGGGGTAGACAAGGTTCTAAAACTCGCTAGGCGCTCCAAGGGCGGCCGGGCACCTTCTAGCTTCCAGAGCTGAGTACTTGGCGCCTAGTCAGGCAACTGGTCGGGTTAGTCGGGCTAGTTGGGTTAGTCAGGCTAGTCGGCAAGGGGCCTTCTAGCGCCTAGGCAGCGAGTACTTGGCCTTCCAGACCTTCTTTTAGAACACTGGGGGTAGATTTGCTCTTCGGTTGACCTGAAATCTGACACCTGTGAAGCTTGCTGTAGTCCTGAAGATAGTTTTGGAGGGTGTAACGATGAAATCATGTACTATGTATAAGTTAGATTCCTTGTAGCTTTTGTACAGATGCACTTTGAATGTAGGGAGGTTTGCCATTGTCCAGAACCACTTAAGTTGTTCATTCACATCTGGGTTTACTGGAGACGCAGAAATCTAGAAATAAGCATGAACTTTTATTAATATAAGAGGCATTCTAAGTTGTTTATAAAGGGTCCTTGGGCCGAACATGGCAGTCTGATTCTCTCTTAAGTCTTAGGTTAGGTGCTGAATGCGGATGCATTCTCCAACTTCTTGAGAGACTGATATGGGATCTGTTGAGCTTATCTATGACTAGTTTATGTAGTCATCGGAACTTATATGCCTTTCTGGAGCCATGTTGTTACTATGACTGTATGGCAAAATGTAAATGTTCCGAAGATTACTTGTTTGGTTAAAAAAACAATGTATGAGAAATACGTTTCTCATACATTTAAATGGTGAGATGGTGTTGGGTGGCCAAGTCGTGTGGTCAACTGGTGCAATTTATGATTGTTTTGAACTCAGTATCATGGACTACAATAATAATCTCAGTAGTCGTCTTCGGATAAGATGATTACTCGACTTTCCTACTGGTCAGCAGCAACAACCACCCGCAGTCAGGCTACTGCAAGATCTCTCTCTCTCTCTCTCTCTCTCTCTCTCTCTCTCTCTGCGCGCGCGCGCGGGCGGGGGCAATCATTCGACTTACAGTTGATGTAAAATGATAAAGACATTCTTTTGTGTTTCCAATGTGCTTCTATATCTTCTCCACATTGATGTTGGGTTTGTTGGTCATAGTTGGGGTAGGTATCGAGTAGTTTGGGAGATACTGGAAGCGCATCAGGAATGCTGTTGAAAAGACTTGTTTCTTGATTGGTATGGATCGCTTTCTATCTGAGCAAATCATGTTCTGAGCAAATCATGATTACATATGGACATATATAATCACCCTTTCCATTATCATGAATGATCATCATTCTTTCAGTAAGCTATTATCATGTAATAATAGCAATTAACACAAGCACCTTTATTTGACTTCGTAATTTCGTGTCGTTAACTTATAGGTGTTGGAGTTTAGCTGGGCTGGCTTTTCATCATGTTGGGCCCCAGGAGGATTAATGTGGTGGCTTTGAGTAATCTGTAAATCAGTTCTCATCATTCAGGTATCCTTACGACGATGACAGTTGATAATTCCATGTCAAATCTCATTGCCTTCGTAACCTTTATGATCCAAAGTTTGAAATATATGCGTATAACTGATGCAGGGATCTACCATAAGAAGGAGAAGAGATTCGAAGCCAATGAACTTCAACCGCCATGCTCAATTGCTCATGCTTCCAAGACCCACCCCCAGGTGTTCGGTGAGCTGGCTCAAACACCTGAGTTATCAAAAAGACCCGCCCCCACGTTGTTTCATTAGAAGGGCTAGAGCCAGAATTGTTGGTTATCTCATTCAGAATCTGAATTAATAAGACATTATCAGTGAAATATAAAAGTACAGTGCAAGAAATTCAGACGTGTGTGTAATATTAGTCACTATTTGTTTTGTGTATTTCTCCCAGCATCATGTAATAGGGGGCATCGTGGAAGAGTTCGTGGAAGAGTAGCAAAAATTGTCTTTTTAGATCACTTGGTTTTAAGCCTTAATTTTTTTTTATCAGTATTTTTAGCCTTAATTTGATTATTGAAATTTCAAGGTGTATCCATAAGTTTCGATGACAAATTTCCTCGGGCAAATTTCAAGATTGCTATGTTAGACTTGTCGATAATGCTAAGCACTTTCAAGTATCCAATTCTTCCGACGAAATTGTGCAGACGCGAAAATGATGGTTCTCTCTCCCGTGAGAGTATACGCTCATGAAATCTATCCTAGGTTTTATTGAAAATAATCTCGGCCCCATTAGCACGCGAAATAAAACTTTAAACGCGTTCAAATGTCATCATCAACTATTTTAAACAAGAAACCCAGTGACCGTCGTCTCATTTTTGTTTATTACTCGTTGAACATTTCTGAATGGGTGCATCCACTACAGTTCTATTTTCCTCGAGATAACATTTGCCAGATGTGCCTACCCATCTGTCGAGGGACGTCTTCAATCTGTCCAGAATCCAATATCTTCATAAAGAAACAAAACTGATCATATTTTCAGTTAAAATTGAGGAAATAAAACAGTTCAGCAAGAAAGATAAATGAATCAAACAGCTGTATATAAAGTATAAAAATGATACGCACACGCGAAAACCGATCATTGTAATCTTTCAAGTTTACCATACAATTTCATTGGATATTCCTTCATGAAGGTTTCTTAGTTTGAAAATATTCATTTCTGATCAGTTAAATTACTTCTTTAGTTACTCATTTGAACTATTCTGATAACAAAATTTGTCCCCCATGGCTTGTATCTGAACTCTGAATCCAATTCTTTGTAGTACTCTTTTGTCCTTCCTTCCGGTGATTCGCTTTCTTATTACCAGAAGGCCAGGGGCCGCCACTGCAGAAGGCTATGTCTAATATCATTAACTAAGTGAAACTGCTCGTTGCTTTATTATGTCTAGTTCTTCATGGTGCATTTGGTTCGAAATTAGCAGAGCTATATGAGCAGAAGCTCAATTTTCCCCGTTCCAGTGGCTAATAGAATTGCAATTTTCATTGTATAAATCGAGCAGATATAACTTAGCATCCATTAAAACGGTATGGACGAATTTTGTTTTTATCGTTTTCGTTGAGTATCTCTTTCAAAGTGCAAAATTTTTATGTCCACACGCTGCAGCACGAAATAATGAATCACAAGATTAATGTTAAAGAATCAATAGTGCAGTTTCACACTTTCACTGAAGACAAGGAGGAAAAACTGTCGAGAACAAAATTAGTCCCGGTACCATCCCCAATTTGCAACACCTATATTTAAAAATGAAACAAGAAAATAACAAAAGACAACATGGAAGATGCCCCAACAGCAACGGCTGAATAGAAGAAATTTAATCAACTAATCTACTCCCTGCCACTTTAACCATAGACAAAATACAATAATAGATGACATCCTCCAAACATCCGTTTTGATCATTTGTTCGCTGGGGAGTCCACTGTGTTTCCTTCTATCACTTCTGAACTTCGCCAATACAAGTGTAACCTGAATCAAACCAAGCCCGGAACAGTTTGTTTGTGGCATGGATAAGCGGTGTTTTTTGAACCTGCAATTTTTTTGTTTGTGGCATGGATAAGCGGTGTTTTTTGAACCTGCAATTTTTTTTCTTTTTTTCTTTTTTTTTTCCTCTTTACTTTTTGAGATCAAGCAACATTCAATGGCTCAGCTTCAGTATCCCTTTCTTTCATTGCATTCCAATCTTCATTCTCTGTAACCAAATCCAAAAAAATGGTCCCTCAGTACCAAGAAACTTTCACCTCCTTGGAAAATTTTGGACTCCTACAAATTATTTTGGCTTCGGCACAATAACATGTTCGGAAAACCTGCAAGAAAAAGGTACTTACTTGGCTTATCAGCAATAGCCAAGAGCCGCCTCTGCAAGATGGATGCCACAAAGAGGAAAATGGAGCACATCCCGAACATGACAGTGATTGGGAACGCATTAACCTTCAAATGCACAGGAAAATTAAATATTGAGCAACACACAGAAAGATGGGATTAAACAAAGCAAGCTACCTGCATCAAAACTGAGGAAAAAGAAGACAGCGAACATATGCAACCAAAGACTGACTGTGTGTGTGTGTGTGTGTGTGTGTGTGTGAGAGAGAGAGAGAGAGAGAGAGAGAGAGAGAGAGAGAGAGAGAGACGAATGGTGTTAAATACCATATGCAAGTAGTCTGTTACTGGCAGTTTACATGCAAAAACCAACAGAAACATTCTAAGGTGAAGCAGTGAAACGAAGCAAATCAAGTTATACGTACATTGTATAGCACAATGCACACAAATATGTTGAGAGGAATGCGGAAGAAGTTCATGATGGTGCTTCTGGCTTCCTCTGGAATGTACTGGGACCTCATCTTCATGATAGATGGCCAGAATATTCCCACACAAGCCTCAAAGGTACAGAAGCCAAGTAGCTGGATACAACCTGCAAAGGTGATGCTTCCACCTTTCACCTTAGGAGAAGGGACCAAGAACTGTTCCAAAAAAGAAAGTTAAAAATGGCCAAAAAAAAAAGATTTCAAGAGTGTGAGGTGATTAAAATGAGCTGATTACATACAGTTGTCATGATGGGAAGCAAGAGAGAGGCAGCTGAAACTACAAACACAACTTGCATGTAGCTCTCAACTTTGGGCGACGAGTGGGCCATCAAGCGAGATGCAATTGAGCTTCCCAACATAGAAGCCAACATGAAAGTTGCAAAAATGAAACCATGGGGAATATCCTCCTCATTTGGGCTCAAAGCAGGAGTCCAAAGGAACACAAAGGTATACATTGAACCTTCAAAGAGGGACTGTATTGCACCCAATAATGCAATCTTCTCATCTAAACCACACAAGTCATTATTATAACAAAAGAGAAAAGGAATAACAGATGTAAGAAGGAGAAGAACAATAAAAAGGAGATGCTCATGGAAACATATAGATGAACATGGAGAAAGCAATTAACCAACAAAAATAAAGGTACTAAACCATTCAAGCCTGGCGAACCAATGTTCAGAACATGCTGCCTGGTAAATATTCAATGCTCCCTAACTCCCATATTCTTGGATCAATAAATAAAGAATTTTTCAAAGAAAATCTATCGATTTACCATCAATCAAAAGATCTCACTTTGCTTGTCAAAATCATCTCAAAAATATAAATCTAGGAAAAGTTGTAATATGTCCAGAACAGTAAAAAAAAAGGGACCAAAAATAGGAGATGGAGGTTAGTCAGAACACTGCATCAATTACAGACAATTTAGGAGATAAGAGGTTCAGCCTTTTCATAGAATTGCTTTGACAATGGATAAAAGTCGTGAATCTCATGATGAGTCTGACAGATCATTTGACAGGTGAGTGCACAATCAATGCATGTCACATGATAAAGTTCCAAAGGTATACTACATGAGTATCATATCCATATGCAATGATACTACTGCGAGGACTAACAATAATATATTGAGCATAAAGAAAGTGCAGGCAAGTACCTGAAGCAATGGCCACTGCTGCACCCTTGAACTGGGTAAGCAAGTCCTTGTTCTCTGAAGGATCTCCATAGTTCTCAGTCCATGATGATAAAATAACAGCCATCCCAATAGCAAGAAAGCACGAAGCAGCATCAAAAGGCGCCACAGGCCCAAGATTCAAGCTATCGACCAGAAAATTCCCAAATAACCCAGCTACAATAGCAACTAGACCATTTCCAAGGAATATTGCCTTTGAGAATGTTAGTGATAGCCATTGTGAATCAAATCCTCTCTGAAACAGAAAAAGGAAACGGAAAGGATCTATTAGCAAAAGAGGATGGTAAAATCCACACGAGCTTTCCTTAGGCTTCAGTTCACAGTTACTCGAAAACAAACGAGAAATTGTAGAGATCAAGCAACTACAGGTTCACACCCAAACTGGCAGATTCAGTAAGTAAGAAGTAAGAAAAAAGAGGAGCAGACTGAGAATGTAAAATGCAGAACATGACGGGAAGAAGTTTGGAGGACTTTAAACTCATTGTAAGATTTTCTTCTTACATAGTAACTCACTATTTGCACATATCCCATTTTGTATTCTAGAAGCCTTATATGGTCACATACACACATATCATCTGGCTTCAAGAACCTTGTAAGAGTAGATTAGATGCCTGGTATACAGAAAACTATTAAGCTAAGGGAATTTTAAACATTTCCTTCTCTGAGATATTGTGTTCGAAAAAGTTCCCACTTCCCACTAGTAAAACTGGTTCCTATACTGTGTTCACACCACTTTCCTGTATTTAAGGGACGTGTGACCAGCTAATGCGTGCGAAATTATTGGTCCTTTCGGAACAGTGGGAAAGTGGAAACCACTCACCTTGAAGTGTTCTGCCACAAGCCATGACTCAAATGCAGAGAAGAGGAGAGAAGTTGCAATGCCGCCCAAAACACGACCCAACATCAGAACTTTGTACTGAGGAGAATGCTTGGTGATGCAACTCAGTATGTACGTAATACAGTAAGTCACACATGCTCTCTTCCGACCTCTGGTTTTGCATTGCAAGGAGTCAAAAATCAAGAAATAACAGTTCCATCAAAACATACTGATCAATGCATGAAGTTTAAGGGGAAAATCTCACTGTTTGTCAGCTAACGACCCCACGATTGTCCCAAACAACATGGAAGATCCAAACCCTGCAATGAAGAGTTGCCCAATCTCGCCTTTGGTGAACCCATACTGACTGTACAGAAAATACACATAGGGGCCCTGCAACCAATCCCCGGCTATTGCCACATAAACACTAACAAGTCAGAAGATGTAAAAGGCATATATATCCCAACAACGATGAATAACAGTGCAAAACCCACAATAATACACAAAAGTAGATTATAAATCCAAAATAATAAACAGAATTCAAAGAATATGCACTGCAACTTTCTTATCATTCTTACATATCTCATTCTTCTTGTGTACCAAAAGATTCAAACAATTCCAATCATCATATTAGGCAGAGGAGTCATTAATTAAGTTATTAACAACTGAATGAAACTAATTCACCCAACATATGGATCTGAGAAAGTAGCTAACCTCAAATGGTTTGCCAAAAAAAAAACTGAAGCAAAGGCAAAGAAAGAGAGCTTTAAATCTTGCTCGTTAAAACTATTACATGACCTTAAAGCAGGTTAAAAATGTTTGAGCTATCAACCCAATGTCAAAATCCGTATGATACTATCCAACCAAAGTTTGAGATTACTTTTATCTAATAGTAATGACAAATTCCTTCATTTGAAATCCACATCTATGGAAACACAATCTAACAGTCTGTCACCACAAAAAAACTATTTAAGAAAATAAAGGAAAATAGTACGCTGAGTACGGGCAGCTCTAGGATTTTAGTTCAGGGACGACAAAAATGTAACGAAAATTTTTGGTTGAAAATTTATTGTGCCTAGCTTATTTTGTTTTGTTGGGTTATATTATCTACCTAATTATAAATTAAATGAATGATTAAGAGCCAATAATATTAAACAACAATCACATTTAAGTATACAAAATTTTAAGTGCTTTTCTTGCGAACCCCCTGGGATATAATGGAGCCTCCCCTGAAGTGGAGTCTCGGATCATCTACTGCATTACGAGAAATAAAAACACTTCTAAACAGGTGGATCAAGCTCAATTAAGTGCTTTTTCATTTTATCAGTAACCAAACATATAATTGCGCGAAGCTTGTAACTAGATCCGATGCTCCAACCACATTAAAAGAGCCCAAAAATCCCCAATGCAAACATAACTAGGGCAAGAAACCTCAGATCCAGAAGAACGAAAAAACACCTTAATTCTAATAAATTGTTGCATTCAGATCTGATCAAACGTCACGTAACAAGACGCAGGCAATGATTGAATTGCAGTAAGTGAAGTTGAAATTGTAAAACGAGCACATGCAGAAAAGCAAATGCATAGACAAAAAACAGCAATGGAAGGGTGGGATCCGCGATTGGCTTACCCATCATGAGCGAATAGACGAGGAGGTAATTGTTCTTGAAGGAATTAAAGGGCTGAGATGTGTTGATCCGATCCTTGTTCTTGCTTAGCTCCAGTGCTGCCACTACAGCACTGAGGATTCCGAACACCATGTAATAGAACACCTCCATTGTTGCTCCGCAGATGCCAAATCACAAAGCGAGCGAGCGAGCGATCGAGAGAGAGATAAAGAGATACAGATAGAGTGTGTTTATATGTACACACTGGGGAAGAGAGAGAGAGAGATATATATATAGATATAGTAATTATTATATGTATCGATTGGAACACAGATACACGAGGACGCGGTTTTTCAGTGCGACTGGAGCCTTACGTTCAGCTTGGCGGACACGTGGCGAGATACCGTTTGTCTGATGGGTGTCGGTGGTTCTGTGCTTTGCTGGGAAGTCAGCTCTTCGACTCTTAGATCTTGGCGATAAATTAATTATTGAAGAACGGAGAGATGTGGACACACTTGCCAAAGTATCTGAACCGTCAGATCAATGCTCTCTCCCGAGGAGCCCTTGCATTGGACTATAGAAGAGAATTTCCATCTCATTTTGTGCACTCTTTGCTCCCTTGTACTTATTCCTTTTAACATTGAGACCCTCACAACTTTAAGAAACAACATTTTTACATGGTTGGAGTCGATGCCAACATGAAAAGATTTGCATCCCTTAAATAGGCCTTGTTTCCCATTTTATCAAATGGGAATCTCATAAAATTAAGTGGTTGATTTTAGCAAATGAGGAAATCATTTGTTAAAATTAACTCATTTCCATTAATGGGTTGATTTTATGAGATTCCCATTTTATCAAATGAGAAGTATGGCCATAATCTAGCAGGACTCGGACCATAAATGGCTGCAATAACTTCCCTTTCTGTCTTAGCGCTCAAAGTACAAAATTGTCCATCCTTGAATGGACATAAGATCGTTAATCAACAAATATAAATAGCAAAACTAAAATTTTACTAAAATGTAATAATTATTACCAAGAGAAAATCAATAAGGAAAGTCTTACATAAATTAGCAAATCATTGGTATTAAGGATTTCATTTTTGCTTTAGCAAGAAGAAAAAGATTCGACGGTGTAATCAAGACATGAGAGGCTCTAATACGTGTATATAGGAGCCATGTAAGTTATTTTCATCGTGCAAACGTTAGAGAGGGGGAGTGTAGAGGCTCTTGTATAAGAAGTGTTTGTGAATGATGTCGCCTTCTTGTAACCTCTTTGTAACATGGTAGTTGGGGTGAAAGTGTAGATTTTCAAAGTGTTGTATTGGTGTGCTTTTATGATAAAGTACATGTGGTTCAAGTCGTATTTTTTTCTTTTGTTTATTTGTTTGCATCCGGACTTTTGGGAATTTTATACCGAACTTAAGACTAGCTAGGGCGGCAAATGGACCGAGCCGTTCGTAAATTGTTTGAGACCTGACTCGATAAAAGCTCGTTCAAGTTCGATTTGAGTACTAAATGAGCCAAATTTGAACCTCAATTTTAGGCTCGTTTAATAACTGAGTCAAACCTGAATCTGACAATATTCGGTTAAATTAGGCTCGCGAACCTAGTGTATGATTTATATCTAAAAAAAATATAAATATGACATATAAGCATGAATATGTATAACCTTTTATAAAGACATCATGAAAATTTGATAACATGTCTATGTATAATTTTTTTTAAAGCACTATAAACTTAAATTTTATTGTTTTTATATTAAAAATAAAAATTTATTGAAATTTTAGACTTGTATGAGAGCATAAATATCTAATATTTTTGACTCGTTAAGACTCATGAACAAGTTCGAACTCGACTCAAACCTAGAGCTTGTCAAATTTTCATCGAGCTCGAGCTCGAGCTCGGTTCAAGTTTGTTTAAAAACTAAACGAACAAATTTGAACATTAGCTCGATTTGATTCGTTTGCAGCCCTAGTACTAGCGCGAGATCAAATTAAATGCATTTCTTTCCAAATCTATGCAAGTAAACAAAGACTGTGTCCTTTATAGCTTGTTCATTTAAACAAGAACAATAGAGACATCACTTGACCGCGACTTTATGACCATGTTACTATGGTGAGTGGTAGGGTTCTGCCGACTGCCTTTAGAGGAAAAATTATCTGGCACTCATTGAGCAATAACTTGTGGACAATCATGATACCTTGATGTAGATTACAATCCAACGTGTATGAATTCCACACCAATATAACTCCGAGGGGTTAGCTCAGTGGTTCAGACTTAGGACTTTGAAATTTGCTCCCTCCTAGCACAATTTTTGTAACTACTAATACTATTATGAAGTATGAACATGGAAATTTTTATATAATAAAAAAGAACTTGGTTCGTACAATGGCTATTCCGTTTGACATCTTAGTCAACATTTTGGATCGGTGGTGACAAGAACATGGAGCTCCAAATACCGACACCACGTTCCGGGCTCTGCTGGGGTGTAATGCACTCTACTGGTGCCCTGGTGGTGGGTCCCTTCCTATGGGTTGGGTTAAATCTGGCCGTCAACCGGTGACCCGGGGGCCGGGGGCCGGGCAGGGTGCAGTGAAGTCCCCATAAGAGCACCCTTTTTTTTGCAGTTCAAAAAAAAAAAAAAAATACCGACACCATATTTTTTTTTCTTATTGTGTAGGACCATTAGGTGTAGTATTAAAATTGAAACGCAGGACCTGTTGGTGAGGAACAATTTTATTTATTTATTCAAGTGGCAGTGATTCATGGATGTACATACTGTACTTGAATGTCACGTATATAAGATTTAGTAGTACATAATAATTAATTAATTTGCATGTCTCGTACGTGAAACGACCCAGAAGGCCAGTAAGCACTTCGATCGTGAAATAGTCAACTTAGGAAAACATTAAGGTAATCCTATAATTAATGAGAGATTTATTGGTACTATAATGTCATTCTACAAGATTAGATAATATTATTATCTTTTATCTCCAAAAACCTTGCAATATTATATGTTGAGGAAACTCTCTAGTCCGGGACTCTTGTCCAACTCGTATTCCGGATGTTATCCTACTGGAATGTTCAAACTCATTGTGTTTTCCAAGGTCTATGAGGAAATCTTCAAAAAAAAATACGGGAAGGGCTTGATCCAAGCAGTTTTTCGCAAAAATGTAAATATACAGTTTTTGCGAAAAACTGCTTGGATCAAGTCCTTCCCGGTATTTTATTTTTGAAGATTTCCCGCGTGGACCTTGGAAAACACATTTTGAACACATTTGACGGCTCGGATCATGCAAAAACATCTTTTAAAAGCTTCAAAACACCAAAAAACCTCTCCCGGACTAGAGAGTACCCGATTATATGTTATTCAACTGGAATTCAAACTCATTGTGTATTCTTTAATTGTTGCCATAGCTGTAAATGAACTGAGCCGTTCGTGAACTATTCGAGACTCGACTCGGTAAAGACTCGTTCGAGTTCGATTCGGATACTAAGCGAACTGAATCTCAACCTCAATTTTATACTCGTTTAATAAACGAGCAGAACCTGAACTTGACAATATTCGGCTCGATTAGGCTCGCGAATGTGGAATATATGTATATCTCATAAGAATTTCCTAAATAACCTTGGATATGTATAAACTTTCACATAGGCATTATGAAAATTTTACAACTTGTACATGTATAAACATAAATTTTAATATGCTTTTATGATTTTATATATGTATGAACTTATTTTATGTACAAAACAAAAACATTATTTGAAGTTCTAGACTTATATGAGAGCATAAAAATCTATATTTTTCACTCGTTAAGGCTCGTGAACCAGTTCGAGTTCGACTCAAACCTCGGCAAACTCGGCTCGTCAAATTTTCAATGAGTTCGAGCTAGGCTCGAGTTCGTTTAAAAGCTTAATGAACGAACCTGAACATTCTAATTGTTGCATTCAAACGTCAATAATGTGGAACCCAATTGTTGCATTCAAACGTCAATAATGTGGAACCCTAATATCGCAGTCCAATCTCCCATGTGATCCTAAATTCTTTGCAATAGTTGCAATTTTGAAAAGGGGATTTTGTAAGTTGGTTCATAAGCAAAACCATTCATATTGAGGACACGGATATTGTTAAGTAAGATTAACGCTCAAGAAATGACCGTGAAACCTGTTATGAACCCACCCAGATAACACCACCGGTGATAATGCTTATAAACTCACATTAGAATAGGCAAAAGAAATACTCCTACGAATGTAAGCTTCACCACTTGACAAATAAATTGCTTAGTGCTTAACCTTCGCCACATCGCTATAGTTAATCTTAATTTACTAAAACATTGAAGATAGCAACAAGTTTCAGTAATTAAAACATTAATGAGAAATCATTTAATTTAATTTTACAACATTATCGGCCGGGTATGGGGTCCCTGTAGTGAGTCCATCCGGCCGTCTATCTCGATAATGAAGGTTCGGATTTTAATCCAAACAATGAATGACTTGGATCATTTGGAGTTTGGACTAAATGCTAGCCATCGGTGCCGAGATGGACTACCGGATGAAGCTCACTACAACCCTGTACCTCACTACGAGGTCCCCGCTTCCGTTATCGACCCGTCCTGTCGCGCTTTAATTTGTGTTACGGAGCGGTTTTTGAGTTGTGATATATGGTGAGCACTGGAGGATGAAAGAGAATACTCTACTGAACTCATCCAATAATTTGATAGCAAATTCTGGGGCTTAACAATCAATCAGATGAGGACGAAAGAAATCCAAGCACAAATATCCACTTTAAACCACCACCACAAACTTAGATTGTGAAAAAGCCAGAACTATCCACAATGTCCATGGCCCACAAATTTCCCCTTAAAAACATTCATGGAAAAAAAAGATCTCACATTATGCACAAACACAATAGAACTAGAGGCCCAGGATCAATCCAAAAGCAGAAAATTCTACCACAAAACAAGTAACAGAACACAATCTTAACATCACTGGTTCCGTTTATCCCATCCAAATTCCCCAATTTTCAATCTTTCAATGGCTGTTCTAACTTCAGTGACACCACACTCTTGTACCTATAATTTACATCTTAAATTCCATTCTACCCATTTTGGTGTCTATTTGAATTCTACAATTGAAACCAATACCTGTCGATTGAAACAAGTTGGATTTCCAAGCAGGAGACTATCCTTGAACTCCCTCCATTCAGGACTTAGAATTCGGGCTGCAGCAACCAAACCTGCAAAATCACCAGGTATTTTTGCTATGTCAGCTTTAACCCAATTCCATTTTATCAGAAATGAAAATAAAAGAGGGCATTTGAAGAATAGAAAACAGCTGATCAACAAAGCAACAGTGATTTCTCGTCTTTTGGGTGTGCTGAGTTTCTTGTTTCTTTTTGGAGGGATTAGCTGAAGAAGACTGGAAGATTAAGCGTGAGGTTCTACTGCAGAAAAAGGTATCTCTCTCTCTCTCTCTCTCTCTCTCTCTCTCTCACACACACACATGCGTGTGCGCGCACACACAATAGATAACCAAATCGCTACTTCGAGGCAACTCTTTCAGAACTACACCTAATACAACTACTGGAACCATTTAGGCCTTTTGGTTCATTTTACTGAAGTTTCATGTTGCATCCAAGACTTCAAAGAACCATAAAATAACCAGGGAATGACTAACTCATCGATAGTTCATTTACCATTAAGGAGCAAGATGGGAGTATCAGGGAACTCAATACGAAACCTCACACAGGGTTCACGAGGCCTGTAATATGTCCTGCAAAAGGTGGTTAAGATCCAGAACATTGATAACGGCTACACCATGAAGGGACTAAAAAAAAAAAACAAAGAAACATCTAGCCCCTAACATGGACGGAAAATTGAAATCCTCATTGTCTTAAGATTCTGGGGAAGGTCTCCGGGGAAGGTCGGAAACGTGGACTCACACCCACTTTCGCTAACTTCTACTCATATGGTCATACCATAGTCCAAGTAACATTGTCACTTGGTTCAAGAGGCATCTAATAATGGTGGTGATGGTCCAGATGATCCATTACACCTAAACTACAAAGTAACTTGAAAAGAATATAATCAAGGAATATGGCTAATATTTGCAGGTAAGGAGTGTGGATGTGAAGGAAGCCTTGCGCCTTCAGAAAGAAAACAACTTTGTTATTCTCGATGTACGACCAGAAGCAGAATTCAAAGAGGTATGCCATGCAACCTACCCTAGTTTACTTAAAATTAGCAACACTCAACACCTATTGCTAGTGTAACCAAAGTCACTCGTAACCAGCCTTATCTGAGCGCTTTAAGTTCACATCGGTTCAATCTATCAGATTTTTACCTCCTTTGACCAATTAAAATATGTATTGCTAAGTTACTTCGATCTTTCTCTTGTTTTGGACCTAGGGTCATCCACCAGGTGCTATTAATGTCCAAATATATCGACTTATAAAGGAGTGGACTGCATGGGACATCGCTAGGCGTGCCGCATTTGCATTTTTCGGCATCTTTGCTGGAACAGAAGAAAATCCTGAGTTCATACAACGTATGATAGAGCGACCTTATCTTCCATTTTTTGCATTCTAGGCTTCCAACAAATCAGACATTTGGACCAACTAATTGTTTGGGATGTGATGACAGTTGTGGAATCAAAATTAGATAAAAGCTCCAAGATAATAGTGGCTTGCACATCTGGGGGGACAATGAGACCATCTCAAAATCTTCCAGAAGGCCAGCAGTCAAGGTAAGTGTCATCCATCTTTAGTTTCCATGTTTCTTTTATCCATTTTGCTCATTTTGACCACTTCATCGTAGTTTCTAAATCTATATATGCAGTATGTCTCATAGCTGGAGAACAAACCTTATGTTCTGACATCGCCATAATACTACAGTAAAATGCTCATGATACCATAGGAATACATGGTCCGCTACCACACTTGGGGGGTTTAAATTTATATTTCTAGCTCTAAATGATGTGCAGATCAGGAGTCAATGACACGTGCAAATCTTCTTCTGATACCTAATGCTATTTTCTACAGGTCACTGATAGCAGCCTACTTGCTGGTCCTCAATGGTTATGAAAATGTCTTCCACTTGGAAGGTGGGCTTTATACCTGGTTCAAAGAAGGATTACCTGCAGATTCTGATGTATGAAGGTCACTGTGAAGGATAATACTTTTAGATAGTCTCCCACTTCAGTGATTTCACCCTTATTTATATCCGGATTGGATATATTTACGTCCCTAGAGTTTCTTTACTTAAAACTGACATTTAATGACCTTTGGAGGCTTCTATTAGTTATGAAACAGTTGAAGTTAGATGTACTCTTAGTTCCTCTATATTCCCATGTTGTACTTAGATAGCTGCGTGGATGATTCTGATTATTATCCAACCTTGCTTTATGTCATAACAAGAAGAAACAAGAATAACCAAGATTATGGCATAAAAACGTTATCGAACTTCAATGCGATATCAACAACTTGGAGAGGACCTATTAAACCCTTCAATACTGGGGTATATTCAAAATTCTTTTCAAGACTGAGCGAATGGCTTCAGGATGTCTTTACTAAATATAAAACCAGTTTGACGTGTTCCAAATGGCATTAAAACAAAGTGCTTTCTTTTCTTCTATAACGCTGTAGCAAATATGGGCATTTTAGGAATTCAAGAATTAACGTTATTATGATGCAATACCACCATAGCTCCATTCCAGTGTATGGATTCAGTCCTCTACTCCAGGAAGAAAAAGGTAAGGATTCAATTTCCATGATATCTCCACCCAATCTTATTAATTTTCCATGACATCTCCAATCATTCTCTATATGAATTGAAACAAAATCAGTGCCAAAATTCTCATACTGAAGTCAAATGATACCTTCAGCGCAAATAGATATAGTTAAGAACAATACCATATAAAGATTCAATACAGGATCACTGTAGATGAATACAAAATACACCAGACATACACATGTAAAGATTCAATACAGGATCACTTCTAGGAAAATAATAAGGGCCAGAAATGCTAATCCACAAGGCATTAGACCTCTCAACTTCACGTCAAATGCGCATAAGGAGATAAGCATAATTAGACTAAAAAACTAGACGCAAAATAATGAAAAAAATACTGAAATGGGTAAATACCTCCTTTGCGAAAAAGATAACACTCGGTTGATGTACTCATCAGAAGTCCAAATTTTCAAAACTCAAAGAGCAAGAGATCCTGCTAATTGAACTAGGACCTGAAAATCAACTTCAATTATGGCCTAATGAGACAAAAATTTCATTAAGTCGTCCAACACTTAAATTCTACTTGTCATTCACCTGAATCAGAAGCCAACAAATTCTCTCCCTTTTTAAGCCATCAAAGAAGTTTTTGCCATATCCAAAGCACCATCGTAACTTCTATTACCGCCTATGAACCCGCTGATATGGACAAAAGTACAGCCAGGGATTCCTGCCACCTCAGAGAGCTCTCCATCTGTTAAACCCCTCCAGGGAGACGGAAGAGGTTTACGGCTTTCAAATTTATCAGCTGAGATTGCCACTGCTTGCACTCGCCATTTTTCACTCCTTTCATCCTGCAAAATAGAATGTTTCATATCCAAATAGAGCCAACAACAAATATAAAGTGGCTACACATGCTTTACAGAGTACAGATATGTACATACTGCAGAGTGCCCAAATTGTATGGAAAGACAAAACCTTAAATTAGTAGTATACTGTTTTTGTGAAATGCTCCACTCAACCAAGCACAACATATTACGCTAGGTTGAGTTTTTTTTTTTGGGTCTGCTCGAAACAAAAGCAACAACTACAGAAGAAAGGAAATTCTGACCTCTTCCTCATTTCAACTATTTTCCTAGAAAATTAGTAAACCGATTTTGTTTAATTAGCTCGTAAAGAATGGCTCCAAACAACAAATACTATTCCCTGCAATACATGGTCCACAATACATCCAACGACAAGGAGTTGAAATGAACCAGTCAAATATGTGCAATTTAGTACCTGATAGATAACATATTTGATGGTAGGATTAATCTTCATTTCCTCCTCCAGCTCAAATATGTGAAGCTTCCACTGTCGAGCACATCAACTCCATTAAGGGGTTTTAATATGACAGTTAAAATGAAACCAAGTCTTATTTGTCCATTTGACACATATTCGTGACCTTTATTTTTTCACTTGTGATGCAAATGTATTGCTAATATTCAACCTCTTTTATGTCGATCCTTTCACATTGTTTAGCCCATGAACATGGTTGATCTAAAAACATGTTGATTTACTAAGAAAGAACTACAGGAGTAAGAACGGCAAATGTTGAAACATAATCTTCCCCTGATTCCAACAACTCACCTAATAAGAGTTGACACGAAGGGTCAGATTATCCAAGAGGGAAGAGATTGTTGTGCCAATAAACAAGTTGAAGCATTACAGTCCTAAACTGGGTAATTCTAAATTCATAAAATTGACGTGTAAAACAAAACAGCAATCAGTCAAAAGGTGTATTATACTTAGACTGAAGGAAAACATGAAAGAAGTATACAAAGGCATCTATTTAGCAATTGTCTTCTCACACATATGCTTCTTTGTTCGTAAAGACAGATAGATATATGTATGCATGCATGTGTATGCGCGCAGAGAGAGAGAGAGAGAGAGAGAGAGAGAGAGAGAGAGAGAGAAGTAGGCTGAGCTATTAACTAAAACAGCCAAATAGCACTTACAGGGCAAGATCTTGTCAGCACCATAATTTCGCCACTGGAATCAATCTCTTGTCTTGCTGCAAGACACTTCTTGACAATTAATCGAGCTGGTAACCATGAGATTGCATGGAAATGAACATTCTATGACAAGTTCAAAAGTAAGTTCTCATTAGTTACGACCACAGTCCACAGCAGTTAAGACCTTCCGCATCTCGTTCTTAATTTACATGACTATACAAAGTTTTAACTTTAAGACTACCTCCATCATATACCAGATGGTTTGAGAAAACATTTTTGTTCAGGAAATCCCAACAAAAATATACCTCCAGAAACTCACTCCCAGCCAGTGTCACTGCATGTTGAAAAGCCTCATTCTCTCTTTCCTGTGATTGGTCAAGATCCACCCAGTCCAGATTCAACCTTCCTATTCTTGACGTCAAGTTTGTATTATTCACATATCGTGGCGGCAGATCTGTGTCATATTGATTTACTCCATTATCAATAGCATCAACTGCCTGTTACCAAAATGCAAAACCAAAATTGGGTGACATAATGAATGATGATGTATAATGACTAAGAAAAAGAACACAACGCAGAGTCAAATGACTATCCGTGTATAGATGACAAAATCAAATAATAACTTTAGCGATGTCAAAGAAAGAAAAGGCCTATGTTACTAGCTCTTCTGGAGTACCTTTCAGTGACGACATGGGCCTCCACAAAGGGGCTGCCTTAAATAAACAGCGTGTAAAAGAACAATCGAGAAAGGCCAAGTCATCTGCAGGTTTTAACTGGAGTGGTATTTGATGCCTCCCATTTAATTCGACTATCCAAAAATTCACCACTTTTCATTTGGAATTGCCTTTTTGTAGGATTTTATTGTTTCATATAACTAAAACCATTTGGTAAGATGGCTCAGAGTATTGCCGTGAGACCATTATGGCAGTGGTACAGCATGTCAAGTGTACATTTGCGGTCCCATATTTTATCAAGCTGGTGAGGTATGATATAGGAATCCCAAATTGAACTACAACAAGTGGCACAGAAACAACTTGCATGTAGAGATATATATACTTTTCGTCGTTTTCGAATTCAACCGCTAATCTACACAGAGAGGTGCTTCAACAACATATGATAAGGAGATTATGGTAGCAGTAGCAATCTGAAGAACTGGTAGAACAATGCACAATCTGCTACCTCTAAAAAGTTTTTGTAGACAGCAAGATAGATTCGATACACATCTCCGTGTCCTTCATCAAGGTGAAGCTCCTTTGCAATTATCTCCAATCCATAGTGCTAGCAAACACAACAACAAATAGACAACATGAATTCAGTAGCATAAGTGGGAATGATGTGTCACCACCATTTGTCTATCTCCAATGTAATTACCTATCCATCACAATGGTAAAATGTAAAGAATCTTAATCAGCATTAAGTAATCCGTCTACACATGAATCAAAAATCTTAATTTGATTGAGTCAATATCATAAAGAAAGACTCTTGAAAAGTAAGTATGAAGGCAAAAAACCTTATAAACAAGGCCAGCGCAACTGAGTTTGGTAGTGAAGCCATGACCGAAAACCTCCTCGAAACCTTTCTGGTGATGGTCGTAGCGATCTCTGATCGGATTGTAGACTCCGCCAACGTCAAGCACCGCATCAAGCGTGTCCAAGACCTTCAAAAGTCTCAATAAAACGCCAGTTCAAGCATCAATCAAAGAACCACAAAAATAACAGACAGGAGTAATTACTAGTAATTAGGGATGCAACCTGTGGGTCCCTGCTTCGAACGATTTGAGCGGCGGAGAATTTGTTGGTGAGGCGGATAAGAAAGCAGGCGAGAGCTTCGTCGCAGTGGAAGCTGCCGTTGTGAGTGCCCACTCGCTTGGTCGAGACAGAAGAACAGAAAACCCTAGAGCTAGAGCTACTAGAACTACTCTGGAGCGTAGGAATGATTACGGAGTAGTATGTCCGAAAAAAGGCGAGCCTCTGCCCAAATCCACCTCTGTACATTTCTGTCTTTTGGATTCGGATTTCGAATTCTTTACAGTGTTACTATTAAAGCTGCCCGCTTTCCCAGTTCTTTTTTGGGTTCTGCAAAGGAGCTCGAGAAGTAAAAAGAACTCAATCCATCTGGCCCGACACATGCATACAGAAGCCTTAGGCAAATACATATATGCATAGCTAACCTCAAGTGTATCTAAAGCCAAGGTAAAGACATGCATACAGAACTATAAAATTCTTAGCCTAGTAGTTTATATCTCAATCATAAGCCTAGTTTTCCAATTATAGGTTATATCTACGAATTGAAACAAGTTCAGAGACAGAGAGAGTGAGAGACCTTGGGGGTGGGTCTGCTTCGAAGCTCGTCTGGTTGAAGAGAGAGCGTCTGGTTCGAAGCTTTCTAGAGAGAGCCCGTCTTCTCTTTAGTTGCCGGTGGTGGTGGTCGCCGGAGATGGAGACGATTACGGTGGTGAGGTGGGAATCGCCCCTCCCTATCTCTCTCTGAATCTCTGTATTGTATTGAAGGAAAGGGGGGGAAGGCAGCGCTTCAGCGTGTCACGACGTCGTTCCGTTGTAGCCTCCTGTTCTGTGCGAGGAACGACGTTAATGGAACGTGTTTGTTTGGGGTTTTGATTCTGTGAAACCAAAGTCATTTTAAGAATTAAAAATGCATCAAGATCAAGTACTGATTCATATGCAAATTATATGAAACTTTTACATGATTTATATTTTAACTAATTCTACAAAATGAATGTTTTAGATCAATGAAATATGTTTGAGATAGATAGAAACTTGCCTTGAAAAAAACTAAACAAAACTACGCCGTTTCAAGGCCTAGAGTTGAGATGAAATGTTGTTGTGGTTTTGATTCAGTGTAACTAAACCCATTTTAAAAAACAAAAAAGCATTGCGATTAAGTGCCAATATAAATACAATAAAAATGAAACTTTTTATGGGTATATATTATGACAATATATACAAGATTAATGTATCGGATTAATAAAATATGGTAAATATAAGTAGAAATTCTCAAAAGAATCCAAGAACCAAGAAACTACAATGCTTCCATTGAAACGACGTTGTTTCAGGGGCATGACATAGGTTCAACCTATGTCATGACGTGGAAAATGTTTTATTTCTTTATTTATTTTAATTCCCCCACCGCAGAGAAGTCGTGTATAGAGGCACTGGAAGTGGAAGTAATCAGGCGACCAACGGCGTGAAATCCCTGTGCATTCCGGCAGCAAGTAATCGGAGTCGGCGTGGAATCGACCCCGTCTCTCTTCTAAACAGGTCTGCTTCTCTCTATCTGGGACAATTTTCCCGAAGAGAGGCGCTTTCACCATTTGTTTTTTCGGAAGGTTCTCTGGTCAAGTTGCTTAAGGTGAGAAAGTTATTGTTTTCATCTCCCTATGAGTATTATTTCTACGTATTTTTGTCTGTTTGTTGTGGTAAAGGGTAGATTTTTACAATATGTTATGTAATACAGCGGTGAAAATCAGTTGGCACTTTGCATTTGGATGGTAAAATCAGTTGGCTCTAGCAGTTGCTTGCCATTGGATACTTGATTGTCACTTGAACAGAGGTTAAGTCAGTCTTGGCAATCACTAATACGGTGTCTAGATAATCTAAAGTATTCTCCTATTTATATGGTTTAGGTGGAAGAAGTAGAGCAAAATGGATTGGGAAGAAAGTTAATTAAGGATTGGTTGGAAATTTCGTTTAGGAATCCCAGTTGTGCAGCCCCAAATTCTGGGAGTTATTATAAGGATTTGTCTCCAAGCTTCAATTTTTATTTCTTTAGCTATGGCGTAAGCCTTTGTTTGGTCTCTTAGTTGCTTTTGATTCACTGTGAAGTTATTAATTCTTCTTGCCATCAGATTTTAGACACGGATCAACCTACAAGCCACGTGATGATCACTCGATTCCTGGAAAACTAATCGGAGCCACGGTTTGAAGGTGTTGTTTTCTCGTGCCTTTTGGTACATTGTTTTTCTCAATGTCTTTTTTCCACCTTTCAAGTGAACTCTTTTTGTCATATTTTTTGTTATTGTTTGTGTTGTTTCGAAGGTTCAATATATTTGGGATGTATGGTTTGTGGTTTGTGTTTGCTGCTCTTTTACTTGTAATTTTGTATTTGTTCTTTCTGTTTTGCATTTGTTGAGCTTGACTTCATAGTGCGGGAGTTTGAGATCTCTCCCATTTTGCGATTTTTAAATTTACGTAATTTTCTCCACTCTTTTTTCTTTCATGTTTTGTTGATCTTCGTTTGAAATTCTGTTTTTGGTGCTGACATAAAAGAGGGAATTCATTTGTCTACCTAATTGACAATGTTTGATTTTTTGGGATTACGTAGCTTTGAACTTAAAGTTGACATGTTTTGTGTTCTATGATCTAATTTTAATGTTCCTTTTTTCTTCAAACCATATTGCCAACACATCCTCTTTTATCTGTGATTGGAAAGGTTTAGATTGGTAGATTTACGAGAAATGATTGTATCGTTGCTCTATATAAAGAGCTGCTGTTTTCTCATTTTGTGACTAATTCAGTTAAATCAGTGGAAAATATAATTCTCCAGCCTTTTGATACAATGGTCTATCTCCAGGATGAGCTTGAAGAAAAGGAATCATCTGATGCTCATAGACAGAGACTCAAGTCAAAAGATCCAACCACCAAGAGTCAACGTACCATTTGAAGCTGGAATACATTTATTCGGAAAGAGATGAACCAAAGTACATTTCTATTTGTGCAGGTGTCAACAGAAAATCAGGAAAGGAATGGGGTGTGAGGAATAGAGGCAGTGTTTATCATACATTAAACAAATCAAAGGACGTTGGCTCCTTTGGTGCAAAAGGAGGAGGAAAGGTGCTATATTTACAAAGTGAGTTGTCCAATCTTATCATGCATGGTAATGAACGAACTTTTTAATCTGGTTGCAGCTTAAGGTTGAGAGGTCTACAAGGAACAGGTTTCGCCGCCTTTCAGAAGAAATAGGTTTAGATGAGAAATCATTTGCTCTTCTTGATTACCTGAGCACTTTTGGACTTATAGACTCTCACTTTATCCAAATGTACGACAGGCGCATGCCTTCCCTCCAGATCAAACTGAGTTCTGCACGGTGAAGGGTGGAGTTCTTGTTAAGTGTTGGTGCCAAACATAAAGGCATTAGAAAGATTCTCATCAGGCAGCCACAAATCTTAGAGTACCCAGTGGAGATCAAACTGAAATCTCATGTTGCTTTTTTGGCGAGTTTGAGCACTCCAGATTCCATAATAGGGCAACTAATCACTGCTACACCGTGTCTATTTTCTTATGTGAGGTACTTGCTTGAAGAGGTTGGTATTAATAAGAGTTATATAAATAAAGTTGTGCAGCTGAGCCCTCAAATCGTGGTTCAGCGGATTGATAGTTTGTGGACCACTCATTTTAGTTTTCTTACAAGAGAGTTGGGAGCACCCAGAGAGAGGTTGGTGAATATGGTCAGAAAACATCCTCAACTACTGCACTACAGCAGTGAGGATGATTTGCTGCCAAGAATTAATTTTCTAAGGAGTATTGGAATGCATAACTCTGACATCTTGAAAGTATTGACTAGCCTCACACAGGTCACTTTCCTTTATTTCACTTGGTATTTCAATCATTGCATACCTTTTTTGGGTGCAGAATCATTCATTACTTCGTTTCCTTCGATTTAAGGATACTTCTTTAGTTCCTTGTTTATTCACTTTCCTAGGTTTTATTACATTTCCTGTTTTATGTACACAGTTCCGTTCACTAGTGGTTGTCTTGCAGAAAGTTGTTGAATAATTCATTCTCCATAGTCTTCATGTAGTATTTTAGAACACTATTGATTCTGATAACTCCAATAGTAATATACGATAAGACATGCCAAATGTTTTTTCTGATATATGATAACTCCAATTCCAATTCAGAACACTATTGATTCTGATAACTCCAATTCTAATTTATGATAAGACATGCCAAATGTTTTTTCTGATTGTAGCATATATATACAGCGTGTATATTAAGAGGGTGTGTAGTTGTTATGAGTGGGAGGGAGAGAGCATTCATGTTATGTCGTGTTCTTTATCAATGTTTGATTCGATGTTCAGTTTATCATGAAGCTTTTGATTGGTTTGATAATAACTGGAGGGAAATCTGAAGCCGAACTGCCGAAGTATGTGTACTTGATCAACGAGCTTCGGAATGAGGTGCAAATATGGACCAATATCCTATGTAACTAAGCTTGTCTTTCGACCAGAGAATTCGTCCCTGCCATAGGTTTTTAGTTTGCCTAAAGAAAGTTCCAGGGGGCCATTTTCTCTGAGTTCATTTATTCCATCTGATGAAAGCTTTTGTCAGCAGTGGGTAGGAGCTGCCATAGATAAATAAGTATTTGGCATTTCGTCAAAATTTTCTTCTCAAAGAGTTTGCAAAGAAATGTGAAAGTAAGTAATGACGCATTCACTTCAAGTTCGTTACGAGTCCTCAACTTGGGTATTGGAAGAGCAGAATGGTCTCTCCGACCTAAGCGATTATTTTTTGTCTCTTCTTGAAAATATAAGGAGCATATACCTAAAGCTCAGATGCCTGTGATCTCTACACGCGGTGAGCAAGCTAATGGTTTGCTGTACTTTTTCCTAAAAATTTGTGCATATATTCTTTCCTGTTTACATCATGCACAAATGCAGCTTAACTCGAGGTTTACTTCTTGATATGGTGGCAGGTGCAGGTTGAGTTTGTTCTACGGTGGGCATATATACTTTCACGTTCTTAGCGTGAAGCAAGAAGAAGAGTTTTCTTTAACTTCAAGTGATTGGAAAAAGTAAACATCTCCAAGTTATTGAAGATTTATACTTTTAAGGTTTGTTCTTACTCAATGATGACTTGGAAAAAAAAAAAAAGACAACTCATTTCTCTGATGGAAATTATTCAAAGATGTAGCTGAAGGGCAATACCGTAGCTGTGAAACACTGCTAGATGTTCGAACAATTAATATCAAGTTTGCTTACGTCCATGGCTCACATCGAATAAGAGTATTATAGTACATGATGCCTATTTGAGATGTTACAGTAGCCGAATTTTTATATGCTATGTTTGACATCAACGAATTGTTGTTATCATGCATTGTTACTGTAGCTAGAGCAAATCACTGTGGCTATCTTGCACTTGGATACAAATGGAAATGATAGAAATTCATTTTTCATGAGCACAACAGAATTGTTCCTTGATACATCCAGATATAATGTGCAGCTTATCTTTGTCTCCCTATATGCTTCGTTTGAATGCTAATTCATTGGTATTAGCTCTCCAGTTATAGAGATTTGAAGTTTTTCCTATGGGCCAACAGGTTCTTTTAATTAGAGAGAGCAAAGCAAGGGCGATAAAGAGCAAAGGGATACATTTAGAGAATTGCGGATTGTTGATTTTACATAGAGACAAGGTATGACATATATACAAAGTTTCCTCCTTCATTACTTGCTTTTTATTGCATCTCATGCCAAACAAAGTGTTGATATATCCTATGATCCCCTCCTTAAAAAGTGGTATGGCATTGTACTTTCCTGTATCGAAACACCGAAATACCCAATTGGTTCGTCGCTTCATCTTGTGGGTTGGTTTCCTTCATGGATAATGACAGCCGAAGTGAGCTATATATCTGTAAGTCTGTAACCCAATTACCAAGCGATACAGGAGGCTTATTTACCCAATATTATATGCAGAACCGAATGATTTCCATTCATCATCCAAAAAGTATCCAGCAGCATATTGTACAATGCAACTCCTCCTTATCAATAATGTAAACTTTCCGTGACCAGATGCTTGGTAAAATGACTTCATTAGTTCAGTGAGAGCATATCTACCAAACTTGAGATATCCTCAATAGCTTAGTTTGTGGTTATTCTTTTTCTTTGTTGGCTCCATTTATGTCTTTTTGAATCAAAGACCAAGAAAATACAAGTAAGCAAAAAGAAATATCTTTCCCGTTTTATTTTTCTGATCTTAATTGTCTTTGTTAACTTAGCTTTACTTTATTGTCATGTGTGTCTCTGGCAAAATGAGATTTTTTCTAATAATGTGCAACCCCTGACCAGTCAAGATCCAAACGGAAAAAACAAGAATTTGATTTTCGCTCTACGTTGTTTGGCAACCCTACAGACACTTGGAAGGTGATAGGGAGTTACTTTGTAAGAAAATCTTAATCAAAAACAAGAATTTGATTTTCGCTCTATGTTGTTTGGCAACCCTACGGACACTTCAAGTAAAACTAAAAGAAACACGCTAATATGGACAAAATTTCTAATGGAAGGTGAAATTCTTAATGTAAAATTAACCACACTTTTATATTGAATGACCCAACTATTTGTTCTTAGTTTATTCAGTGTTTCGGGTCTCTAGGTCTGCCATCTTTGATGCCTTTTGGTGCTTTTATCTAGGGGCATGGTTCTGCAGCAAAACGTCTCATCGGTTCTTGGAGGTTTAGGGGAGCCACTGTTTCAGTAGTATTCTGATAGCAACCACTTAGCACATATATTGTCAAAAGTTAGGTCTGTTTCCAATCATCCCCCCATGATTGCGTACTAGATGAGTTTTGTTATTGTTGTTTATTCGGTGCTTTCACGTGCTCAAACTGATGTTGACAAGTCTCTACTTGTAATGAGTGAAAAATGCAAAATGAATTCTGTTTCTGTACCGTGTTTGGTGGAGCTATATGTTCCTTTGTGATCTTTCCAAATCGTAGTCGTATCACGTTTGAAAAAATGTTAGCTTATGCAGAGAAATTTTGGACACAAATAATAGAATTTATAGTTGATGGCAAACCATAATGTTCTTTTGAACTTTACTCGATAATCAATTACTAGGTGCAGTGATTTTTTCGAAGTTTAATATAAGAAAGTATCTTATATCGCCATTATGTGGGCTTTAAGTGTTCTTATTGTCTCATTATGTTTATCTTTGTTACTAATTCAAGCAGCAATTAAGTTCATTCATGCCTTGGTTCAGCGATGGGGGTTTGTCCACACTCGCCTGTGTTTTGCTGCTTGATGATATGGTTTAGATTTGAAAACCAACTGAAATCACAAGCACCACATGCTTTTGTTGAGTTTGTAATGGTAACCACCACATGCTTTTCCTTTCTCTAACTACATGATGTGTTTAGATGCAACATGAATTCTTCTTTTTTCTATTTCAGGCCTCCAGGGAATTCATGGAAAATGTAAACTGGAGGAGAATGTTTTTACTTAAAAGGATACGGTCTGAATTAGCATTTTGGTAGAAGCAGTAGCCATTGGAAAAGGAAAAAAAGACCTGTTTGTGGAAGCTTGGAGGAGACGCATAGGTGCCTTGGAGCGGCCACCCAAGAAAGGCGAAAAGAGATGCTAGCGAAACTTAGGATTTTTTTTTTTTTTTTTCATTTTGCTTGCATATAGAGCTTAAGTTAGACGATGATGAGTATTTTTGTAAAACGTTATGTATTCATGTTGGCCAAACTAGCAGATGATGTATTGTTTATTCTACATGTTTTGGATTTTAAAACTTTCGTTTCAATTGCAATGTGCGACTCAGTGTGAGTCTGAATTATTATTGAACAACTGTTTGCTCTGAGACTGAATTATTATTGAACAGTTGTTTGCTCTGATGTGACTGGTCATTGAGACGCTGTAATGTTAGGCTAGATCGAAAACAAAGGAAACTCTATCAAATTTTCTAGAAAATAGGATATAGACACGGGATACGGATACTATACAGACATGTGATACGAATACGACACAGACACAGGATACGTATACGATAGTGACCCGAGATACGATGGGTTGTTCTGGAATTTTTTTGACATCATCTCCCCTATTTTCTTGGCTAGCTCGACGTCTCAGCGTCTCACCATACTGCCAACAACAAGAGCAAACACAATTCATATAATTGGGACTCACGTCGAGTCATGCCCAGCCTACTCACAATACATATTCAAACCCCACGTCACGGCCATGCTCATCTCATAATCGAAACAGAAGTATTGAACATGTTCCAAATCCCAACTTTTATTTTTATTAGTACAAGTGCTAGTATATGTATGAATTCCATGTACAACAATCATATTTCAAGGCACATGCCAAATGTTTTTCCTTCATTTATAAAATTAATCCAATACAGACATTCAAATTAGGGATTCAAACTCCCATAAAAATGAAGTTACATCATCAAGTGGTAAATGCACCATCTCATTACCACTGATTCAATTTAGTATTCATTCAAAGACCAAGTTGTTACAAGACAACAAAAGAGAAAGGAATGACATGTTCAGTGGGAGTAGTTGCTTCACAAATAACTTCAAGAGGAAGTGCATAAGCATGTATATATCTTCCCACTTCTAGTTCTGCCCCCTTAGGTCATACAGTACTATTTGATGGCGACTTGAACTTATCAAACATTATCCAATCACTGCAATGTTGGATCTTGATCATGAGAAATTCGTAGAGCCCAAAACCAGTACCATCTCTGCCAAGAAGAAGGAGCTCCTGTCTATAGCTGTGACACAATGCTGCTTTTCCCCTTGCCATGGCCTAGTACTCCATCCAAGGGATTATTAGAATTCCTTGGGGTCTGATTTTATCCACATCTGCATAAAAAAATTGAAGGATAGAGTGTAAAAGTTCATGTGTTGGATCCACCTTGAAGTTGGAAAGCAAGGAAATTGGTACGTTATAAACTCGTCATCTTATTACAACACACGGGTTCACTTGTAAACTTCCAGCACAGCTCAGTGCTTGGATGCTTTTTTATATGACGCATTTTGTTACAATAAAAAACTAAATTAGTCAAACTTTTGAGAGAGACTATGTTGCACAATATCCCAACAGACATAAGGTTTTCTTGGCCCTATATCGAAATTGGAGCACAGATTTATGGTGAGAAGGACTTCGAGGCTGGTTTCTAGGATCATCAAATTTTTTGGTAAAATATGGGGCCGAAGCCCAAAGCAAAACCTAAACAAGTGAAAGTCCGAAACCAACACAGACTGAATTGCTCTTGGCGGTTGAGTTAGTAACTGAATATCCCACTTTGCATGGATGGCTTCCCAAGCTAACCGATTTGCACACTCATTTCCCATCCTCTAGCAATTAAGGCCAGCACTTTCCCAATTAGGTTGTAGCTAAAATGAGAAGCTACTGGCTCCCTAATCAACTGGATACCATCTTGAGAATCAGAGTTAAAGAATGATCTTTCCAAATCTCTGATCCCACGCCACTTGCATTCCCATATAAACAACCCAAATCTCAGCATGTAGAGCGGTAGCATGACCTATACATTGCATGAAACCCATAACCCAAAATCCATTTGCATCTCTAATGAAGCCACCAATTCCAGCCAGCCCCAGGTCTCCTGGCAAAGATCCGTCGGTATTGATTTTTCGTTGGGGGAGTCAAGATTAAAAGAATTGTAGTTTGCACCACGGAGAAGAGGAACTTGTTAGGCAAATCCACCTCATCAATATCTATCATAATAGTCTCTAGAGGGTCGGACGGAGTTAAACAAAAATTTAGGGCCATGACTCCTCTCAAATATGCAAAACCAAATACTTGCAATAGTGGCCATAAAAATTGAGCTCCAGTTCATCTCATTAGAATGGCCCCACACACATTTAGCAAGATTTTGATCAATCCACTAATGTAGAGGCAAATGAAAGAAACGATGTTCATACTGAGGTTGCACTCACCACCAAATGTCGCTGGGTAGGCTGCAATCTCTTATGGTGTGTAACAGTGTAAGGTAGTTTCCAGACCAAGAGAACAAACTGGACACGTCGGATCCACCACTATATTACGATTGAGCTTCAAATGATTTGTTAGTACCCGATAATTCCGAGTCAACCACATCAAGAACTTCCATTTAGGGATACCCTTTGTTCTCCGCAACCTTTTCCAGTTCTTTTGTTCTATCTCATCAATTTGCATATTATCGACAAGTTATAAGTGGATTGAACCGTAAAGTGCCCGTGGGAGCAAAGAGCCCATACTTGTCTATCAATGTTTTGGTCCGATGGTACCATGGGTACCAAATTTTGCATATCCATTGGTCTTTCATGGTACCAAAATAATGCCTCCGTTAATTTTCTATACTGTGCATATTCCTCGAACGTGTCATCCCATGCCATAGGATCCTGTTGTGGCATTTTATCAAACATCATCCCTACAAATCTAACACCATCAACTTTAGCAAAAGCAATCACCATTTGAGTCAGCCAATATGTATCAGTAAGTTTATCAAACACCTTGCATACACAACCCCAATGAAACAATTCATAAGACATGTAATTCATACCACTTTCAACGCACGTGGCACTTTCAAGAATTGAAACACGAGAGAACAAGCTCAAAGATTATTGGAGCCAAAAAAATAAGAGTTTTGCTTCAAGAATTATTCCACCTGGATCCCAAATACCGGTCAGTGTTGCCTTGTAACTCCAGAGAGAAGGTATATATTTGACTGAATAACTTGGATCCTGAATCTTGATCGCTTCCTTTGACATACACAATGTTCCTGATTCTTGATTTTCCGGCGTCGTTCCCATGTCTTCCTGTTAGCAAACTTCCGATCGGAGCACTACACGGCAGTGGAGAGTGGTGGCTGTTTGGGAGTGACTGGTTCTTCAAGAACACAACCTTCACCGAGCACCCTTTGCAATCTGCCCAGTTTCTGGATTCTACCTCCGTAATTTGTCCGCACTCCGCTTGCAAATCTTCATTTGCACCACCATTTTCCATCTCCGCTTCTTTGCAATCCATTTCTTCGATTGGCAATTCAAAACACTTACGATTTCCACCAGACTTGAGATTAATTCCCGGTGGAGGTGGGCATCGCCCCTCCCTCTCTCTCTGAATCTCTGTATTGTATCGAAGAAGGGGAGAAGGCAACGTTTGACGCGATTTTGAATTTTCGCTCTCTTTTATCTTTTCTTAAAACGACGTCGTTCCAATGTAGCCTCCGGTTCCATGCGAGGAACGCCGTTAATGGAACGTTGTTTGGGGTTCTGATTCTGTGAAACCAAACTCATTTTAAGAATAAAAAATGCATCAAGATCAATTACTGATTCATATGCAAATTATATGAAACTTTTACATGATTTATATTCTAACTAATTCAAAAAAATGAATGTTTTAGATCAATGAAATATGATTGAGATGGATAGAAATTGTCCTTGGAAGAAACTAAACAAAACTACGCCGTTTCGAGGCCTAGAATTGAGATGAAAGAGTGTTGTGGTTTCGATTCAGTGTAACTGAACCTATTTTAAGAAACAAAAAAACATTGCGATTAGGTACCAATATAAATACAATAAAAATTAATTTTTTTCTGGATATATATTATGACAATATATACAAGATTAACGTATCGGATCAATAAAATACAGCTAATATTAGGTAGAAAGTCCCAAAGGGATCTAAGAATATAATTATCTATTGAAAACGCCGTCGTTTTTTAGAACATAACATAGGTTACCAAAATCAGTCGCAGAGAAGTCGTGTATAGTCACTGGAAATAATCAGACGACCACCGGCGTGAACGAGAAACCCCAACCCATTGTTAATTTCTCACTCCGCCGTCGTCGATCGAACTCAGCTTCTCCACTAGACGGTATAGTCACTGGAAGTAATCAGACGACCACCGGCGTGAACAAGAAACCCCAACCCATTGTCTTTTAATCTTTTTCGTCGATCGAATCAGATGTCACTGTTTCTTGTCTTGCAGTTTCAGCAAAAACTGAAGGAATGTAATTTATCAAGACACAGCATATCTAATTTATTTTGTTAGTTTTGTTTCACCAAGGAAGTAAATTCTTCAGAACAATTGGTTCCACAAAGCCTATAATTTGTTTAGACGGTGCGGAAAAAGAGAGTAAGAGGCATACCTGAGAAGTAATCGGAGTCGGCGTTAAATCGACCCCATCTCTCTCCTAAACAGGTCTGCCTCTCTCTCTCTCTCTCTCTCTCTCTCTGAGATGTTGCCTCCATGCTTAAATTTCGAAATTAGCTTACATGTTTTCGTTAGATTAGGCAGGAGAATGTTCTGCTTCCCATTAAAAAAATTCCCAAAAGATTCGAGAGAATGGTGTTGATTCTCATGTGGGCATTTTCTTGCATCATGTTTGACAATATCTGACACTACATTGTTGAATTCTCTATGTTAATAATGGCTTAATTTAACATGCTGATAAATGGTCGCATTCTCCATTAGTTGCTGTCGAAATTGTGTTGTCAGCCGATCACTGTATACATATCAGAGCATGAGGTATTTGTTTAAATTCACAAGTTTGAACATTCATTTTTGATATCTTTAAATCAACACAAGTTTGAAATAGATTGGTTTGAGCTGAATTTTTGTTGAGTTCCTTTCTTGGGCTTTTGTTGAGTTCCGTTTCTTGATCACTACTAGGTGTCAGGTTCTCATTGGTTGACATACTTGTTTGATAAAAAATCCAGTTGGTTGACATATTCAATCAAGTGTTCCAGTTGGTAAGAAATCAATCATTGGTTTGAGCTGCTCAAAGGCTACTTGTATTGAGGATAGCATAGTACATGTTTGGAGAATGTTTATAAGTTGGGATCATACTAATAGCCCCTTCGGATTATGGCCAAAGCCCAAGGGTGAGAAAAGAAAAGAAAGTATAGTCCTTCAATTATTTGGATAACTAAATGAGCTGAGAATAGTAAGAAAAGGTGAGAAAAGATGAAAGAAAAGAGATGATTCTTTAGTGGTCCAAATGAGCTGAGAATCAAGAAAAGGTGAGATTTAAAGAAAATTTTAGTGGAAAATTTGATTTGAGACACAAATCTCTCTCATCTTTCTGAGATTTCTCTCTCTCTCTCTCTCTCTCTCTCTCAAAGGGTCTCTCTAAGGTCTCTCTCTCTCTCTCTCTCTCTCTCCAAAGGGTCTCGTAAGGTAAAATAAGTGAAGGGGCCATGGATAGCATTGGAAGAATAATCTTTTGTCTATGTCGAGATAGACGACTTAACAGGTTGCTCACAAGTTTTGCCTATTCATTCTTGTTTTGGGGGATTCTTTCCTTAACGTTTTGTGTTTGTGCTTCTGTTTACGTTTCAGCACAATAATCTGTTTTTTCTATCAAATTGCAGCATGCAAGAGGGGGATTGGGGTCCGGTTTATTCCCATTGCTGAATATGGAGCTGAGTTCAGCAAGAGTTCAAGAAAAGGGGAAAAAACCAAAGAAAGTGGTGAGCCTTTTGTACAGCGGGAAGAACCACTATTACCTATATTTCAACACTGTATTACATATGTCGTTTAATGTCTGTACAAACTGCACAACTTGCTATAATAGAAGGATGAGAATTCTCCGTTGCAGAGCAAATTTGGGTGTGCATGAATTGGAAAAGTTACATTTTCAAGCAAGTTTAATTGTGCGTGAATTAGCCGCTTTGTGCATATATTGTCTAAGGTTAGGTCTGTCTCCCATCGGTTGGGGATTACATAGGTACTGTCATGTTTGTTGTGCTATTTAATTGTGCATGAATAAGAAAAAGCTCACCATTATAGAGCAATTTTAATCGTTCATGAATGAGAAAAGCTCTTGTCTAAAACATGTACTTAAAAGGGGGAAGGCCGGGCAGCTCTTTGTTGTGGCACTTTGCCTTGCAGCCAAGAGCGGGCAGTCCAGCGGGTTGGTTTCTTCTGCATTCCAAAAGAAAAGGCATACTACTACTCCATTTTCTTCGTCTCTCCTCCTTCGATTACTTTTTACACGGCAATTTACTGTTGAAACATCGATGTATAGAAGCGTTTCAGATCTCCCCCCTTATTGTCTTCTCCTCCATTTCCGTTGTTGCAGTTCCTCTCGCCAATCGATCTCACTAGATCTCACTAGATCTCTCTCTCTCTCTCTCTCTCTCTGTTGTTGCCCCTTGGTGGACTGATTAGCAAAATTTTATGTCCATTGGTTGATTTTTTTTTTTGTCTTAGCCAATTTTCTTTTGTTGTGTGAGAGCTAATTTGTTTGTCAATTGCTTTTTGTTCTGTTTTGCCTGATCTCAAAGTGGATTTACATGTGAAATTGGTTCCAAACTGAATAAATACAACAAAGAAAGTTTTACTTCTGCATCTACATATGTTTTATATCTATATAATCTACACAAAAAAAAGTCTCAATTTCAAGATAATAGTGAAATTTAATAAGTTTTTTGAAAAGATAGTAGGAGTACATTAAGATATCAAATTGGAATAAGAAGTTCTATTATTTTATTTCTCTAAAAAATAAACGAGCCTTATCGAGTTAAGCCTTGTCATGTTTAGGCTTGTTTGATAAGATTTTTAATGAACTCAAGCTCGAGCCGAGCCTCAATAAAAACTTAATGAACCGAGTTCGAACGAGCTCTTTTCGAGCCGAACTCGCGAACTGCTTGGTTCATTTGCAACCCTAAGTACAATTGTGCATTGTTGGAATGGATGGACAGATACAGGATCCCCTTTCCCGTGACAATATCATGGTGTGAAAAATAAATTAATAACATAAACAAATGAAAGGACTGCAAAAGACTACACTATAAACGATGAATTAAAACAAAATTCTGTGCCAGTAAAATTAAAAACAAG
Organism: Vaccinium myrtillus; assembly: GCA_016920895.1. Classification (NCBI taxonomy): domain Eukaryota; kingdom Viridiplantae; phylum Streptophyta; class Magnoliopsida; order Ericales; family Ericaceae; genus Vaccinium; species Vaccinium myrtillus. The sequence continues at coordinate 34,524,447 of CM029279.1, forward strand.
CAAAAGTACCTTTGATAGAGAGCCAGTAAAACAAAAAACAGAAAACAAAATAATCAATGCTGTGCCATTGCCTTCTATGTCTGATAGAGAAAAGAAGTTCACAAAGGAGTATTTAATTGGCCCCCTGGTGCAAAGCCCAAGTACAAAGGTGATCCTCTATACAACCCTAATGAATCAATATAAAAACAGGAATTGCCGAAAAGATACAAATACAATCCAGCTCTTATCATTCTGATGAGTGAGTCTCATAAGGCAACTATTTCAGTTCCTTTTCTTTTGATTGAAGGACAAGTGCATAAAATAACTAGGAAGTTTCGTCAAGGCGGTATATTGTGATTTCCTGCTGCTTAAAGTACCGCCGGTCCTCTTCATCAACGAGGACAAGGTTCAAGTAATACTTCACACTGAATTTGTTGTTTATATTGCGATGTGTAGGTGTCAGTTCATATGGGCTAAGGAATAGTCTGATTGGAATTGATTCACCTGTTAAAGTAAGCACACGTTTTCATCACTATTAGAACAACCATTAAAAAACACGTGAAACCTAAATGAGGATAATGGAGTACCTCTAACTGGAGCACCATCCATCAGCTCAAACTTGGCAAGCGTCTCTGTCTCAACATGGGTGTTGGCCCCCGACCCTGTTGATTCTCGACGCCTGATCTCAACGTCCATATTTTTAAGCTTGATTCTAACCATAAGGAAATATATCTTGCCTATGATTACGTCTTTCAGATGATACCTGAAAAACAAAATAACAAATCAGCCTAGGTATAGCTCCCTTCTCTTTTATTCTTCTTACAAACAGAGAACAACTGAACTCTGTTGGACACCGTGATGGGTAGTTTGGTTAGTTTAACGGGTTTCACCATTTCAGCTTATGGCACCTTTTGCTTTTTCATTCTTCACTTATTGAATCTGGGAAGATATGCATAGCCAAACAAAAATCATAAATTGCTGATCCTACTCAAGACAATTTTCATTCCTGCTTACTTGCTTTTATTGTACTCAAACTCAATGTGGAGACAATCTTCAATTCCAACTTCCATCTGCAAGGTAGAACGGTAACAGATTTAGGTGGGAGTAGCAGTTGGAAGTAAGGTTAAGCAACAATCCCTAATAAACATGAAAAATTGCACAACACACCCAAGATAGATTCTTTTTAGATTTTTCCAGAGGGGCATGATTAACTATGTAGGCCAACATTTGAACCTACGCTGATGGAAAGGTACAATCTGATCTAGACATGTGGCAGTCAGCTAAAATAACCCACTGACAACTGGTAAAAGTAACATGTACCAATCAATGATATTGCTACAAACGTTCTTCCCTTCTAAAAAAAGGTATGTACCTGCAAATTCCATGCGAACAAATGTAAAATATTCGAACTACCACACTAACCTTGATACTAGTGTTTATTGGTGGGGGCAGACTGTAATTGCGAACCTGATTCATAAAAATTTGAACAAATTGGTCAGAACCATTAAATCCTGCTTAGTAACCATTACATCCTACCTGGTAATATGCATGGCACATGTATTTCTAATTTCAATTTTTGGAGATGAACTTAATGGAGACAAGTTGAAGAGGCAACTAGTCTAGGTAATTACTACTTCTCATGCTTTTGGATGAGAGATTCAAGATCCAAGTGTGCATGCCTGTAAGTGTTTTTTTTTTTGTGTGTGTGTGTGTGTGTGTGTGTGTGTGTGAGAGAGAGAGAGAGAGAGAAGATTACAGCAAAATCTTGGTACTCCACAATGCTGCCGGCATAGCCACGATTGATCGTGACTTTCAAGACATATCTGTAAAAAGCAAAATTCAAGAAAAGTTCGATCAAAGTTTTAGAAACCCCATTACTATACTGGAATTATCAGTATAATGAATGGATAGCTGACAATACTATTGAAACTCGACAGTTTTTCATTTCCACTTTATATTGTTCAATAATCATCAATCAACAGAATAGCAAAAATGAACCTTATCTGATGCCAAAATAGTAGTGACAATGATATTTCGAAGTTGATACAAGTTCAACATTGGAATCTTTTAGCAGCATATCCCTCGTCCATTTTGCATAAAGGTGAGAGAGCGTTGGAAGTGGGATAGAGCTCATCCATTTCACAGACAGGCAAGCTGCATGGATGAACCAGCTGAAATCGCCACTCCACTTCCTCTCTTTCATGCACTATGCTGGATGAAACTTAACGCCTTGGGTGTGTGTGATCCAATGTCTGTGGGGTTAGGAAGCAGGGATGTTATTGTAGAATTTCGCGCCACATGGGCCATTCACTCCATCTGCCCTTACCCTGGGTTGCGCTAGTCGCAAGTCGTCCTTTCTGGGCTTATGGACTTCTCACCGCCCATGGACGTGCTATGGGAAGTCAAACTTATGAGACTGGTCAACAATTGACCGTTGACCTCCCCATACCTAGAATGATCGAGAGTTGAGATGCCGAAGCTTCATAATCTATACTCTCTGGAAGTTGCACTTCCATAGCCTTTTGGTTGATTTCTTCTTTGCATTTTCTTGGCTTCCTAAATCCATTCTTGTTCTTTCTTTATCCATTCTTATTCTTCCTTAATCCATTCTTGTTCTTTGTTGATTTTCCTTGCATTTCCCCCCTACAGAAACTTATCCAGCTAGTCAAAATCCCAACATCCTTTGTAATTCTAACTCTCTTTCCCATTTTTCAAGGCGACGACAATACTGGTTTCCATACCAGCTTTAGCTTTGGACTTTAGAACGTCAACCTTCACTCTCCAGCTCAGTTTTCAAGATACAAAGGAGGAAATGGAGTAGACTGAAATGAGAACACAGAGGGTGAAAAATTATGCTGCAGCAGTCGTTAACATTCTAAAGTCCAAAGCTAAAGCTGGTAGGAAAGGTTGTATTGTCTACGCCTTGGAAAATTGGAAAGAGAAATGGAAGCATATTACAGAGGCATGTTGGGATTCTGAAAAGTTGGATAAGTTTTTATATGGGGAAGATGCACTGAAAATCATAAAAGAACAAGAATGAATTAAGAAAGAACAAGAGTGGATCAAGAAAGAACAATAATGGAATTAAGAAAGCCAGTAAAGTACAAGAAGAAATCAACGAAGGGGCTGTGGAAGGGCAACTTCCAAAGAATATAGATTATCAAGCTTTGGCATCTCATCTCTTGATTGTTCTAGTAGTGGGGAGGTCAACGGTCAATTATTTGACCAGACTATTATGTTTGACTGCCCAATCAAAAGATGGCACGAGGCACATAGAGGGTGTGTGGCCCAATCGTCATCCCTGTGGCATTTAAGAAGCGCAACCCCAGGTATGCAGCAATCTACTTGGGCATCCCAAATGGGAGATTTGGGCATGTAGCTATTACACATGTCCATGGCGGAGAGGAGTCCATAAGACCAGAAAGGACGACGCTTGGACTAAGAATTAATTTATATTCAAAGACAATATTTTAACTCTTTTAAAATATCACAATTAAAAAATTTAATTCTTTTGAAGATTTTTACAAAATTATGTATGCGAATATGCTATTTTTTTTTATGCAAATGTCAACAAAAAATCTAAAAAAGGTCAAACAGTTGTATAAACCCAGAGAAAGGGCAAATGGCGCGAATGGCCCATGCGACGTGTAATTCATTGCTCAAAGATTCATGTAGGTTCCGTGACAAGGCAAGTCCCGAGGGGCCCTCTGAGGCTTGGTGGCGGTATTGGCATGAGTGGGCAAGTCTTGACCTCGCCCACACGAGAATGGAAGGGGGATCCAGTGGCTTGGTGGCTTCAAAAGAAGAGGCTCAGCCATGTAAGAGTGCTGGAGAGACCATCGGGGAGGGAGATAAATTTCGTTGTTTGGTGTTATTAGGAAAAAAGAACGAAAACATTCAGCACTCCTACAGACAGAAACTGGGTATAATGATGATTCTACAATTTGAAATTGACAAGTACCCGAGCGGCCTGGCGGTACGGAAGGGACACATGTCTAGAGATTATTGGCCACCAGATGCCAGAATACAGGCCCAGGGTGTCTATAATTAAGAGACATTCGTTTCAGATTTTACAGTGACAAGAATTCAGAGAGGGAAATTCAATAAACACTTGATCAGGAAGAAAACATTCTCTCTAGGCCCTCTTTTCCTAAGATTAATAAGTGCTCACCTCAACAGAGGTACCTAAGGAGACCTACTGCCTTGGCCTCTTCTGTATTGCTCACCTTCTCCTTCACCCCTCTAAATCACTCAATTCCCTCCTCTAATCATTAATCATCCTCACCTCTCCAACACAAAATTCCCTGGAATATTTGGCTCAGATTTTGAACCACTCTTAAAATCTCAAATTAAGACATTCTTCCAGATATAGAAGACAAACCCTCGAAAGATAAAGATATTTTGCTAAAAATGCACGTGAACAACGATAAAAGTTTAATCGAAAAAGGATATAGATATACTTGACATTGTTGAATAGTAAACACAGAGCAGTCATAGCAACTATAACTCTTGGTTAGAATAGCTAAGTGACACTCTAGGGTTATGCCTGCAGCTAGGTTATGATTCAAATTGAAAATTGAAAAGAAGCATATAGTTGCATAGAAAAAATATCTAAAAACTTGATGTTTCAACAATATTTTAACTAGCACACATAGGACAAAGCAATTATTAAACAGCAGCATGTAGCAATCGTGAAAAATTATGCAATAGAAAGCAGTTGATTAATTTAGAGTTAAGAGGTCTATAAGGAAGGACAGATCTTAATAAGCAAAGAATAGGAAGTTGTAGTGCTGATTATGAATGGACCAACTAGAGAGCCAACAAAGGAGACCTCGTGACTAGACGACTATCTTACCTGAGTCGCACATTCACCCCGTTATAAGTCTCGTATGGCATCTCAACCGTAGAAAATTCAAAGGGATATGTCTTCCTTTCGTAAATTTCACCGGGAACATCCAGTTCACGAACTATATAAAATAAACCAAAGGATGAGCACAAGGAATGTGAAGCAATCACTTTAGAATAACATAAGTACGTAATTTTAGTTAAGAAAAACCCTCTTATACATTGCAGAATTGTTGATAGAACATAAGTTAATATTATATAGCAATGCCAATGAGGTTGATGGTTTACTTAAAGCAGATGGGATGAAAAACACCAAAGGTGAAGAGATCAAAATACTAAAACACTCACCAAGGGAAGTAAAGTCATAGAAGTTGCCTTTGTCAAAATACATTTCTGCAAAAGCCAAAAAATTAAAAAGAATGTGTAATCCTCTTATTGTGGCTCAGATAATCAACAAAATGATGTAGTCAAAAGAATTAAAAAGAAAAAGAAAAAAAGAAGTTGAAACAACTAACTTCACATAAGGTCCTGCCTCGAGTGTTTACAACTTACTAGATAGATTTGTCTACTGCCCAAAGTGGAAAGCATTGAAGAGGAAAGGAAAACAAGTCCAAGGAGGAGTGCAGTTTCTTTGTTGTGGGAGGGAGAGAAAAAAAATATATATATATGGTAAAATCTCAGACAATCATCTAACTCGCCACATTTCTAGAAATATGAAATTCCAGAGGCAGCACAACTGAACAACTATCCTCATGGTGTTAAGAAACTATAAGCTTAATAGAATCATCGATGTTGTAACATTAGAACTATGATAACTGTACTTCATCTCAAGTCCTGTAACTTCGTCTTTTACCCTTGTCTTCTTATTGATAAAACAGAAAAACTTCAATGTGAGGGCCTAATATGGGGGAAATATAGGCTGACAAAAGAAGAGCCCTTGGCATTCTCCATAATGCAATTCCCCATGATCCTTTTGCAGGTCATGTCTATGCCAAAAGCTTCAATTAAAGCTCACCTATCTGACCAAGGAGCTCAATTTTAATGCCATTATGTTCAACCTTCTTCCCTTGAACTGGTTCAACAGAGATCTGAAAATGACACCATAATGCAATGTAGTCAAATTCAGGTTTTTGAGGTTTTGAAAAACTAGAAATTTAGAAATGCAATCAAATTATTGCCATACTGCTTGCTGAATACCTTCCCGGCAATGTTTTCTTGACTTTGAAAGAGTGGGACCATTAAGGTTTGACCATTTTCCTTCTTCATTGGGACCTATACAGACCCATGCACAAGTAATCATATGATATTGATGACATTTACCATATTATCTGCTGATTGAAGGAAACACCAAAAGTTTACTATAACTGAAACTGAAATCTGAACTTAGAGATTCAGCCAGTGAGGTAAGAATTGCCAAAAAAAAATTATGCAATAGATAAAAGCCATCAGAAAGCCATGAATTGGAAGAATAAATAGTCTTGTAAACCAACAAGTGTCCCATTTATAAAAGAAATTGTCCTTCAAGAACAGGGGTTCTGTTGTCTCATTGATCCGTGAGCAAATAGATTAGCCGTCATGCAGGACTCCAAACCACCAAATGAGAACAATCAGATCCCAATTATTCACTAAGGTCCCATATCAGGGACAGTGCTGTATCGTGAGGCTAAATTGAACAAATGGCAACTTGCAGTTTTAGAATTCCCTAGAGCATACTACTTTCTCAGCAATCGCACGGATTTATTACTTCTTCGGTGGATGACAAGTGAGATTTTGTTCACCCTCCTTAAAAGACCAAAAAGTGTATTGCTAGAGTGGGAAATACACCATTTCAACCAATAAGAGATAGGGTTTTGTTCACCCTCTTTTAAGGAGGGTGACCAAAATTGCACTCATGGATGACAGTTTTATTACTGGTTCTCTTTTAGAGTAAGATCACAGGAGAAAATGAGAAAGCATGGTATACCTTCTTTCGAGTTTTTTCATCAGAAAATGTGATTGAAATGTTACCGGCAGGCTTGAAAGCTCCGATGAGAAAATTCTGGAAGATATATGCAAAATTATTTCGGAATAAGTTAGATTATAATTTTAACACTATCAACCCTATTAAACAAACTACTAAAACGCGCCAATCTTACCATCCTGTTCTGGATCAACCACCAATTCAAAAACCTCTTCTAGAACACCTGCAGAAGTCAAAGCCAAAACTTTCAAGGTCATAATAAATGATTCAAATAGATTCCTCCTCTTGCCGTAAAGCATCATAATATGTGGTACATGCCTCTTCCCTATGATTTTCACGGACAATTCGGAGAACAACTAAACTTGGATATTTGGCTCATCCTATGATAAGGCATACTATTGGGAATGGTCAAGAAACTTTCTTGTGGCTAGGCAATTGGCATACATTTGTTCCTGTAAACCAGATACGAGGGGATAATATCATGGCTGATTTGGGAAATGGGAATATCCTTATCTACAGAAACGGCAGATACTGTTAATGAAGGGACTTGGAGGTGGCCAAGGCGGCGGAGTAGAACTACCCAGCAACTAATTGCATCTTCTCCTGAGACTCTTCAAGCCTGTGTGATAGGCTTGCAGTGGTGAGTAGGTTCATACTTCCATTGGGAATTATACAACAAAACCTGGTTGGAATGGCTATGGAGTGATACAAGTTTGGAACAAAGTGCAATGGTATAACCGTATAAGGTTGTGGTTCAAGGAAAATGTTCCCAAATGGGCGTTTATTTAGTGGCTTTGTTGTTCGAAAAGTGGCTTTGTTTTCGAAAAGGCATCTACTAAAGAACCACAATATCATCCTTTTTGGCAGGTATTTCTCTGGCTTCATTGGAACAATTCATGGAGGAAGAATCAGCTTTCTAGGATGGACAATGGATTACTATGATTGATGGGCTGTTACTGGTTTCAGCAGTGACTCTTTCAGAATCTCGGTGCAAAAAGTTTACAGCTGCAGCAATCTACCACTTTTGTTTGGAGAGAAAAGGCAAGGGCATTCAACCGTATGACTTTGATCCTAAAACAATTCTCAGGTGCATTTAAAAAGAAATTGGGAATAAGTTGAGTTCTTGGAAAATGGTGGACAATACCCAACGAAAAAACTCCCATTGGAGAGCTTGCGTCCTGTTGTTCGTTGATGCTCTTTAGTATCTTTGTTTTGTGAGGTTGCTAGACTGTTGAAGTGTTTTGTTTGCATTTCCCCTTAGTATGAGGATTTTTCGTTCGTGTAAACAGGGGTATGCCTGGTCCTATGTTAGCTTACGATGCAATGAAATCATAACTTAACAAAATAACTCAAGTCCAGAGCAATAGAAACAGCTAAAAATGCCAGTTTACGTAAGAATTGACCACATATTCTTCAAACAGAAGCCAAGAAAACCACCTTAGAGGCCGCCAGTAATTTGCTAAAAACGAGGGGTCCCTAATGTACAATATTCCTACATCTTTGTTGTATTGATTCACTGCTGGTGTGGATCGGACATCCCCTTTGTCCTAAAGGTGTAGTATTTACTAGACCCCAAACAAAATTGTGTTTAATCATGCAAATTACCCATTAAACAACAAACAGATCGACGACAGACAGAGAGCGAGGAAGAAGGGCACAGCGAGAGAGAGAGAGAGAGAGAGATAGAGAGAGAGCTGTACCTGTTCGATATAAGATTTGAGCCGGTTCTGATCTGATTGAATTGACATGGGAGGGAACAAATATAAATCCCGACAATTACATAGATCCGTGGCACATATTTACCCAGAGTAGCAAGTTAACCTCCTTGAGCACTACTCACACGAATACGCTAAAGAAAGAAAGTCTTCACAACGTGCTTAGTGCTGCAGAAGTATTGAATAAAGTCTCACATCTTTTTAAGTCTGTAATTTGAGAAGTGTAATAAGAAAGACGTTCTTTTTAAGTCAATATTCAAGAAATAAGCCGGTAGAGATAAGAATAGTCTTTGGGAAGTCAGTGATTGAGAAATAAAGAAGAGAGAGGTGTCTGCATAGAAAAAGAATTAGGCAGTGGTTTCTTTGAGCTAATCCGAATTTTTATTTTTTTCATCTTCACAAGGCTTTGAAAATTGTCTAATTTCCTTTTAGATTTAATCCATGGAAGACTAAAAGTGAGATGAGCTGGAACAAAAAAATATTTGACTAGGACAAAACATCTCTCCAAATCAGTGCCCACTTTTATATCAGAATGAATGACGGTGAACTTAGGCTAATCCATGGGGACTCAAGTGACCTAGAGAGAACATGGTGATATCACTAGGTAGAATGTCCTCTCCAAATCAGTGCCCACTTTCTATATCTAGAATGACACTCTTTCTTAATCAAATTGCCTTTGGAATTGTGAAGAAAATGTTTCATATATATATAAACACTCTGGACCAATGATCAGGTGACAGGCTGTGTCCCTATAATATGTGGACACGTTCCCTTTCCATACACCCTGACCGCACAAGTGAGATCACCCTACTCGAGCGCGCTACTCCACCTTCGCACGGAGAACCTCTTCTCCTTTTGTAGTCATCAAGCCACTAAATCCCCTTCCATTCTCGTTAGGGCAAGGTCATGATCTATTTGGTCGTGCCTGTACCGCATCCAAGCCTCAGAGGGCCCATTGGGTCCTACCTTAGGCTAGAGCAAGTGTTCGCCAGTGCCAAATATAAACAACTAAGTTCATGCATTCTCGCCCATGTTTCTAGGCTGCATAGCCGCACTGCTTATGGGTTTTTCTCTATGTTTAGATGGCCCATAGCTATAAGCAAGTGCTCTTAATTGGGCCTAGGTAGAGCGCGCGATGAGCTTCTGCTGGGGGGTTCCGCACTTGTGGCACATGTGCAGCATGACCTGCGTGATCGACTAACTCGCGCACACGGCTCACCCATGCGGACTTGCCACGTGTCGTGCTACCAAGGTACTTTATGAGTGGCCAGTCAACTTTGACTTTGGTTGACCTTCCTTACAACAAGTATCATATTTGTCACATCACTTTCAAATTCTGAAAAATCATTCCAAAGCAAAAGAAATGTGGTGAAACTAAACACTGTATCTTTCTTCTGAACGTTAGATTCAAGACAAATTCCAACAGAACCCATAGTTAGGTGTGTGCTCGTTCTCTGTGGTGGCAGGCAATCACGAAGGTCGAACTATAGAAGCCGACAAGTTAAAAACACGAAGACAATAAACGAGTGTTGGCCTAAAAAGGTTTTAACAACACGATGAAATGCGGGTTGACACAGCACGGCTCAAATGAACAAAAAAATTGAAATCTAGATCAAGACTTAAATAAAGGAGACCAAAATAATCAAACGAAAGTAATACGATATAAATAGTTAACTTGTCGATCTAATCGTAAATGGTGTAGAATGACAACTTTGAACAGAGTAAACTGTAGTACAGTAGACTTAAAAAAAGTGAGGCCAAAATAAAAACGAAAGTAATACGACAAACGATTGTATGGTTGGTTTTTTCTAATCGTAAATGGTGTAGAATGACAGTTTAAAAAATTTAGAATAAGTCAATGGTTTGGTTTGTGGATTTAAAATGTATATATATTAGTATTTATATGTATTTATATGTTTGTGTATGTATTTATATATGTAAGACATAGTCAACTAACTTCCTAATTTAATTTATTCATTATTTCTTCTCTAGCAAGATTTTATTTTGTCTAAGATTCACAACTTATTTATCATAGCAAATCGGTGAACAATTTTGATTCCACAACACGTTTTTATTTTTCCAAATTTCTATAAAGCCTATTCCTATTCATATTCCTTGATTTCTTCGTTACCATGATTAGTTACCCTAAATTTCTATATATGAGGACCTCTTCATATTCTATATAAACCTAACGTAGTAAACCTAAATTTTAAATACTCTAAATATTTTACCGAAATAATATCTCAATTTTAAGAAACAGTGGTTGAAACCGAATCCGATCCGTATTTTAATGGTTTGGATTGGTTTGGTTTAATTTTCTGGGTTGGTTTGGTTCTCCAAATAAAATAATCCGCAGGTAGTGAACTTGGTTTAAAAATCGAACCAAAACATGCTCACCCCTAGTAAAAACATACTTTGATGGCTTTATAATATGGCGAAAAAAGACCCGTCGAAACCTTCATTAGTTTACTTGTTTCCTTTCAAAATTAGAAACCTCAGGTTAATTTTACTCGCACTTCCATAAAAGTAAGTGCTTTTTCTTAAAAATCTCAAAACAAGTTTCGAAATTCATAAACCATGTGAGCTTTTTTTCTGAAAAATCTCAAGGAAAAACCATTCTTAACCCACCACAAACACGAACTATATCAACTATCTACCTCACCGGTAAAAAAAGCACAGAAATTTGTGCAGCAACATAACATTTACTGCTACCAGATCACAAAAAAAAAAAGAAGTTACTGCTAGCAGGAGAAGAAAATATAATAAGCAACAGCGCCCAAATCTTACAGAAAAATCACAAAAGGAAATTTTCTATAAGGAGAAACGTTAGAATTGATGTTAAGAAAAGCAAACCATATGTAATGCAACTGCGAAATTATATTTTACCAAAATCACAGCCACTCGACTTTTTTTTTTATCAGCTCCACTAGACTTTTCCAGGCAGTTCTCGAATTAAAGAGACCGGAAAGAAAAGTGTGGCATATAACCGACCATAGACATAATACGCAAGATACAATTCAACAAATTAATACAGTAAAGAAAAATGTCAAAATGCCATTAAGGGTTGAAAGGTTTTACATAACCAACGGATAACTATTAGTTGAGGGGCTACGTTTATGATTTTTATGGATCTTGGGCATGATCTTGGGCATCCGATTGAAGGTTCAAAATTTGAGAAAGCACGAGCTTAGAAAGCTCATTGATTGTAGCTTGGACCTGATAATCCTCTGAATCTCTGTTCCTTGACCACCCCGCCAGTTGAGAGTTTAACCCGGTGTATTCATTTGCAGCAACACTTGTCTTTCTTGATGAGTTGAGAACGGTCTCAAGGTCTGACTGTGACAATGGTCTTGGTTCCTGGAACAAAAAGCAAGTAGAGAAATATTCAGCAAGATCTCTCAAAGATAATTGTGATATATGACATCCCAAGTCTGGGACCATTTCCTGGGTCAGATTAGATATGGGAATGGATTAGAAAGCCCAAAGAGATCCAGTTTCTACTGAACAACCCCACAAAACATGGCAGATTATTCCCCGTGAGATTCCTGAACCCATAGGATTTCATATCCCCCAACGTAGTTGATGAATGGTTAAAAGTGCATATTTATCCTATAATTCTAGGGTAGTATTGCACTTCTATTAAATTAATTCCTCTAACTTATGCCTAGTTGTTGGTTAATCAGTTAATTCTTTTTTTGTAGGCGAAAGTGTGAAACGAGTGATTTTGGTGATATTTATACAGGTTGGAGTTGATGTTGGATCAAGCTTATAAAAGATGGATAAAAGTTGCCAAAAAGAAGCCCAAGACATGCGTTCAGCATTGAAAACAAGGGTTTGTTCCAATAGTTGGTGGCCTGACACTTGATTCCTTACGTTATATCCATATTCGTACTCTTCCAAGACTTCCAACCAATTATATCGAAATTTCTTATATATTTATTAGCTATTTTATCTCTTTAATAGGATTTATGAGCTCTTTCCTATTTGGAAGATGTATCAGGGTTTCCTTGTGTATAAATACATAAGGTCACCTTTCAAAGGACTTTTGACCTAATTTATATTAGAGAAGTGTTCTTCCTTTATGGATTGCTAAACCCTAGCTAGGGCTAGAGGTGAAACCTCAATGGACTCATGGTATCTTATTTCATTGATTTGTACTTGTTTTTAATGGAAGGTTCTTATTGATTTGATATATTGATTAAGGAAAGTTATGTTCTATAAAATCTTGAGCTTCATCGTGATTTCGGATACGCTGAATGCTGGCTATTTAGTTAGATTCATCATGATTTGGAGTACAGCGAATTCCCATGATTCCATGCGAATAAATAATTGAGTTTTTAATGTCTTCATCAATCGTCAGTAGAATAAATCTCGGGTGAAAATTTTAATGCAATCGCTGTTTTATCTTCCGATTGGACACCTTTTGTGTGATTTTCAATTGAGTTATATAAATGAATCACGAATAAATATTATGAATTCACTAAGCGTGAATCCTTGATGACTTAGTGCTTTCCCAAATATTGTTTCTCACCTTTATCTTGAGCTCTACACCAAATCTTCACCTTTGATTTAGTTATTTTGTTTTTATTAATTGCCTGTGCTTCAATTTCCCCTTTCCCAGTGGATCGACCTCGGACTTCACCGAGTGTTACTACTTCGCGACGACCTACACTAGGGTTTAAACATTCAAAGTCGTAGCAGTTGTTAGTCTTGTCGACCAAACATGCAGATTTATCTTTCACCTTAAGGGTCTGTTAGTTTGAGTGGACTATAGTGAAGGGACATAAAATCCAATAGGATGTGTAATCCCATGTTTGTGGGATTTCATATCCCAAGGAATCCTAATTGCACAAGTTTAACCCAAATCGAGTATATGTGGTCTTCTTACATATATACTCCAGCTCAAATCCGGGAAATGAATGGACCCTAAGAATAATTACAGGGAGCCCATTCAACTGCAGTATAAATAATAGCAACACGAAAATAGAAGAAACGAAAACTAGATTGTGGAAGGTAAAAATGAAATGAATACTCACAGGAGATGACTTCCCTTTCTTCTCATCATTAAGTAGGTCCCTGATTGGAAAATATGCTGCTTTCTTGCACAATTCAAGGAGATCTGAACCAGTATAGCCATCACATAAACCAGCTATGTGATCAAAGTCAATGTCCTCATCTACACTCTCATCCTTCAAAATCACCTTCAGTATCTCTACCCTCTCCCTGCGGTCAGGCAAGCCAATCTCAAAGGCCTGAGGAAGACGCCGAAGAATTGCTTCATCAAGTTCTGATGGACGGTTAGTTGCAGCAAGCACCATTACCCTAGCATTCTCTGCACAAGAAAAATATCACAATCTTTACCAGAATCCTTATCCAACGGAAGCAAAGAGTTGTGCCAGAAAAACAAAGAATGCAGTATTTTTGAGGAAAAAATTAATGTTGTTTCTAAAATGTCCGGTATTTCATGGATTAAAAAGTACAGAACCGTAATGATGAAACAGTGTGTCTAAGTCAACAAGCCACTGAGTGAATGTTAAGGACAAATAATGACAAAACATTTACAACTTCAAACTTATAACATATTTCATAACATTTTTCAACACACATTATGAACCATATCCACCACCCAATGTCTGTGGTTACCCATTTCCAAAATAAGAAAAGAAGTATAGGATAAGGAGACTTACGATCTGTGGTGAAACCATCCCATAGAGCCATGAACTCGGTCTTCATGTTCGTGAGGGCTTCATGGTCTGTTGTGCGACGCTGACCCAGAAAACTATCGACCTCATCAATGAATATAATAGCAGGCTGGAGCTTATGGGCCAAGCTGAAGACAGCAGCCACTGCAGAAGTTTGTCACAGTCAAAGACTCAAAATAGGGCACGCTGATAACACAACATTCAGCAAAACAAAAGACATCCTGTCTTTTTTTTTTTGTCAATCGGTAACAAAGACAAGGATGTCAAGCACTTTATAATCGCACAAAAAATTGAATTTTTTTCTTCGGTAGTTACATTTACATAAAGAGGATGCATAATTGCAAACTTTTCAGATTCATTCTGTAACAAACCGCATCTACTTCGTACAATATTGTCCGCTTTGCTCGCCCAAGCTCCATGGACTTCCATGTAAATCATCCATCCCCGGATTACTCTTGGGTTAGCACGATTAATTACGAAATTCCAATGAGCTTTGACACCCTCACGGCTTTAAAAGGCTTGTACAAGGTAGGGTCAGGATCTATTATATATAGCATTGAATTTTTTTTATTTTTTATTTTTGGCATTCACCAAGATGGGTTGTTACACTTTCACAATGTCTAGATATTAAATTTAAACAGCAATGCTCGCTTCACTAGTCAAAGCGGACTATTAATTTGGGACAGCCAAAAAAGGAAAGATGGACCAAAAATACGAAACGAAGGGGCTAAATTGTAACCCACAATAATACAATAATGTTCAGGAAAATAATACAAAGAGCTCACAATTTATGTGGTAGCAAATAATAGTAGTTCAAAACACTCAAATGACTGGTTGACGCACCAGAATGGTCTTTGAAATAAGCCATTACATTTGGGCTTAACTACTGAGTCATAAACAGCAGTAGCAAATCAGAATTGTTGCCTTGCCCCTTCAACTAAGACCATATTATGAGCAGCTAAACTTGTGGTGGCTTACATTTTTTTTTTTTTTTTTTATAATGGCTTGTGGCAGCTTACATGACTCAGATGTAATACAACATTCTTCCTTGATGATACATCATTGACATTTGTCACCTGCATGAAAGGGCGGAGCATGCAGTCATAACCCGCATGAAGGTACTAGGAGCATTAGATAACCCAAAGGGCATGACTAACCATTCATACAATCCATCTTGCGTTTTAAAGGCGGTACCATGTCGGAATATACGAACGATATGATTATTCTTCTCACAATGAGGAACAATTTATAGATTGAGAACAAAAGCAAATAAGGAAGGTAAAAAACATGGAAATCACTAATTATTCTACCTACCTAATTAGACTGATTACAATCTTCCTAATTGATTACAATATATATGCTACCATACATAAAACAATTATTCCCAACAGTAAATGTGCATTGAAATTTGAAAATAGTATAAGCTACTTAAAACTTCTCAAATTTGAGCAACTAAGGTGCTCTACACCAAGCAGTGATATATCACATACCATGGAAAACAGAGAATATGCAATATGCATCATATAGTTTTTCCGATTGGCAATATGTATCATAGAGTTACATATCAATCTAAATCGTCATGTATTGACAACTAATTTACATGGGCAAGCCAACACAGGATGTAAGATGAAAAGACCAAACTTGAGATGTTTATGATCAACCAAACTACGTTACTCATCGTCGTCATGTAAGATGTGTTTTACTGTATGGAGATGTATTGGGATGAGATACTAAACAAACAAACAAACTTGATTGAAATCTCATGCCCAAGAATTGGAGTTACAACGAAGAATAAGAAGAATGTCCAGTAGTAACCAGAGTAATCTCTTGAAAAACTAACATATCAAGTACTTACCGACAAGAACGTAAGATGAAAGTGAGCTAATAATATGGTGAAGTACAATCATCTATTATCCACGTCTAATAATTCATATTTCATGACCTTCTTGAGCGTCGAGAGTTGAACATGGATACTTCGCACATTCAGAAGAACCCGCATAGTATAGAATATTCATAGACAACAGCCATACAAATATAAAACCCAAGCTACCAAACCCACAACAATTTAAGCTCATCTTCTCACTGACAACAATTGGAATAGAAAAGCTGAAATACAATACGAGAAGTGCAAACATGATCCCATCTTACCAAGTTTTTGTGCATCACCAAACCATTTGCTCATTAGATTTGATATCCTCACATTGATGAAAACAGCTCCAGACTCCTTTGCGATGGCTTTGGCAAGCATTGTCTTTCCAGTGCCGGGTGGACCATATAACAAGACTCCTTTTTGGGGACCAAGAAGCTTCCCATGTGAAAAAAGTTGAGGCCTCTTTAACGGAAGAATCACCAGCTCAAATAAAGCTTGCTTAATGGATTCCAACCCTCCAATAGAGTTAAACTCCACATCTATGTGATCAGGATTTATAACGTCACAAGCTATTACGTCCTAGTAATCAGCACATAACAAAGTCAAAACAGCACCCATGCCATTTTACTTTTGTAACACTTGCAAAGTTCAAGGAGTCTATGAATTTGTTTTAAATGTCATCCCAATATCACTTTTCAGGGCTTATACCATATGTTTTGAAATGTCATCCACATAACACCCAAAACACGTGCCAAGGGAAAAAAATAAATCACCCTGTTTGGTTCAGGGTTTCCGAACCTCAATTTCTGCAAACTTTTTTGGAATAGACCCATCTTTTTAGAAAACATCCATCTTCTCAATAACAATTCTGGTGGAAATAAATAGACGTGAAAACAATTAGTACATTCATATTTCAAAAACAATTTTCTGTAAGCTTCTTTGGCCAAGAGGCCCAAGACCCAGTTTTTCTAACAAAACATCAGACCCCCGAATCCTGATATACTATTTGCATATCCACAAAACGAAAAGCATTCAACCAAAAACATTAGACATAACTCATAAGTGATTTTTTTCATTTTAAAAACAATTTCCTGAAAAGTGATGCGTGATATTCATCCTGAAACGGCAAACCAACTAAAAGTTTCAACCTCGTGTATTATCTGGTACTAGTAACACCAAGCTATTTCAACTCCCTGCATATTTCTACATATTGCGTGCCCCGGCCGTATGTCACGTGTTCTCAAATTTTCTAGCAAATTTGAATATATCAGTTCAACTATTGCCAAAGAAATTGGAAAACAGAATACCAATTAGAGATTGAGAATAGAACCTCATATGGATTAGTTTGAATAAGAGGTCTGCCCAAACGTTTGGCGATCTCCTTCTTATGTTCGAGGGCTTTTTTAGAGGCCTCGCGATTAGGGTCAATCTGTCGGAGCCCCACGAACAATACAAGGCAACTGAGAGCGGCGCTTGCTGCGTACAGAACCAGCTCTTGCAAAAGCTTTGTCTCGGACGAAGAACCCCCCTTCATTTTTTGTTGGAATTATTGTTGACCAATATGACTTATCTGCAACTATCAGAAAACTAGGGTTTACGGACAAAAGAGAGAGACAGTCGGTATTTATATGGGACTTCGGCTGGCAATATTTATTTCTCTCCACGTTTCGTGTAAAACACGAACAAATAGTACTAGTAGTACTTTACCTTTTATAGTCGGTTTGGGGAGCCTTTTATAGTCAATGGGAACAACAATACTTGACATCACCCGAGGTGGAAAATGAGAGAGACACTATTTTTAGGTGAGTCGAATTGGGTTTCTCATTTTTCTTTTAGGGTGATGTCATTTGGGATCTTGTGATCACCAGATGAGTGTACCCATATCATTTTCCGTTTGGAGAGAGAAAAAAGAGACTGATATCACAGCAAAATCCTACGTACCAGAATATTTACTCAAAAAGATTGATTTTACTTTCTGGATAATTTTCTGAAAAAGTGATACGTATCATTTTTTCTTAATGAGTGCAAATGCTATCTTGATTATTGGAAATTGTGCGGGTCACACCGCAAACTAACTAGAGTAATTTATAATCTAAAAAGTGTAATAACTTTGTGGATCTACACAATATTCATCATCAGTTTGAGTGAATGTAGCGTTCACTCTCTTCAAATGACAGTGTACAAGATCGGAATCGAGAAAAAAAAAAAGAGGGGCAAATTTCGTTGACACCCTTTTCTCTTCGGATCGATAGCTTTCCCGTACGAGAAATGAAAAATATATCTTTATAGCTTTTGTATGCATTTTACCAAGTACCAAAATTAACGATTATATGTCCAAACACATGACGTATGAGCCAAAAATAACTTATTTGTTCAAAAGGATAATTCATTTACCCATTGAAAAGGTAAATCAGTAGTCCTTTACATTTTTACTCAATGAAAAAACTGTTTTGATCGACAAATTCATTATTTTGGGTTCCAAAACAAGGATGAATTTGTAAAATATAAGCCACTTTTAGAAAATTTCATCACGTGTTGTTGGTTAATTTGTAATGAGATGAGCATTGAAATCACATGAGGTTTTTATTCATTTTCCATACGTGAAGAGAATATTTGTCATTGATGAGTCGGTGAAATTTACCCGAGAAAAAATAATGGTATCTCAGGCAAGTATGAAGTATTTTTCATTTACCATTCGTAATTTCGTAGGTCTACCAAAAAAAATGTTTAAAACCATTGCTAGAGCATTTTCAATAGAGGTAGCATAACCAAACTACACTATATTTGAAATCCATGTCATCAAAATACACTGCATTAGAGATAGCAACAGAAATGCACGCGAAATCGCGCTCTCCTTAGGAAAGATACACCCCCTTCTGCACGGGGTTGAATGACGCTCCTTCCCCAAGATACAACGACCTACGAGTCTCCTTCTGTGCAGCGAAGTTAACTCACGAACTAAATTGTTTCCCGACACTCAAAATCCGAATAAAAGATATACCAAATATATGAGAAAGACTGCTCCGAAAAATATGTAATCGGAACAAGAGGCTGTGGTGTAAAAATATGACAAATACTTGATTGTGATTGTATGGCCGAAGTAAGACATGGAGATCATATCACTCCTATATCTTTTGGAAGCAACCAACGCCAATTTATAACCAACAGAAATGCACATTGGTTTGTTAAAGAAGTTCTGATAATTAGGAGAAGAAATAGGAACAACTAATTAACGTTAAATTATAAGCAAAGAAATAGATTTTGCAATCTGTTTAACAAAACCAACTAATCCTATTATATAGAAGCTGGTTATTTTGTTAGAGAATAATAAGGAGACCAAGTCAACAGCCAAAGACTAATTCCATGTATCTCTCCAACAAATTACTATTTTACTTGGAATTACTCAATAAAATATAAATGTAAAATATTAAATTAGAACAACAGTCCAAAGCGATGCTTAAACTTACCACACGTACCACTAAAAAGTGTTTTTCGCTAGACAACAAGAGGTTATGAGTGTTCTTGAGCAACGCTCCATACCAATCAAAACACATCCAGAGCCATTTGATGGATGTAAACCCACAAATATCAGACGGTTCCAAACACAGTTGTGTCTGGAATTGTGTTCCTAGCTTTTTTGTTTCAAAAAATGATAGCAATTATAAAAGAATCCAGGAATTTGTCACGAAAAAGACAAAAAAAAAACATCGGGGTCAAAAAACAAAAAAAAAAGGACCCAATTCGCTACTTGCTAGTTCAGCTGTTGAGGCCAGGAGTTCTACTTTTAATGGATGTAAAAGGCTACGTATGTAGCCATGTGTTACAATAAAGTTTGAATGTATGTTGAAGTCATTAGTGAGTAAATTTATTTCGTGGACTATAAACTAGTGATTTTAGCGGTTGACCAGCACTACGCCTTGTTCTCCAATAGATTTTATGAAAATCTCATACACAAGCAGGCACACATGGATCATTACGTACATGCCCTCACTTCTTATTTTATTTTAACGTGGCTTCACCCAGTTTCAACAGAGTTCATTCCTCGGCTGTTCGGCTGTAATGGGAGTACAGAATAACTCTAAAGCATGTAGAAACAGAAGATTTACATTGTAACCTGCTCAGTTACCTAGCAGAATTCAGAAGGTATCGCAGTAAAATTTGGCAGAAAACAAAGATGCAACTTTTTCTAGTTAACATTATATCATTTCCTCTGTCATCCCTCAAAGGCGAGTCTTTTAAAACCGAGTCATATGGAGAACTATCACCATGTGATTACCATTTATCATTTACCATCAGCTATGGCAAGGATTTCCTTTGAGAGACCTGAGTTTCCTGTTTCTGTCTAGTTCCTTTGTTCCAAAAAAAATTATAGATATATATCTACACCGTTTAGACACAGTCAAGGTGAGATAGACACACACTGAGAAGCAAGAACATGAAAGTAGTTGACACATAACTGTGTAAAGTAGCTGATTTTGGTAACTACAAGTAGTTGAAAAACAAACTAGATGCAACTTTTTCTAGTAAACATTATAATCACCTCCTCTGTCATCCTTCAAAGGTGAGTCTTTTAAAACCAAGTCATATGGAGAACTATCACCAGGTTTATCATTTACCATCAGATTACAGATATGGCAAGGATTGCCTTTGAGAGACCTAAGTTTCCCGTTTCTGCAAGTTCCTTCGTTCCGAAAATATATATATATATATACACACACATCGTTTAGACACAGTTACGGTGAGACCACACACACTGAGAAGCAAGAACACGAAGGTAGTTGCACACATAACTGTGTAAAGTAGCTGATTTTGGTAACTATAAGTAGTTGCAGGTTGCAATTCTATTGCTAACACTACTTGGGAATAGCCTTAGTTTTTTCGGTAATCTGTAAATTTTATAAAGCTCAACCAAAGAAAATAAGAGGTCTAAGCCAAAACAATGAAGGAGCACAACCTATCTGCACAAAGCTATACAAAGCTAGAAAAAGGATGAAAACTACCAGCCTAAGTAACAAAAATTCTGGGAGACACTCTCCATCTAATGGCAAGCAACCGGTTAGAATCAGTATTTTTAATGCCCCTCCAGGAAGCCATGCAGGCCCTAACATCCCCTTCAATCTGGGAAATCAACCCTGTGATATCCTTGCTTCTATGCTGGAAAATGCGAAAGTTCCGTTCCCTCCAAAGCCAATACAAAGAGGCAGCAAGAGAGAGTCTATACACCAAATGCTCTAAGGACTTGCCATCCTCATACAAAGCCATTTGGTGATTTGCCTCACCTAAATCGGTGAGGATCCTTGACTCAGAATCTTGTTGGGGTAAATACCCTTCATCTCAACTACCTGCAGTTGTTGGGCTAAAAACCCTTCATCTTACTTGAGGAGTACCAGTTGGCAAAAATACAAAGCCATCGCTAATATGGACTCCAGCCGAAAGAGTTAAGGAAAAAACAAGAACATGTGTCATCAGTCTTCTGAGCCAAATAGGCGATAAAGATACTCAGTACGAATAATCACTAACGTCATCATCAATCAACCTTATTCGTTCCCAAAATCCCCCTAATCATTTTTCTTTCTTACTCTAGTTTTCATTCTCTTTCATTTTGCTTTAGGGCACCATTTAAGTAAAACGGTCAAGATAAACCATAGAACTACGTCCATGGTATCGACATCAGCAAAGTATAACAACCAACACAGCATGTTTTCCAGATCCAAATAAGAAAATGCAAGTTTCCAATTATCACATTTTTCGACAACTAGTGGTATACGGTATACCTTTATCATTTGAGTCCAGAACTCCAACTAATCCAACCACATGGATATATAAAACCTTTCTTGCAACATTTAACGAGAAACAACCCAATTGAAAAACTCAGAGATGGAAAATTAGGCCGCAAGTTGATTCAAAAAACAAAAAGAAGCAATATACATGAAGCTTTTATTTGGAGACATAAAATCGTGACTATCTAATATATGAAACACATTCCCAAGTTCCCAACATAAGACAAGCCAACATGGGCAAAGCCCGACAACGAGATAAAAACAAGAAACTAACCGCCGTATCAGAAAATTATGTCCTCATCTTTCTGCATAGCGGCAGACAACAAGTTATGGGCCGAATTAATTGAAATCCCTTTCTGCAAAGAGACTTTCTCTGCAGATTGCTCCTCTGCAAACTGCTTGGCAGATGCGCGCTGTCTCTCAATTTCCCTCCTCTTATAACCTTGGATCTTTTTCAATCTGAAAAAATCTTCCCTCTCCAGCTCATCAAGTTCTCCCTTGATGTAACTTATTGTGTTCTCTATCCTTGGCTTCACAACATTCTCCAAGGCATTGACCCTTCGGTTTGTGGTTTTGATTGCCTCATCAAGTGTCAAGAATGATGTTTGCAGAGAAGCTAGCTCAACTAGAACCTCAATGGATTTGATATAAGCAGCACGACAAGCTTGCACTTGCTGGCCACCTCTTGCCAGTCCAGTCAGGTCATTCTTCCTCTCACCTTCAGTGAAATACTCAAACTTGGGGAGTTTCACACCAGCAACATTCTCCTGCCTAGATCGCACTTTAAGCGATGCGTTCTTGACATTTTCAAGGACAATGTGCTTAATGTTTTCTCCGGCAACATACTTGGCTTCAGTCAGGGCAAACGAGGATGTTTTCATGATCTCTCCCATCGATTCTTTAGTCGAGACAATCTTTTTAAGAATCTGGCGGAACTGCACTGTTAAAGCATCACTTTTCTTTTTCAGGAGAGCGTGACCTCTTGTAGCGCCAACAAGGCGAGCCTTCATTACACCAAGCATTGTAACAGTTGGAACAACATTCAAACGCTGGGTTTGGCCAGACATCTTGTCAAAGATCTAGCTGAAAAGAAATAAGCAGTGGAGTGATCACTATTACAGAATTATCCTCACAATCAACAAGTGTGAAAGTTCTTGAAATCAACAACACCGAGTGACCTGAAGCAAAAGATTCCAAAATCTAAAAAAAAAGTAACTTTAATTTGAAATATGAACAATAAACCGGGAAGACGCAGCCCTAAGAACAACTTCGACAAGGAAAAATAACAGGGTTTAGATGCCAAACAATGAAATGGTTCTTAAAAGCCACTGTGTATAGCTCATGGATGGAAAGTAGTATCAAAGAGTAATTCAAATAAAGCAACAACAAAGGAGCAGGGCACTCTTCAAAACTATGAACAATATCAGATCGCTAATGAAACATATAATACATGTTCAAACCAGACGACGGAAGCGACGGCGTATCAGATCGGCGACGGAACGGAATGGCGCTCTCTCTCTATCTCTTGCGGTGGTCAGATGGATCGGCGGACGCTAGCGAACGGCGTGGTTTCCGTCAGACGGTCAGAACGTTCTGCGACGCTGGCGCGTGTAACGAGTGCTGGCACTTTTTTCTCCAAATTGTCTGGGTGCTTTATTTTTTGCATTTTATTTTTTATAGTATTTTTTGACTTAATTAAAAATTACAAGTTGATTCAAGAAAGAACGGGAGTAAATTTTAAAAAGTTTTATTTAAATTTTAATTCTGAGTTTAAAAAAAATTGAGTGAGGAATGAAGAGGTATGTTAAAAAAGGAACAAAAAAGTACGGATTATTTCAATTTACTCCCTCCGTCCCTAAACAATAATCCACTACAAAAAGAACTTGCAATTTTCAGATTAAGAAATAAAATGCTTCCGAGCATAATTTTTTTTAATTTATTGACATCAAATTAAAGAACTAAGATGCACGTCTTTTCGTAGTAGACTATTATTTAGGAACAGTGGGAATACCTTTTTTTAGGTCTAGCAAAAAACACTTTTATCATATTTTGAAGTACCAAAAAAGATAAAAACACTTCTACTATTCTTGTAAGGTGCGGTTTCTCGACGCTTTTTTTACTTTAAGTTAAGGGCGGAAGCCATGTTGTTTTTATTTTTTGGGCTTTTTAGTTGATGTGCGAGGATAATGACTTTGGGAAATTTATGGGCATTAGACCAAGAAGACTAAAAAGTTGATGTAAGGACTTCAGAAATTTTTGCTAATTTGCTAGCTTAATTGATGTAGGAAATCGATTTTAGCACTCCCCAAATTGATAGGGATATAGGGATTGATTTTGGCACTTCTCAATTTGGAGAGTGCCAAAATCAATTCCCTTGATGTCTTGAGTTACTACTTTCCAAAAATTACTTACTTGATAAAAAGTTTTGTGTTGCATTGGAGAGTATATTATTTTTGGACTATAAACTTGTTATTGTTGTGGTTAACCGGCAATATTAATACAGGCACCCTTTTATGGGTATCCTCGTTTAAGATTGTGTAGTACTATTGCTTTTCAATAATGCCCTCGTCCAAATCAGTTAATGCACTACTTTTCCATTCCTGTGCTGGAGACGCATGAAATTTACCATTTTATTTAGGAGTATGTGGCTTCACTCTGTTTCAACTTTCAACAGAGTTCATTTCTTAGCTGTCTGTAATGGAAGTACAGAAAAACTCTTAAAGCATGTGAAAAAACAGAACAGTTTCAGCATAACCTGGTCAATTACCTAGCTGAATTTAAAGATAGAATTCACCAATTAAAATCATGATCGACTCGTCTTTCATCCCAAGCCATAAGAAGAACTATCACCAGCTGATTATAATTTCCCATCAGACTTGTTCACCCTTAACCCACTAGAATCCACAGATCTAACAAGTTCATAGAAGCAGATATGGCATGGCTTGCCTTTGAGAGATCTTAGTTCTCCCGTTTCCTTCCAGTTCCTTCATTCGACTGAAAATAACACAAAACGAAAACTACTACACTACACTCACGGTGTGACCCATACATACACTGAGAAGCAAGAACATGATAGGAAAGAAGTTGCACACACAAACTATGTAAAGTAGTTGTTTTTGGTAACTGTAAGTAGTTGCAGTTTCAAATTCTATTGGTACTACTACTTGGGGAAGTTCTTAACTCATCAGGTGATTTGTCTCACCAAAATCGGGAAGAAAAACCTAAAGGCATCGCACAAACTTGATGCAGTTCCGACACAGTTAGATATTTTTCTAGCAAAATTGCCTTACATGTGATGTCAATTCACACCAATCAGTTTGAAATCAGGATATGATTTTGTGAGGAAAGGTACATTCTGTAGCGGCAAATTCTGTACTGATGTTCAAACCATTGAATTTAAATTGAGTCATGCGTGGGAAGCAAGGAGTTCACCAAAATGTCAGTCAGAACACCAAAATCATCAGAAAGTTATAGAGCAAGCTCTAGAATACAAGAATCATGCATTACAAAGATATAAAGTGAGACGGAATGTCATAGCATGCAGCCCAGATTCGATTATTTTATGAGGACAGAATCCAAGTCCTAGCTTAGCAGTCCCAAGAATCCCACCCCACTTTGGATATTAAATGCTTTGAATTTAGGACGGATCAGAATATATCTCACTATATATCCCCATTGTCTGCTTTTCAAACTGCCCATCGTTATCTGTTCCTTTTTTGTTAGGGCGGCTGGGGCTTAGACCAAGCATTTTACTAAACAGGCATGCAGTTAACCTAGTGGTAAATATGAAGTCAATTCCCCAAAAGCCAACAAGTGTCTGACCATATAAAGCCAGAACTCTCAACCTAAAAAGGAAAATCATGTCAACTTGCCACCAAAAGACATGAAGAAAGGAAAAATCTTAGTAGTAATTGCTTGCGAAATCACATACCAACCATCTTCAATCCACTTGTTAATAAGCTAACCCCTCCTTAAGTTGACCCCAAAAGAGGAACTCTAGTTTGCAGAACAAACTTGCCAAACCTCAGTACAAATTGGGAACGGGAAATATTACAAAAAAAAAATGATCAATAACATCATCCAGAAGAAAAGGAAGATTGGAATCAATCATAATCCAGGAACACAAATTGTACATATGGCATGAGAAACGCTTTGATAATTTCACTGTCTGGGTGATTTCTTATCTTATCACCAAGTACCACGTGAAATGATTTGTTGAGCTCCTAATATCAAGGGAGAGTCATCCCAAGTATTATTGGTTTAAAAAGTTTTGGTTGTTCTTAAGTAGCAGCTCTTGAGGTACCGAGTGTAGTAGGGTATACTGTAGAATGATGTATATATCATATCTTTCTTGCTTTAATGAGGTTGCATACCAAAACCAGTTGTTTTAAATATGTTCGATGTTAATCTACAAATTCTAACCTCCCAAGAGGATGGTCAAGGATAGTTACCATTACGCCAGTAATAACTGCAGAGGCTAGAAAACAATTGATTACTTCCAAAGATCTAAATGCTTTCACCTGAAACGAATTAATATTTAAAACGGGAGGCGCAAACCTGTTTCCTTATTTTTCAAAAAAAAAAAAAAAAACCTGTTTCCTTATTCATAAAACCCTTTCTCCACCCAATTCTTAATTTCTTCAACAAAAATATAGCGCCCACTCAAACCACCATCGTCATTTGTTTCCTATTAATTTCCACTAGATTATTGGAGGTATCCATGGCTTCTGCTTGGCTGGATTAGATGGTTTCTTCATGAACTAGGGAGCAAAGACAAACTTTGTCCTCTTTAACCACCTATCTATCCGAAATAAATGATATGCCAAGGCAACATTTCAAGGTCACTTACTTATCAAACAAAAAACATATCAAGGTCACAGTTTCCTTTCAAAAATAAAAATATCACAGTTTAAAACCATTTAGTTTCATTCTCCAATGATGGTCGTAACTTAATGGATCAATGCATCTCAATGACTGAGAACAGAGAAGTATCAATATCACTTCCAATAAATGTGCACCCAAGCTAAGTAACAACCTATATTCATGAACTCAGGTACGAGAGTTGGGTACAAGTTTGTGTTCAAATATCAAGATTCATCTAATTTTCATCTCAAAGACAAGGGAACACTACAAGATACTCATATTTCTTAGTGCAATTCTTCAATCTCTTAGGAAAGGTGTGTTAAGAAAGTATCACGGGCCATTTTCATGCATATTATAAGAGTCTAGGCATAGTTAAGCAATAAGCAAGAATACTAAACACATTTTGAAGCACCTAACGTCTGCTCCATTTCCTCCCAAACCCAATTGCGGAGGATAAGAAATGGGACGAAGAATCGTTTAAAATGTTTGTACACTTTCGCCTCACAACTCCTCCACACCCCTCCCTCCCTTCCCCTCCTAAAAAGCAACCCAAACATGCAATAACCATATTTTCACTTCTAACCCTTCGCTTCTCCTCACCCCGCATTCCAAACTGAGTGCAATTGAATGTCAAATTTCAGATTTCCCCAAGTGCGGCGTGTTCAACATGAGTACTCTATACATTTTGAAGAGTCATGCAACATTGGTAAATGACTACAAAAGGTTCAACCCCTAAAAAACATTCGGAGAATCCAACAATTTACAAGTTTTGTTGGTCAACTAATCGAAAGAGTCTCGTACATAACCATGAAGTAACCCAATTGAAGTACCTGAACAACAATCATTTCCAATTAAGCGCATAACAAGGCAACCAAATGAGCACAAAAATTACAAGATGACAGATTTAGGTTTTTCAATCAATAAAACCTGTCTTCTGAAACACAGCGTTCCTCACCCGCCGCAAATCCCTCCCTTTGAGCGTCCGGCCAACCCCTTCGAACACCGAAAACGTCATCACGTGCGACCTCGCTACGATCTCGTGCGGCGGCACCATCTCCTCCTCAACCTCCTCCTCATCCACGACCTCGTCAAATCGCCCCAAATCAGTAACCCCCACTTTCTTCGGCCAAATCGGCACGTTCACGGGAGCCGATTGAGGGAACTTAGCCGCTGCCGGCACGGCGGCCGGAACGGGAGGAATGGTTCTCGCCGCCGTTGCCGCGGAGAGGGAGGGGTTGAGAGTCGGTTTGCGGCGGACTAGAGGGAGGAGATCGTCGGACAAGGCAGCGGAGAGGCCTGATTTGACTGGATGGAACTGGTGCTGGTGATGGGGGTGTGGGAGAGTGGTGGGAGGGGAGCTGGAGACGGTGGGAGGAGACTGAGAAACAACGTCGGTCGAATCAGAGAGATCGGAGGAGGATGACCAAAAGACGTCGCTCTCGTCGAGCTCGAAGGGGGCGGGATCTGAATCGGGTGGTTTGAGCAGGCCGAGGAATCGGACGGCCATGGTTGACTGTAGTCCATGTGCAGTGTGTACTCCACCTCCGGTGACGGTGAAACCAGTGATGGTGCTTGGTGGCTCGATTTTCTGTTTCATTTTTTGGGTTTTCTCGCGCTCTTCCAAAAAAAGCGTGGAGGATGGGTGGTTGGAGAAATTTGAGGGAAAATGTTTATGGGAAGTGCAGGAGACTGATGATTGGGTAGAATTTGTCCCCAATTCCAGTGAGATGCCAGTTGACACACTGCCTTTTTCTGCCACAAGTGTGTCTATTAAGAGAGAGAGAGAGAGAGAGAGAGTTTGTCTATCAAGAGAGAGAGACCACTAATTGGTGATGAGTCAGCCCCGTGGAGGACCCCGTTCGGAAACACCATTCGTTTAGTTGAGTCACTAGCCACACGTTAGCGCTGCAGTTCTCCTGTGTACATCACCGGGGAACGAGCTGAACGAGCCGAGCAATAACTTATTTAAATTTAATTTGTACGTTGTAATTTTTTTTTAGGGGTGTATACGGTTTGGATCGGATCGGATTGGCATGAATCCAATCCTAATCCGCGAGTCACGGTTTTTAGAAAATACAATCCGTGTCCGGACCAAAAGTCTCACGGTTCGGTTCCAATCCGATCCGCGAGTCACGGATCGGTTCCGGTTTTATCCACGGATTACATGTCATACGTAAACAAGTAACAAACAGTTTCATCAAAATAAAATCCTGAAAAATCCAAGGTAGAAAACAGAGAGACCTTAGATGGAGTATGTGATGACACAACTGAGGCTTAAACAAGTAGCAGTGGAAAGCATGGTAGCTTAGTTCAGTTACATAGTGGAATAAAAACAAAGACCAAAAAAAAAAAAGTGAACACCTACTAAATTCAGTGAACAACTACTGAATTGATTAAAGTCAAATACAAATGCACGACAGTGGAATTAATACATCAAATGGGGTACCAATTTACCTCATAGATTTTATAGGATATAACATTATAACCCTATATCAAATTGACAATATTTATGAAAGTGGTAAAATTATTTATACATCATATATATTTATTTTTTTAAATTATAGTATATAATAAAAATCTCACGGTCCGGATCGGTTAATCTACGGTTTCAAAATCAAAATCCATGTCCGGACCACGAGTCACGGTTTATTATTTTTTGGATTCGTGTCCCGGACCATTAATCCACGGTTAAAATCCAAAACGTACGGATCGGTTCGTTCGGACCGGATTCACGGTTCACCGGTTTTTTTGTGCAGCCCTAATTTTTTTAGTGTGTTTAAGTTTGATTTGTTTGTTAAGCAAATTGATCTCAAAATAATTCTTGCGCAAGTTAATCACAAACTGATTTTAAATAGCTTTGACTTCTTTGGAATATCGAAAAAGTTGAATTCGCAAAGTAATAGCGATTTGAAAATCTAACAAATTTTTAAAAATATTCAAGCTAGATTTGTTCATCTTAAACTGATTAATTATTAAAGCAAGAGAGAGAAAGAACGAAGACCAAAGGAATGAAACAAATTTATGAGTATTTTTTGATGTTTTTGTGTTACAAATACAAATAGTAGGAGAATATGGGGTGTTTGGGAGCCTCATTTTCAACTTTTCATTTTCAACTAATTGGCTTTTTGACTTTTTAGATTATGGTCAGAATGCATTTTGAATTTGGTAGAAGTGTTTGGGAGAAATGTGAGGAACACATTTTGTAACAGGAGTAGTGTTTGGGAGATATATCCAAAATACATTTTGTGGGTATTTTTGTTAATGAAAATGAGAAGTGGAAAAACTCATCACCACCTTTTTCTCACTTCTCCTCTCTAAAGTCTAAAATGGAAAACTCATTTTAGGAGAAGTCATTTTGGCTCAAGTCTCCCAAACATCAAAAACTCAAAAATGTGAAAATGAAAAGTGAAAAAATGGCTCTCAAACACTCTCTATAAATATCTACCAACTTATAATGAATTGGCATAAGGATTAAACCCGTAACCTCCCATCTAAAAGTGTATATGTGACTAACCTCATTTTCACATTTTTGGGAAGCTAATCAAGAAATTTGGATAGGGACCGAGAGGGACATTTCAGAGCATTCATTGAGGAATATGTTTCTGATCAGAAGAAAATCAAGTTTTCCATATTTTTACTTTAGAAGAGCCATTTGAACCTCTTTGAATGGAAAAGAGGTGGAGTGAAAGCTTTTGATTTCTGATTTTCGTTTGACTTTTCTCATTTTCATTACCATGATAAAGTCCCAGGGAGTGAAGAAATGATAAAGATCTTAGAGAGAAGTGGAGTTATAAAAGGGTAGTAAATGAGGAGAAAGGAAAATTGCTTGGTTCCCAAAAAACGCGCTGTAACATCTCACGCAGTCTGAATGACAGGTGACGTGATCTCCACCCTGCGAGATGGGACGCCAAGTTGGAGTCGGGCGGGTAAGCTCGAGTGGTCAAATTGAGATATCTCCCATCGCCCACGTATTCTTTTTTGATGAATTTAATGCCTCATCATGGCATATAATATTTTGGAGAAAAAGATTTGCATATGTAGTTAGGAATGACATGTCCTCGGCACAAACAGTTGACATGTCCTCGAATTGGTTGAGTGTTTGGACATTCTTTTGATGTTGAAGCTAATCAAGAAATTTGGTAGGGACCGAGAGGGACATGAATTCAGAGCATTCATTGAGGATATATGTTTCCTGATCAGAAGATTCAAATGCAACAAGAAGCATGCATATCATACGGAGTGGGCATAAAAGTTACCGACTAGTTGGCAACATGGGAGCCCAAAAGTGAAATAATTGTGTTTTATTCTGGAGAGTGCCCCTTAAAGAACTTTTTGAACTTATCTCGGAGGACGTAAGTGGAGTTACTTCTGAAAGACTTATCTATTTTTCTGTCGTTTTTTTGTTTAGTCCCAAAGAAAGAGAGAAAAGATAAGAGTAACATCCGTTGAAGAATTTTACACATGGAGTTTAATGAAATCGTAAATACTTAAAGTTAAACGAGAATCAGAATCTACATAATAAAACCAAAGTCTTTAGTGTAGGAAATGGGGGAATTTTGTTTATACTATTTTTGCACACTTTGAGCAAAAAATAATGTGGGACCCGATAACTTTTTGAGATGGGTTCGAATGGGTTTACATACTTCTAAGTAAGGGAATAAAACCATTGAGAAACGAACCAACAAATTTATTAAAAAATGAATGAGAAATTGTCTCATAAAATGGACATGTTTCAAAGGCATTGGTGAGTTTATAAGCCCCAAGATTTTGGCCAAGGGGTTGGACCCTTTGGGGGTGCCCAAATTTTCTGAAGACTGCACACTGCACACGTTATGTGGGCTTTGAGCTTCGACTTATAAACATAGGTAAACCACACGCGCGAGCCGCCCGGCCCATCCGATTGGGCTGGAGTCGTAGGTCGTGGGATTGGGCCTTGACCCAGGACCAGGAGTCCTATTTTATAGTATTTTTTTTATGAACTAGACTTTCGGAACTGTTTCTGCCCCTTTGGACATTTATTGAGAGCATGTGGCATTTTTGAATTACGAATTTTATTTGGGAAATTGAATTGCATATTTCATAGCTGTGGGGTATTCACTCATGCAAATTCAATTTGCTGTTAAAAAATTCAATTTAGTATCGATTTCAATATTGAATTTTGAGGCTCCCTATGTCACTTAGATATGGAGGCTCTCCTTCAATCCAATTTAAATTGGTCTCTTCAATCCAATTTTGAATTATAAATTGGTATCTTCTTCCACTATTTCAACACACTGAAAAAACACATCTCCATTCCAGTTTTCTATTCCTTGTTTTGTGTTAGAGTGTACTACAACTATTACAACAGTCTAATTTAGGAAAACAGGCGCTGAAAACGCTCCAGCATCCTGATGTGAGGAGGGGATTTTATTTTAAGGAGATCGTGTGAAACACGGGATTCTGTTTGAATTCATTTATTTATTTCAGTTATTTGTTATTGTTTATTTATTTATTTTGTGATCTGAATTCTGTATCCATAATCTGTGCTTCTTATTTTTCTGTTGTTAATAAAAAAAAATCCAAAATCTATTATTCGTTTCCTGTTTTTCAAGGACCTTGCTACGGGTACATATGTTTTTGCACAGAAAATGTACCGAGCCCTTTCGGGGACCCACTTTTGGGTCCCACACGAGTGATCCGAACCGTTCATTATTCTTAGAACATTTTTCCGAAGGGCTCCACAAAATTTCAACTCAATCGGACGGTTAGAAGTACTTGAACCAAAGTCACACCGTTTGATTTCTGTGCAAAGATATCTGTACGAGTAGGTTTATCCGTTTTTCAACCAACAATTTTTGAAATCCACTTTTCCCAAATAAAAGTCTTCCAGATGGGAGTTGCACGCCTCCCATTCATTAGTCAATTTTTCTCACTTTTCCTGTCAACAGTGGGCTCCACTTTGACTTTTTGAATGCTTTTCCAAAACATGACTTTTCCTCCTATCCTATATGTACAAGTTTGACGGCAAAAACCAACCAATGGGCCCAGTCCAAAACGCCTCTCTTTCTCTCTCTCTCTCTGCAAAACCCAGCTGTGGGCCCAGTCCAAAACCCAATTACCTATTGTGACGTTGCTCTCTCGGTGTAAAACTGGGCAGTGGGCCCCCCAGTCCAAAAACCAATAACGCCTCTCTCTCTGCGCAAAACCCAGCTAGAATGGGACCCACGTACTACTGCTGCTACACTTTGCATCCGATCACAAACTTCTTTTTAGAACAAAAAATTACTGTATTTTTCAGTTCCAATCCGAACAAAGTGTATATCTTCGCAATATTTAGTCCTCCACTTAGGCCATCCGTAGTGGTAGAGTTAAATTTGTGTTGTTATATGACACAAAAGTGTAAAAAGTGGGTCTCATTTATCTGTTTATGTGTTGTTATGACAAAATGTGTTGTTAAGTTAAAAGGTGTTGTAGTGGTGTTGTTAAAATGAATTCAAGTGTGATGTGGGTCCAATAACGTGTGTGGACCAAATGGGTGAAAACAATGATGTGTGTGTACTTGCATCACATGGGGCAATAACGTGTCAAGTGAAAACAAACTCTGGGGAACCATCACAGCAAACCCCATAAAATTTTCCCCGTGGGCCCACTTGACTCTAGCTTCTGCTAGAATGACAGTTGAGTTTTGAGCTAATTTTTTTTAATCTCTGACACAAGTTAACTACACATTAACTACACCACTATATACCGAAAATAAAATATTTTGTTGCTAACTGTTAGTTTCTTACACTAATATGTCATTTAACTCTACCACTACGGATGGCCTTAGTACGTTAAAACTTTTGGCTGAAAAAGTAAATAAATTAAATCTCCAAATGAATCCCAAAGAGGTTTCTTTCTGAATATAAAGTGTAAACATTAGATTGGTGATGTGAATGGCATAAATAACTTTTTTTGGGATGCCTTATCTATCTTCGCAGGAATATTACTAGTACTCTTTTTCCAAGAGTAACTACAATACATTGATCAATCCCGCGATCTTAGCCAAAAGGCCGAGAAAAGTATATCACGCGTGATCTGTAATAGCTAAATTAAACTTAATACTCCATCATAAAAATAGCTCCATAAGAAAAATAGCTCCTAACATTTTCGAAGAAACTTTTCATGTTCCCTAACATTTTCGTACATTACATGTGGTGCCAGTGGCGGAGTTACATAGGGGCTGGGGGTGCCCCCAATTTCCTATTTTTGAGTATATTTTGCATATATTTTTTTATAGGTATTCTTAAAAAAATATAAAATTTCGACAATAATTAAAAATGTAGAACAATTTTCATTTCCAAAACACTCAATTATGGTGAATTATACTGTGCGATATTGATATTACCTTCATCAAATGGTATGATAACAACAATACTCAAGATTAATTTTTCAAAACAGTCTCATAAAAACTTGAATAACTGAATTTAGTCGTGAAATTTTTTTTGCTGACATCTCACCAAATTGTATTTTCTAGATTAGTTGATATTACAAAATATCAAACAAAAGTAAGTGAGGGATTGTAATTTGACTTCGAGGGTTGTACCTATTTTGGATATATTTATGGTTTAGATTTATGAATAAGCATCAAAACTCTCAAATTTGCTGACATCTCACCAAGAAACTTTTGTTCTTGAATTTAAGATGAATCCAGTGTTCAACTATGACGAATTGTCTAGCATCATGTTACCGTGAAATTTTGTTGAATCTTCTTATACCCGCAAGTTATAACACTTAATCCCTCTCAGTTGTTCGTCTGTCTGAGGAGACGTGCTAATAACCGAATCAAAAAATGATGTATGGAGAATGTAAGTGATGTCCAAAATTTTCATAACGTTCGAAAAGATCTCACTTAGAATTTTGTAATTTGTATTTTACACCCCCAATTTACAATAAGGGTTAAATATCTACTTGCCCCTTAAACTATAAAAAAAAAACTTTACTTCCCCCTTTAACTACCAATTGAACTCCCTTCCTCCTTCAACTATGATTTTCCTTTTTATTAAGGACAAAACACATTTTCCATCCAATTTTTTTTACGGAAACCGTTAACCTTTTTTTTTAATGAACTGATGAAAAAAGAGAGAGGGTAATATGGGTATTTTGTACACTTACAACAATGAAGCTGATTGAGGGTTTTCATTCTGTCGATCAAACCAAAGCTAGGGTTTTTCAGCGAAGAGATTTCAGCTTTCGCGAAGAGATTTCCTGAGGGAGAGGGGTTTTCAGCTCCATTGGTCACCAAAGCTACGGTTTTAAGGATGACATGGATCTTGATGGCTCTCATTGGAAAAAAACTTACATGTAAGTATTGAGCAACGCATTTTTCGTCCAAAACCCCACTTTTTCGGGATTGAAGGAGTTGGAATTGAGTTATTTTATACTACAATTGACCTACCTTATATATAATAATCCACTTTGTATATAATAATTTTACCATTTTTCTCTGATAATGGTGGCTTTTATATAATAATCCTAGTTTTGGTCCAAAAATTTGTGCTCACAACACTACCATAATTTCTATCTTTATAACTTTATTGATGCCTTCTTTTGCTTTTGGGAGGTTATTAACAGTGGCGTAGCCAGGATTATATGTGAGTGTGGGCACTGTAAACAAGAGTTCCGACAATAACCCACTCACCACGAGTTGGTGATTTTTGACAATACGATTGTCTCTTGCCTTTTGCGGCTTGAGAAAGAAATGAGAATGTCATACTTGGTTGAGTGTTATTTAGTTCACTCACCTAAAAAGATGAAAAATGCTCAAATTGCCGTTGTCTACATTGAGTTATTATTTTGACAATAAAAACACATTCAGTTTGTAGGCTTGATATTTAAACAATTCAAGAAGTGCAAAGAGAGGACATTCCTATATGACAATGTATTTGATCGAATAACACGTATCTTGCTTTATAATTTGGGTTAAAATTTTAGACAAAAAAAATATTGTATCCTTTGATCTAGCATTTACGAATATGCAATTCGTATGATTACCGCTAGATTAGATTCATATAATAAACGTTTCGATCAATAGGGGGATCCAATATAAGTCCCGACTAAAGTAGGTAATGTTATTTATTTTTTTTTTTGGTGAACAAAAGATCACGGGGCATGTTGTTTGTGAGCGAAAAATTGTCTAGATAATAATAATTATTTTGTTCTAAAATTACAATTTGCGAAAGATCCAAACATCCAGAGTTCAAAACTTGACAATTGCTTGGGGCCAAGTCACAAGAGAGAAATCTCTTTTGAATCTCCTAGTCCCGGCATCGATGACCTGCCTTTGACTAGAGAGAAAAATAGAAATGCATGAAGCAAGTCCGAACAACCTCTGACTGGAAAACCAAAAAAAAAAAAAAATTTGCGAAAATAGAGAACGGCAGTGCCCACACTGGCCTAAGAGTTCCTCCGCCACTGGTTATTAATGCCTTTTTTTTTCCTTACTGGTGCCTTTTTTTGCTTGTGATTGTTATGGTTGAACCTATGGATGGCTAGTGATGCCTTCTTCTTCTTTTTTCCCCTTGTGGTACTATAGCAAGACAATTATACCATTTTTTTGCTTCTTATTGTTATGGTTGAACCTATGGATCTCTATTGATGCATTCTTTTTGGCTTCTTATTGTGGATTCTTATTATGAGCTGTATAGAACTGATAAAAGACAAATATAGCATTGGGACTAACTTTTTCCATCCATCAAGTAGATGGAAAACGTGATTTGTCCTTAGTAAAGAAGAAAATGATAGTTGAAGGGGAAGGGAGTTCAATTGGTAGTTGAAGGGGGAAGTAAAAAAAAAGTTGATAGTTTAAGGGGCAGGTAGCTATTTAACCCTTTACAATAATATACTCAATCCATCCCCAGTTTTTCCTCTTTTTGGGAAGACGTGCTAACGATCAAATAAAAAAAACAGTGTACGTGTGCACGTGATTTTTACTTTTTTTACACTGTTCAAAAGATCTCATCCATAATTTTTAAGTGGTGTACAAATATTAAAAAAATTCTTTACAAAATGAACTATTTTTGCCCGAATGTTGACACAACTCTCAGAAAACCACTAACAAGAGATGGACGAAGTGCTAATAATCAGCTAACGAGATGGATGGAGTTTAATAATCAGGATTAACCGTAACGGCTCGGTTGGATGCGGGATGAGTTTTAGGTGAATAAAATTGTAAAGGGATAAGATAGTAGGGATAATAATCATGATTAACCCATTTCCGATTTACCAAAAAAAAAAAAAAATCATGATTAACTGTCACGACCCAACCTAGAGAGTTAGAAATCATGACCGGCCAGTGATCCCAAATCACCCCAGGCCTCTATAAAAAAATCACATTTGTACAGCTTTTCTAAGATAATCAAATCTAAACAATTGTAAAGCCGAAACATTAAATTTGACAAAATACATACAGAGCTGACCTAACGTGCAACAAGAATACCACAGCTTTGGCACCACCAATACAAATTAGAGATACAATTTAGGAGCACCTCAATTTTATTACAAAGTGAAACTAATTCACATAAAATGACGGCAGTAGGAGCAACCATTAATCAATAACCACACGATATCCAGAGAGCCTTTTTTTACCTATTGGTTCCTGGAATGGATTCATAAAAACAAAACCATTCCAGTGAGCGTCACGATATACAAAGGTTCCATAATTAACATGGGAAAATAGTTCAACAAAAATTAACTTCAAATACAAGTTTTTGAACTTGAGATTGCAAACCATAAAATAATCAATAATGCAGTTATTTAGGCTCAAAACTGCCAAACCGTAATTTAATCATTTATGCAATCATTCAGCAAACTGCCAAACCTCTAACATCTTTTATCGGCGGACACCGGCAACTGTTTGGGGGAGCGACCCCACCGTTTGGGAAATGATATCAAGTCCATAGGATACCCGGATATATCCTCTCATTTAGGCGCCAAAACTCAACGCCCAGATGTTTTGCCAAAACGAACAATATAGTCCGTTCACTTTTTCCTTTTCAATCGATCCCATGCTCATTTTTACAAATCTCATTTCCAAATTGTGCTTATTATGCACTATGATGCTTCCGTACAAGACATCTTTTTTCAACGTATTATATCGATCCAATTTGCAATTCATAAATCACAAAACATTTAAAAATAAACTATGCAACCAATGTATATTCGCAACTCACCTTTTGTAGCGTGAACCAAAGCACTACCGTGTGAATCTAACTAAAAAGTTGACCCCGGAACCTATGTCACTTCGCTGTGGAGGGAGAGAGTTAATGAATGTGGGAGTGACTGGAGTAGCACGATTTGCCGGAATGGCCGGAGTGGAAAGATGGTGGTGGAAATTTTGGTAAGGCAGAGAGAGTGTATGGAGCAGTGATGCTCTGGTTTTTGGAATAAGGAAAGAGGGTATTTAAGAACGAGTTATGGCCAGCAGGGAGGAAGACAAGATAAGAGGCAAAATTCAATTGGAATGTCCCACCTTTCAAAATGATGCAACTTCACAACCAATTTTGTCTTCCTAATAAATAAACCACACCCTTAACCAACTTCTAATTCTTATACCTCCACCGACACAATTGATGAAGATTGCTTGGGTAAAACTATCGAATTGCAGTATCTGAGCTTCGTTTTCAAAATTCACCTTTGAGTAGAAAAATTATTCTAAGAGGACTAGGCGACGAAATTCTTATAAAGAAAAATTAAATAATGAAACACGAATTTTATTTATGAAAAATCGGGTTATCACATTAACCGTAACGGCTCGGTTGGATGCGGGATGAGTTTTAGGTGGATAAAATTGTAAAGGGATAAGATAGTAGGGATATTATTTATTGAGTCAGACCCATACTGATGTGACATGTATGTAGGGTGAATAAAATAATACTTGGGATTGAAGATTTTGGTAATATGGAGGTCATAAAATGGTACCTGGTTTATTTTGTAATTGAGACGGGTGGTGTAAAGGGACTCGGGGGAGGTGCTGTGCACCCCTTGGCCGTTGGATTGAGTTTTGGATGGCTCGGATGCGTTCGGCTAATTTTTTTTAATTTTGATTTTTTTTACCGGTAAAAAATCAAAACACATCCGAACCGTTCAAAACTCGATCCAACGGCCGAGGGGTGCACAACACCATGCACAACATGGCTGTGCACAACACCTCCCCCGCTTCCGGTGTAAAGATAAATTAGAGGGTCTGGAGTGAATTGGGGGTATTAGAAGGAGTATTTATTTAGAGATAGGATCTAGGCAGTCCACAATGGATTTGGGGCCCCTTGTGTGCACTAGATCCATGACACCATGCCATGTACCCCATCCGGCTGGCCGTGTGAGAGCCATTACTTGGATTTGATCCGAGTTGTGCATTTTCGCAACGGACGGCTAGATGGGATGCATGACACGGTGTCATGCATCTAGTGCACAATAGAGACCCCTTGTCCGTCCATAACTAACTTTCCTTCGGGTATTAAATCCAACGAGCCATAATTAATACCCCTGTGCAAAATTGTCTCAAACCATAGATGAGTTGTAGGCCCGGAATTAGTCATCCGGACCCATAAACAATACCACTTCTAATACCCCATCCAAATTGGCTGTAATTAGGTTAAATTATACGGTCTATTTGCCTAATGGCTGAGACAAATCCATTCCATTTTTTGTTCTCTTTTTTATCAGAAGTTTTTTTCCCCTTGAAAATGACTATTTTAGGGTGTGTTTGGAACCCGTCAAAAGAAGTACTCCTAGAAAATAAGAGAACTTTAAAATTTTCTCTCCCCTTGTTTGGTTGTTGAAAATACTTCGTAAAGAGGGAAAATTTTAAACTGTAGTTCAACTTTCCTCCAAATTTCTTCTCAACTTCCCTTCAATTTCCTTCTTTTACTATCTTCTCTTTTTTTCCCTTGGGAAAGTACCAAACAGAGCCTTATTGGATTCTTTTGATTAAAATAAAATAAAAAGATTTTGAAATGGGTCTTTAAATAGAAATTGGAGACCCTATCGGTTTACGGGTGCGGTAAGAAGTGGGGAGAGAGAGAGCGAGAGAGGTTCGTCAGTCTCTCACCCAAGACTTTCCCTCTGGTACGCAATAAAGAAAAAAGATCCGTGCTTTGTTTGATATTCATCGAGAATCTGTTCGTACTGATGCTTTGCACATGTTTATTTCTGTATTTTAGTGTAAAGATTTATGGACTTTACTATATTTTTGTTTGGTGTTTTCGTGTGCAGTAGCAGCAAACCATGGCTTCAGATCCGAAACTTCACAATTTTGAAGAGGTCAATAAGCACAACATAACCAAGGATTGTTGGCTAATTATAGCTGGAAAGGTCAGATCTTTCTCGATTTGATCACTTTTTGGTTAATTATGACTTCCTCTAATCTGAATAAATATGTGTTCTTTTTCGTTTGGTTTTGCTTTTCCTGTAATCTGCATCGGTTTATTTCATCTATTTTCTGATTGATCAGAAGAGGCACAATTGGTATTTGCTCGATGTGTTACGATATTTTGGTGCATCTGATGTAATTCAGAGTTCTTATGGTGATATCAGGGATTCGGGATCCAATTTTCTTTGCACAATCATGGTTGATTACTAATCTCAGTGACATACTCGAATTTTTTTTGTGTTGAATCCCTCCTTTGCAACTTTTGAACTCATCGGAGTGATCAAGTTTTAACAGAAATGCTATGTAACAAGAATTTTTACCCCGAAAAAGTCTGTATAGGGATTAGGGAGGAGTGTGGAGACCACACTTTGAGTGAATCTGGTTCATAGATTCCACTTTCTCGTTAATTTTCTGGAAAAATTCTGGGTACGTAGGCTTGTAGATAAATGGAAAGACAGCTGTTGATCCAGAAAGGAGAAAAAGAAAAAGAAAAAGGAACGGCTAAGTATCACACCCTCGGAATCAGTATCTAATTATGTGCAAAGCATCAAGAGGAACCCCTGAAATCTAAGTGAGATATTTCGATATAGAAGCCCCACCCACTAGAGAAGGTATCTCTCCGGAAGATTTTTACACCACCATACCCACTGAAGAATATTTCTCTCGAAAGCCTTTACGTTCTTCAGTTTGTTAATTATCGGGAATTTAGTGCTTGCCTAACTACTGAAAAAGAAGTTAAAGTGGTGGGAGTACTTGTGATTAGAGGATGATTCAATGACTTGGACTAGATTGGCTCCTAATGCGCCGATGAGAGAAATCATTTGGTATCTAGATTTCCATCTCTTTTGTGCCATCTTTCTATTTTAAAGAAGAGTCGGTACTTTAAAGTACCATATTTTAGATTTTCCAAATTGCAACAATTAATTATCTTGTAAATCTGAAATTACTGTATCAGGTGTATGATGTCACCCCATTCATGGATGATCATCCCGGTGGCGATGAAGTTTTGCTATCTGCAACTGGTAATATCCCAAACATTATACTACTTCAATCTGACTTATGCTCCCCCCCCCCACCCCAATTGAGTGTCAACCACAGTATATTTTGTCGAATTTTGCAGGGAAAGATGCAACAAATGATTTCGAAGATGTAGGCCACAGCGATTCTGCTAGAGAGATGATGGAAAAGTATTACATTGGTGAAATAGACCAGTCAACTGTTCCTGCAAAACGCAATTACACGCCACCTCAGCAAGTCCCTTACAATCCCGACAAGACCCCTGGCTTCATAATTAAGATTTTGCAGATCCTCGTACCCCTCTTGATCTTGGTTTTGGCCTTTGGTGTTCGGCAATACACCAAAGAGAAGTAAACCTAGTTGCTAGTACTATCTTTCTTGTGCCCTATTGTGGGTTACATTGTCGTATGTGTTATTTGGTTTTGAGTAATTGGAAGAACAATTTTCTTTTTAGGTTTCTTGATGTTCTGGGCATGCTGTGATTAAGCATCAGCTTATTCAGTGATGTTCATCTGGAGTCTTGAATGTCTTTTAGGCAAACTGTTATGGGGCAAACGCTGGACTTTTTTGCTGGACAAAATGTCTATTTTGGTTCTTCTTGTGAGTTTGTATTGTGCACGTTGAGTCTGCAGCGTGTGAATCTTCTCTTTATGGTTTGATATCATGGTTTTCATCTTTTCCAATTTCTGGATGGGGTTTATCTTCATCTTTTGGGCCTTTAGACTCAACTATAGATTATTTTGAGGCCTCCAAGCAGTCATAAAAAAATGCTTTTAGTGCATTTACATTAAATCAACATCAAACCTCACAAGACTTTTGTTCACAAAAACGTCTCATTGGCATGTTTGCAACCTCAAGGGAGGCTTCAAAAATACAAAGAAAGGAGGTTTACAGTAAGGTTCTTTAGTCGCCAGTTATTGACAAGAAAATTCTGAAGGAATGTAACAGTATTCATCACCTGCAATCTCATCTTCTGAAGTAACAACTATATTGGCAGCTATCAATTTCTTCCGAGTCTAATTAATCACAATCCAGCATAACTCAGTGCTCACCTCAACTTAGCTCAGTGCTAATAAGGGTTCAGCTTTGAAATAAAACCTGATACCAGTAAGTTATGAAAATGAAAAAACAAAAGGAAAAAACTAAGACGAGAAGTTCATGGGAAGAAATGAAGCACAAATTAAAATTAAGAAAAAACTGAAAGGAAACATTACTTTGGTTCCATCTAATCCAAATACACTATCTGCCAGCATGGAATGAAGTAAAACCCCAAGGTCATCAACTATAACACAAACGCTGTAAAATCCTCTTTAAAAATATCGACAACCATACAGATAAGGCACCAAGTACAAAATAGCGCGCCATTTTTTGTACTATGCATCAAATCTCAGAGCTAGAGGCTACAGCTTAGAAGCTGCTCCCCTGTCCAAAAACCATGTCAGCTCCCCCTCAGGCGAAACCATTTGAACAGGAAGCAATTCAGAATTCTGACCATCACCCAATACCACATTCACTGCATCAGCCTTTTCAGCCCCTGCAACCACAAGGGCGACATTTGCAGAGGAGTTGATCACTGGAAAAGTGAAAGTAATTCTCCGGGGAGGTGGTTTCGGGGAGTTCTCGATGAAGGACACCCATTGTTTGTTCTCTTGGACAAGAGGGTGTCCAGGGAATAGAGAAGCTATATGTCCATCTGGACCCATACCCAATAACATGAGATCGAATTTCGGGAAGCCACTAGCCTGAGAGAAATCTATTTTGTTTATCTTGACTAAATGTTTGACACAGGTCTCATAGTCATCAGCAGCACCCTCTGCTGAAAGTGCATCGTTGATGGCGTAGACGTTACCTGTGGGAATAGGTACCTGCCAACATGAGGGAAGAGGTGAAGAGTTTTACAGAGCTGAAAGTATTCAAGGTAACATAAAGTACTGCAGGAGGCGGTCAAAATATAGAGGAGTATGGTCGTATACTCGTATGATGCTAGAATTTCATGAATTCCATACTTAAAACCAAAAACTATACACAGAAGACAGGACGGTACGTAAGGGATGGAGAGACAGAGCTTAAACAATCGCATTGAATGAAGATTCTAGAAACATTTTAAAGTTTCCGATGCAGGACACATTTTTTTACCCTCGAATTATAGATTACAAATGGTGCCCTCGTATTTCTTAGACAAGGGTGATCTAGGTGCACGATTCTGCAACATAAGGGAGGAATGCAATTTACTATATGGGTACTGGAGACACTAATATTTCCAAAACCGGAGCACAATCTAACAAACGTTTTCAGAACTTGAATTTGATAACTTAACTGCATTGAAAATGTTTGACAAATCAACAAGATCAACTGCTACTGCTATGTTATTCCAAAGATGAGGATTAAATAGGCTACCCAGTTTCATACGTACAAAACCAACTCAACCAAGACTTTTAGCACAACTTCATAATAGATGACAAAACCATTTTTGCACTTTTATTCACCTCCATTTTCAAGAGTTGGTTTCCAAGCTCTGCTTATCAGATATAGAACTGCCCACAGACGCAATAAAACAAATCTTATACGGATAGATCCCAATGCCGGCATTAAACATTCAAAAAAGAGCACTTAGTTTTAATACACAACATACCACAATCAAGGATGTAGAGGAACCTAATAAACGCATAGGATAAAAACCGAAGTATCAGATCAGTTAAAAAAAAAAAAAAGAACTTTATTTGAAGCATACCATAGATAGAAAATCATCGTAGGCGAGCTTATAGTTGCTATCTTCATGATCCTTCGGAACCACTCTTTCATCCACCCAAAATACATGCCATTTCGACCAGTCAACCGAGTCAATGTACGGAGCTTCTACTAGTTTCCTGAATTTCCAAAAGTAATCAATTACACATGAACTTCGTAACCCAACAAGAACACACAAACACACAGAGATTCCGTTATTCATTCAGTTCATCCCTCAAGTAGTGACAATACTCTCTCATGTACAGAAATCTACTCTCATGACAGAACTGAGTAACTAATCTAACCACTCAATAAAGAAAACGATTGGGATACATATAACAGGCACAAATGTGTTTGGAGCCGTTATGTCAGTCCCACCTGCATTTTGTGGGGTTCCATTTCCATGTCTGTGAGTCCCACGTGTATTTTGTGGGGCCTCTGTGGACCGTCAAAACATATTTCTATCCGTAGCATTGCTCTCAAATAAGTCGGCCACACCGACCATGGGATACTGATAACCGGGCACAAATGTGTTTGGAGCCGTTATGTGAGTCCCACCTGCATTTTGTGGGGTTCCATGTCTGTGAGTCCCCCGTGTATTTTGTGGGGCCTCTGTGGACCGTCAAAACATATTTGTATCCGTAGCGTTGCTATCAAATAAGCCAGCCACACCGACCATGGTTTCGTACTACCATAACTAACTGTCCTTTAACACTAACAATTTTCGAATACAATAATATTCCTTTTCCTTCATTTCCTCAGAAAAATAGTAGTACATCAGAAAAAACCAATAAAAATTCATTAATCACGAAAGAAAAAAGATGAGGTTTTTCACCCGAGCGATTTGATCAGAGAACCACCAGAAAAAACAACGGTGAAAGCACCTCTCTCTTTCGCAAACTTATCCGAGAGATCGGCGGTGTATTTCGCCAAAGACACCGCCATAGCTTCCTCCGTACCGAACACCTTCGGCTGTGTTTGGATGGGTTTTGAAAAGAAATTTTGAGAAGAATTTTTGAGAAAGTGTTGTTGGAACACCTTTTTTCCCTTTGCCTTTCTCGGT
Source organism: Vaccinium myrtillus (assembly GCA_016920895.1). NCBI lineage: Eukaryota > Viridiplantae > Streptophyta > Magnoliopsida > Ericales > Ericaceae > Vaccinium > Vaccinium myrtillus. The sequence goes on from CM029279.1 coordinate 34,569,355, forward strand.
CGCAAACTCAGCCATCGACGACTTTACTCTGCAATTCAATTTTTGAAAAAAGGAATCTTTTTGAAAAGAATTTTGAAAATGGAGAAAAATGAAAGAGAACAAGGCCTTCACTCTGCACTTCTCTTGGAGTTTGCGCAGATCAATGGAACCCTAGCGCTAGTTTTAGGGAGGAACAATTGCGAGATCAACGGAAGGCACGGCGGCGATCGAGTGAGCAACGTGCGCAGGTTAGCAGTGAAAGTGCGAGAGTAGATGGCCATGTGCACTGCGCGCTGTTTCTATATATAGTCTTTTGCGGGAAGTTGGACGTTAACTCGTCAGAGTTCCACACTAGTTTGGGTTTTGATTAGGTGTGAGGAGGCGTGGCGTACGATGATGGGTCGTGTTTTTTTGTTTGACACGTGGTGATGCAGCGCCGGCGACAACTTATGATTTGTTTGGTTGAGGAGAGGGACATCATATCAGTTTATCAGACTAGATTTTGTCGGTATTTGTCGGCAATTTTTTTAAAGATTTTTTTTTTGTGGGCCTCGGGCGGTCAAATAATCACGTCACGATCGACGAATTAAAATGAGGTAATTAAATAATCCTCATCTTTCTGGACACCATGTATGTTTTTATCCTGCCTAGTTTTCAGGGTTATGTTTTCATCCTCTTTTAGTGTGATTTAACTTTTTTACTCTTTCATTGTGATATAGATAAATATTTATAAATAAATACATAATACTATAACATAATCATTTCCGAATTTGTAGGGATTCTATATTGGGACTTCCGAAAATCATGGACTAATTGAGATTGTTGGGGGTTTCAAAATGAGTGGGGATAATTGTTGCCTAAAATAAAGGGATAATTGTTGCCTAAAAAAAAAGGAATTTTGAAATGTTGAGGGGATTCAAAATTTAGTGATGATTTTTATGGTTGTAACTAGTCAAAAATAATGGTTATGTTAGGCAATACGTGATAACAAACAATTATCCCCTCACCATTTCAATTATCCCCTTATCAGAACCTTTATTTAAAAATAAAAAAATATCTCTTTTGTTATGTACAAACTCCGTATCTAAAAAATGATAAAAAAATCATAGTAAAAATAACAAAATAAGCTGCGCGCATATATATATATATATATATATATAGATAAGGAGTATGTACGCTCTCCTTGTATTATCTATGTAGGCGGCTCTCTTATAGAAGATATGGTAAAAAAAAAAAATACCACATAAGGTTCTAACAAAAAACAAAAGGCAAACATGGTAAAAAAACAAAAGAAACATGATAAATTTTAATGAGAAACGTGTTACAGCTAGTCAAAAAATATGGTAAATATAACATCTTTCTAGAACATGAATCATGATAATAAAAAAAAATCACATATCACGGTTTTTATGGTAAAAAAATTAAATTAATCACTTGTAAACATGGTAATAATTGTTAAATTAAGAACTTGAATCATGGTAAAACATATCAACCACATAATCAATCTCATGGTAAAAATAAAATAATGATAAAAAATTATGGCAAAAATATCAAACCAAATCTAGTTTTATGGTTGAAAAAAAAAAGCACTTAATGATTATGGTAAAAATATTAGTCAACTACAGCAAATATGTTTCCAATATCATTAACATGGTTAATTCATACAAATCTTTTCATTGAGCCATGGTGAAAAGTTTCCGCCTTGCAATGATCATGGTAAAAATAATTATAAAAAATATACAAAAAATGTCCTTCCATAATTATTCCAAAATCACTAACATGGTAAAATTAGGATGTTTCAACAATCAGTAACATGGCAAAATCATACGAATCAAGATGTTCGTATGTTTTCTGAACAATTGCCGCGCGATAGACCCTTAGAAATGCGAGTTCCCTTTTTGTGAGAATTTGCGTGAAAGGGATTTCGTCAGATACAAATACATCCAAAATCTGTGCTTCAAATGAAGAATATATTACTAATGATTATCAAGAATTTGATGGAAAAAGATTCAGTGCCAGGGACGAACAAAAAAAAAAGAGAAAAACTTACAATCAGAAATCGGTTTGGGATGGTTCTGGTAAAGATCTTGTCCACCGAGTTGAATGAGTTTGTATGACAAATTGGGACTCCGATTGATGAAGTTTTTGGACCGCGTAAGGACGGCGAAGGTGGATGATTAGGAAGCCGATTTCTGACTCCGACTGGTGAAGTTTTAGGATCACGAAATGGGACGACGGAGGTGGACGATGTTGGGATGGTGGAATGACGATCGTGGGACGGAGAAGAGTGAGAGGACGACTGTTGATTTGGGAAGAAAGCTACAATAATACTGAGAGAGCATGGTACAAGCTTGAGTAAAAGTTGGGGATTTTGAAAGAGCGTAATATTTGGGATTGATTTCTATCCCCGAATCCCTTAATTGCAGGGTATGACCTCTAAATATTGAAATTGGTCTATTTTTCCCGGCTCCTATATGCAACATTCGTTTTAGTCCTCAATCTCCTAATATATATAATAAAGGGCAATATTGGATTTTTTTTAATCTCGGGATGGAATCATAACTTCAAAAAAAAACACAGGATAGAACTCTAATTTGAAAGTGGTTGGAGGATGAGTATTTAAGTGCCCCTATTCCAAATCCCTAAATTAAAGGGTTGGTCCCCTAAATGTTGAAATTCATCCTAATTCTCATCCGTTTAAAATTCATTATATATATAAAGGGCAATATCGGGTTTATTTGAATTTCGGGATTGAAACATAACTCCAAATAGAGCACAGGATGAAACCATAATTTCAAGGTAGTTGAAGAATGATTATTTTAGTGCCCCGTTTAAAATGTGTGATAAGCTTTATCCAATGTGATAAAAAAAAACCAAAAAAAAGAGCTTTATCGCGATCATTTAGCTATGCGGCATTTCTAAAACCACACCAAAATCACACACTTCCGGCATTTTTAAAACCACACCAAAATCACACGCCAATATGCAAACTAGTAGAGTTGTTTTTGGAAAATAATTTTGCACTCAACTTCCTTATAAATGCACTTCAAATTTTTTCATTTAATGGTTGCAATTAAAAGAAAATTGAGTGCAAAAATATTACCCTACAACAAATATGCATAATGTTAATTGCAGTAGCGAATAGTAAGGTTATAGGGAAAGAGGTTCAAGTTCAACTGATGATCAAATTTAATGACTTCTGATTGTTTGGGAAACATAATCAAACCGCCAATAACAAACCATATCCAACTTCTTTATCCAATTACTGCTTGGAAGTTGGATGTTCAACAACAACAACAACAACAACAACAAAAAACGGAGGAAGCAAAAGATGGAGGAGGGTACACGGGGAGAGAAAAGATGTATTCATTTACGACGCTGGAGATATGATCACGATGCATTGGAAGCTAAGCTCGAATCCCCTTGTCAACACCTAGTATATTTCTGAAGGGTGGACTGATTTTATTTCTGCCCACAAGTTGCGCGTGCGATAAGGATGTGATTCGTATTATAACCCGTACATGATTGATTATCTGAAAGCAAAGTGGGGTTGAGAACAATTCTTTAGTTTGGTTATTCTAGGATGGCCATGACTGACTCATACCAGAGAAAATTAGATTCTTCATATGGAAATGATATATTACGAGCAAGAACATTTTTGTGGAACTCAGCAGTCATATTACTGCACTGAGATTGGTCATATTACTGAACGTTGGAGTTCCAAATTTTGGTATCGTTTGCAAGCACACATAAGGTAACAAAAAACCACATCAATGAATGCAAATCGCCTTCTCCCTATGCAATTGTTCTGACTTCTCGCTTATTTGCTTAAGAAATGAATGAACGATGTTTGCTAGTGGTGTTAAAAAAAAAAATTGTGTGAAAGTTAATAATTACTTATTCAGTATTTGTGACTTATTTGATCATTACCCCCCTCTAAATGCTCCAAGTACACGATTCGCGAGTGTTCTCAAAGCATATAATAAAGCTTAAAACTAGCAGTACCCCATGCGATGCACAACCAAATGTAAGTATTTCGCTTTATAGTAAAACCATCCATAATTATATATTCATACTTCAAGTAACTTGTATGGAAATTTTGGAAAAATGTTTGCAAGGTTTTTTCCCTTAACCGACTTCAAGTAACTTGTATGAAAATTTTGGAAAAACGTTGCCTCCATGTCGCACGTCTTAAGCCACCGATCCCCACTAGCATGCCTGAACCCAAGTTGATGTTAACACCATGGGTAATCGCCCTAGATTGAATGGGCTACAAAGGCACCACCAAATGACCTCGTGTGCCATTTAAAGGCCCTGATACGTCGATGGGGCTCTCAAACCTACGTGGAGACTCTAAACACCCCGTGTAGATGTCTAAAGTCCGCCCCCAGGTTACCTTAGAGTTGCCCACTTCCATTTTTTCCGGCGACACTATTGCTATTTATTATATTTCCTTATTTTCTAAGATATGTAGTACGGAGATACTATGATGCTCAAAAGGTAGTGCGCCAGATGCAAATCTCTCTAATGGTCGGCGTCTACTTTATTTCTGGAAGCTGGAATGATTTTGTTTCCACCCACAAGTTGTGTGCTACGGATGTGATTCGCTTCTTTAAAATCATCAACAATGGTTCTTACAATGACTGCTACTTGATCGATTATGTCAAAGCTGAGGAGGTTGCGAAAAAGCCTTTGTGAGACCCTATTACCTTCGACTATCTAACCATAGTCATGACTCCTATCAGAAAGTAATTGATACTTTATCCAAATACCATGTATTAGGAATAAGATTTGGTATCAGCATAACCTTCTATATATTCATATTAATGCAAGTAAGATTTGGTATCAATATAAGCTTCTATATATTCATATTAATGCACTGAGATTGTTTTTCGTCTGCAGTTCCGATACTTCATCCGCAGTCTGATATGTTCAATTACTATAATTGTCTACAGTAACATTTTGCTTGAGAGAGGTTATACATCAAACATGGTCGAATAAGACATTCACCTCGTCTGGAAAATGTTTTGGATCATTTTGCCGGGAGACTTGCGTGCTGAATCCTCTAACTGAAGCAACTCATCCAAAGTGAGATGCCACCCAAGAGCACCCAAGTTTTCCTCTGCTTGTTTTACCGACTTAACCCCGGGTATTGGAATAGTACCCTTGCAGATGCACCAGTTTATAGCAACCTGCAAAGAAAATTACTTGCATTAGATAAAAGTATAAGTGAAGGCACAATCACAAAGTTTGAAATGGATCTGCAAATTTGATCCCAAAAAAACGTAGTTCAAGTGCAAAAGCATCATTTATTTGGCACAAGATGAATCTTATGACAATCAATATAACTCGTTTTCAACCTCCAAAAAAAAATAAATAAATAACAAAAACAAAAAAAAACGCAGAACGCAGAGAAGTGAATCAGTTTAAAGGTTGTATATAAGGTAATGAAAGAAACTCAGGACTTAAAGATGGCCATTTGAATCTCTTTCAGCGCTACGTAAGAAGGAGATTTCATACACAATTTGACCCCCCAAAACATATGACCATACATCATGATTCTTGAATTTTAAATGAAACCCATGGAGGTTCCTGGACGTAGGGTTCTCTGTCCCTGCAAGCATTGTAACCTCAGTACTTCTCTATGGTAACTTAACCACTGCTAGTTTTCTGGTGAAACAACAACTTGAATTGGAAAAGCCTTTCCTTTCGTGGAGATCTAATAACGCAGACAATACAATCACAAGTCTTATCTAACGAAAATAAAGGTTCATCAGTTCCAATTTTCCCAACCAAAATTGGGAACGGTGCAAGCAAAGAACAAAAGTAATGGAGCAAATTTACTTAACTAGGGGAAAATAACTGAAGTTCATGCCCAGAGTAAAGAGGGAAGCAATGCAACTGACAGCACTGTACATGGGAAAAACAATAATAACTCCTCATGCTTTAAGTCCGACATGAAGAAAGAGGCATTTGTTGTTTCGTGAGTCTCTAGGAGGACTTTTCATGATGTTAACCAGCTCTGTAGCTTGATGCTAATGTGAAAGGTAGACCAATTAACTTAATAAGCTCAGTAACACAAAAGAGGAGTACCGCATCTGGCATACTAGCAGAGTAGTGGCTCTGTAAGATCATTGCGCTCATTAGATCATTATTTCCTTGTACTTATAAACAATATTTGGAGTATTGTAGACATAAAGGACTGCTAAAGAAAGTAGAAAAGAATTACCTGTGGTACCGTTTTCTGTCTCCTTTGTGCAATTTCTCTAAGTGAATTCAATAATGGCTCCAGCCCCGGAATAATTTGGCTGAATAGTAAGCCCCTGTGCAAAGATGAAATCTGATGCTTTGAGACATGCGCGTCAAACTATAACTCCAAACCACACATCGATTTTTCACCAGTCTTCCCTATTTTTTTTTTTTATCAGCCACCAGTCTCCCCAATTGGAAAGCATAAAGAAAAGCTAATTACCGAGGTCCTCTTGGAAGGTTCGAAGGTGTATATTTTCCAGTGAGCATTCCAAGCCCCAGTGGGCTATAAGAAATTAAGCGGATACCCAACGAATCACAAATATTCTTGATGTCCATCTGATCTTCTCCAATACTCAGCAACGAAAATTGCACCTGAAACCCGGTTTGGAATAAAGTAAGATCAAGGTTAGGTCCCTATATCCATTAGTGTAGAATATATATAACTTGTAGGTATGTATTTGGGCATATTTGTGCGTACAGTGACAGGATCCAGGAGCCTAATTCAAATGCAAAAAAGTGTTTATGATCCAGTACGGTTATCGGACATGGCTTATTCATGGGCAGCCCAAGCTAGAGTATTTCGCATGTTTTTAACAGTTCAGGTTTGGACTCATGGATTCTAGCTTATAGCTGTAAGAGTTTGGTAAAAAATTCAGATGCATCTAAGATCCTGGTCATAATGCCCGTCTATTCTCGTTTGGTGAATCAAAACATTGTCATATGGAAACGATAGGCATTAAAAAAAAAACTTCATAATTGAATACATAGTACCTGAGCTGAGCATAAAGGGACTCCCCGGGCTTTAAGGTAGTCATGCACCTTCAGAAGCTGCTTTGGTCCGTAATTGCTTACCCCAACTGCTTGAACTAAGCCCTGCATTATAACCATCTTTCACTGGTTTAGCAATTTAGGTAGGTGCTGCAGTTTTATTGAAGATGGCATGTGCAAAGGATATGAAAATTAAACCAACAGTTTTGTTATCCTTCACTTTGCAAAACATTTAAAATTTGAGAACACCTAGGGTGACGTGAGAAAACTACGATTTCAACACTTGAAATCTTAAAAGCGACCTAATAATCACGCTTCAATACATCACACCGCACCCTTCAATGTACTGCTTAAGCGTCGAAATAAAGCAACTATGAACAGCCATGCAAATGTACCCATTCTCGTTTAATCCACCACTCAATCATTGAAACGATAAATTCATGGTAACCTTCTCGTACATTGCCACTAAACCATCCCAGAGAGCTAACTCCTGCGGAGGAGCATAGTTTGCAGTTGACCAGTGAAGTTGCCCTATCCCGATTTGTTCAATTTGCATCCTCTCAAGAGAAGACCTGAAACACCATTCAACATCAAAATCCATATAATCAAAGGCAAAAAGAAGAGGAAAAAAAAAAAACAGCCATTCAGCTTGCACATGCTCAGAGGCAATATTGATAAACCACATGCATTTGCTGCTTGTCTTGTTGTACTTGTGATACAACTTATAGTACCAATCAAAATAACATGTCATTTTAATGGGCTTTAAAGAAGGAACGAGTGGGAGGATACATAGTTGCAAGAATCCATAAACCGTTCAATTGGATTGGCATTAAAAGAGAAAATAAGGTGAGATGGACATACTTGCAAGCATTGACCAATTGTCCAGGCGTCAGGCGCCATGGGTATGCTGCAAACTTGGTAGCAATCACAATGTTATCCCTTACCTTTTCTTCTCCTGAGAAAATCATCAGCTTATGACTTGACAAAATGTAAAAAAGCATCGTACATCTGAAGACACAAGATTATAGTAGAATGCAAATTTGCAAAATCAGAGCAACTCAAACATCTGGATGCGAGCATAGAGAACCTAGCCAGTGTTAAGTTTACTGGAGTCGATCACTTGGAACTTATTCCTGTGTTTGGTTTGCTAAAACGGGCCGCATGTGCATTTCTATTGGAATTATCATCTCCAGTTTAGGTGCATGGCCATTCTAGTGTGGGGCCAAGGAACAACCAACTTACCAAGTCGGTAAGTCCTTGTCCTCGCACATTTTTTATGCCATCATCTATTAGGCACCGACACTTCTAGAGGTTGCCGTGTCCGCGTATTGGACCCAAGGATACACGTGTCCCATGAGGGGATACATATTGGATACGCCACGTGGCTTGTCGCTTAAATTACATTAGTTTTAGGATGGGGACACATGGGTGACACGGCATGGACACGCGTGTCCCATATACTCTCTCTCTCTCTCTCTCTCTCTCTCTCACACACACACACACACACACACACACGCGCGCGCGCGCACACAAAAGTATGTATATATGTCCTGGTATATATATTTTCATCTCTTTGTGGGTATATGTGAAGGAGCAATCCGCTTACAAATCAAATACATTTACCTTTACATATATCTCTGTGTGTATGTAGTGGTATATATACCGGTAAGGGTGGGAATTTCTGACACGACACGAGAACACGACACGAAGTTAGTGGGTTAGGGTCAGCCATTTCTGACACGAAACACAAATATGACATGACACGAGAACACGAAAAGTTAAACAGGTCGGGTTAGGGTTAAGAAAATTCTAACACGAACACGAGATAACACGAACACGAGATAACACGAACACGACACGACACGGGAATTTATGGAAAGACACGATGACACGACACGAACCCGACACGAAGTTAGCGGGTTAGGGTTAGCTATTTCTGACACGAAACACGAATATGATACGACACAATAACACGGAAAATTAAATAGGTCGGGTTAGGGTTGAGAGAATTTTGACACGACACGACACGACTCGATGCCCACCCCTATATACCGGTACATAACAGTGTAGATATCTCATACATACATATATATATATAGTTATTTTATTTATTTATTTATTTTTCCTTGTCTCCGCCGTATCTGTATCCATTTTTAGAATTTCCGTGTCCGTGTCCGTGCTACATAGTCATTAACCAATGCGCCCAGCCATTTAGTGGTTTCGGTTTATATTTTCCTTCGCGATTCACTTCCATGTACATATATTAATGGACGTTGAAAAAAATGAAATCTTTTAACCAATTGGGTAGAGCATTGTACTAAAGCATGAATCAGTAACTCGTGATCAAATAGGACAGAAGTAGAAATCACAGCCAGAACTGACCTTGAAATTCTCGGATGAACTTGCCAAGAAGCTTCTCACTTTGGCCATTCAAGCGCCCAGTCCCGTAAGAATCAGCCGTGTCAAAGAGGTTAATCCCATTCTCAACGGCTAGATTGAAGGTCCGTTGAAGTTCACTGTCCATCCCTTCTTGGTATCCCCACAGAAGCTGGTTGCCCCACGCCCATGTTCCAAATCCCATCGGGGATACACTCAGTGGGCCCACTTTCACCTGCCAATACCATCCAAACTTGGTTTAGAATACATATAGGTATATATTTACCCTCTATTCGGAAAGAATACCTTTTGCCATGGCCAGAAAAGAGGGAGCTTGAGAGACTTGAAAGGGGACGAAGAGAGGAGGGTGTCATTGGAAGCGCTGAAACAGCTAATTTGTGAAGTGGGTGTGACCGTGGCCATGGTGAAAACCATGGTTTTCTCTCTTCTGCACACTCAGCTATGGATTGTGTGTGTGTCTGTGTGGATAGAGAAGGAAAAGTTCTCCAGCGTTGTGCGGTGAGGGACTATTTCGGACTCCTGAAACGGGGCATTGGGTCCGATTGGATGGAAATGGATTCTCCATTGGACCACACTTGCATGTTGGGGCCCAACAGTTGGGCTATTATGCCCATTTGGCGATTCTGTTTATGTATGTCCATCGTGAGGATCTGGGGAAGACGCAGTTTTGATCCGGCATTCATGGGTCCAAAAAAATTCAAATTGTAAATTCGGGGCTACAAATTAGCAACAAAAACGTTAGGAATTAGGGGTGAAAAGTGAAAACCCGGCCAAACTGATAATACCAAAAAAAAAAAAAAAATTTGGTTTGGGTTTTTTCAAGTATTGGTCCGGTTCGGTTTTTAATTTTTAGAAAAAAAATTCAACTGCCTCGGTTTCGGTTTCATTGAAATAAAAACCATTAGAAAATGGAACCAAACCGTTACTTACATAAAAAGATATGTTATAAGTATATAGCAACAAAAAAAAAATGAACTCCTTACCCGTACTACTCTTATTTGGGCTACAATTTATTATTGAGTCTGACTATTGTTGTGCTAGAATTGTTGTTTAGTCTATTGCACATGCTTATGATAGGGTTTTAATTCAAATTTATGAATCTTTTGACGAAATAATAGAAAAGGAAAAAAATCTAGTGATCCAGACCCAATTCACATGTTCTATCCAAACCGATAAAACCGAAAAAAAATAGGGCAAACCGAACAACACCGAACCAAATCAAACCGAATATCAAATGTATTGATTTCGGTTCTGAATGTTGGGTTCAGTCCTAGAGAATACCAAACAAACTAAATTGGACCGATTACACCATACTAGGAATACATCCAAATGTACGTCAACTTAGGTGTGCACATAACCGGAGTGGGCCGGGCTTATACTAGATAATAACGAGATTTGTGTATTCCCAAACTCAGTCCATTTATAATCTTGTTTCATTTAATTTGCCCAAGTCCAACCCATATAAAATTTTAATTTTCCAAACATGTCCAAGAAGCCCATTTATTTTACTAAAGCATATTATCACAAACATAAAATAATCAACCATAATAATTACAAATTCCAATTCACGATTGTAATAATAAACCGAAAGTTCTAAATTCTTACAAAAATATTTAAAACAAATCTATAAATTAAAGTGCAATTAAAATACTAAAAAAAATAGAACTCTCCAACATCCATCAATATCTATATATAATATTAAAATAAAATATTATTTAAATAGACTAATAAATCCGCACGGAGAGAGAATTCTTATACTCCACAGTTTGAAAAACAATGATAGATTCATAAATAGTTTGAAAAACAAATTCGTTAGTTTAGTTTGATAATAAAAAAAAATTCATGATCCCCTCCCTCTCTTTGAGGGTTAGTATCTCATTTGCTAAAATTAACATTTACTGAAATATCAACCAATCAACCATTATTGAAATCAATAGTTAATTTTAAAAAATCTTGATTTTATCAAATAGAAAACTCAACTTCACTATGTGGCTAAGCAGCGGGAGGCGTACCGGCGGGACGGGCAGCCCAAAAGTATTTAAAAATTGAACTATTCAAAACACATTTTTAATGACCGGAACGTGGAACTAGGCACCAGTCAGCAGTAGCCGACCCAAAATTTCTCCAACAGCGGGCACCTTATTTCGGCTCGGGATCCTCTGTCCCCACCCCTCTGTCCCCATCTTCTGTCCCACTCTCTATTATCTTAACACGTGTCCCAGTTTAATCCCAACCCTTGAATCAATTCTCTCTCACTTTGCACTCCCATCTCCAGCAAAATCACTCCATCTCTGCCTTCTCCAATTGTCGCCGGCGAACGAAGCCATTTTCGGCGGGGCGGTAAACCAAACTTATTTTCAGAAACCAACATTGCCGCGAAAGTCTTGTCGCTGATCTACCTTCGTCACCTCCATTTTCGTGTGTCTCTTTGGTTCAAAATCCCAGTAAAGTACAACTTATCTAACCATCGAATTTTTCGGCAAACTACTCCCGTTTACAAATCATATTGGCAAAGTACTCTAGTATTCAAACATTTTGTAAAACTACTCTTTAACGCAATCGTACATCGCGTTAACTATTATGAAACGCGATTGTGGATCGCGTTTTCTATGCGATCCACCTGGCAGCCACGCCTGTGCCACGTCGCCTGAAAAACGCAATACAATATCGCGTTTTCTTGAAACGCAAATCAGGATTGCGTTAGGGCTTGTAATTGAAACGCGTTTGAAGCTTTCGTCTTCTCTCACTTCGATCTGCACTCTCTGTGTTAAAGTCCTTCCATATTGGACACAATTTCCACAGCTACAATCCTTCCATGTTGGGCACAATTCACATTCCTTGTATAGTAGCTAATTCTTAGGAGTTAGAATAATCTGTAATTTTCATTCTTAGGAAAGTAATTTTGTTTGTTAGGAAATCAATCCCCCAATTATGGGATTGCACCAATCATGATCCTTTGTAATTCTATATAAGTTGTACAACACATGTGAATAAAGATATCTCAGAAATCTTTTCTCACCTTGTTCTACCATTCTTATCATGGTATCAGAGCACTGTTCCTGTGCTAATCCATCGCTTCCGCTTATCATTTGTGGTTTAAATTTCTAAGTCTCCTTGTGACTTAATTATTCAGCCTCCATCTTTTTCCCTTCTAAAATCGTAGTGTTTTTGCGATGACACAATCAGAATCATCAAAAACACCTACGAGCAATCCAATTCAAGATGTTGCATCTCCATATTTTTTGCATTCTTCTGATCATCCTGGTGCTGTCCTTGTTTCCACTCCACTCAATGGAGACAATTACCCTACATGGAAACGATCTATGAAAATGGCCCTAAATGCAAAGAACAAACTTGGATTTGTTGATGGAAGTGTCACCAAACCAGCCACCAATCAAGTGGAGATTCAGGCTTGGGGACGATGCAACGATATGGTTCTCTCATGGATCCTCAACTCTATTGATAATTCTCTCACCGCCAGTATTATTTATGCCGACACTGCCCGTAGTGTTTGGCTAGATCTTGAGGAACGTTTTTCGCAAGGTAATAATCCTCGCATTTTTCAATTGAAAAGAGATATTGCCAACTTTCGTCAAGAACAACGCTCACTGGCTTTCTTTTATAACACCCTCAAATCCTATTGGGATGAGTTGGGAACTTACGTAACCCTTCCTAGTTGCAGCTGTGGAGCCATATCAAATTGCACTTGTGAAATTTTCAAAAAGATCCAAGATATGCATGAGACTGAGCATGTATATGAGTTTCTTATGGGACTAAATGAAACATATGCTCCCATTCGAAGTCGATTCTTGTCATGGATCCACTTCCTAATGTTAGCAAAGTCTATGCCATCATAAATCAAGAGGAGAAACAGCGTCTCCTTCATCTCCCTCCAATCAACACTTCTGAAAACATGGCCATGGTAGCCAACAAATCATCTCAAAATGTTGGGCATGGATCTAGTCGCCCTAACGGGCGAGGCAAGGGCAGACCTAAATGCGACTATTGTGGTGAATTCGGTCACTATAAAGAGAAGTGTTATGAACTAGTTGGTTATCCCCCAACATGGAACCAAACCGGAACTAGCAAGAAAGTATCAACATTGCGGCATTCATCGCACCATGCAGCTAACTCAGTTGCGAAGAATTCTACTGTACCTACTCCAAATCCAACTGATGCCCCAATACCCGGTTTGTCCTCTGATCAATATCGACAGTTGCTCACTATTCTCACGCCAAAGGAGATGACCACCGCTAACCTTGCTGGTAAAAGATCTTTTCTTTCTTGTAACTCAGTTACCTCTTCTCCTTCTTGGATACTTGATAGTGGTGCATCAGACCACATGACATCTTCCTTGTCATTACTCACCACTCATACTCCCACCCCTGATGCTAAACCTGTTAAACTTCCAACCGGTGATACTGCACCAATCACACATGTTGGTTCTGTGCAATTATCTCCTCATTTGTCTCTCGAAAATGTTCTTTGTGTTCCTGATTTTCGTTTTAACCTTTTGTCCATTAGTAAACTAACTCAAAATTTGAATTGTGCTGTCACCTTCTTTCCCACATTTTGTGTGTTTCAGGACCTTACCTCGAGGAAGCTGATTGGGAAGGGTGAAGTTCGCGATGGTCTCTATCATTTTGTGCCTACCAATCCGACCATCCCTATAGCCATGCCGGTTCATCGCTCTCCTCATTCCAACCTTTGGCACATGCGTCTAGGTCATCCTTCGAGTGCCCGCTTAAATAAAATATGCTCCACTACTTCTTCAGTGTTTTCTTTTCATTCTCCATGTGACGTTTGTATTCGGGCAAAACAAACTCGTTGTCCTTTTCCATTGCATTTTAATAAAAATACTGAGCTTTTCTCACTTATTCACTGTGATATTTGGGGTGGTTATTCCACACAATCGCAAACCGGTGCTCATTATTTTCTAACCATTGTGGATGATTATTCTCGTTGCACTTGGGTGTATCTTATGCGATTCAAATCTGAAGCGGGCTCTTTTCTTCAAATTTTTTGTGAAATGGTGAAAACTCAATTTCATTGTTCTGTAAAAAAAATCCGCTCAGATAATGGACAAGAATTTTTTTCCAATCCAATGATATCCTTTTATCAAACCCATGGGATCCTTCATCAAAGCACTTGTGTTGACACCCCACAGCAAAACGGGGTCGCCGAACGTAAACACAGACACATCCTTGAGGTTGCTCGGGCCTTACGGTTTCAAGCACACCTCCCTTTGGCCTTTTGGGGTGAGTGCATTTTAACCGCAACTTACTTAATAAATCGGATCCCAACTCCTATTCTCAATGGAAAAACGCCTCATGAAATGCTATTTCAAGTCGCACCAAATTATGAAACCCTTCGAGTGTTTGGTTGTCTATGTTTTGCCCATATCCCTCATGCATATCGCCAACACAAATTTTCAGCTCGAGCATCTAAATGCATTTTTGTTGGCTATCCTTTTAATCAAAAGGGGTATCGAGTCTATGATCTTACAACCGGTCAAATTTTTACATCACGTGATGTCACATTCATTGAAGATTCCTTCCCTTTTGCATCTCACTTAGCTAACTCTGATATTGTTACACCTAATCCTATTCTAGAAGAAAGTGTATCCCCCATTGTTGTCCCAACTCCAGAACTAGGTGAACTTGTCAACTCTAGTGAGCCTTCGCACCATGCACTCACTCAACGACCCCGTCGCACCATCACCCCACCAAATTATCTTCGTGACTACGTGTGTCCCACATTATCTTTAGTTTCATCGCCTACTTCCACCCCTTCTCCACAGCCCTCGGCAGGTAAGCCTTATCCTCTTTCTCAGTATCTTCCTGTCCATAAATTTTCTACCAAGCACATTGCTTTCTTAACCACTGTTGCTAACCATGAAGAGCCCACATCTTTTACCCAAGCTGTTAAGTCTCCTTTATGGCGTGAAGCAATGGCAACTGAAATTGATGCATTGGAAAAAAATCACACTTGGACTCTTGAAGACTTACCTGTCGGAAAGAACATTGTTGGATGCAAGTGGGTCTACAAAATCAAACATCGTGCTGATGGTATTGTGGAGAGATACAAAGCTCGTTTGGTCGCTAAGGGGTATACTCAAACAGAGGGTTTGGATTATCATGAAACATTTGCTCCTGTTGCAAAATTGGTCACTGTCCGTTGTCTCCTTGCTGTTGCATCTATTCGCAATTGGTCACTACATCAGCTAGATGTTCATAATGCATTTCTTCATGGAGATCTTCATGAAGAAGTATACATGGCTCTACCACCTGGTTTTTCTCGACAAGGGGAGCATCGTGTTTGTCGTCTTCGTAAGTCTCTCTATGGCCTGAAACAGGCTTCTCGAAATTGGTTTGCAAAATTTTCAGCAGCACTTCAAGAAGCTGGATATATTCAATCAGCTGCGGATCATTCTCTCTTCACCCTCTGTAATAATACATCATTCACAGCCATCCTTGTTTATGTGGATGATATCATAGTAACTGGTAATGATCCTCAAGC
Organism: Vaccinium myrtillus; assembly: GCA_016920895.1. NCBI lineage: Eukaryota > Viridiplantae > Streptophyta > Magnoliopsida > Ericales > Ericaceae > Vaccinium > Vaccinium myrtillus. Next base: position 34,585,270 of record CM029279.1, read on the forward strand.
CATCTCAAATATCAAAGCTTTCCTTCACACGAAGTTCCATATCAAGGATCTCGGTGCATTAAAATATTTTTTGGGTATCGAAGTTGCCCGGTCTCCAAAAGGCATTTTTCTTAGTCAAAGAAAATATGCTCTTGATATCCTTCGGGATAGTGGACATCTCGGTGCCCGCCCAGTTAGTTTTCCAATGGAAACAAATTTACGCTTGTCCGATACTGAAGGAGATATCCTTGTTGATCCCAACACTTATCGTCGTCTCATTGGCCGTCTTATCTACCTCACAATCACTCGGCCAGATATTGTGTTTGTGGTTAACCTTCTCAGTCAATTCATGCATCAGCCTCGCCAACCTCATTATGATGCCGTTGTTCGTGTCTTGCGTTATTTGAAATCTTCTCCTGGAAAAGGCATCATTTTACCTTCTTGCCAGCCCTCAACAACTATCTGCATATTGTGATTCTGATTGGGCAGCTTGTCCCATGACTCGTCGGTCCACCACTGGGTACTTCATAATGCTTGGCCATAGTCCCATTTCCTGGAAAACTAAGAAGCAAACCACCGTTTCTCGGTCCTCTGCAGAAGCCGAATATCGTGCCATGGCCACCGCGACTTGTGAACTCGTTTGGCTCAAGACTCTCTTCCATGATCTCCAACTTTCCCATTCCCAACCAATGCAGCTCTTCTGTGACAATCAAGCAGCGCTTCACATTGCCGCCAATCCGGTTTTTCACGAGCGAACCAAGCACATTGAAATAGATTGTCATCTCATTCGAGAGAAACTCACTGCTGGTATTATCACAACAAGTTATGTTTCATCTCAACACCAACTTGCAGACATTTTCACCAAAGCTCTTGGTGCTACACCTTTCCATCGTTTCTTGCGCAAGTTGGGCATTACGGATCTCCATGCTCCAACTTGAGGGGGAGTGTTAAAGTCCTTCCATATTGGACACAATTTCCACAGCTACAATCCTTCCATGTTGGGCACAATTCACATTCCTTGTATAGTAGCTAATTCTTAGGAGTTAGAATAATCTGTAATTTTCATTCTTAGGAAAGTAATTTTGTTTGTTAGGAAATCAATCCCCCAATTATGGGATTGCACCAATCATGATCCTTTGTAATTCTATATAAGTTGTACAACACATGTGAATAAAGATATCTCAGAAATCTTTTCTCACCTTGTTCTACCATTCTTATCACTCTGTGTAGAACCCTTCAGGCGATTTGTGGAACCGTCGTCGTCCTCGATCCGTTGCAGGATCCGGCCGGCTCTCTCCGTGCTCCTTCAATTCCCGTACGTACTCTCTCTCTCTCTCTCTCTCTCTCTCTCTCTCTCGGTGACCGTTGCTGGGTTTTGAAGCTGAGCATCACAATTTGTAAAAATTTAAAAATACCTTGTATAAATCTTGTTTTGATGTAAATTTTTACTTCTCAACAAGAGACAGAGAGAGAAAACTACATTCATGTAACCTTGATAGGAGCTCAAAGCTTGTAAAACATCTAAAAACTTCTGACACTTGAGGCAAATTCTTCTCTGACACGTCTAAAATTTGCCTCAAGGTTACATGAATGTAGATGTGTTAGAAGAATTTGCCTCAAGTGTCAGAAGTTTTTAGATGTTTTACAAGCTTTGAGCTCCTATCAAGGTTACATGAATGTAGTTTTCTCTCTCTGTCTCTTGTTGAGAAGTAAAAATTTACATCAAAACAAGATCTATACAAGGTATTTTTAAATTTTTACAAATTGTGATGCTCAGCTTCAAAACCCAACAACGGTGACCGAGAGAGAGAGAGAGAGAGAGAGAGAGAGAGAGAGAGAGAGAGAGAGAGAGAGAGAGAGAGAGAGAGAGTACGTACGGGAATTGAAGGAGCACGGCGAGAGCCGGCCGGATCCTGCAACGGATCGAGGACGACGACGGTTCCACAAATCGCCTGAAGGGTTCTACACAGAGAGTGCAGATCGAAGTGAGAGAAGACGAAAGCTTCAAACGCGTTTCAATTACAAGCCCTAACGCAATCCTGATTTGCGTTTCAAGAAAACGCGATATTGTATTGCGTTTTTCAGGCGACGTGGCACAGGCGTGGCTGCCAGGTGGATCGCATAGAAAACGCGATCCACAATCGCGTTTCATAATAGTTAACGCGATGTACGATTGCGTTAAAGAGTAGTTTTACAAAATGTTTGAATACTAGAATACTTTGCCAATATGTTTTGTAAACGGGAGTAGTTTGCCGAAAATTTCCTAACCATCAATAAGAATCACAAACAATGGTACGGAGTATTAAGGATTGAACACCAATTATCTAAAAAAATTGTAAATATCAGCAAACACCACACTGACTGGAGTTCCAATTCAAGAATTTCTTCTTCAAAAGTGGGTTTTTTAATATGTTTTTTTTTCTTCCAGTTTCTACTAACATCGCAAGTAGTACAGAGAGAAGGAAAGAGGGGGGAGGGGAGTACAGGAAGCAGTGGGAAAGAGGGTCAGGTCGGTTGGTTTCGTTCGCCGGCGACAAAACAGAGAAGGCAGAGATGGAGATTTCGCTGGAGATGGAAGTGTAAAGTGAGAGAGAATTGATTCAAGGGCTGGGATTAAACTGGGACGCGTGTCAAGATAACAGAGAATGGGACAGAAGAAGGGGACAGAGGAATGGGACAGAGGATCCCGAGCCCCTTATTTCCGCATTTTGAACGGGGAAACTGGAAACATGTAGTAGTTCGTTCATCCACATGCTCAGCACCTTCCAGCCGAACCCAAGAATTTAACCTCAACGACCTAAATTACGGGTTTGTAGTTGGAAGAAAGCGATACGCTTCCAAAATTCCACGCCAGATCCGACAACCTACATCTATTTTCTGGCAAGTGGTTCACTTGGGCTTTTAAGGTGAGTAGTCGCCTTCGCTTCCCTTCCCCTCCCTTATCTTTTTTGTGCACTGTCTTTTTCTGCACACTACTCTGATTATATATGTCCTGTTGGGTTGCAGTATCTGCATTTTTTTTTTCTTCTTCTTCTGGTGGTTTCAAATGGGTTGTTGTTAATTTGTTATCCGGCAGTAATTAAATATTACAACTTGAAGGATTATCTGTGTATGTATGCACATTGAGCCCTCCTTCACTTCAGTTCCACTCGGCATTCACATTGATGAAATTGCATAACGAAAATACAAATACTTTGTTTGCTAGAGTTAACCCGCTTGAACTTTAGTAGTAAATAGTTCTAATATTTACAACTCTAAGCTAGAGTTAACCCGCTTGAGTTTGTGCGCACCTCGACCAATCCTAGGAACCAATCCCACCATCCACTGGTGGGAAGCCAATTAAAACGGGAGCAAAGCTTCGTATTGACTGCCCCCAGAGGAGTTGATAGCACTTGAGACGTTTCGAACATGAGAACTTAGGAGGAAGCAAAACCCTGAGTCCCAATTAGAACTCTTGAACAACATTTGATTGTGCACTGCTGACTACTTGTTAGATCCAAGCATTCCTACGTCCTAGTTAGAACTCTTGACAACATTGATTATGCTGACTACTGGTTAGATCCAAGGCTACGTTTGTAGTTTGAAACTTTGAACATCAAATCCGAACTGAATGTATGACTATCCTGTTGTCTTAGAAATTTTTCTGCGAGAAAAGGAAAGAAACTTTAGAAAGTAGTCCATAATGAGTTCAATTTTATAGATTCCGTGGGTGAACTATGCGCATTCATACTAGTTGAAGTTCCACACAGTTTATTTCAGTCTCTGAGTTAGATTTTGGCATAATATTTGTACAAACTCGGAATGTTCACATTTGCACACAAAAGCATTTGGCGCTGCTCCTGAACATGCTCCCTCATCAGTTTCCGGCTTCCGTTGCTTCTTTCACTTGTCGATGAATTTACCTTGTCTGCCCTTCGGAGGTAGTGTCAACATACATATTTAGCTCTGGTTGAAATAATCGATCTGCATTACAGTCATCTGTGGAGTGATCTACTTTTCAGTACTCACTTCCTATTGGTCTCTTTGGAAGTTACGCTACACAAACAACCTGTTTTAATCCTCTTAGAGCTTCCATCACTCTGGAGGGTGGACTTCAATTTTTCAGTTCCAGTAGTCCCACCAGTTTGAACTGCCACTTGACTGATCAAAAGGACCCCTGGAGTCCAAAAAATTGCACCATTTGTCATGCAATGGCAGTGAACCATCTACTTCGCCAACCATGTTTGGAAGTTCTGCTTTTTCCTGCTGAAACAACTCAGCATTTCTCTCTTCCTCATCATCTGAGCAAGGGACTGCTCGCCCTGAACATTCGTTCAAGCAACTTGGCTTCATTTCAAAATCACAATTTGTATCTCCGCTATAAGAGCCAGGGGAGGTGCTATTTCCACCCAAATCCTTCCTTCTGCTGCTCTGATCATGCCCTTTTTCCAGCATTTTACGTAACTTCTGCAACTGTAGGAACAAAATGAGATGTATACAAGATTATGATCATAAAGTACAAAGGCATCACCGAATTAAGAAGAAGAATTAGTGGGGTACCTGTGTGACCAATGATTTATTCTCTTTCTTCAAGCACTCGAACTCCGAATACAGACTGTCATAATTGGCTTTGAGTACTCTGTAACTTTGCTCTATTTCCTTCGACTTCCATCTTGCTCTTCTGTTCTGAAACCATATGGCTACCTGCCGTGGCTGCAGTCCAAGCTCTCTAGCCAGCTGCATCTTCCTTCTTGGTTCAAGCTTTGTCTCCGACTCGAAAACCGACTCCAGTGACCTTACTTGTTCTTCACTAAACCTCCTGATGTTCTTGTTCTTCGTCTTCCTTGGATTTTTTACAGTCTTTGGGCAGGTTAAAGACTCGAATTCAGCAGCTGCTTCTGGTGGAGGTGATGTAGAATACATTTCTCCTTCCATTCTTAATTTAAATTTCAAATCATGAAAGGATGATGTTCTCTTAATTAGAAGAACGTGACATCTTTTTGTTTTAGTGGTTTGGGTTCAAGATATATACTCCAGTCGTGTGAAAGTAACTAGCATAGCTGGTTACAAGTCATTGGGGACTTTAATTGATGGGTTAGTTGTATCCAATAGGATTGGATTTCTTGTGGCACTTGCTCTTCTTTCCCTTGTGGACGTCTCTATCATTTTTACTTGATTTTTTCCCATATCATTTGTGAACTCAAGTCTGTTGTTTTTGTCGCTTACTTCCGGTAAATGTTTTGATAGCATGTATGCATCCTTGTTCTTGCTGCATCCCATAACTTCTCATACCAGACCAACCCCGTAAAATGCAAATAGGGATCAGAAATGTGGTCAATATCACGAAGAATAAAGAGATACCATCTATACCCAAATATAAATTGATGTTTTCATATGGATGGCGTGCATATTGTTTTACTTATATGAGGGCATAAAAATAGTTTCGTAGGTAATTTGGGAAAGTGAAGAAAGTGGGTGACTGGATTTTTCCAAGTGTTCAAGCGTATCACTTATTTTAGTTGTTCGGAGTTATTTGGCATGAATAGTTTAAAGGCCCTAATATATTTCTCCATATGAAGTTGAGAAGGTCGGTCTTTTTTCCGGTTTTGATGGACTTTCATCGTTAGTGATAAATTTATCTTTATCAAGCAAGAAACTCTCCTGGAATGAAACTATATTTCTGTTTAATGTTAGAAAGAAATTTGGAAATATTTTGTCTTTCATCTTTTATGTTTCACTTTTTTGACATTTTCTGATTAGAAAGATGATAAAAAATTGTGTTTGCATTACGTGGGTTTCTTTGTGAGAGGATAAGAAGGTTGGGGTAGGCTGTCAAAAGGGACATGACAGTGAAGGATGGTGGTTGTGGGGTTGTAGCCTAATAGCAACAAAACAGAAGAAAATAAGGATTCTTACGTTAATGATTAATCATTCGTGTAAGGTAGTTGAAACTTTTTACATTTAGGGAGCTAATCATATACTACTAAACCTTTGGCTAAAAGTACAATACAAGATTCTCTAATATTTCAAGCCTTCATTCACATCCTTATTATACATCCAACCCCCCCCAAGAGTTTGCATTTTCTCTGTTCCTTGTCACATGTCCTCATGTCATTATCCGGCGTGTCCGGCCACTCTACCAGTTGATTAATCTTGTGGGAGTGGTTTCTGAAATATCCCCAGATGTTGTCCAACATCACTGGGCCAGAAATTGGTTTAGGGTTATGTTAGGTAACTTGAGCTTAAATTCTGGGTTATGATGATAGATTCACTTTCTACATGTTATTAGAAGCGATGGGCGTTACAACTTATGCTACGAAGATGCTACTATATTAATCATGTGATGTTTCACCATTTGACATACATTATAGTCGTTGGACATCCTCAATCATGTGCGGGACTCTTAATTCCAATATTCTATTTAATATAAGGAAATGGCAGGCATGGTACTATGTTGCGTTAGTCATTTTCCTATGGTCGCTGTTGTAAATTTAGAATATTGATCCCCCATTTTCTCTCCTTGAAAAATCTGTGAATACGTCGACAGACACAAATACGTGGCTAGTTTTGAAAAAAAGAACACGAAACAGGAAACTTTAACGACATAATAGAACAAATGAACGGTCATACTTGTGTTCTATTTTGCGGAATTGAATTAGAACAAAGAATAAGTGACACTGGTTAATTCGCGCGACACTGCTAACTAATGAATGAGATTGCTGATTGAAACGAAACTAATGAATGAGATTAATACAGTATCATACAACTGATAAGATAATGTTTGAAGTGAGAGAAAATGTCATGCCATAGTGTTATAAAAGTCAAATAAAGGAAGAAACAAATGTAAAAGAGGGTTCCTATCACCATCGTAATAATTGTCCTCATCACTTCACTTACCATCACAACCACCACTTGTCTCGGTACTATAATTTCTAGTAATTTCCGGGGGATGTGACATAGTGATCCGTCCTAGTCAAGGTAACTACGCCAAAATTCCACGGAAAGGAGTGTTTATCTTTGAAAGAGAATTCCATCCTCAGCCATGCGCAGCCACTGTTTGTGAAAATGACAATGTGGTTTGTCTTAGACGGGCATGATTATCTTTCTTTCCAGTTTAAGTAACGGGAATACTTGTACCATTCTCATGGGTAGCAGATGAAGTTTCGGAGACAGAAGATCCGTGCAAGGGATTCTTGGAACCGAGTTGGGAAACAGACCTCCGAGGTCTGTTTCTTCAATAAATACTCAATGGTGGTGGGGGCTAAAATGTGGAAGTATGCATGCTTTATGTCATTTTCTCTCTCTTTCGGATAACTATCGACTTATCAAGAATTTCAGGGCTTGCTTAAACTGTTAGAAATACGGTAATTTGAACCAAATGTTTGGTCCGAACCATTAATTGCAGTAATAGATGATCTAGATTTAAACTTTTCCGTCCAATTCAAATTAAGGATCGGAGAGGATCCAATTTCCGATTTGAGTACTACATCTAACATCCTCAACACAGTCCTCCAGAGGTGGGCAGGGAAGAAATAGAAGTCTAGAACTGAGGTAATGATGCTGGATATGACAGAGGTGGAAGGATGGGAAAAAGAAGAGGAGAACAGAGTTGACAAAGTGGCAGAGCAAGAGTTGGGAAAACATTGAGAAAGATAAAGTAGGCCATTCGAGATTTAGTAGGGAAAAAATTAAAATGGACGAGTGACAAGATAAAAAAATTGAAATTGATACTGTAGGCCGAGTTCCTTTTCGGTTGGCAATTCCATGACACAATATCGAGTTGTACTTTTTATTTCCACTATTTTTAGATGTGTCTGTTTAGGATTGTGGAAGGAATCACATTATATTTGTACTAGTGTTTTTACGATTCGGTGAAATTCAACGTTATGGAGATTTTCGAGCAAAAAACTTAGGTCCAAGCAAAGTGTTCAAGCACATTCTTCTCCCATATCCAGCAAAGGGGCTGTTGGCGAAGTGTTGGCAAAGTGCTCAAGCAACCTTCTGTGCTCGAGCAAGTGGCATAAATTCTTATAAAAGGGCAGCAGCTAGGATTTCATTTCATCTACAGATTCTACACATCTTGAGCAGCCTTTGTTTTTTACATTAGAAAAGAGAGAGTAGCCGTCTCTTTGGTTTTGGGTCTTGGAGTTCACACATCATGAAGGATTGACTCACACAATCAACTCCAAGAACTTGTCTACAACCTACATCATTCTTTTGATTCAACTTTCAGTGGATTTCTGAAAGATTCTCGGAAGGGTTGAGGATTCAAGGCGTGCGGCAATCAAACACTTGGTGCGATGAACGAGGAGTCGGCAATCGGTTCTTGGGTCAATTGAGAGGAGTTTCAATTGTAAGTGTAAGTCGATTGTAATCACACAATGATATTTTTAGTGTTTTGATTGCTTCCCGTGGTTTTTACCCTATATTCGATTGCTAGCAAAATAGGATTTTTCAGATACCTACAAATTTTGTTCTTAAATTCTTTAGTAGTAGAGAAAATGGCTTTTTTTTTTTCCTTAAAATTCATTTTGAAAAGTCAGTGGCCCTTGCTTGTTTATCCTTGATTGAAACTCGTTCGCTCAACAATCATACATATACAACATTTTTTTTTACATTTTTACAACACCTTTCACATGCGGCATAGGCGGCTCTACATAGTCTTGTGGGTGGTCATTTGAACACCCTAAATTTTTTTATTTAGAATGCATGTATTTTTTTTTTTTGTACTTTTATTTAAGTTTTGTCCTTTTTAACACCCAAGTTAAAAATATTTTAACACCCTTCCCAAAAAAATTTGAACTAGCCTTGAAAAATCAGTCCACAAACTAATCTAATGTAAAGAGCTCAATTAAAAGCCACAAGGAACTCAATAGCTTCCCATAGATGTTCAATTAAACAACGTAAACTCTTTTACATTTTATTTTTATCTCGAGTTTGTTTGAACACATATTCCTATATTGTGTACATCCATCAATCCAGAAAATTCACAATTGAACACCTAATATATTATCGCAAATCAAAGTACATACTCTTAATGACAAAAAATTTTAAAATAGAGAAAGAGCAAAAAGTATCTATTGGTATGGATTTCGTGTTTTGGTTTTTCTCTAAACAACAGTCAACTATATATCTCCAAAAAATAAAAGTATATGTCAAAACAAATCTATGGGAACCTATTCTCCAAACAATTTTCTACAATAAAAATAATGGAACCTATTCGCCAAACAATTTTCTACAATAAAAACTAAAGTGTTTCTGTGCCAGTTTAATTTTGCTTGGCCTTAAAAATAGAATTTGCCGAGAACATGCAATTGTGACATATTTTACCTATTTTCATATCATTTGCTCTTATTATTCAAACTAATATAGAAAAAATTGTGAATATATGGCTAGTTAATAGAACTAGTACAGTTAAAGGTTATTTTTTAACGCCCTATTCAAAATTCTTGGAGCAATCACTGATAAGGGGGGACTGGCATGTGGGGCCTACATGTGAGTTACACCTTTATGTGAGAGGTGTTGTAAGGATGTTGGCTGTGTTTGGTTAGATAGTTTAGTTTAGTTTTGATGATGTCAACAGGTGTAATGAGTGGAGAGAAAGAGAGAGAAATGATGATGTCATCAAAACTAAAACTAAAACTAAAACTAAATGAAAAAAAAAAAAAGTCATCAAAGTTTTGGTTCATTTAAATTATCAGTTTTGGTTCATTTATTGGAGGTAGGGGAGCTGATTTGACAAAAAGATTTTAAAAAAAATTGACCCTCGGGACACGTGGCACAACTTCAATAAAATGGGCCTGTTTTGGTATCAGTTAATCTTGAGAACTTAAGATAAGTTGTTAATCGAACTTCTTATAAACTGCGACAAAAATCTCACCGATTTAATTAAGGTTCTGTTTGTTTGGATGTAAAGTATTTTACAATTGAAAATATTTCCATGAAAAACATTTTACGTGAAAAAATAAGTTTTACAATTATTTTTCAGTGTTTGGGTGAATTCCAATTTTGTTTTACAAACCGATAGCTCATCCAAGTTGATGAAGGAAATTTCTGTCATGGCTTGCACGTTGGTAGAGAGAGAGGCTTGCCATCTGCGGGAGAGCAGACTTGTATTCATGTGGCCATGAGGGAATCGCTCAACAAATCTGATCGAGGGGTATCGTGGAAAGGGAAGAGTGGTACAGTGTTCCTTATGGAAAATAACTTATCGAGTTTTTGACGGTAAGTCATTTTATGGCCAAAGGCGTAAAACATTTTTCAAAAAATTTCATTTTCCAGGATTTTCAACAGCCAAACACCGGAAATTATGTAAAATATTTTTGGCAAAAATATTTTTGACGTCCAAACAAACGGAGCCTAAGTTGATATTAATAGCTTTTCCTCAAGCAGGCCTTAGAAGTTAGAAGTTCAATGGGACTACATTTTTCTTTGGTACAATTGAAACATTTGAGTTTCACCTTCTTGTTTCGCGAGTTTTAACTTGAAATTTAATCGTGTGAAAAGATAGTGTTTGATTGTATTTTAAAACCTTCAATTCAAATAAGCGGAAAATAGACTTTTCTGAATTAAATCATAAACAATACCACTATTGAGTCAAATAATATGAGAAAACTAATATTTGAGTTGCAAGGCAGGGTCCCAACGTAGACAAAGGAGTTCTATAGTGTGGCACCTCACTACAGGGCAAGGTTGTAGTGTAGCATATGAGCTATTAGTCTCGAAAATTAGTGATTCAAATTTCATTTCTGCAATGGACGCTTCAGATTGCAATGGCTAAAATAAAATATTTTAAGACTATTTATTGTGCGATGGACGGCTTGGATGTCAACAGATTTCCATTTCCCAATTCAATGAATGTAAAAGTTTATTTCAAATGTAGTCGCAATGAGTGCAAGATGAACCGACCACTTGCGTTATCAAAATAGGATTCCCATCAAAATAAAAAGCATGTTCCAAAAGGTCATAATAGGTAGAGATGTTACAATAGTCATGCCATTAAGGTGGGGGAATTTTCTTTAAAGGTTGGGCCAATGGACCCTTCTTTACGTCTGAGGAAAAGAATAAAAATACCTTTGATATCACGCCTAACGATCTTACCTCTTATCTTCAGCTTAGCTTTGTCCCAAAGCAAGAACCCAACACAGCCCCCACCCCCAAAAAAAAAAAAAAAAAAACGCGTACTGGACAGCTTGGATTACTTCATGACCTTCTCCATTTTGTAATGCTTTTTGTTGCCTCTCTAACTAAGAAACCTAAGAATAAGGGGGTGTTCCAATAACAAAAAACTATTTTTTCCAAATACCGAGACAAATCATTCTCTCACAACACATCACATAAAAAACCGTGAAAAACTAATTTATTCAAAAAGCTGAGTTAGTGGAAGAATTACTACTACTTATTTATCATTCCTTCATTTTGGTCCCCGACCCCGTTGTGCGGCTTGTGCCCCTAAGTCATTCTCACAATCTGTGCTAATATATAAAGGGAGAGCAATGGTAGTTTGGTGTCTCATATTTTTTTCATTGTGTCAATTTTTCACCATTCCAAAATTATCTTTTTGCAATCCTTTATTCACAAGTTAAATGCCCTTTTATCTCAATAAATGCAAGGACAAATGTGTCAAAATATCCACCCATAAATCACTCCACTTTGTAACTGCAAAAAAACTGGGAAAGTAAACGTGAAATTTGGCACAGGATTAAACATGGAGTGCTACACCACCAATCTCTACACCTTTCTACGTTATTCAATCGTGTCTAAGTCAAGAAAGGGCTCTGTTGTGTTAGGATTTTTGTGCGTTTCCCATTTTTTAAATGGGCCCAAACCCGAAGAAGAAGGAATTATCCCTTTTTTTTGTTTATGAAGCTTAATGCTCCAAAGTCCATATTAAAAAGTTGAAAGCATTCCAGCTATCATCTTATTTAACAAGTCGCCCAATTTCTGTAAAAAAGATTCAAATACCTGTCTACGCACCACGAAAGTTGGAGAGAGAGTGGAAACATGCATGCATGGAGAATAATTTAAGTGCTGTGCAGCACTAGTCTCAATGGCTGAAGTGTAACGCGCATTCAAACGCAGAAATATTTTGGATGCATCCTAATTTTAAACGGGTCGAAATTTTTTTTAACTCGTTTACCAGGTGTTTTGTTGATAACAAATACCACGTGATACCCATTCCTAAAACAAAACTTAACTACGATCCCTTCCAGCTTTTAAAGATCTTGCTTATAATACAAGGTTGTTTAAAAACCAGTCTAGTTTCTTCTAGTTCCATACATCACATAAAATTCTCACAAAAACCACCCTCTTTTAAAACTCAACTCTAGAGTGTTATAGATTTTTTGTTTTTTTGAAGACAACTTTTTAGTTTTCAAAAAAATTAACTTGTTCCATTAACTAATTTTTTGGTTTTTCGGTTTTTAGTTTTGTAAAAACTACTAACTTGTTCCATTAAACTACTTTATTCCATCTTAAGTTGTAAGCTTGATTACTTGTCTGTCTGTAGGTAAACTTACAAGCTTTTTATACCGTGGTCATGTTTCCAACTGTGGTTTACTAATTATGAAGCTTAATGTGCAATTTATACATTTAAAAAGTACTATAAGATTAATGGGACTATCCTGCTACTATTCACGAACAAATCACATTTTATTACTGTAAAAAAAAAAAAAAAAAAAAAAAAAAACTAGTGTGACGTAACTTCATGAAATGATGAAGTTTAGCTGTTGGCTCAAAGGCTGACGTGTAACTGCCGGTCAAATTTAGCACTAGTTGACCTTGCAGCTACAGTAGCCCACGGGTCGCATTTGTTTTTCACTCGTTTACCAGGTGGGTGTTTTGTTTCCTTCACCTGATACCCATTTCCTAAAACAAAAGGCCAAAACAATAACTACCTTCCAGCTTTTAGAGTTTGCTTTTACTACAAGGTTGTTGCTATGACCAGTCTAGTTTCTTCTAGTTCCACGCTATCATGCATTCTCCCTCACCCTCTACCTATTCAACTCAACTCTAGATATAGATTTTAGAATTTTGAACGCAACTTTTTAATCCAATTCCTCTATAATTGATGGAGAATTGTAGATGAATATTAATTCTAGACTTCAAAAATATTTTTGTAGATTTTTATAAGTGATCAAGAATTTATTAGTGTCATCTATTTTGTGAGAGTGATCTGCAATGCAAAAACTTACACTTTAAATCAGACGTCAAATAATATTCTTACTTACAGATTCAAGTGGTGCAGAATGTAGAAAGCACAACACTACATCATTTAAATCTCCACATTTTACATGACTTACAAAATTAATACTAAGAAATTTCATATTACAAAGTATAAATCCGTCCCTAAATTGTCTTATTTGATGCTTATATATTTTTCTCTTTTTTTTTTTTTCAAAGCAGCTTTTGATGGAGATATTATTAGTAGTACTATTGAGCAAAAACCCACCCGATCCGTCAACCTTTGTCGATCCGATGGGTTCCGGGTTGATTGTTAAAAAGATTATCGGGTGGGTTCGGATTAAAATAATATCAATCCGATGAACCCTATCCGTGCTCAACCCTAAGTAGTAGTAATTGACAAGAAACAGTGTTTTAGGCCAGCAGTGGCCCCTGCCTAATCCGCATTTAGAAATGGTCAACGCCTACCGACGTAAAAACTCTACAAAAAGTCCTCCCTACGTTCCTGGTGTGAGCAACAATTGACGTGGGAATAGTCCTCTACGCCTTTTGGACACGGCAATTAACCCAGCCCAACCCCCCCAAGTTACGACGGTTTCACTTCAGCTACACCTTCTCCAATAACACCCTTTCCTGCTCTCTCTCTCTCTCTCTCTCTCTCTCTCTCTGCAGATATTAGATATATATAGCCCTCCCCAGCTCCTAAACTTCTCTCATCAACCAATTCTTTATGAGTTAAAACTTTCACAGCCTATAATGAGCAACATACCCAGATCCTTAACAGACTCTGCTCTAAACCTCTTCAAATTAGCCATCTCTGCTTCTGACCCTTGGCCTTCCTCTTTTTTTCTCTCGTAATTCAAGCAGAAAAAACAGCACTTGGTCTTTATTTTTTATTTTTTGGCTTCTTCGATCTGGGTTTTCTTTGAAATGCGTAGTGGAGACAAAATGTTCCTGAATTTCCATCTGCACGCTCCCCATCTTCATCACCACCACCATCACCATGGGAAGAGAGAAGGGAAAGATATTCCCAAGGGGTGCGTAGCAGTTATGGTGGGTCAAGGAGAGGAGCAACAGAGGATCATAATCCCTGTGATTTACGTAAACCATCCTCTGTTTACGCAGTTGTTGAAGGAAGCTGAGGAAGAGTTTGGGTTTGATCACGATGGCCCCATCAATATTCCTTGCCACGTGGAGGAGTTTCGCCATGTACAGGGCTTGATTGATGAAGAAAATCACCACCACCCCCACCCCCACCATCTTTTCTGCTTCAGGGTTTGAAAGATTGTGGATTGTCTGAAATTGAATCAGATAGGATTATAATTAAATGACAAAAGTCATGTAAATTTGTGTTTTTCCTTTTGTGGTTCTATTTTGAACTCAATTGTAGGAGGACTTTATTTGGGCAAAAGTAAGCACTCAGGTTGTTGCAGAAGATGATTATGATGAAAGGATGAACGAATTGTGCCAGTACACTTTTTGATTCATCTGGATCTTAATTTTTTCTTCCAGCTGTGTACTTACAATGTAAACGCACTTCACAAAATTATTGGAAAGGTTTCTTCAACTCTCTAGAAACTACCAGAAAAGCATAAAAAAAAAAAAAAAAAGATTCCTTAGTTAGGTCACCACCTACTGCCCAACCCAGTTTCCAATTCCTAATCAATATTAGTGTTGCAAAGAAGAAGAAGTTCACATCTAAAATGATAACACTGGAAAATATCTTATGAAAACCATTTGTGTTCACAAGAACAAGTGGAGGGCTGCCAGTTTTTGTGAAAAATACTCATAAAACAGAGAGAGCGTCAAAGTTAGGGTGGGGGCATGCCTGAATGAAAAATAAAATTAATCTATATAATTTAGCTAAAAATAAACATTTTTTTGGGGTAATTTTGTACATTACACGTTGGTTTGATAAACGGTCAAGTAAAAATAAATAAAAATTTAGCTAAAAATAGGACTTTTTGACATCACATGACAACATGGACCTGACACGACCTGAACAGTACTACACGAAAGATTTGGTGAGTTGAAAATTGCCGTGGGAATTCATAAGTGTAGGGGAGGTCAGCGCGCGACCCCCCGTTGACCAAAGTCAAAGTTGACCATCCAATAAGATGAGGACAGGTGTCGCCCAGGTGGCACAGTACCCGTGTGACACGTGGTTCACCCCGCACAGGGGCCACTAGCGCGGTACCATCCATTGCCAAGCGCCTCAGTGGCGTGCATTCTACTAGTACCTGCACAGTTAAGCCCAAAGGCTCACCTCTTCCAGTGTGGAAACCCAAGGAGAGAGTAGGAAAAGATGTCCCAGTGGTTCAAGAGCATAATGTCAAAGAGAGTGTAGGACAAAACGTCCTGGTTACTCATGAGCGAAATGCAAAAGATGGGCTAGCTAGTGGGAGTAAGGATAATTGGGTAGAGGTGGTGAAGAGGAAAAATCAAACTCCGAGTATGCCTATGGACATCTCCCTGTCTAGCAGTGTTTCTCCTACAATTAACGCGTTTGGCGTTCTTGAAAAATGTGAGGATTTAGGTACCTCCTCCACAGTGGAGGTGACAAAGATAGATGTTGCAAGGGTTATATCTAGTGATGCTACCCTGATTCTCCTTGGTCAAGGTAGTACTCAACAAGAGCCTCCCCCCGTGGCTCTCCGTCGGTCCGCACGGTTTCAAGAGCCTCCACGGATTCCCTTGGAAGGCGATTTCATTGGACCTCGACATAGTTTGAACCAGGTGATGGGTGAATCCTCACCACCTTCATCCACCATAGATCAAAACAAAAAGAAGCTTAAAGAAAAAATCAAGATGTTAAAGGCTTCAAGAGTTTAGTTCTTGAAGCTAGCTTGGCCTTTCTTTTGTTTTAGAGTTACTTCTTTGAAGTGTGTTTTGAGCTTTGTTGGCATTTTTGCAGTGGTTTAGTTTTAGATTTTTTCTTTTCTTTTTTCTTTTTTCTTTCTTTTCCTCATGGGGTATGCCCCTTGTAGGCTGTATATTCGGTTAACCTTTTTCTATTTCAAGCTAATTTACCCAAAAAACAAAAAAAAAAACAAAAAAACAAGGGCAATGCTCGGACAACCATGGGCCATCCGAACCAGGAGAAAATCCCATGGCCCAAGCGGCTAGCGCGGCCCAGAGACATGGGCGAGGACGCTAGAAGCTAGCCTAATATAGCCTAGGTGATGTGGTTGCGGTATAGGCGCGATTGAACAGGTCACGACCTTGCCCTGACGGGAATAAGGGAGATCCAGTGGTTTGGTGGCTATAAAGAACAAGAGGTTCGCTGCGCAAGGGGTGGAATAGTGCGCCACTGAGCGGGTCAACTGCGCGGTGGATGACGTCACCTGTGCAGTCAGGTTTGTACGGAAAGGACACGTGTCGTCGTATTATAGGGTGACAGCATGACACCTAATCATTGGTCCAAAGTGTCTATAAATATGAGACATTCCCTTTCACAATACCCAGATGTTGGTGAAATCTTGGCAGAGCATATATCATCCTAAAGAGAGAAAAGGGTAATCAGTGATTGGAAGGAGAACATTCTTCCTTGTGAGATCATTCCCCATCTCCTAGGTCACCAGGGTATTACATGGATTAGTCTGAGAGCAATCATCTACCTTAGTCTTTTCTGTGCACACCTGCTCTGTTCTTCACCATTCTCTTAGAACACTTCATTCCCATCTCTATTTTGCTTACTGTTGACTATTCTTACCTCTCCAGCTCATTATTCTCTTTGAATATTTGACTAAGCAAGAACCATCACCTAAAATAAGATTTTGATACATAACATGACATGAAAATGAGAAAGTACCAGTTGCCCACCCTAATCAAAGTATGAAGCAAAAGTTCTTTGGCGTTCCAGTGATTATCAAGAAGTTGCGGGAGGCCATTGCTTGCCGCGCTGGCACGCCCTTTCTTCGCCCCTTCTGGAGTTATGAAAGTGTTCGGACTTTGTAAAATTAGTTCAAAATGATTTATGGTGTGCCCTGTAATTACGAAGACTGTACCATTAGAACTTAGTATGTTCACTCTGAGTTATTAACATTTGGTTTTTGTCTTATGAAAGATCTTGCCAGCCACTTGCATAAGGCTGGTATGGAAAGATCTGACACGTACGGGATACATATAATTAGCAGCCACTTCATCCAGAAGATAAATTTCTGAGGTTGAATCCACGGTTAAGTGTAGAAAACCAACTGGCGACGCAACTCGCAAGAGGAAGTTTTTTTTGGGTAAATACGCAAGAGGAAGTTGGATACTGATTGGTTTGATTTTTCTTGCGACTAGAGACGCAAGAGGAAGTTGGCTACTGATTGGTTTGATTTTTGCAAGAAAATCATATCCAGATGTGGTGAGATAAGATGGTGAAATAAAACTGTTAAATGTCAACCCTCCGGCCTATATATGATAATATATGCGTATGTTATTATCTGGGCCAACAGTTAAAGATTGGAGCAGAAGACATATAATATGGGGGAGGTGAGGTCTATCAGAAATCCAGGTGAAGAGAGGTTGAATTTCGAGACGTTTACTGAACATTATTTTTGTAATAGAAATGATGTCAGATGAGTTTCTTTTCTTGACAAGCTAATATTCAATGGCCTTTGGATCAAAGAATTTCAGACAAGTTACAGGCAGCTAGCTTGACAAATCAATTGGTGCAAGTAGTTGGAGGATATTTGGGGTGAAAATATTGCAGTTGACTTCATGAAAATCCATGCCATCCAGTTTCCACCAAGTTGTGCAAAACTGTCCAATTCTCGGATAAGATAAGAGGAGAAATGATTGCAATTTCAAGACCAAATATTTCAAATATAAGAAAAGTAAAGCATGTGAAAATGTGACGGGCTAGATTTAACGACGAGAAGAGTCATTGCAGATTCTCCAGAAGAACACGAACATTTCGAGGAGTGGAAATCAAAGTGCCATAACTGGAAACCAAATCTTTAGGTTTCCATTCTCAAAGAGAAGAACTATTGGTATTTCACGAAAATGAATTATGAGGTAAAAGAAAGTCTGATTCATCGCGACATCTTCTACTAAAAATCCCGTTATTCACCCTTAACCATTTCTGCTTGTAATGGAAGGATCAGCCCTGCTACAACATAGAATTTCCATTAGTAAATTCACATGCCAACCTAAATGTGCTATGCTTCAGATATCACATTCAGATATATTGGAGTTCAATTTTTATCCTTCCACAAAAAGTTCCAACAGCATAGAGGCAATGTTGAGATCATTCTTTTGGCGGTAAAGATATGGGAACAGACGGGATTGTACCGATGAGGGACCGACGGCGTCGCCGACGCCGGTGTGGGTCCCAAACAGCCGATCCGAGCCGTTCATCGTTCTCAGAATCAAATTCCGAGTGGGCCCACGCGGGAATCGAGGCAATCGGACGGCTGTATGAGCTCGATCCAAAATCACCCCATTTCATTCAAAAAACGGCGACGCCGTCGGTCCCTCATCGGTACAATCCCGTCGGTCCCAATAGAAGGGTTCTTCTTTTGTTCAAGTCATGAGTTGAAGAAAGAAGCACCTAAGATCATGTGGAGTTTTGTAAATGTGCCAAAAAGGGAAGGTGCGCGTCAGTGGCGGCTCTAGAAAATTATAGTAGGGGTGTTCAAAAAAATTTACTATGTACTATCTCTATACCACAATTATATGAATAAAAATTTATCCATTATTTCAGCAATGTCATCTAAAAAAGCAAAATACACAAGATATTACAATCACACTCAATGAGTTTTCATAATTTGTAGGCTGATTTTTGGTCGGGGTGTACAATTTTCTTTGAATTGGGTGTTGAAATCAAGCTAAATTAAAATTATTACATATTTTATTCAACAAAAAAAATTAGGGTGGTCAACATTGGCTAATCGGGAAGATCTTTAAGCTATGAAATTTGGTTCAACCATGGATTTGGTATATCATCGGTGATGCTCAAGGTATCTTTTTATATGGTTTGATAATTGGCACCCTTTGGGGCCTCTCGAGGACAGATTTGATAGTAGAATGGACAATAAAGTAAGCCATTTTGGTAGTGGTTGAAATTTGACTGTGGTTCAAATTTCGCTAAATACAACTAATCAATTCTAAGTTGTGCCCAAAAAAAAAAAAAAAAATTTGAAAGAAATGTGGAGATCATGTTATCACGAATCATGAGATTGTGCTCCCGTAGGATTCCTTAATACTAATTGAGATGATTCTTCAAAAAATTTACAGCCTTATTTATGTTTAGTGACAAAATCCTTCAAAAAATTTACAGCCTTATTTATATGAAGTGACAAAATCGTGTACCAACTCAATAGACAAGATTTTGAATTCCAACTGAATAAACGAATAATTTATTTGTAACTTGCCTCGAATGTTTATCCAGTGCTCCTGAAGTACCTCCCACATTAAAAAGTTTTAGAGAGAGAGAGAGTCCACCTCCTCCCTAGCCTCACCTCTCCGGCTCCATTCTTTCCGATCTCGTCCGGCTTCCAACCTCCTCCTCCATTACCGTCACTTTTTTCCCTGGTTTCGACTTCCATCTTCTTCTTTAGGGCCGTTTGAGATCGATCTCGAGTGTTTATCCAGTTTGCGCTAAAGTTCTCCACATTAGTGAAATTTAAATGGTGCCGGCTATGCACAACAAGCGAGATAATGATGGTGCTTTTGGTTTGTTTTGGATTGGAGCTTTTAGTTTTATTTTTCTTTGTTTTGCTAATTTAGTTGTTTACCTCCGAGGTAAAGCGACTAAATTGCAAAGGTTTGACATCTTCACCAGAGCAGCAAAGGAGAACTTGTTCTTCGATTTTATCTTGTCAAGTGGTAAATTGAATTGTTTTCCTCGGGATCTCTACTAGCGGATCGTGGACGGGTTCCTGAAATGACCTTGTTGTTGTGCTTTACCCGGATCCGGCCATTTGTTTAGATTTTGATAGTTTTGGTTAAAACTTGTTGTTTGTGATGAAATCAGATCGAAGTTTCAAAGATTTTTTGGAAAAGGAAAAATTGACATGTTCAAAGTACCTCCCACATTAGTGAAATTTAAGATGCCTACGGAGCACAAAAAGCAACTAATAATTTTGGTTTGGCTTGGATTGGCAGCGTGAAATTTAAAGATGCCAAACACTGAATTGTAATCTCAGCTAATCTAAGAAGAATTAATAACCTCACGAGGTAAAGCGACTAAATTGCAAAGGAGTTGACATCTTCACCAGAGCAGCAAAGAGAGAACTCCATGTCTCTTCGTCGATTTCCTCATCCTCATCCTCGAAATGACTGTTCGCGTGCCTACGCCACCAATGTTCTCTCTTTCCATCGTTTGTCAGCATTTTAGGCCTCCCGCGACAACTTTGGCTCAAAGTCAAGAACTCATACAAACCAAGAGGATTAAATCCTCAAATCTTTTTAGGTGTTTCAGCCTACAAAAGAGTCGTGAGATTTCATACATTATCACAAGATAGATTACTTGTCAAAAGGTTCTTGTACATATATTGGTCAGAGCAAAATAGTCGACGCTGCTTTGCAAGTACTAAGAACAATAGTACTTTGGAATAATTCACTATCTGATGAACAACCACATAACTTTTATTACATCAACCTTCATGAAAAAAATTCCCAAAGTATATAAAGAAAACGAAACATTAGCAAATGAGAGGAGTTCCAAAGTATCGACATCAAAACAAGCTTCTTGAAAGCAGCAGCTTCCTCCTCTTCATCATCAATCGCAAAATAAGGGTTATGCACTTTTGGCCTAAAGGGTTCCAGTGAACATCAAAAATAATAGCCAATCAGTCCAGCCACTACACTCGTCCATTGAAAGTTCGATGTAATAGTCTCCAGCTTGTAAACCACAACGCGGGTGAAGTATATATAGCAGACAACAACAATGTAGTACCATCTGAGCAAGATCAACTTCATCAAGTTCACCGCGGCCTTCCCATCAGTCCTAGATGCCTCACGCAAGTTCATAATCGAGTGATGGTTTGGAGAGTGTATTTGTGAAATAAGGATTTTGTGGGATTTCCCATTTTAGCTAGTTGATTTGATTTACAATAAAATCAACGTGCTAAAATGGGAAATCCAACAGAATCATCCAGTTGATTTTATGGGATTTCCTTCCCATAAAATTTAATGGCAAAACCCAGCCTTAGTATTGGTTGAGAGGGAAATGTCGCCGGACGCCACTGAGAGAGAGTGTAGAATAGGTCCAATTCAAGCAGGATTGTCGTCAAGCAAGATTATGAGATAAGATGGTGAAATAGAACTGTTAAATGTCAACCCTCCGGCCTATAGGAGATAAGATGGTGAAATAGAACTGTTAAATGTCAACCCTCCGACCTATATAATGATATATGTCTATGTGTTTGTCTGGATAGAGTATATAACTATTGTTATTATATGGGGCCAAGAGTTAAGATTGGAGCCTCAAACCAGCGGTGATGACATATAATATGAGGGAGGTGAGGTCTATCAGAAATGAAATCCCGGTGAAGAAAGGTTGAATTTCTAGACTTTTACTAAACATTATTTTTATAAGAGAAATGATGTCAGATGCCTTGGTCTTTTAAATTAGCAACCTTGCTGTAGCGGCCGGGGGACCCGAGGGGTCACGGTCCTCGGCCACGCCCCCCTCGCCCTCGGGGGGACAGTAAAAATATCACATCCGGGGGACAGTAAAAATATCACATCCGGGGTCCCGGTGACCAGGGGCCCTGTCCTCGGGAAACCTAGATCCTCGGCTCGACATACTAAAAAGTACCGGGGTCCCGCCTGGTGGGGGCCCCGAGCCCCTCGGGAAAGTCGATCCTCGGCTCGGCATACTGGGGGAGTCGCGTCAGATGTCGGGGGCTCGATCGAGGCACGCCTGACAGTCTGAGCAACTCGTCAAGTGGACTCAACCATCCACCTGCACAACATTTATGGTGAGCCACCAACCCTGCAACCTACGCCTGCAAGGGGGTGGGGGACTTGATTGATGGCAATATCGGTGACATGTGACGACTCTGGGGAGCGTCCGAGGCGCCGCTTGAGGGACATGCGTCATTCCATGCATTCAATGCGATGGTTAGGACGGGGCGCGTGAGGCCCTGAGGGGCATGCGGGACACGCGCCCCCACGCCTATAAATATGCCCCTCACCTCCTTAATACACGGACCGATCTCTCTCTCTCTCTAGTTCTCCACTATACTTCTCCCTCCGTTGCTGACTTAGCCATCGGAGTACCTTCCCGGACCACCACCGTCCGGGCTAGGTACTAACGCGGTTGCTCCCTTGTGCAGGTCCCCCTCCGGCGTACCCCGGGAGCTCCAACCCTCTTCTCTGATGAGCCCCAGGGGTCCCAGTGAGGTTCAGCCCCAACTCCTCCCCCTCCGTACAGTGCCAGAGGTCATTCCGGTGAAGCTCACCCCACACTTGCCCTTGCCTTGTCTTTTTAAATTAGCTTGATCCAGTTTGCTTTCGTTTCTTGACAAGCTAATATTCATTGGCCCTTGGATCAAAGAATTTCGGACAAGTTACAATTGGTGCAAGTAGTTGGAGGATATTTGGGGTGAAAATACTGCAGCTGACTACATGAAAATCCATGCCATCCGGTTATTCAAACCGTATAATTCCACCAAATCATGCAACACAGTATGATTCTCGGAAAAGATAAAGAGGAGAAGTGCTTGCAATTTAAATACCAATTTCAAATAAGAAAAGTAAAACATGTGCAAATGTGATGGATCTAGATTAAAATATCAGAAGAGTCATTGCAGATTCTTCAGAAGAACACACATTTCGAGGAGTGGAAATCGAAGTGTCATAACTACATTTAACTGGGGTTTAAATTTCATTAACTACAACCAACAATGCTAAGTTGCATCGAGAAAAAAGAAGTTGAAAGACATATGGGTATCATGTTATTCTTCAAAAAAGTTATAGCCTTATTTAATTAAAGTTACAAAATCGTGTACCAACTCAACAGGAACGATTTTGTATTCCAACCCGACAGACGAGTAATTTTGTAAGTTGCCCCGAGTGTTTATCCAGTGCTCCTGAAGTACCTCCCACATTGGTGCAAGCACCACCCTTGGCTATATAGTCCACACCATTGTGTAGTGGAAAAAACCTACGGAGCACAAATGCAACTAATAATTTTACTCATCTCAGACAAAAGCTGACTACGAAAATCTTCATCCTTTTTTCAAAACCGTGTTTTACGGTCGAGCATTGGCAGCATGAATTTATGATGCCAAACACTGAATTGTAATCTCAGCTAGTCTAAGAAGACTTGATATTCTCACGAGGTAAAGCGACTAAATTGCAAAGGAGTTCACATCTTCACCAGAGCGGCAGAGAGAGAACTCCATGTCCCTTGTGATTTCCTCCTCCTCGAAGTGACTGTTCGAATGCCTACACTGCCCCTATGTTCTATCTTTCCATCCTTTGTCAGCATTTTAAGCCTCTGGCGACAACCTTGTCTCAAAGTCAAGAACTCACACAAACCACGAGGATTAAATCCTCAAACCTTTTTAGGTGTTTCAGCCTACAAAAGAGTTGCGAGATTTCATACATTATCACAAGATAGATTACTTGTCAAACGTTGTTGTAAATGTGATCAGAGCAAAATCCTTTCCAAGTACCAAGAACATCATAAATGGTTAACCATTCAAACCACGAATTACTTTGGAATAATTCACTATCTGATGAACAACCACGTTACTTTTATTACATCAACCTTCATGATAAAAATTCCTAAGGATAGAAAAGGAAACAGTAGCAAATGAGTGGAGTTACACAATATACCAAGCGAAGGGTTCACGTATCAACATCTAAACATAATACTTGCTGGGTAGCAAAATTCCTACCTTGGCCTTACAAACTCTGTAATTTGATCAACCATAATTCAAACATGATACAAGTTACCTGTAGACTGAATCACAATTCGAACTCATCTTCCAGCTTCTTGAGTTCTTCGGCAGCAGCTTCCTCCTCTTCATCATCAATCGCAAAATAAGGGTTATGCACCTTGGGCCTAAAATTGTACCCAGTGAACACGTAAAACGCAAGGGTAGCCAATTCCCCAGCCACCACACTTGTCCATTGATACCGGTACGACGTAATAGTCTCCAACGCGTAAACCACAACGCGCGTGAAGTAAATATAGCAGATAACGACAATGTAGTACTGTCTGAACAAGGTCAACTTCATCAAGTTCACCGCGGCCTTCCCATCAGTCCTAGCTGACTCACGCAAGTTCTTAATCGACCACACAATCGGGAATAACACAGCACAACAGCAAATAACATCCACTAGCAAGAAAACTTGCTTCCAAGTATACGAATCCTGACCGAAGGGACCGGTCTCATCGATCACCACCTGAGCAACATTTGCTATGACTTGCAAAGGTATCACAATCATCAAAACCTTCTTTTCCTTATCTTGCAAAAACGGTTTCAAAAACGACCAACCGGTCCCAATCAACACAATCAAAGTGAACAGAGTAATTCCCTTCAGAAAGCTAAATATGTAAAACAATACATCCCAACCGTGGGCATTACCAGTCTTCTTAATATAGGATTTATCCTCGGTTTCGCACAAAAGATTCAATGCTTTCAAAATTAACACGGAGAGCATGAAGTAATGAATTCGAAAAGCCGACAATCGCTTGTTGTAAAGAACGTAGATCCATATGCCAGCGAGAGACGAGTAGATAAGGAAGAAGATGAAGAAAATGGAAGGGAGATTGGTTCTACCGGCTGATAAGTAATCGCGGTGGTTGGTTTTGGGATCGAGATTGTACATGGAGGATCGAACTGCCATGGAGATTTTGAGATCGGGCACGCAATTGCCGAAGACTAGAGTGAACTGATTGGCTTCGGAGACGTTGTATGACGTGTTGTATGACGTGTCTTGGCCTTGGAGTTTGTCGAAGGTGAAGACTGGTTTGATTAATTTTGATTTGAGGGGGCAGGTGATCACTTCGTTGACGACTTCTTCGAGGACGTGGATCCATGAGTCACGGGTGCAGAGGAAGAAGCCGACTTGAGAGAGGTCGGGCTTTGGGTCGGAGTCGGAGAAAACGAGTTTGGAGACGTTGAGTTGGAGGCGGCCGGTGTGGGTGAAACCGAACCCGTCGATGGGGATGGTGGATCGGGAGTCGGCTCGGATGTCCATGAATCGGATCTCGGCGAAGGCGGTTGCGGCGAGGAGGAAGGCGGTGGCGGTGAAGAGAGAGAAGAGACGAACGGCGGCCATTTTCGGCACTCTCTCTCTCTCTCTCTCTCTAGATATGGTCTCTATGGATTGGAATCGATCTGTGGTTTGGAGAGCGTATTTGTGGAATTAGTATTGGTTGGGAGGGAAATGTCGCCGGACGCAACCGACAGAGGAGAGAGAGACAGAGAGAGAGAGGGGAGACTAGAATAGGTCCAGGTCAACCAGGAATTTGCTTATGGGTTAAGGTAGAAAATGTGGGGCGGATGTATCTAGGCTAGCGATTCTCTTCTGGAAACCACCGTGGTCTGTTGATGATGTAAACCCAAGGAACATAGGAGTGGGTTGGGTTGCCAATGTGCAATTTTGGGTTGGGCCGGGTGGGGACGGTGTGGTGCTCCTTCTTTTTTTCTTTTAAAAAATTAATATAAGTTTAGATCAATTTATGCGTATAATCGTATATCAACTAATTGGGAGTGATTTACACACTAAAATTATATCACACTTTTTTTTTGGTGTAAAATTTAAAATTAACAACTGGACAACACGAGCTGATCCAAAGTTTAAAATGTTTGAGCTGATCCAAAGTTTAAAATGTTTGGCGAATACGAACATATAACCTCGTGGAGGATAATCTTACCGTTTTCTTATAGTACTTATTTAGCCAAACCCCTTAGGTCTTGTTCCATTGATTTGTCTCTTTTGTGGGTCATTCATGATCATAAGTGGAAACTAAACCACAAAATATGAAAATATGTGAGTGAGCATGAGCGCAAATTTTGTTCACCCTCCTTAAAATTTTGTTCACTACTCTCCTTAAAAAGAGGATGAACATCACGCTTTTTGGGAAAGATGATGGTTGTGTTTGATTGAGAGTTTTGAGAAGAAATTTTTGAGAAATTTTTTAGTGTTTGGAAGTTTTGTAATAATTAGAGAGATGTGTAATTACCCTTTCGATTGGATGATTTTTGGAAAGATGATATCATGAAAAATTGGAGAGATGATTAATGATGGGATTGAATGACATCACATCTTGGTGGAATGATATCACTTTTGATGGGACATATGACTATTTCAATCAATAGGTGGAAGGGTATCACCTTTTTGAGACATAATATTTCAAAGAGGGTGGAAGATTTTCACAATGTAAATTTGGATGTGTGACTAGTATTTTTTAATTTTAATGTGTGACTAGTAGTATTTTTTAATGTCAAAGACTACAATTCAAAAATGACTTGACGATGGTTTATATGCCTTATGCTTTAACAGTTATCTATAATTTTGATAATAATTTTCTCTCTGTCAATAGAACACACGACGCAATTTGAATTTGGAGATTTAGGATGGAAACATAGATTTTCGGGGTAAATATTGGTATTTGAGTTATTATGTATTGAATTGCTCTTATACTTGATCCATGATGACAATTCAAGAAATTTGTTCGTTTTGATGATTTATGCAAGTAACTTTCTTAGAGCATCCTTATCAGGCTCACAAAAAAAAACACCAAATTTAACCACAAAAATACATTTTACAATTTAGCAAGCCACTTTACCAAAAACTCAAAAAATCAGACTCTCTATCTAAATTTTACTATATTAAACTAATCCCCTCAAGCCTATAAAAAAAAATAAAAATAAAAAAATTCTCCCCACAAAGCTAATCTCCCTGCCTGGGGAGATGTTCGGTGCAGTGGAGTAGTACCTTTAAGCGATTAAAGTAGTACCTTTAAGCCATTAAAAGATTCTCCCCCCACACACAATTAGCCCGGGGAAAAAGCAACCGGCGAAAACAATAAAAAAAGAAGAAGTGCGCGAAAAATAATTTGAGGAGGAAAAATAGAGAGCCTGATATTTTAGGGGTTTTCAGGGGTTTGGCTCCCTATTATATTAGCTAGGTAGCCAAATGGGGATGCTGTTAGTAATGTGCTATGTATGTGCTTTTTTAACACAATTGTTCCTTTTAGATTGCTTAGTATTTATTGTTTTTGTTCAAGTGTGTTAAAAAGGTACCCCATTTACACTAATTTGTGGATCTGCTCACAATGAACTGCCATCATTTTCATAAAGATCAATACATAGAGCTAAAGCTACTTTGAAGTTTTAGAATGCACACCATTTTTACAAAATACAGATTAGAGTAAAAGGATTTTCTACCCTTCCTTTCTCTCACACATTACTATGTAAGCACACGAGAGCCCTCCAATGCCAATAAAGAATCCATGGGCACCCAAAATTTTTGTGGCTGTTAATTTGAGAATTTTGAAATTGGTAGAGGTTTGTTAAGCTATTTTGGTTACCCAATTATCCTGAAAAAACCCACTTGAAGAGCACTGAATCACTCCATTAATTTTACAGAATTTTGGCCTGGTTTCATTTGTTTCCAGAACGCAGAAGAACATTAGAGTAACGAAAAAGCTTGAAACCGTAAATAGATTTTGAGGAGGGACATGTGACGCATGGACACCTCCGCTTAGGGACGGATACAAGGGGGCTTGGGGGGTCACGTGCCTCCGCTGACCCCGCTCAAAATTTTAAAAAAAATTATTATATATACATTTAGCTTAACTATATAATATAATACTATTTAGCAACACACTGTGGGCACCCGAGACCTCCGTGAGAAACCTTGAAAGTACTAGAACACGCGTTCGTTAGAGTCGCCACTTGATTTTAAGGTTAACCAAGCAACCGAATTCAACGTAGAAAATTCGAGACAACCGGTCCGTCATAACCAGAGTGATCTTGGTTCGGGAGCTAAGTTACGGGATGTGAAGGTTTTATTTGAAAAATGCACCCATCCCGCCTAATCAAAATGATTAGTCTCTACTCATAATTATGGGATTTTAAAAGAGAATTTAAAGTGATTTAAACAAATACGGGAAAGGGAACAAGGAATAAATAAATAAAATTAACGATGCATGAGGCTAGATTTATAGAAAGAAATATTACCGAAAAAAGATAAAATAGGCGAAGACTGAACTTCTTTTGATCAACGTCCGGATGCTCCCCTCAAAATCACGAATTCGGCGAGTATAACTCTGTTCGCCGCGAAAAGCACTTTATTTAACTAATGCTTCGAAAAACTTGGATTAAAGGCAAGGCTTTGGGTAATTTTAGAAAGTAGGCTTAGGACTAATATTTTTGAGATTTTCGTGGCTGATTTTCGGAAAGGAATTTTGGGTTCGGGAAAGTGGTTTACAAGGGAAAAACAATGAGAACAAAGGTTTTTCTAGCAAGGTTTTCTTGAGGATTTTTGTTGTGTCCTCAAATGAGAGGCTTAAGGTCCTTTTTATAGGCACCATGGAAGCTTCTTAGAGTTATTTTCCGCCAGAAATCGGATGGGAGGTGAGTGAATGGAGGATGGGCAGCCATGCCAAGCTGCAGCATCTGTCTGTCATATGGACCTTGCGTCCGCAAGGTTGGACCTTGCGTCCGCAAGGTTTGACCTTGCGTCCGCAAGGTTTGACCTTGCGTCCGCAAGGTCTGACTTTCATAATTTGCAGCATGGAGGCCCATGCTCCTGCGTGCGTATGTCGGTTGCTCTTGTCCGTAAAATGACATTTTGGATCAGAAATTGGGCTTTTTATTGGGCTAGAACTTGGGCTAAATGAATTGATTTGGGTGAGTTTGGTGGTCTTTTTCTTGGTGGATGGTAAATCCAAGTTCATCGAAGCATTGATTTAAATAAAATAAATTTCGCAACGTCGTCAGCAATTTTTCATCATTGGGGATACACCCGGACTCTTACTTAGGATTCACGGATAATCAAATTGGGGTGTCTACAGTTGCCCCTCTTTGACAGCACTCAGTTATCATTGCGGGATACGAGTGAATGTCAAAGATAAAGAGACAAACCCAGTTGTTTATCCGTGTTTTCTAAGCTCAAAACTCAGTAAAATCAATCAAAACAAATGGTCGGGCTTGCAAGCTGCCTACGTACCCCATTGTAGGGATCAGACCAAGCGTAGTTCATATGGGGCATTCAAAATCATCAAACGATTCATTGGGCTTTTCTGACCCATAGAATCAAGCCTTGGGTTTTCCTGGCCCGTGGCAACAACAAAATTCAATAATGGGTTTTCCTGGCCCATAATGCCTTGGGTTTTCCTAGCCCATGGCGAAAACATTCAATTCAATAATGGGTTTTCCTGGCCCATGATGCCTTGGGTTTTCCTGACCCATGGCGAAAACATTCAATTCAATAATGGGTTTTCTTGGCCCATGATGCCTTGGGTTTTCCTGGCCCATGGCGACAACAAAATTCAATAATGGGTTTTCCTGGCCCATAATGCCTTGGGTTTTCCTGGCCCATGGCGAAAACATTCAATTCAATAATGGGTTTTCCTGGCCCATGATGCCTTGGGTTTTCCTGGCCCATGGCGAAAACATTCAATTCAACACCATTGGCTTTACTAGGCCGTTGGTAAAATCACAAAGTTCACCATGGATTTTTCTGGTCCATGGTAAAGGTATCAATTCAAAACCTCGGGTTTTCTCAGGCCTTTGGTGGAATCATTACAAACTTACTATAGGTTTTCCTAACCCATAGTAAAAACCATGGCTTGGGTTTTACTGGCCCATAGCGAAAACATTCAATTCAACACCATTAGCTTTACTGGGCCGCTGGTAAAATTATAAAAGTTCACCATGGATTTTCCTGGTCCATGGTAAAGGCATCAATTCAAAACCTCGGGCTTTCTAAGGCCTTTGGTGGATTAAAATCATTTTTCAATCAAAATTGGACCTTGGTCCAAACAAACTTTTCAAATTCAAACAAAATTGGACCTCGTTCCAAATCGATTCTTCAAATTCAAACAAGATTGGGCCTTAGCCCGAGTGCGTTTTTCAAATTTGAACAAGATTGGGCCTCAGCCCAAGTGAATTTTTCAGAGGCCCAAAGTTGGCCCAAATGACGAAACCCTAGGGTTTTGAGTGCCGCAGCGTTAAATTTGCGTCCGGACGAGAAATCAATTCTTCCTTCCTCTGTACGACTCTGTTTCTCAATAAAAGGGGATGTATGGCTCACTGAGATTCCAACCAGTGAAAATGTTTACAGATGATGGGTACGAGTTCTGGCTCATCTTTGTCCCTCTCGCCCTTAATCGCTTCCGGTGTCATTCTGACATTTCTAGATCCTCCATGGTTTGGTCTGGTCACTGACCCAAGGTTCATTGCATACGGCTTCTACATCTTTTGCGCCCTTTGGTGTGTGGCGGCAGCGATTTACGGCCCTGATCACCGGCGGTCGGCAGGGATGCCAAGAAAGAGGAGTGAAGCTTCTTGGTCTGACGAACTCTAAACAGTTGCCCCTGTTTCTGGAATGAAGCTTCTCGGTCCGGCGAACACTAAGCAGTTGCCCCTGTTTCTGTTTGCATTTCAAAAAATTTGCTCTTTTTTTTTTGTATTTTTCAATTTTTTGTTGTTTTTTATTTTCCAAGAATGTAACAAATGATGCAATATATGCAAGAATGAACGGATAATCCGTTTTTATTAGAAAATAAAACTCTGCCCTTGTTTATTGAAAACATGGAAAAACTCCAAATTTTAATCCGCACAAATTCGATATGAGCATCCAAAACCAGAGATAGACTGAGATAAGATTCTGATGAATCAAACGTGTCCTAGAGAGTCCTAGGACACCTGAAACATTTGCAAATACCCTCTCTTTTGTGGCAGGGGTGTTTTAGCTGGACTGGGGTACCTCTGTTAGGAATGCCCCAGGTTTCACTACTTGTAGCTCTTTCTAGCCATGACAACGATGAGGATGATGACGATGAGCAGGACGGTGAGGAGGAGGCAGAAGTGGAGGGTGAGGATGGAAATAAAGACATAGGCCCTGAGTTTCTAGTCAAAAAAAAAAAAAAATCATCCACGACCTTTTTTTTTTTTTTTTTTTGTTCTGTTTGCTTGTTCACGGCACAATGGTAGATGATAGGAATGATGATGCTTGGCTCGAGCTCTCCTTTTGCATATTTGTAATATCAAACTCCGATCAAGATAGTGGATGCTGTAACTTTGTAATTTGCTTTTCTGGGTTTTCAAACAAGGTTTGGATTTCAAAGAAAACCATAGCTCAGCTTTCAAAAATCTTGTCTTCATTACAATTGATAAGTATGATGAGAATGACTCCTATTTGAGTTCTGATCATATTTGTGAGTAGATGAACACGACTTCGATGTGAGTTCTGATTTACTTGTGACACGAGAAGTCGGTTTAGGCAAGAAATGGGAAAATTCAGCCAAGTTTTAACAGGATACGCCTTATGGATGCAAGCTTGGTTCTACATAAATGCAATTTGGGGCAGATTTGACCTTGGTTCCAGAAAAAGAGATGTGAAATGGTTGGATAAGGAAACAAGGGGGAAAAAGAGAAAGCACACCCAATGAAGAGAATGAAAAACTAGACTTTTCATTACTTCGTTGAACCCGAATAAATGTCTTGTCCCTTAATCTCTTTTGAAATTGTTTGAAAAATGTTTACTTCAGAGGCAAGTTTCATCTCATTATGCTTGAATTTAAGCATCAATAAAACTTGGCATTGAAAGGTATTTTCTCGCACATTTCTCGATAATTTCCATATGATCAACTGATTCATGCATACACCAATCCACAAAATTCCAAGTATCGTACAATGGACCCTTGATCAAACATCTCAAGAAATTGATGAAAATGAACCCAACAGAACCAACCAATTGAATGGGCCGAACCTCGGATCAAGGTTGCCTACGTATCCCAAGCAGGAGAATCAGGCCATAGCGTAGTTCGAGGTTAAGGTTCACTCGGGTATTAACACTCTCCTTTTATGCTCTTCCTTTTGCCTAGTACCTCCCTTTCGGGTTTTCGGTCTAGCGAGCCTTTTCAAATTTTTAAACCCTAAATTTTTCCTAGGTCACCTGTGAAGGTTTTCAACCTAGCGGGTTTTTCATGCTCTAATTTTTGCCTAGGCCGCCCGCCCTTGCGGTTTTCGACCTAGCGAGCTCTCTCAAGGGTAGTACTTCTTTAGTTGGTCATGCCGCTGAATTCACTCTTGTCCAAGTCCATTATACGCACTGCTCCTCTGATAAAAATGTCTTTGATAATGTAGGGTCCCACCCATTTTGGCTTGAATTTCTCTCTCGAATCGTGGATGGGTGTTCAATATTTCTTTTTTCCATGGCTTGAATTTCATGTCGAATGCCCTAACATCAACTCTTCAAATCTCCCTCTTATCCCTTTCATCTCTTTTGGTCCATACTTGACTAATATTTTTAGCAACGACACTTCTTGTTCGATAGGCAAAATAGAATCTATTTTGTACACCAAGGCATAGAGGGTTGCCCTAGTAAACTTGCAAATTGACATCCAATATCTCCACAGAGTGAAGGCAATTGGTTTGCGTTCAATATGTCAAGAAGTTTGGATTTGAATTTTGTAAGCTTTTAGCAATTCCAACACCTCCTTTTTTAAATGTGCACTGCGCTTGGATATGATCTTGTGGGGAACTCCACACTGACAGATGATGTTTCATTCAACAAATTGTGCAACCCGTTTGACCCCTTAAGCTTGATTTCTCTGTTGACGTAGATGGCCCATACTTTATGCCAATTTTACACAGTCTGCCTCCAATGATTGCATTGCCCCAAGTATGTTGTCACTCTTATGTGGACCACTTTCTTCATGATCTTCAATGTCTCATTCAGATCTTTCTTAGCTTGTGCTCGATAACGTTGATTTCAGGACCTTGCAAAGACATCTTTTGAAATCTATTGACAGTTCGATCAGTCGCTCGCGTTTCTCAAAAGACAATATGGAACCAATCTGAACCATGCGAGGATCCTTTTTGGTACCAAGATTTATTGAAATGAGCGAGCATGCCTTTCTTCCTCTTTCTTAAGAAAAAGTTTTAATTCTTGAGGAATATCTTTTCAATTTCAAAAGATTCTTTAGGATCAATAAAATTTGTTTCGGGCACAACAAGATAATTAAAGTCTGGGCTTTATTTTATTGATTGGAAACGTCGGTTACAAACTCAGACTCAAACTCAAAAAGGAAAAGAATGCTTGGGTGTGCCAACTGCAATGTGTTTGATTGACTCAACAAAAAAACTAGGAAACTGACTCAGATTTGGACTCATTCTCATCGTTATTAGCAATTACAACAAAAGTTTGATTTTTGTAATCTCCTACAACATCCATTACAAGGCCGGAGCAGTTCACACAATCTTTTGCACCAAACATCATCAGAGCATCATCTTGGCATATACTCATGGGACCAAATTCTTTGTCAAACAAAAGACCTAAGTCAGCCTGTTCCAGATTTCCAATCCAGTTCCATTGTCTATATTTGTTTCTTTGCCCTTTAATGCCATACATCTTGAAAATCAACCATATACACCAGTGTTTTGATTGTGGCAACAATTATATTGATAGCAGCATTGAGAAAGCGGATGATGGGTTGGTTGGGTGAGGATAATATACTGGCTAGGGTCAAGGTGTGACATAGGTACTTGTCTGGTTAAGTTTGGGTTGTTGTTGGTTGTGGTTAGGCATGGGGTTGACTACACCATTGGTTTAGCGATTGGGTGCAGAAATGGTTTTATTGTCAATTTGGATCTCATGATGGAGGCGGGAATAGTTATCGGTAGGATGGCTATTTGTTTGATTTTGTGGCATCGTAGCGAGGTGGAAGGGGGTTAGGTGTTGGAATAGGGTCCAGAGGTTTTAGGATGCCTCTTTTGAGAAGGCACCCATAAATGGTTGATAGGGGGACTCCTAATTGGCCTATGAGGGGGAGGGGGTTGGTTAATGGTGTTGACTTCAAGTGTACGACTGCTGTTACCAACATAATTGCTACTACTGCCAGAAAAGTTTCCTCCACTATTTCCATACGAAGAGTTACTGTTGCCATTGTAGACCCGTTCTCCTCTCTGACTCGAGTTTTCTTTGTCCAACAACCCCGAGTTCATAGCATCCTCAATTGAGATTCCGGCTTCGAATAAACTTTCAAAACTTGAGAAGGATTGTGTCACCAAGTACTTGGAAAATTCAGGAATCACGTTCTTGATGACCATTCTGATTTGTTCCTTCTCGTTAGGCCGGTCAACCATTTTTGCTGCCTTGGCTCTCCATCGGGCTATAAAGTCGGTGAAGGTTTCTTTGGGGTCCATCTTTGTAGCCTCCAATTCTCTTGTGGTCACTTTAAGTTGGACATTATAGGCATATTGGTTGATGAAAGCATGCCCAATGTCGTCCCAAGTGTTCTTCTTTGAAGGATCCAAATTCAAGAACCATTGAAGCGCCGTGTCAGTCAACGTTCGATGGAATAACTGTGCCAATTGCTGCGGCCTGATCCCCATTGGCATCAAAGTTCCGGCATAGTTCATTAAGTGTGTTTTCGGATCTCCAGTGCCGTCAAACTTCCCAACATCGGGCATTTTGAACTTCTCCGGTAGCTTGATAGTAGGGAAAAGACACAGCCTATCCATATCCACCATTTGGGTACCCAATTCTTTTGAACGGATGACAGTTCGCTTTAACTCTTCAATTTGATCTTGAAGAGTTTTATATTTATCAGTGGCTGGTTGCTCAAAATTCAGCGGGGGCCATGGTGCGGCAGCGGGAACTTCTATGTTTTGCCGAATCGGTTGCAGTTCTTCTTCGTACCAATCCTCTTCATTGAGCTGATTTGTCCTTTCATTGTTCAATGGTGCTCTCCTTGGCGACGAATTTTCCGATATGAGCATTACCAAGGTCTTGATCACGTTTCCCATATCTTCGATGGACTTTTGCATCGCAACCATGTTTACCCTCATTTCCTCCATTTCATTTCGCCCAGCCATTATTGGTTCAGAAACTGGAATGGCGATTGGAATAAAATCTGGAACAAGGGTGTCAACTAGATCAAGTATTGGACCGAGGATTCGGTCCCAATGAGTGTATTCCTTCCTTCCAGTGAAAAAGCGACAAACAAACTGACGAGAAAACGTACCAAGTGTCAAAAAATAAAGACCAAGACCTTTTTTTTTTTTTTTTTGACTAGAAATGCCTTCGATGACCTTTTTTATTGGAAAATGAACTCCTCCTCTAATTGGGTGAAAAAGATTAACGGGTTGACTGGAAAATGAATTTTGAGTACTTGATAAATCCCCAATATACTCTAAAAAAAAATTTCAAAAATTTTAAGAAATCCTATTTTTTTCTTTTTTGTTTTGTATTTTTTTTTGAAGATGTTATTTTTAAAAAAGAAAAAGAAAGGGACGTGAAAATGAAAATGAAAAAAAAGTAAAAAGGAGATGGTAAAATGAAAAGTGACTGTCTTTTTTTTTTTTTTTAAAGATTTTTCCTCTTTTTTTTTTTGTTTTTGTGGAATTCAAAAATTAGGATTCCATTAATTTTTAAAAATTCTTTAACTATATTGGGGAATTATAAATGACTCAAAGGAGGCTAAAAAAAAATGAAATGTTTTTTTTTTTTTGACAACTTTTGCAAACCCGCTTTTTTTTTTTTTTGAAAAGAAGATCCTCCTTCTCATTAAGAAATGACAATCTTCTCCTCTTTTCTCATCATTTCAACATCATCTCCTCTAATTTTCAAACGGCAACCTGTACGATTTATGGGGTATGTAGTGACATATAATCCTAACAGGGTTCCTGTCCTAATTTTGGATAGTTCTAGGGAGCACTATATGCAAAAGGCTGGTGGTCTCAAAGGGTACCTCCGGCTCAAAATCAAGGCATACCTCCCATTGCCAAGTATCGTGCAAGGCAATGGTCAAACAGTACTTATGATTTATCATGGCCAAAGGCTTGTTGGCTTCTTCGACATAGCCCAAGTACGGTTGTCCGCCCAGGATATCGAATAATGCCGAACATGGTTTATCCATACATCGATGCACGTGCAATGCAAGAAAATCACTTTAAAAACTTAATTTAAAATCCCATAAATTTTTTTTCGAGTCTAGCTCTCGTTTCTCCCCAGCAGAGTCGCCACTGTGGGCACCCGAGACCTCCGTGAGAAACCTTGAAAGTACTAGAACACGCGTTCGTTAGAGTCGCCACTTGATTTTAAGGTTAACCAAGCAACCGAATTCAACGTAGAAAATTCGAGACAACCGGTCCGTCATAACCAGAGTGATCTTGGTTCGGGAGCTAAGTTACGGGATGTGAAGGTTTTATTTGAAAAATGCACCCATCCCGCCTAATCAAAATGATTAGTCTCTACTCATAATTATGGGATTTTAAAAGAGAATTTAAAGTGATTTAAACAAATACGGGAAAGGGAACAAGGAATAAATAAATAAAATTAACGATGTATGAGGCTAGATTTATAGAAAGAAATATTACCGAAAAAGATAAAATAGGCGAAGACTGAACTTCTTTTGATCAACGTCCGGATGCTCCCCTCAAAATCATGAATTCGGCGAGTATAACTCATTACGCGAAAAGCACTTTATTTAACTAATGCTTGAAAAACTTGGATTAAAGGCAAGGCTTTGGGTAATTTTAGAAAGTAGGCTTAGGACTAATATTTTTGAGATTTTCGTGGCTGATTTTCGGAAAGGAATTTTGGGTTCGGGAAAGTGGTTTACAAGGGAAAAACAATGAGAACAAAGGTTTTTCTAGCAAGGTTTTCTTGAGGATTTTTGTTGTGTCCTCAAATGAGAGGCTTAAGGTCCTTTTTATAGGCACCATGGAAGCTTCTTAGAGTTATTTTCCGCCAGAAATCGGATGGGAGGTGAGTGAATGGAGGATGGGCAGCCATGCCAAGCTGCAGCATCTGTCTGTCATATGGACCTTGCGTCCGCAAGGTTGGACCTTGCGTCCGCAAGGTTTGACCTTGCGTCCGCAAGGTCTGACTTTCATAATTTGCAGCATGGAGGCCCATGCTCCTGCGTGCGTATGTCGGTTGCTCTTGTCCGTAAAATGACATTTTGGATCAGAAATTGGGCTTTTTATTGGGCTAGAACTTGGGCTAAATGAATTGATTTGGGTGAGTTTGGTGGTCTTTTTCTTGGTGGATGGTAAATCCAAGTTCATCGAAGCATTGATTTAAATAAAATAAATTTCGCAACGTCGTCAGCAATTTTTCATCATTGGGGATACACCCGGACTCTTACTTAGGATTCACGGATAATCAAATTGGGGTGTCTACACACACTCATATATATCTCAAAATTAAAAATGTAGAGTTAATTTTGTGCTTCCACTTTCGTTGGCTGGTTCATTTATAGTTATTGGTTTACAAAGTATTTGTTTATTTGAAGATATCTTTGGATTTTCTTTATTTTTAACTGTCGTGGGAATTTTTTTATTTTAAAAAGTTATCAATAAACCATGTCAATCATTTTAAAGACTTGTTAATGTCAAGGTAAACTATACTTTAAAAGTTTTGTCTAAGATCGTGTGCTCATTTTTTGATTTTTTCTTATAAAAAGTACGCATTATAAATTGTAGCCCATAATGAATGTCTTAATCTAGTAAGATCATTTACTAAGAAAAAATTTCACGATTATAATTAATAAGGTGCCTCCATTGGGGTGTATTCCTGGATCCGTCCCGCCTCCGCTTACACATCTTTGTGCTTTTCCCCCAACATCAGCAACCGTTCGAGAGCTCTTTGTGCTTTTACGTAAAATTGCTGCTAAGGTCGCAAACTCTTTTTGATTGATTGCATTTTAAAAATGGCTTCAAAAACGATGGCATGCCATCCTTCACCTCTTGTATCAAACAGAGCCGGGCCTTCGGTCAAGGCAATCAGGCCAAACTCGGTCTCCCTTGCGTATGGTTGCAACGCCGGGAGGGCCGTTAGGTTAGCCGCGGTGAGGGCTCAGGTGACTGGAGATGGCAAAGACGCAGCTAGGACTCATTCGACTGGAGAGAGTAACGAACGACACGCCGAGGGCTCAAGCGAGTGGAGATAAAAAGGACACTGGGAAGGGTCAGAATACTCATGGAGAGAAAAAGGACTTGGGGAGGGCGGCCCCGGCAACTGAAGAAAAGAAAGACACAGCGATCGATGTCCGCGTAAACAGTCACGGCAACGAACAACAGCAGCAACAAGGGCAGGCAGTGGAGTCGGCAGGTCCTTGATCTCTCCCCTTTTGGTGAGTCCACTTTTTTCGTTGGAGAAGAACAATAAACTAAAAAAGGCCATTAGGCAATTGATATGAACACAAGCATACAGTAACAGGTAGTGATTGTACTGTTTCTTCCACTGTTTTTGGCGAGTAATCATTCAGTTATCTTCGGACACGACACCGTTCACATTGTGTCCACACCTCGCACGACACAATAGCGGTGCTTAAAACTATTGTCGCAAGCAGAGCCAAATCGATGTACGAGAGCTTTTAAATCGTAATCGTGAAAAAGTTCCCACGGGTAGAGTACAACAAAATAAAACCAACTTTACACATTTTTCACTATTCATATATAATTTTAGTGCACTCTTTTACAAAAAATTCCCAGACTTGAGCATGAAAACTAAAATATTTTCTACGCATGAAAGTGTAATTTTGGGAAGATTATTAGGAAACTTTTGATGCTTATGAGTGTTGATTTAATAGGAATTTCAAACTAATGAAGCACTCTAGTAGTATAACATTTAGGAGATAAATGCCAGAAATATAGAAATTTATTGGGTATACAATTATACAAGTGCACTAGTAGAAAACCCATGGGGGACACGTGACTCCCAAGTTCCTTACTACCTCTGTTGCAAACCCATAGAAAATAGAATAGAAATGTGTGATTTTGAGGGAGCACCCAATAAATTTTGGTTATTGACATGTGAGTTCAATTTTTGGTGGAAGGTTTACTAGACTCCCTCTCTCCAATGAAGACAATCCGCCAATTATTCGATAGTATTGATCGACTGTTTGACGATGCGTTGACGTTCCCCGCAACAGAGTTGTGTGTCCCATGGGATGCCAAAGAAGATGATAACGAAATCAAGATGCGCTTTAATGTCCCTGGACTTTCAAAGAAAGATATCAAGGTCTTTGTAGAAGACGACGAGCTTGTTATTAAAGGAGAACACAAGGAGGAGAAAGGCGGAGACGAATCGTGGTCTGGAAGGAGCTATGGTGCTTTTTACACTCGACTCCGTCTACCTGATAACTGTGAGAAGGGAAAAATCAAAGCGGAGTTGAAGAACGGGGTTCTGCTCATTTCCATTCCTAAGACCAAGGCAGAGCGCAAGGTGATTGACGTGGATATTCAGGGAAATTAGTGTTATTTGTGTCTCTGCCATTGCTTTCGGCTTTTTTAAGTTTATGTTGTGGTATCTTATGCGGAATTGTTGCTTCCTTTGTTTTTGTTCTAATGTGTAAAAGGACATATGCAGCTGTATATACGAATGATAAATGTAATTCCTTGTTGTAACAAAAGCAGTTTGTATATATATCTATACAGGTTTTATTATGGTTTTAATTAAACCCATGTTGGTGAGCTATGGAACTAATCATTCAAATTAGTCAGTTGATATATAGCGTCAGAAATCAAAATGTGACAAAAAAATCGTATGCAAATATGGGTTTTGTAAGACCCGAAATCGGATCGCCTCTTGATTTACTATTATAGTGAATAAATTTATTAAATCGATTAATATAATTAAAGCCTAATCTATGTGATTATGCAAGATTATAAACGCAACAAATAAACAGCAAGCATGACACACAGATATACGTGGAAAAACCCAAGGCGGGGAAAA
The DNA here is from genome assembly GCA_016920895.1 of Vaccinium myrtillus. Taxonomy (NCBI): domain Eukaryota; kingdom Viridiplantae; phylum Streptophyta; class Magnoliopsida; order Ericales; family Ericaceae; genus Vaccinium; species Vaccinium myrtillus. Next base: position 34,625,284 of record CM029279.1, read on the forward strand.
AACCACGGGAGAGAAGAGAGCACTATACGCAAAACGCGGAAACAAAGTTTCTTACAACCACGCTATGAACTCCTTCAATATTGGCTAAGAACTTCTTTGCTGACTCCTCATGAACCACTCTAATAGATGCTCCTTCGAATTCGACTCCTCGAATCCTTGATCTACGTAGGACTCCTTCTTTAGATCAATCTCCAATCGCCTTTGAACTCCATCAAAGAACTCCAAGTGATGTAGATGATGAACAAAATAACTTGAGAGATATTCTCTAAGCATATAGACCTTCAGATGTCATCAAATCTCTCAAGGAAATAACCCACAAGTGTTTCTCTTGCTCTCACGAACTTTTTCTCTCTGTATACATGTTGTGGTTGCTAGGGTTAATTTTCTGAACCTTAATGAGGTTGTATTTATAGACAAATGAAAAAAAAAACGTCACTGTTGTTCTACCAACTCGCTCGAGCAAGGAACAAAATGCTCAAGCGAACCCTAATGTGGGTCGAACTAACTCGCTCAAGCGAACCTGTTTGCTTCTTAGGTGAATTACACATCTCCCATTGTTTTGTTTCCTTAAGCGAAATGCACATCTCCAATCATTTTGTTTCCTTAAACAAAATGTTCATCTCCAATTGTGTTGTTTCCTTATTCTTAATATCTTTTCCCTATGATCCTAACTTTTTCAAAACCGCAATTTGTCCATATTTGACAAAGATAAAATCTTTCCATGTAAACTCTTCATAATCTTCTTAATCTTCTCAATCTTCCTTAGAGACAAAATCTTCCCTTCCGAGTCACAATCTTCGATCCAATGACATAGGATTTCAATTATATGGAAACGTCACGGAATTAGCCAATCAAAAATAAGGAACTTACAGGTTTCTTTGATCATATATTAAACATGATGTGCTATCAAGTCAACAAAAAGCCATGTGGGTTAACTTGCCATTTTCAATATGATAGCTTGACAGGCTAGCTATTTCAATTGCTGATAGTTGTTGGAAGCTGGCATGGAGAGCTAATATGCAAGTTTCAAATTTACAGTAGCATACGGTAACATAACTGATACGGGGTCGAGACACAAAGGAATTCACCTTATGGCCTTTCAACAGGAGATAGTTATGAGTTCCTTCACACAGACTTACAATCAAATTGGTAATGAAAACAAATAGCTATTACAAGATACAATAGAGATCAAAACAAAAAGAAGCTTCAGGAAAAAATCAAGATGTTAAAGGCTTCAAGAGTTTAGTTTTGAAGCTAGCTAGGCCTTCTTTTGTTTTGGTGTTACTCCTTTTTTTTTGGTTTTGTTTTAGATTCTCTTCTCTTTTTCTTTCTTTTCCTCCTGGGGTATGCCCCTTGTAGGCTGTATATTCGGTTAGCCTTTTTTTCTATTTCAAGCTAATTTACCCAAAAAAAAAAAGATACAATAGGATATAACACTCTGTAGGTGACAGATACATGGAGAAGACGCAGTGAACATAACTTAGATGCAACAAGTATATAGCCTTGTACCTCTATGGTGCATAAATAGTTTTTATTTTGGTGTTTCACCATGGTTCTCAATCACAGTCGGGCACAAATTGCTTAGCTTATAAATATTAATTTATTAGTTGAGCTTGAGCAACCAATTTGGAGTTGAAGTAGTAATTTGTATAACTCGCTCAATTTAGCATTATATATAAAGTGATAATCCAAGACAAGTCCTGAAATGAATTAATCACAATAAACTAACTTGAATGACATAATACTCAATTTTACTTGACTTGTTTAATAGCTTTCCAATTATTTTGTTAAACCGGGCCTCCTACGACTTTCACAATTAGGCTAAAACTTATAGTTAGGAATTAGGATTAACACTCAACTTATAACTTATATAGTATAGGATAAGCTTCCACCATGGTACACTTAGAGGTAATTACCCCCTCTTTGTCAAAAAAGAAAAGAAAACAACTGCTGAATAGAAGAAGGAACTTCATCAAAAGGAAGGCTAGTCTGTGGTTTCAGCTGTCGAGCTCGATCTGGTATATTGTTGATATGTCGTGGCTCGTGATCTTGATTCTGTTATGTATCTCTATTGATAGCAATCATCAGAAAGAAAGCTTGTTTTTCACGTACTTTTTCTGTGTGGGTTTTTTCTGTGTAGGGTTTTATGTAGGGTAAATTTCACTGACCTTTCCTGAGGTTTCTGACAAATGCAAGGACCACCCATGAGGTTTCTGAAATATCACTAACCTTGAAACTATTGTAAGATTCCCCCATCCAAAAATCGATAGTATCGATCGGCTGTTTGACGATGCGTTGATGTTCCCCGCAACAGAGTTGTGTGTCCCATGGGATGCCAAAGAAGATGATAACGAAATCAAGATGCGCTTTGATGTCCCTGGACTGTCAAAGGAAGATATCAAGGTCTTTGTAGAAGACGACGAGCTTGTTATTAAAGGAGAACACAAGGAGGAGAAAGGCGGTGTTATGATCCAGTGCAAGGTATGGTGTAACAAGCCCTTGGGTAGAACTCGCCCCCAAAAGCTAGCTCAAGGGGGAAGGGCGGGTGTAACAAGCCCACGGGTGTTGTCGGAGGTGCCAGAAGGGCGACCTGCCTCCGTGGACGTCGGCTCTGAAGGGGTTGGGTTTGTTATGATCCAGTGCAAGGTATGAGACTTGTCCCACATCGGGAGTATGGGCTCCTGGTGGGGGGTTAATAAGTCCCTGGGCACCCTTCCCCCTTGAGCTAGCTTTTGGGGGCGAGTTCTACCCAAGGGCTTGTTACAGGCGGAGACGAATCGTGGTCTGGATATTCAGGGAAATTAGTGTTATTTGTGTCTCTGCCATTGCTTTCGGCTTTTTTAAGTTTCTGTTGGGGTATCTTATGCGGAATTGCTGCTTCCTTTGTTTTGTTCCAATGTGTAAAAGGACATATGCAGCTGTATATACGAATGATAAATGTAATTCCTTGTTGTAAACAGAAGCAGTTTGTATATATATAGGGATTGCCTGTGCCTAAAGGCACGGCGACGCAATTTGAACTATCATTCACCGTGAATAGCTTCAGGCTCGATGCAACACACTTTGAGCACAATTAAATTGAAATACCCTTTAAACTCTGAGCATATAAACTGACTGCACAATCAAATACAACAAATTCGCCCTATGCTACTAACATGCAACATTTCACCAATTTCGACAAACAAATTCAAGGAGAAAAAATAGTGTACAACAACTAATGAAATCAAAACTCTCTAATTTGAATTGCCCGGAGAAGAAAGCTCGGAGGACCTCATGGTTTTCATTTTACCAGTAGATTAGTGTTTCGCGGGGCAACAGGGGAAGAAAGGGAAAAGGGATTTCTGAGGGTTGGAATTGATTTGGAGATTGGATATGTTGGCCTGTTGGGTCTTTTGCATATGAAGAAATGAGTGGCCATTAAGTTTGGCATGAAGACAAATTAGCTAGACAGATGGAGGGGTATCAAGAACTTTTCATAAATTCGGTTTCAAGTGGAGAAAAATCACCGGAAAATGAAACAGGTTGCCTCAACAGTGTCTAATGTCTATCAGGTGGCCTATTGAGGGGTATCAACTAAATGTACACTAAAGCACCATTTGGTTATATGTAATACATTGCCTTTCTTGATGAATTTGAGAATAAGCATCACCTACAACACTCAAAGTAAGATGGATACATTTGCCCTCAAAACCTCACTAAAATTAAACCAACAATAAATTAAAAACACCATCTTTAAAGCCATTGCCTCTGATTTTCAATATAAAGAAGAAAAAAACGTAATTGCCAAAGGTAAGACTTGTTCCTCTTTGCAAACTATACCCATCAATGTGCAAACGAACTTCTCAAGAATTAACAAACCAAACCTTAAAAAATGAGAAATATGTGAAGCAGATAGGTATTAGTTGACCGTCGTTTGAGGTGAGAGACATGAACATTGAAGTTTGAGCTCATCTTTCTTGTCATATTGGAAAGCTCGTACTTTTTATCCATCCAAGTTTGCGAATTGGTGCAAATAACTTCATCTTCCTTGTAAGTAGTCATTGTCCACATACCCCCCTGATAATGAGAAGATCAACCAAGTAAGAAATAGCACCACTAAATTCAAAACAATTAGTTGTGGGTTTTCTTAATCACATGCGCTAATCCATCGAACTAAATAAAGCAAAATGATAGCAACAAATGCACATCTTTCCCCACATTATTTCACCACCAAACAAACCAAAACGCATAACTCAAGCATAATAAATTTAGAACCTCTGGCGGAAAAGCTACTACTAATAGCCTAAATGGCATTAAAAACTCCATTTTTTCAGCAGCACTCGTGTAGGTCCAAGGATTAAGAGCAAATGAAACAGGGTGCACCTTAAGTTGCCACTTGCTTATCATCTTATGAAAAGAAGCCAAAAGACATAACTCAAGCTATTACCAGTAAATTCAATATGAGGAAGAAAGTTTGGCAAACATAGTAAGAAAGTTTGGCAAACATAGTAACCAGCCAATCGCAAACATAGTAACCAGCCAATCATGGGAAAACAACATCATTTGAATATGAGGAAGAAAGTTTGGCATTCATGACTTACAGTATCTCATACGTTTGGGTCTGGATATCCCCTTTTATGTTCTGTCCTTCCTTGAGGGTCTTCTTAAATTATGAATTATGAATAGAGTTTCTCATAAGTCAGCTACACGTGACATGACCCTACAAAAAGAAGTAAAAATCTATAATCAAAACAAAAGCTGAAGTCAATAAGAGTTCTGGATTAGCATTACATGGGGTATTAGTGTTGAACAAACAACTAAGCTCGTGACATAAGTTTACCTGAATCTAGTGATCATAAACTGTTGAACCCAGTTAGGTGCCTTCTAACCAGCTCGTTCTATCATTTGACAGTCCTGAAAATAGACAAAATTAGGATTAATTGGAAATGAGAAGACGTAAGGTTTCAACGAAGTAAGTTTGTTCACTTTTTTTAAGAGCTCGGTGAAAGTATATCCTTTTTGTCGTTGATACATTTCGTCAAACACTTATAATGCATTTCAACAAACCGCTAACTTCAATTCATCTCAACCAATGTGTCACTTGTATAACCTTCACTTTCAAGTCTCAGCTTAATGCGTCTAGTTTGTGATCACTAATCGAGCACTTGTTATCAATTTAGTGCTTTGTTCTTTGTGAATACCTTTTTTTGGTGATGCACAATCACGACCTCGAAGAAAACTAAATAACCCAAAATTTACCTAATGAGCACCTGGAACTTCTGGCAAACCACCACGCAATAACGAATAGAATCTGAAAAAAGAATTCAAAAGATTAAGAAAAACAGATTATATAACTTCCAAAAGAATTATCTAAAACAAACTTCAAAATCAGGCATGAACTTCTTCTCATGTTTCGGAGAGGAGCTGATCACGAAAGGTATATAATTTTTGGATACAGAAACACACCCATGCCGTTAGCCCAAAGGCCAAAGCAGAGGGACAACAATCGATTAACGGAGAAAAATAAAAACCTGCATTCAGAACGTCAAACTTTGCAAAAGGTAAAAATAATACCAATTCTTCTATCTTAAAGTGATCAGGGACCAAATTTTTCATAACTGCGAATAAAATAGCAAAAAGGTAAAGATAAAAAAACTCATTTTGGTTGGAAAACCCTTCCATAGCTCTATAATCGTCATAATTTAAAAATTATCTAGCAAAAACCGAAAAGAAAGAAGTAGAGAAAATGAAATCAAGAGATAACCTGTTATAATATTAAAAGCTTAATTCTTGGCCTGTTAAAACAACTATGCAAGCTTGTGTGGTAGTCATAGATCATAAAATTGAGATTGATTTACTTAGTGCGATAAAGAATTAGGTTGACATGGGAGTTTCATTACATCAAGTGAAGAGTACTACCAAAACATGAGTCAATTACCAAAGTATGTCCTTGCGTGATACCAAAAAGTATATATAATTGTAAGTTCATATTTCCATATGTCCGTGTGTTGATTATTGCCCACTACTTTCCATTTCCATATTTCAAATGTTTTTTCATTAGAGACCATAAGCCCAATGTCAGGTAATTAATGACTCAACGAAATCAACATAAACTTCATATTCGTGCAAAAGCGTGATAAGAGAGAGGGTACCTTTGCCCGGGTTAAATAGCAGACATCACATTCAGGTAAAAGTACGTACCAATCAGACATTACATTCAGAGCAGTTAAATACAGGAGGGCAATGACAACGCAAGACCTGGGTTCTATGCCTTTTTTGCTTTCTCAGATGAGAATAACTTTGGCCGACCATCTCCTACAATGGGTGTTTAGTTTTAGGGTACCAATTTAACATACATAGAAACCCAACAAACTAAACCACATCAGGACACATTGAATATCAGTGTAATCATTCCTCCTCCAGTAATTTGAGATTCGGTTACCCAACATTCAAAGGAAATCAAGAATTACGATTAATATGTTTACCCAAATAAAAATGCACAACAAATAGAGCTTTTCAAACTCACCTACTACACTGTCAAAAGGCCACCTTGTGGTATAGCCATGCTTCTGCAAAAAATTCGGCTATTAAGAGCAGTGAAAGAGAGGCAAAGTATTTTTCCCAACACCAATGACAACTTGAAAGAGAGCTCCCATGAGTTTAGGCGTGCCAAGTCACCTTGTTTAGGGAAATAACTTCAGTCCTGAAATACATTTGTCCAAGAACCCAAACTGTTGGGGTAAACTATCACTGATTACTTCTTCACCCAAATAGTTTCGTTGTTTTTTTAAGCCATCAACCTATGGAAAATCCAATGCCACTTCATTTGAAAGAAGCTAGATGGAGAGAAAAAATTAAAAAATTACAAAAATCGAAACCAAAAACCGTAGGAATCGAGGAATTCGGGGGAAGTGTTGTGCGGTACATGTTGTGCGCCGTGTTGTGCGGCAAAACGACGTAGTTTGATTCATTTTCTTGATACACTTCAATAGGCCCTGTTTGGAGAGTTAATTTTGAGGTTCAATTTTAGGGTTCAATTTTAGGGGATTTAGGCTCTTTGGGGTAGGATATAGTTGTTTTAGGCACTTTGGGTTTAGGCACTTTGAATTTAGGCGCTTTGGGTTTAGGCACTTTGGGTTTAGGGTTTAAGCACTTTGTAGTGATTTTTTCCTTCTTCCAAACAAGGTCTTTGGAAGCTTCAGAAGTGTGCCAAAAACTACGTCATTTTACCGCACAACATGGCGCACAACACCTATCGCACAACACCCACCCCGGATCCGGAATCGAGCCCCCAAAACCTAGGGGGACAAAGAATCACCAATTTTTTTTCCGGCAAAACGCTTCCGCAGTCTGAGAGAGAGAGAGAGAGAGAGAGAGAGAGAGAGTTATACCGAGAGACAGAAACGATGTCTATCACCGCTGAAAAACGGCAAGGTAAATCTTCTAGAACTTTTTCGGCAAGCATTAGATCTTGTTTGGAACTTCAGCTTCTTGATTCTTCTGTCTTGATCAAATTCAACGAAGGAGCTTCACCGTTTTCTTTTGTGCGAACCTCGATTTTCATAGTTTTCCTGAATTGGGAAAATTGCAACTTGAATTAAAACAGGAACTCTAGATCTAATTTACCAGAAAAAGATTTAATTACATAGCATAAAACCCAAAAAGAGGAGATCGTGAGGTCGAGAGATATTACACCTCACGATATTACCCGTGAATAGGCGATCAAGGCGCCGATGATCTTGGTTCTTCCACCAAAGACATGCGAGAGAGAGAGAGAGAGAGAGAGAGAGAGAGTAACAGGTCTGTTAATTGAGTGAATGTAAAGAGAGAGAAAATGAGAGGCTTTGTTCAAATTTTGAACTGGAAGCTTTTGAGAGAAGATAACCCGATTAAAAATAAATAAAAAATCTAGAGATGAAATGGTGATACGACGGGAATGGGAAAGGTGAAGAGGGAAGTAAATTACCCTTGGCTATTTACGAAAATGTCATGCTCTATTTTTGTCATGAAAATGCAATGTATTTACGGAACTGCCACTCAAAAGTTAGTTTGTGAGAGGGATATTTTTGGACCGTTGAATTTGCAAGGATGGAGGGTTGAGATTCGCTAGGAGATGAATATTATATTCAAAACAATCCTTGTTTTGTTATATAGATATATACAGGTTTTATTATGGTTTTAATTAAACCCATGTTGGTGAGCTATGGAACTAATCATTCAAATTAGTCAGTTGATATATAGCGTCAGAAATCAAAATGTGACAAAAAATCGTATGCAAATATGGGTTTTGTAAGACCCGAAATCGGATCGCCTCTTGATTTACTATTATGGTGAATAAATTAATTAAATCGATTAATATAATTAAAGCCTAATCTATGTGATTATGCAAGATTATAAACGCAACAAATAAACAGCAAGCATGACACAGATATATGTGGAAAACCCCAAGGCGGAGAAAAAACCACGGGAGGGAAGAGAGCACTATACGCAAAACGCGGAAACAAAGTTTCTTACAACCACGCTATGAACTCCTTCAATATTGGCTAAGAACTTCTTTGCTGACTCCTCATGAACCGCTCTAATAGATGCTCATTCAAATTCGACTCCTCGAATCCTTGATCTACGTAGGACTTCTCCTTTAGACCAATGCTTGCGACCTTGGATTGTATTGTAGATGATGTCGCCCCAAGCGTAGGGCTAGGTATCGCATAGCATAATAACCGGTAAGACCGGGTCGAATCCACAGAGACCAAATGCACCCGGCGTGAGAGTTGTCTTGCAAGTGTAGGTTTTTATCCTTAAAGCGGCAAACTTGGCTTTTGGAGTTTGTTTGGTGGAATTCTCTCGACTTCGAGAACGACTCGGAAGATTAAAAACGACAAATTAAACTAAGGCAAAGTCTAGGGGTATTTAACGACCATGACTTGAGCTAATCCATCCCCTCTTGATAACTGGCTCGAGGCATCGTTAAATACCCCGAATGGAAGATTTAGATTTTAAAACCATTTACAAGAAAATGTGTTTACCAAAGATTAGGGGTTTTCGGTACATTTTACAAACGGATGGGTTGACATCGCCCAAAGCATCACACGTGCCAAGTAGCCAAGCTCTTGGCTACGGGTGATCAAAAGGATTAACAAACCTACTCTTTGGTACATAAAAGTGAAACCCCAAATTTTCGGTAAACAAGCGATGTATGCCTTATACACGAGATGGATGGATTAAACCCAAGTCATGGAGTGTTAATCACCCCATGACTAAGTCTATTAAAACTACTCACACATTATGCTAGAAATTAAGCCTATGAATTGGAAGAAAACTAAAAACATGTTTAATAACTCTAAAAACTGATTTTTATGATTAATCCTAGGTTTGCCTACAACATTAACACTTGAGAATTAATCAAACAACTAATAAGAACAAGAGTTTTCAAAGGAAATAGCTAGAAAAACAAGAAAACGAATTAACCGATAAAAACGTAAACAAACTTGATTTATATAGAGATCCAACGAGTAACTACAACATTAAACAACAACAAATTAAAGGAAAATGAAGACTTACTTGAGAAAAACTAGAGAGAGAGAGCTTAAAAATCCTCCAATGGAGGAGCAAAAACTAGACTAAGGAGGAAGAAGTAGGAGAGAGGAGGGAGGAGGGTATTTATACTAAAAGCCATTTACATTGGCTAATTATCCCAAAAACATACTATAAGTGGAAAGTTTCCATAAATGGAAGATATTAAAGCAACCTAAAATCTGTCAAAAATTGCCATAATTGAGTTTGGATCGATCCAACTTCATCATGGATCGATCCAGATGAGTCTGGAGAAGTTTTCACATATGTGGATCGATCCACATTAACTCTGGATTGATCCAGAAGTGTCTGTTCGGGCAGATTTTTGACCCAACTTCGTGGGCACGCCCCGGCTTCGTCCGAACTCAGAATGAGGCGATTCTTGAACCGTTGGAAATCTCTATGAGTCTACGTTCTAACCCAATTAACCTCATATTCATAGCCTTTATATAATGAAAGTAATGGGCCTTTTTCTATCAGTTGGTCAGATTTTCTCGAGGCTCATAACTCCAAATTTCTTGTTCTTTTGTTCCGAGCCTTCCTTGAACCTTCCAAAGCTTCTTGGATCGATTTCTAAGCTTCGGCGATTGTCCTCCACGGTTTTGCGGGACCTTAGGTACTTCCGGATACAACCGGGGATTATTTGGAGCTTTGGACACACCTTTTAGCTCCGATTTTCTGAAACTCATAAAAAACACAACTCACGCAAAATCAATCGTATAAAGGCACAAAATGCACGTGTGTGTGATCCCAACGAGATAAGCCCGGATATATACAACATTTGGGGCTTATCAACCAATCTCCAATCGCCTTTGAACTCCATCAAAGAACTCCAAGTGATGTAGATGATGAACAAAATAACTTGAGAGATATTCTCTAAGCATATAGACCTTCAGACGTCATCAAATCTCTCAAGGAAATAACCCACAAGTGTTTCTCTTGCTCTCACAAACTTTTTCTCTCTGTATACATGTTGTGGCTGCTAGGGTTAATTTTCTGAACCCTAATGAGGTTGTATTTATAGACAAATGAAAAAAAAAATGCCATTGTTGCTCTACCAACTCGCTCGAGCAAGGAACAAAATGCTCAAGCGAACCCTAATGTGGGTTGAATTAACTCGCTCAAGCGAACTTGTTGTTTCTTAGGTGAATTACACATCTCCCATTATTTTGTTTCCTTAAGCGAAATGCACATCTCCAATCATTTTGTTTCCTTAAACAAAATGCTCATCTCCAATTGTGTTGTTTCCTTATTCTTAATATCTTTTCCCCGTGATCTTAACTTTTTCAAAACCGCAATCTGTCCATATTTGACAAAGATAAAATCTTTCCATGTAAACTCTTCACAATCTTCTTAATCTTCTCAATCTTCCTTAGAGACAAAATCTTCCCATCCGAGTCACAATCTTCGATCCAATGACATAGGATTTCAATTACATGGAAATGTCACAGAATTAGCCAATCAAAAATAAGGAACTTACAGGTTTCTTTGATCATATATTAACATGATGTGCTATCAAGTCAACAAAAAGCCATGTGGGTTAACATGCCATTTTCAATATGATAGCTTGACATGCAAGCTATTTCAATTGCTGATAGCCGTTGGAAGCTGGCATGGAGAGCTAATATGCAAGTTTCAAATTTACAGTAGCATACGGTAACATAACTGATATGGGGTCAGACACAAAGGAATTCACCTTATGGTCTTTCAACAAGAGATAGTGATGAGTTCCTTCACACAGACTTACAATTAAATTGGTTATGAAAACAAATAGCTATTACAAGATACAACAGGATATAACACTCTGTAGGTGATAGCTACATGGAGAAGACGCAGTGAACATAACTTAGATGCAACAAGTATATAGCCTTGTACCTCTATGGTGCATAAATAGTTTTTATTTTGGTGTTTCACCATGGTTCTCAATCACAATCGGGCACAAATTGCTTAGCTTATAAATATTAATTTAGTTGAGCTTGAGCAACCAATTTGGAGTTGAAGTAGTAATTTGTATAACTCGCTCAATTTAGCATTATATATAAAGTGATAATCCAAGACAAGTCCTGAAATGAATTAATCACAATAAACTAACTTGAATGACATAATACTCAATTTTACTTGACTTGTTTAATAGCTTTCCAATTATTTTGTTAAACCAGGCCTCCTACGACTTTCACAATTAGGCTAAAACTTATAGTTAGGAATTAGGATTAACACTCAACTTATAACTTATATAGTATAGGATAAGCTTCCACCATGGTACACTTAGAGGTAATTACCCCCTCTTTGTCAAAAAAGAAAAGAAAACAACTGCTGAATAGAAGAAGGAACTTCATCAAAAGGAAGGCTAGTCTGTGGTTTCAGCTGTCGAGCTCGATCTGGTATATTGTTGATATGTCGTGGCTCGCGATCTTGATTTTATTATGTATCTCTATTGATAGCAATCATCAGAAAGAAAGCTCGCATTTCACGTACTCTTTCTGTGTGGGTTTTTTCTGTGTAGGGTTTTATGTAGGGTAAATTTCACTGACCTTTCCTGAGGTTTCAGACAAATGCAAGGACCTCCCATGAGGTTTCTGAAATATCACTAACCTTGAAACTATTGTAAGATTCCCCCATCCTTTAACTTTCCATCCAAAAATCGATATTTGACTATGAAAAGATGAAAATGCCCTCTCTTTTGCCACTAACCTCTTTATCACCCTTTCCTATTGTGTGTGTGTGTGATATGGCATCCCTACCCTCTAGCCATATTCACTCAGTTATTTATTTTAAAGAGACCCATTTGGATGACTTTTTTGAAGAATTTTTTTTGTCTTATTATTTTTTCATCTTTTGGTAAATTTTTTAACTCTTTCAGTTCACCTTGAGGGGCTAAAAAAAGTTAATACGCCCGTATGTATGTATTCACCCCCACCCCAACCATATTTGTTTAGTTATTTAATTAGAATGGTTTCATTTGGGAACTTTTTCCATCTTTGGACCAAGAAAACTACAAATAAAAAACACTGATATAACAATATTTTTTGTCTCTTTAATGACCTTTTGTATGTGATGCTCATAATTAAGTTGCGAATTGTTAAACAATTTACGAAGAGAACTTGCCTTATCTCTTTTGTTTTTGTCCAAATATAGTACATAAGAATAAATATACATACATACATTTTAACTTTTTCAAACCCTCTATTCAAGATGAATCAAAAAATAAAAAATTGACCAAAAGATGAAAAAACATTCAATAAGACAAACAGACATAAATTGAAGAAAAATTCATCCAAAATGCCATTCTTTAAAATTATATATATATATAATATATTCCAATCCGGGATAGCCACGGTCCGGGAATGTCCGGACAAGGCATTTCCCGATCAAATTTTGATGATCGGATCCGTCCAATGTGTTTAAAACGTGTTTTTAAGGGTCCCCACGAGAAATCATCAAAAAAAAATACCGGGAAGGGCTTTATCCGGGCAGTTTTCGATTAAATACAGTTTTATCGAAAACTGTCCGGATGAAGCCCTTCCCGGTATTTTTTTTTGATGATTTCTCGTGGGGACCCTTAAAAACACGTTTTAAACACATTGGACGGTTCGGATCATCAAAATTTGATCGGGAAATGAAAAGTGTGGATGGTGTGGATGGTAAGAGTAGTGGATGGGAACATTGGTGTATATATATATTATAGCATATAAACTTCAAATGGGGAAGGGTGATATAGATGGTAAGTGGCAAAAAAGAGGGCATTTTCATCATTTCATTGTCAAATTAACAATTTTTGCATGGAAAGTTAACTTATGGAAGAATCTTGATAATAGTTTCAAAAGTAATAGAGGTCAGTGATATTTCAAAAACATCATGAGAGGTTATTGCATTTGTTAGAAACCTCAGGGGAGGCCAGTGAAATTTACCCTTGTTTAAATTTTTAGAGTGTATTTATTCATAATTATAGGGGCGTTAGTGTAATGGCTGATGACATATTAGGAGATGGTCCATATTTGGAGGGCCCTCGTGCAATTCTTGCACAAAGACATCTCTGTTTGGACTTTGGAGGTAGGAGGGCCCTCGTGCAATAGTCTCTGTTTGGAGGTTGGAGAAAGAAATACTGTAGAAAAGAAGAGAAAATAAAAAAAATAAATGAGAAAAAAATCATCTTCGTTTGAATCGTTTCTTTTGTTGATTGTGTAAAATAGAAAGGGAAAATATGCATTCATGGGAGAGAGGAGAAAAGAAAAAAAATATACTGTAGTAGTTAATTTTCACTTCATTTTCCTTTTCTTAAACTCCTTTTCCCAACTTCCAAACAAACAGAGCCTTAAGAATTAGTGAGAAGTGAGAACAAACTGTTTTCATTTCCGGCGTGCTCTCTCTCTCTCTCTCGTCTTTTCTCTCCCTTCCCCCTATCTCTGCAAAACCTCGTTAGTCAACACCAAAATCGAAGATCAAGACTCGGGAATCTCGCAAAAACGCATGGACGAAGCATGATCTACGCGGAGAGGGATACGCCTTGATTCCGTCAAAATCTCATTCGGACAGCTTTTGGGAGTTCATAGCATTTTGGGGATTTTGTTCTTAAGGTAGGATTCTTGACGATTTATGGAGAATATGTGGAACTTGATATTAGTGTACTGTATTTTGGTATAAAATGGTGTGATTTTTGAGTAAAATTCATGCATGTACTTGTTGTGTATGTATAAATTAATGTGTGTGTTTGAGATATGTGTACATGCTTGTTGAGGGCCGAGACTTTTGAGTAGTTTCAGTGGTCCGAAGACCTATTTAGTTTGTTCTCATTGAAAAGGCTTAGATTCTTTCATTTGCTCGATGAAATGCTTATGTGAAGAAATTGCATTTATTTGCGATTGCGAGCAAGCGTGTTACTTGCTTTTATGAGTTTGATAATTGGAGTTAATACTCACTTACCGGAACTATATTTCTTTAGTTGAGTCATATGGGTATATAGATACAAGATTATTGGATTGGGAAACTCTTAGTTGTTTGTGTTTGGTTGATTAAGGCCATCGAGCTATAAGTTGTGAAATGATGTTCTATTGGGTGACGTTGGGAACGAGCAGTGTGAGGTGTTGATAGCCAATAGTCCTCCTAGTTGAGGTGAGGATAATGTTAATGTGTATTTGAAAGAGATCGATGTATTGCTTGTACACCTACAACATATTTGCAATGGGCTATCCTCTTTCTCCATATGTATATGTAAAATGACCATGTGCGAGTTGGGTGATATGGTAATGGACCGATGCGTATAGGCTTTGTCAATAACTAATAGCTAAGAGCCAAGAGTCATATTGGGTGAGGCACGGCGAGGTGATGCTGATGCTTAGGCAAGCCAATAGGCCAATTAACCAGATGCCAAGATTTTCTACTAGGTGCGGTGAGGTGAGACCAATGCCGTGTTTAGTGTGCAATATTATATGTGATTTGTCTTCTCTTTTTTCTTTTTTTCTTTTTAAAAAAAATTGCTTGATGTTACTATTTGAAACTTCTTAATACGTGGTCACCTATCGTTCGCTCACCAGACGGATGCAAGTGTATGGGTGCTTGTGTTGCGGATGGTGGGCTGAGCAGACAACATTGTACTGGGACGGGTCGAATCAGGCCACATAAAGTGATCTTTTGATATAGTTGGTATTGAGAAATGAAATTTAAGTTTTCTGTGTTGTACTTACTCGTGTATTCTCGTTTTTTCTAAATGGAGCTATTTTTTGTGGCCAAATTTGACCGAGAAAAATGGTTGTGGCCATTTGCATCACATCGACATTTATCTGTTGCTTGCTTTTTTGGTTCAAATCTCTATGAAAGTTTTTAATGACTCAAGTAACATTAGCCAGTCATGAACTCATGTTACGAGCAAGAAGTCAAAATAAAGAGTATCGAGCTGATGTGAAGACGGGCAACAATCAATGACAAGCCTTTAGGCAGTGTGACATTTTTGTAAAATCAATTCACAGGACTGAAATTTTCCACCAACTATAGTCTAGAAATGCTAAAAAGTGCATGCATACATGTGAATTTCAATCATCATTTGACTTCTTGCTCTTAACATGAGTTCATGACTGGCTAATGTTACATTTGCTGGATCATTTATGAGGATGGTTGATTGTGAGCAGGGACGGAGCCAAGATTTGTGGCGCTCTATTGGTATTGCTTTATAATTTTAGTAGATGATGTATTTTAGCAAAAATATGAAGAGAAATTTTAATTGCAAAGTCCTGAGCTTTATTGTTTTATAAAAAAAATTAAGTTTTGAATCAATTTTCCTGTGGTCTTTAAATGAATTTATTTAATTTTAAATGATCCGAACCATTCATCCTTTAAAACGCTATTTGAGCATCGTTTGTATGAAAAATACAGTTGTTTCGATACCGGTAAGTTCCTAATCTATTAACGTAGAATAATTTTTTTTGGGAACCGGGGGTGGCTTGTGCCACCTCGCCCCACCAACTACCTCCGCCCCTTACTGTGAGGTTAGTGAAGGTGCTAGAGATTTACTATGCACATGTGAAATTAATTTGCAAATCTATATTCACTTTGTATTGTCATGTTGATTTCAGAGGCCATGGTCAACCAGGTGTTGCTAAGTGCAAAATATTGCATATGGACCAGCAGAAAAGTGAATGATTTTATTGCCCATTAAAGTACTTGATTACGTACTTATTATAACTTTTCCTTTTGTAACTAAAAGTTTAGCATCTGAGGGATGTGTTGCATATTTTATACGTCCTTTTTCTTCATGCAATGAAAGGAATCTGACTAAGGTAAATGTATGGCAATCTTACCATGTCTCATGACACTGATGCTTTCTTGATGATAGATGCCAAGCGCTTGGACAAATATGAGCTTTGGAATCATACATAGGGATGTAAATTGGGAATGGGAGAGAATCAGGGAGGAGTTGAGGGTTTTTGTATATAGTTGGAGGTTCTTGCTCACTCTCAGAAGATTTTTGCATGTGGAAAAAAATAAGAGAGGATGAGGACACAAATTTTATTTCAAATAAATTATAGCTGTGGAGCATCTTGGAGCTTATGAGCTATGGAGCTTGTGGAGCACCGCTCAACGCAAGGATTGCTCTCTTGGATTGCTTCATAGTGATGGTTTTACTTAATTCTGTCATTATGTAGTTGAGTACCTGGCTATTGAGAATGAATATCACGATACTGTGAGATACTTCTAAAAAGTTTGTTAGATTTGGCGATTTGGCTCCAGTTACAAGATTTACTTCTTGTGTGCAGGGGAACTTGTTCTCGGAGTAATCTCTCCAGCACTGAAAATGAGTGGTCGCTTTTCGCGAATGATTTACGTTGGCAACCTCCCCGCGGATATAAGGGAATGGGAAGTTGAAGATATATTCTACAAGGTTTGAGTTAATTATCTTTCCCCTGTATTTACTTCTATTGTAGTTATATAGGACCTTCGCGATTGGTGTATGAATGATTGTGGAGTTTTAACCAGCCTTTATGCGATTTTGAACTATTGGAATCCCTTTGAAGTACCGCTAATTGGCTGCATTATTTCCTATTTATACTCCCCCGGCTACAGGCGGTGTAGCTATTTAAGTTTACTTACTTTCTGTCGGTTATTGTGTTGCTAGTAGATTGTTTGAAAATGGGAACAAGGACAAGTTATGAGCAAAACCAATAGCTCACTATCTTATAGCTTATGGAATGTGGAGAACTTTACATAGGACAAGTTAGAGCTAAAATCTTGTTTTGAGTAGTCCAAGTGCTCCTTGTAATGTCGAATGGAATTGCATTTTTTTTTCTTAGCTCTTTTGTTCTTTTGTTTACTGTATGTGCGTGTGCGTGCTGGTAGGGTTTTTTTTGGCCGGTCTTGACTCTTAAAGGACGAGAAACGAGTGAAACCTCCATCTTTCTCCTAATTGACTTTAGTAGGAAGTTTGCTGGAGATTGAACCTCTATATGTTGCGTTCGCTTTACATTGTCATAGAATGCAAGACAATTTCGGATATGTCACACCCCAAAATGGGAAATGACCGGCCGTGTGCCACGGGGCAAACCCATGGAACACGAAGCCTAAAAATAAAATAAACCATAAAAACTTAATAACCATTCTTTATTGAATAGCAAAATCAAAACCAAATTTGTCTCAATATCAGCATGGGGAGCAACCGTCCCATGAACCCAACAATAAAATTTGCCACCAATGATAACAAAAGCAATTTATCAAAAAGGTTTAACAAATAGCGGAAGCGAATAAATGAAATACTAAAACTAGGATGCAATGTCCTATGGAGGTTGACACAAAGAATTCCCCAAGATGCCGCCAGAGTCCTCACCTATTGACTCGATTTTCCTGAAAATGATGGTGGATAAAATCCGTCAACTGACAAGCTCAGTGAATGGCAAAACATGTATAATAAATACAGTTCTAAAATAGGGATAAAAATATATTAATATGTAAACATAATTAGGCATACGAGGTGTACCACAAAACAACAATTTATATCAATAAATCTTTTTACCAGTAACAAGTCTTGTTTTGGTGATCACAGTACGATATCCAACAACAATAGGAAACCACATCCAATACCAAATAGTACCAAGTGCCAGTGAACAAAAATCTCAGAAATTGGATCCAATATCGAAACTTAGAGTCACCACGAGTAGGCAGCCCGTGGAACTTTTCCCTAAGAACGATCCGGCGAAAGTCAGCCGTTGAGCATTAGGGTCACCGGCCAGGACACGGTCTCTTCCCTAATGGCCAGAGTCACCCGCACACAGATGATTAATTTCCCTGGACTTCCAATAATAAATGTTCCCATCAATATCCACCAAGTTCTCACCAAAAGAATATATATATTTTTCGCATGCCAATTAAGAGATCAAATATAAACAATTCACGGTCTCAATAACCAAATGATAATTTTTCCAAAAGAATAATTCAAGGGACATCGCGAGTTCGAAAATACGTAACATGTTTAACCACTCACCTGAGTCCAAAAGTAATGCAACACGAATAGCCCAAAAAGAGACTAACCTGTATATAAAATAAGATGAACGAAATGACTAACTAATTCGGATAGAAACTGTATAAATTAAAGTGCTATATACAATTAAACCCCAAACCTAACCTAATCCCAATTAAGACCAACCATCAGGACCCAAAAATTATCCTTTCAAGAACTCTATTTTCATTGAATAAACTATCCCTTTAACAGAAGCATTTGTACGTGTAAAACACCCGTCTCCAAATCATGTACAACCAATCCTAAAAGATCTTTCCAAAGTCTCCAAAAACAATACCCTTCAAGTCTCCAAAACAATGACACAATTAACTATTGTAATTGCCATATGAGGGAAAGATTTCCATCGGTCGGTCCAACCTCACACACATGCACAATCTGATTCTCAGTCCCATATGTACTTACACAAAACGCCATTTCACTCATTTACCCATTTGCTTCTCTCTCTATCTACAATACCGAATAACACCCAAAACGAAGACCATAGACACGACCTGCACCACTAAACACTCGGCTGTACTATATAAATCACTCAACCAAGAATTTAGTCCTTCTCTCAAACCCATATGCCAGAGAATAAAAGAAAAAGGAACGAAAAGTATAGACCAAATACAAAACTCACCTCCGAGGAAACCACTCAAAGACTTCGACTGCTGCGGCTGTCTCTCAAAAAGTTCTCTTAATGATAACCCTAATCAACTTATAAATATATATCTAAGTGAAACTCTACATGGCTACCCACTAATCACACACCCTAAATTTTAGGTAAGTAGTTAGTGAGAATAACGTAAGTAACAAATAAAAATGGATACATTTATCTAACTAGTCTATTACTAGTATATGATCCAAAATATATTCTTACTGACCGAAAAATTATTATAACGCCAAGAGTTCCGGTAGTGCACGTCAAAAATAATTAACTAGGACCCCACCATAAAAGGAAATTCTTAAGCAAATAATTATTATTAGGGAAAGAAAAGTCAGGGCGTAACAGGATAGGTCATTCTTCTCAGAAGTTAATGCTTTGACATCTATCGGTACGCTTAATATATGTGCTTCTTGTTTTTGGTATTGCAGTATGGCCGTATATTGGATATTGAATTGAAGATTCCTCCGAGGCCTCCTTGTTATTGCTTTGTGGAGGTATTTCCTTTTTGGTTGAGGTTTTTTTTTTTTCTCTTGATATGTGAGCGCATTCTGTGATTTTGAAATATTTACCTTTATAACTTGGTAGTTTGAGAATTCTCGGGATGCGGAAGATGCAATCAGAGGAAGAGATGGTTATAACTTTGATGGTTGTCGTCTAAGGGTAATAATTCTTTTTTTCACCGGCAATTCGCATCTTTTTATTTTTTATTTTTTTGTCTTCTCAAACATAATGTAATGCAGGTTGAGCTCTCACATGGTGGTAGAGGGCCATCATCTTCAAGTGATCGTCGCTCTGGCTATGGTGGCGGCGGTGGCGGCAGCAGCGGTGGTAGTGCAGGGCGCTTTGGCATTTCGCGTCATTCTGAATTCCGAGGTGCCACTAAGTTATATAAACTATCGTATGCATGAATGCTCTTGTTTTTCAACATCTTTGCAACCGATTGTAGGCTGTCTAATCATCCGTAAACAATTTTGAACTCACCTTCATTTATTTGTGCAGTTGTTGTTCGTGGGCTTCCATCATCTGCTTCATGGCAAGACTTGAAGGTTAGTATGGTTGTTACATCTGCAAAGTAGTTTGAAAAGTGCCTGCATTCCCATTTAGGGTGCCACCATATAAATCTTGGTTGGATGATGATATCAGGATCATATGCGAAAGGCTGGTGATGTATGTTTTGCTGAAGTTTCTCGTGACAGTGACGGTATGCCTTTTATCTTTTGGCCCCCCTGTTATCTACCTTAGTGTATCAATCTTATTAGTCTTTAAAATCCCAACGAGAGCTTTTTGGTTTGCAATTCTTTTCTAAGGAAAAGGAAGTTAAGTTCCTTTTTATCCCCACTTTGGTCGATTTAGACGACTCTCCAGTCTAACTAACATAGTGACATATCATATAGCTATGTTACCGATAGAAGACGTTATAGTGGTTTGTGGTAAATACTTGGCACTTTGCAGAGGTGGTTGGATGTATTGTATTTAAGATCTCAGTGACTCAGTTCAACCGCTATTAGGATTACATTTGATATGCTAATTTCTTTCTTGTGCTTAGTCAGTGGTGTGCTTATATGTTACCTTTTAATTGCCATGATTACCGTGCATTCAAATATCTTCATGCTACAAAACTGTCCGTGTTTTCTTCAGGAACGTTTGGTCTGGTTGATTATACAAATTACGAGGACATGAAATATGCTGTAAGTTGCTTAGGGGGAAAACTTATTTTCTGCTGTGATTTTGGTTATTTCTCGACTCTTTGATGTAATTTAAATTTGCTGGGAAAATAAGAATGATTTCCTGCAACAAGTATCTGATGTGTTTCTTATGTTACTCAGATTCGGAAGCTTGATGACACTGAATTTAAAAATCCTTGGACAAGATCTTATATTCGGGTATTTTCAGTTACCTGTTGTTAATAGAGTAGAAACTTTTGGTTCTGAGGTTGGGTGGCTCTGGCTTTTTTGTTCAAAAATCAGTTCCTCCTTGGGACTAGGATTACTGTCTTTTGGATTGTAACAATTAAATTATTATAGCTTGTCAAAGCAATCCGAAGCCAAAGCTTTTTCCCTTTAATATCTGGGCTAGGTGCCTAGGTCATAACCCAAGCTTATGTATGAAATCAATGATGTTGGGAGGTTGGCTCATAAGTACAGTTTAGTAGCTTGTGCTGCTACTGATTGTTTGTACATTATGGCCTTAGGTGTCGAGGTGTGAGGACAGTCCATCAAGGAGCCGAAGTAGGAGCCGAAGCAGAAGTCCCAGGAGGAATAAGAGGTATTACTTATGTTGGTTATTTACTTGCTTCACTCACATGGTTTTCTGTTCTGTGATATAATTCCTGATAAAATTGCAGCAAATCTCTGGAACGTTCTGTATCCAGGTCAGTATCAAAGTCTAGATCCCGATCTCCTTTGAAACCATCAAGGTATTGTCCCTTAGTAGTCCTATTCATCTATGGGATTTGTTTATCCGAGTGCTATTTCTTACCTCCATTTTTTTGTAACAAAAAATTGTAGGCCAAGATCAAGGTCGAAATCAGGGTCTCCTCCTCGTCAGGTAAGATGACAGTTCTAGGGGGTTTGTCCCCTCTGTAGTCTGTGCTGTAAAATCACACTAACCCTGTTACACTTACCAGTATGAAAAGCAATAGGAAGTTAGGAACCAGAGTTGCCCGTGATTTCTTACCTTAAGGCTCTCTTGGTTTCGACGTAAAACATTTTCTTCAAAAACATTTTACCTATTTTTCGGTGTTTGGTTGGATAAACGACAAGCAAAATACTAGTTTCTGTAAAATGTTTTCGATGATATGGCGTAAAATGACTTACATGGGAAAAGGCTGCAAGTTGTATTTGTAGAGCCTTTCTTGTCTCGATATGAAATTGCCGGAGCACGATTTCGGTAATTTCTTCCCCACTAGTTCACCACCAGGAGAATCTCTCTCTCTCTCTCGCTCTCTCTCTCTCTCTCTTCAAAGTTTTACAAATCTACCGACAAACTCTATATACTCTCTAAAATTGTGAGTAAGAGGTCTTTCTTACGTTACCTTATTCTCCCCATTTTTGTTTTTGTGAATACTTTTCAAGTGCATCCAAACACCGTTAAAATCATTTTGCATAAAAAACATTTTCCATCCAAAAATATTTTACATTGAAACAAACGAAGATGTATTTCTGCCGCATTTGCTCAGTGATTTGGGCAAGGAAAAGGAATAGGAATAGGAAAATGAAATGGTAAAATTAGAGGATCTAACAATTGTGTACCATTAGATTCTTTAACTTTAGCATTACCGTATCTATTCTCACCCAAATCCTTGATCGGGATACAGCTTACAGAAAACTCGCCAGTGGCATTTAGTATAATTAGCTTGTCTTTCGCTGAAGTATTAGTTATTTGTATTAACCGTTATCATTGTATGCCGTTGTTCATAAAAGGAAGACAATTATGACTATCATATCCTTCGGATTATGTTGGAATGGAATCTCATGAATTTTCTTCCCGAACTTATTCTTGTTTCAGGCACGGTCGGGTAGTGTCTGATTTCTATCCAACCAACCTGAGTGGAACTGTGGTGTTGCCGGCTTTGTTGAAGGGACAGTTTGAGATCACGTGTTTTATGGAATTTGAGTTGGACTAGTTAGTTGATAATGTCGTTGAAACACCAATCCTAAGAACTTTGTATGGGGATGTTAACTATCGAAGTTGTCTTTCGACTAAACGTGACATTGCTGTTTCGTATTCTTATTACTATTGGAGCTAAAAGCACTGTATGCATGTGGGTTGAACTTCTTGCATTTGTTCTTGTAAGACTCTGGATACATGAATTGATCAGTTTGGATTATTGAGTTGGTTTTCCGTATACTATCGAATTTGATGTGGTTTAACCATGTGGGGACTCCAAGGCCCCACAATTAATCCAGGATTAGAAGGTGATTTGACCCTCTTCTTTGGCGAAAGATTATTTGGGTCTTGGGCAACAGTTTTGCTGTTATGGTGTTTTGAGGTGATCAAAGAGCTGTAACCATTCCTCTGCTGGTAAGTCTTCCTAGAGTTGGAGGCTACTTCGAGCACTTTTATCTCGCCACGAAGGGTGGTTTCCTCTTGGTCCTGTGGTGTTTGGCGAGCAAATGGCTCCAGGTTCATGCATGTCTCCATTCGGCTATCGGTTGCTGATATTGTTGAAGTCAAATAACAGCAGTACTTACACACAGTTCTCTATTTCTTGATGCTAAGTGTAGGAGGAATGTTTTAAGTCAGCCAAATTGTGTTAAATTGGCTCAATATTTGATGATATAAAACACACCTTTGCTTGCGTAGAGTAGCATGTCAAAGATAGTAACCATGTAGGGTATTTTAATCTAATTACTTCTCTTCAAGCTTTACCATGTCTTTTGTTTCGACATATATAATAGGTTATGAATATCATAACACCATCTGATCTGATGTGTCTAAATTGTAGTGGTTGGGCTACTAGTTAGTACTGGACATTACCGGTCATACTACTTTCTTAGGGTGTGTTCTTCAACAGATTTTTGGGACATAAAATCTCACATTTTATGACACTCCAATCTCAACACATAAAATGTTAAAGTGATTTTATGAGATTTTCATAAAATCCTCCTAAAATCTATAGGAAAAAAACTACATTTTATAATTTGGGAGAACAACTCCATTTTATCACCCCTCCATAAAATGTTCATTTTATGAGATTTTCATAAAAGGCACCTAAAATCTATAGGAGAATAGAAGAGAATTCTACGACCAAGACTTTTTATACTAAAAAAATATGTATGTTTTCATGTTGGTTATTTTTTAGGAAATAATGTTTACAACCCTCTTTTTGATAATTGCATACATTTTAATTTTCTTTTAGTGTAAAAATTGCACATAAAAATGTTTTACAAGACAAGAAAGAATGTTCAATTATCAAAAAAGGAGTGTGAAAATAATTTTCTTATTTTTCCGTGTTTTTTACCATAGACGTAAATATTCATATTATATATAATTTTTCAAAGTGCCAAATTCGAAACAGTATAGGAAATTATACCTATATGTACCATACTAATAAGAAAAACAATTCAGAATATTGGTTTAGATTTTGGAGCATGTAACAATAAAATCGAGATGTTAAACATGCACAGCCGAATCTAATCAGAAACAATTGTCAGTTTGCTCCCGGAATTCTTTTTTATCAAGAAAATGTTTTGCATGATTGGGCCTGGGCTTATATAAACCAGGCCACGCAAATGTGGGCTCGTGAGGGGTAATCTCTCTCTCTCTCACGGGAAAGCCCATGATACATGCACAAGGATCCGCCTTATTTATTAGACCATCTCCTACCTTCATCCAACATCCGACGCCCTAATCTCGCAACAGCAGCGGCGACTCCGCAGAATTCCAGGTACGATTTATGCCGCCCTTCTCTCTTTTGATTCTTTTTCCTCCATGGTTTCGAACTCAACGATATTATCGTTCCTCCATGTCTTCGGATTTCAAAGTGGTAAAGAATTTTCTTCACTCGGATAAAGATGTCTATAAGTGTCCCTTTACTTCTACACTGATACGATGAACAACATGCTAGCCAACCATCATGTATTAGGCCAAAATTGCAACTACAAACGCACATTCAAGCCACTCATTTAAGTTATAGCTAAAAAAAAAGTAAAACCCAAAATTTTGACTTTTTTTTTCCCTTAACAGTAAAAGTGCTAACCACACTGCCCATGGCTGCCAGTGGTGAAGGTTTTGAAAGTGCGTATGGAGACTGTGAAAATTGCATTGGATATGCGAGTGTGTTGAGGCACGTGAAAAGCGTACTTGGATTGTAATATTGTTTTAGCATTACTCAGATCGTAATATTGTGTTTGATTTTGCTTTATTTGCCCCTTAACGGACTAGTTGGCCTTTGTTGGCTAAACCGTAGACACAGAGGCTTGAGTAAAGTTGGAAACCTAGGTCAGTAACAAAACACAAATGTAAATCAACAATAGCAAACTATATAAAACTAGAAATGCATGTAAATGAAGATCCACGCATATACCTTTTTGTGCAAATATCCTTGGGATATTTCCAAGAGGGGAACCCCGTTTAGCATGACCTTTCCTTTTATTGGGTCATAAAATCTTTCATCTAGTTTGCTATTGTGGTCTGCAACAGTAATGTAAGTGAGATTACAATGGTAAAGGTTTTTGATTATTCAAAAGCTGGCTGGAAATAAGCTTCAGATTTACTGTAAAGGAAAAAAACACAAAATTTAAATGGTAATTAAAATACTTTTCCACCACTGCTTGGACCAACGAGGGCAACTTTTGACCTGGGTCTCAGTTTTAAGGTTATTCCCTGCAATTGAAACCATATTGTTAGATGGATTGAAAAATGTAGAGACCTGTACCTAATTTTAATTTATTTTATTTACTAATGGAGTTACGTGTAAATATAATCAATAATACTTTTGTGACCCTTGAATATATTTATATAGGTGCATATACATATGTAACTATGTTTGACCGAACTCGAGTTTGTGCGCCGTAGACCACATGTGTGGGACCCGATTATTCAATGCGATTGTTTAAATTGTTTTCATTTCCTGCGGGCTCTCTCTCTCTCTCTCTCTCTCTCTCTCTCTCTCTCTCGGCCCTAAGTCCCTAACTCTACAAACCCTCGTTAGTCAACCCCAAAATCGAAGATCAAGACTCGGGAATCTCGCAAAATACGCAAAGAGGAAGCATGATATACGCTTTGTTTCCAACAAAATCTCATTCAGACAACTTTAGGAGTTTGTAGCATTTTGTGGATTTTGCTCTTTAGGTAGGATTCTTGACTATGTATGGAGAATATTTTGAACTTGATATTAGTGTCTCGTATTTTGGTATAAAAGTATGTGATTTTTGAGTAAAATCATGCATGTACTTGTTGTGTGTATATATGTTAAGGTGTGTGTTTGTGATATGTGTACATGCTTGTTGAGGGCCGAGACTTTTGACTAGTTTTAGTGGTTAGATGACCTATTTATTTTCTTTCAGTTTGTAGTCATTGAAAAGGCTTAGATTCTTTCGAATGGGTGTAATTAGTTTCCCTATGTCTACCATGTGTTCGATGAAATGCTTAATCGATTATATTCCATTTATTTGCAAGCAAGCGTGTTATTTGCTTTTATGCTTTTGATTATTGGAGACTTGGAGTTAATCCTCACTTATCGGTACTATATTTCTTTTTAGTTGAGTCATATGGGTATATAGATACGAGAATATTGGATTGGGAAACTCATAGTTGTTTGTGTTTGGTTGATGTATGCCATCGAGCTATAAATTGTGAACTGAAGTTCTATTGGTCATCGAGATGCGACACTTGTGTAATAAGATAGTGAAATTGGGTGACGTGGGGAACGAGCAGTATGATCGCCAATAGTCCTCCTAGTTGAGGTGAGGCTGATGTTAATGTGTATTCAAAAGAGATTGATGTATTGCTTGTACATCTACAAGGCTACAACATATTTGCGATGAGCTATTCTCTTTCTTCATTCGTATATGTATAGTGATTGTGCGGGTTGGGTGATATGGTAACGGACCGACAGGTCCGTCGGCTTGGTCAATAACTAATAGCCAAGAGCCAAGATTGCTATTGGGTAAGGCACGGTGTGGTGAGGCTGATGCTTAGGCATGCCAATAGGCCAATTAACCAGATACCAAGATTTCCTACTAGGTGAGGTGAGACCAACGCTGTGTTTAGTGTGCAATATTGTATTTGATGAGTTTTTTTTTTTTTTTAAAGTTGCTTGATGTGAGTATTTGAACCTTTTTAGTACATGGTCACCTATTGTTCGCTTGCCATACGAATACGGATGCAAGGAATGAGCGGACGTCATTGTAGTTGATGGGTCAAATCGGGTGACAAAGTAATATTTTGATACAATTGGTATTGAGAAACGAAATTTAAGTTTTTTGTGTTATAAGTACTTGTGCATACTCGCTTTTTTAAAATGGAGCTGTTTTTGTGGCCAAATTTGACCGAGAAAAATGGTTGTGCCCCTTTGAATTGACATGAATCTGTTGCAAGCTTTATTGGTTCAAATCCATATGGAAGTTTTTAATGATCCAAGTAAGATTAGCCAGTCCTGAACTCATGTTACGAGCAAGAGTCAAAATAAAGAGTGTCGTATTGATGTGAAGACGGGCAACCTCCAGTGACCAGCCTTTAGGCAGTGTGACTTTTCGTAAAACCAATTCACGGGACTGAAATTTTCCACCAACTATAGTCTACAAATGCTATAAAGTGCATGCATACATGTGAATTTCAATCATCAATCTTTTATAAGCACAAGCAGTGGTCCTTGAAGAATGCAAACAAACAATATAGCAGATATAATCCCTCAAAACCCGCAAACTGAACTCAACTACAAACCGTGATAGCCGATGGCTATCCACCCAAAGTTTAGTAATGCTAAGCTCGAATTCAAGCAACCCCTCAATGTTCCCCTCTATCTTCCAAAAAGGTAAGCTTTGCTCTGCTATACACACATGCACAGTTGCACACATGTATAGGCAAAGACAAAAAAGTCAATCTAAAATAGTACAAAGTTGGTGGAAGAGCGAGCTTTGTTCCTGATGAATTGACATCGCTTTACATAAAACCCTAAAAAGAAAAGACCCAGACAGAAAAAGTAGGTGGAAGAGAGAGCTGTCTTTCTGATGATTGCTATCGATATAGATACAGAACAAAATCAAGATCATGAGCCACGACATATCGACAACATACCAGATCTTCGAGAGCTACACAGCTGAAAGCCTGAAACCACGACAAATTCGCCTTTCCTTGGACTGAATCGTCAAGCTAGGGTTTCTTTCTCTTCCCACTTCCTACAGACTCTATGAAAATGTGATAAATGACGCGAATGATTCGAATGGATGGCGTGAACAAGGGTTCAGCTAGTGTTTTGGATGAAGCATGAGCCGATGGATCTGGAAATCTCTCTTCGCCCTCTTTTGCTACTGCAGTGAAAGCCAATTTACAGGACGAATGCTGCATGCTGCGTTTGTGCCTTTTTTTTTTCTTTTTTTTAAAAATTGGGTTGGGCTGCAGTTGTGGCTCAGATTGCAGTTTATGTATTGCCCTTTTTATTGGGTTGGGCCGCGGTATTGGCACGGGTTGGAGCATTAGAAATGGTTTGAGCCATTTTTTTTCAAGCCGAAGTCAATTTTTAGCTCAATAAAACTATGGGTACATCAATTTGGTGCACACCAAATACACATCCCGTTGTGTGGGACCCATTTCGAGATTCCACACAAATGATTGGAGCCACCCCACTTATTCGAAATATGTTTTTAAGGATTTCTGTAAAATATCAGCTCAATCGGATATCAGAAAGAGCTTGATCAGTTCTTTGCGCAATTTTCTTGTAAGAAAATTGCGCAAAGAACTGATCAAGCCTTTATTGATATCCGACTGAGCAATTTTTTTTCTGGGTTCCTTAAAAAAAAAATTAAAACAAATTGAATGGCTTCAATCCATTTGTGTGGTCTTTAAATGAATGTCTTCAATTTTTTTTTAAAGATCCGAACCATTCATCTTTTAAAATGCTATTTGAGCATCATTTGTGTGAAAAATCAAGTTGTTTGGATACCGGTAAGTGCCTAATCTGTTAACATAAAATAAATTTTCTTTGGAACCGGGGGTGGTTCGTGCCACCTCACCCCACCAACTACCTCCGTCCCTGACTGTGAGGTAAGTGAAGGTGCTAGAGCTTTACTATGCGCATGTGAAATTAATTCGCAAATGTTGTTTTGAATGAGATAACGTGGTTTGAAAAGACTTCCAGTTATAATTTATGTTACTTTTTGGTGGGAATCAAGTAAGCAGAAAATACTAGCTCTTCATGGTCTGTATGGTAAATTGTTGTAAGTTGGCTTAGTCACTGTGTATTGTCATGTTGATTTCAGAGGCCATGGTAAACCAGGTGTTGCTAAGTGCAAAATGTTGCATATGGACCAGAAAAAAAGTGTGAATGATTTTATTACCAATTAAATTACCTGATTACGTCTTATTATGACTTTATTTTTTGTAACTAAAGGTTTAGCATCTGAGGGGTGTATTGCATATTTTATACGTCCTTTTTCTTCATGCAATGAAAGGAATCTGACTAAGGAAAATGTATAAATGTATGGCAATCTTACCATGTCTCATGACACTGATGCTTTCTTGATGATAGATGCCAAGCGCTTGGACAAATATGAGCTTTGGAATCGTACATAGGGATGTAAATTGGGAATGGGAGAGAATCAGGGAGGAGTTGAGGGTTTTTGTATATAGTTGGAGGTTCTTGCTCACTCTCGGAAGATTTTTGCATGTGGAAAAAAATAAGAGAGGACGAGGACACAAATTTTATTGAAAAATAAATTATAGCTGTGGAGCATCTTGGAGCTTATGAGCTATGGAGCTTGTGCAGCACCGCTCACCGCCAGGATTGCTCTCTTGGATTGCTTCATAGTGATGGTTTTACTTTAATTCTGTCATTATGTAGTTGAGTACCTGGCTATTGAGAATGAATACCATGATACTCTGTGATACTTCTAAAAAGTTTGTTAGATATGGCGATTTGGCTCCAATTACAAGATTTACTTCCTTTGTGCAGGGCAACTTGTTCTCTGATTAATCTCTCCAGCACTGAAAATGAGTGGTCGCTTTTCGCGAATGATTTACGTTGGCAACCTCCCGCAGATATAAGGGAATGGGAAGTTGAAGATCTATTCTACAAGGTTAGACTTAATTATCTTTCCCCTGTATTTACCTCTGTTGTAGTTATATAGGACCTTCGCGATTGTTGTTTTGAATGATTGTGGAGTTTTAACTTGCCTTTATGCGATTTTGAACTACCGCTAATTGGCTGCATATTTATACTTTCTGTTTCTTCGTTTTTTCTGTTGACTTGGAAATTTATGGGTGAATATGCAAATTCAACCAGCCATCAACACTTGGCTACAGGTGGTGTAGCTATTTAAGTTTACGTTCTGTCGGTTATTGTGTAGCTTCTTCAATGCTTGTAGGTTGTTTGAAAATGGAAACAAGGACAACTCTTAATGAGCAAAACCAATAGCTCACTATCTTATCTTATGGAATATGGAGAACTTTAAATAGGACTGGTCAGAACTAAAATCTTGTTTTGAGAAGTACAAGTGCCCCCTGTGAAGTCGAAAGGGATTGCATTTTTTTCTTAGTTTTTTGGTCCTTTTGCTGTATCTGCTTGTGTGCTGGTGGGTTTTTTTTTTAGGTTGGTCTTGAAACGAGAAATGAGTGAAAACCTCATCTTTACCCCAATTGACTCTGGTAGGAAGTTTGCTGGGAATTGAACCTCTATATGACTATATGTTGTGTTCGCTTTACATTGTCCTCGAATGGAAGACAATTTCAGATAAATCATTCTTCTCAGAAGTCAATGCTTTGACATCTATTGGTACGCTTAATATATGTGCTTCTTGTTTTTGGTATTGCAGTATGGCCGTGTATTGGATATTGAATTGAAGATTCCTCCGAGGCCTCCTTGTTATTGTTTTGTGGAGGTATTTCTTTTTTGGTTTGAGGTTTTTTTTTCCTTGGATATTTGAGCGCATTTAACGATTTTGAAACATTTACCTTTATAACTTGGTAGTTTGAGAATTCTCGGGATGCGGAAGATGCAATCAGAGGAAGAGATGGTTATAACTTTGATGGTTGTCGTCTAAGGGTAATAATTTGGTTTTTTTCACCTCTTTTTTTTTTTTTTTTTTTTTTTTGTGGTTTCTCAAACATATGTAATGCAGGTTGAGCTTGCACATGGTGGTAGAGGGCCATCATCTTCGAGTGATCGTCGCTCTAGCTACGGTGGCGGGGGTGGTGGCAGCGGCGGTGGTAGTGCAGGGCGCTTTGGCATTTCGCGTCATTCTGAATTCCGAGGTGCCACTAAGTTATATAATCCATCATGATCATATGCATGAATGCTCTTGGTTTTCAACATCTTTGCAACCAATTGTAGGTTGTCTAATCTTTCGTAAACAATTTTGACCTCACCTTCATTTATTTTTGCAGTTATTGTTCGTGGGCTTCCATCATCTGCTTCATGGCAAGACTTGAAGGTTAGTATGGTTGTTACATCTGCAAAGTAGTTTGAAAAGTGCAGGCATTCCCATTCAGGATGCCACCATATAAATCTTGGTTGGATATGATTATATCAGGATCATATGCGAAAGGCTGGTGATGTATGCTTTGCTGAAGTTTCTCGTGACAGTGACGGTATGCCTTTTATCTTTTGGCCCCCCCATTATCTACCTTAGTGTATCAATCTTATAGTCTTTAAAATCCCAATGAGAGCTTTCTGCTTTGCACTTATTTTCTAAGGAAAAGGAAGCTCCTTTTTATCGCCCTTCTGTTCGATTTAGACAACTCTCAAGTCTAACCGACATAGTGACATATCATATATGTATGTTATTGAGACAGAGAAGACGTTATATTGGTTTGTGGTAAATACTTGGCACTTTGCAGAGATCTCAGTGACTCAGTTCAATCGTTATTAGGATTACATTTGATATGCTAATTTCTTTCTTGTGCTTAGCCAGTGCTGTGATTCTATGTTACCTTTTAATTGCCATGATTACCGTGCATTCAAATATCTTCACACTACAATACTGTCCGTGTTTTCTTCAGGAACCTTTGGTCTGGTTGATTATACAAATTACGAGGACATGAAATATGCTGTAAGTTGCTTGGGAGGAAAACTTCTTTTCTGCTGTGATTTTGGTTATTTCTTTGTTTATTTCTTGACTCTTTGATGTTATTTAAGTTTGCTGGGAAAATAAGAATGATTTCCTGCAACAAGTATCTTATTTGTTTCTTATGTTACTCAGATTCGGAAGCTTGATGACACTGAATTTAAAAATCCTTGGACAAGATCTTATATTCGGGTATTTTCAGTTCCCTGCTCTTAATAGAGTAGAAACTTTTGGTGCTGAGGTTGGGCGGCTCTGGCTTTGTTGGTAAAAAATCAGTTCCTCCGTGGGATTAGGATTATCCTCTTTAGGAGTGTAACAATTACATATTTATAGCTGGTCAAAGTAGTCCGAAGCCACAAGCTTTTTCAATTTTCCCTTTAATATCTGGGCTAGGTGCCTGGGTCGTAACCCGAGCTTATGCATGAAATCAATGATGTTGAGAGTTTTGCTCAGAAGTACAGTTTATTAGCTTGTGTTGCTACTGATTGTTTGTACATTATGGCCGTAGGTGACGAGGCGTGAGGACAGTCCATCAAGGAGCCGAAGTAGGAGCAGAAGCAGAAGTCCCAGGAGGAATAAGAGGTATTACTTATAACTTATGTTGGTTATTTGCTTGCTTCACTTACAGGATTTTCTGTAATCTGATACAATTCCTGATAAAATTACAGTAAATCACTGGAACGTTCTGTATCCAGATCAAGATCAAATTCTAGATCCCCATCTCCTGTGAAACCATCGAGGTATTGTATCTTAGCAGTCCTATTCATCTATGGGATTTGTTTCTCTGAGTGCTATTTCTAACCCCCATTTTTTTTAAACCAAAAATTGTAGGCCAAAATCAAGGTCGAAGTCAGGATCTCCTCGTCAGGTAAGATGACAGTTCTAGGGGGTTTGCCCCGTCTGTAGTCTGTACTGTAAGGTCACACTAACCCTGGTACACTTGCCAGTATGAAAAGCAATAGGAACCAGAGTTACCCATGATTTCTTACCTTAAGGCTCTATTTGTTTCGATGTAAAACATTTTCTTCAAAAACATTTACCTATTTTTCAGTGTTTGGTTGGACAAGTCAAATACTAGTTGCTGTAAAATGTTTTCCAATGGTGTAAAATGACTTACGCGGGAAATGGCCGTAAGTTGTATTTGTAGTGCCTTTCTTGCCTCGATATGAAATTGTTGGAGTGCGATTTCGGTAATTGCTGCCCCACTAGTTCACCACCAGGAGAAAACTCTCTCTCTCTCTCTCTCTCTCTCTCTCTCTCTCTCTCTCTCTCTCTACAAGGTTTTACACTTCTACCTACAAACTCTATATTCTCTCTACAATTGTGAGTAAGAGGTTTTTTTGTTCTTGTAAATACTTTTCAATTGCATCCAAACACCGTAAAATAAAATTAAAACAATCATTTTACGCAAAATCATTTTGCATAAAAAAACATTTTCCATCCAGATAATACTTTACATCGAAACAACCACAGATGTATTTCTGCTGTAATTTGATCAGTGATCGGGGTAAGGAAAAGGAATAGGAAAAGGAAAATGAAATGGTAAAATTGGTGGATCTAACAATTTTTGTCCCATTAGATTCTTTAACTTTTCCATTACAGTTTCTATTCCTACCCAAATCCTTGATCGGGATACAGCTTACAGAAAACTTGCTGGTGACTTAGTATCATTAGCTTGTCTTTTGCTGAAGGATTAGTTATCGGTATTAATCGTTATCATTGGTATGCTGCTGTTCATAAAATGAAGACAATTATGATTATCATATCCTTTGGATTATGTTGTTATGGAATCTCATGAATTTTCTTCCAAAACTTGTTCTTGTTTCAGGCACGGTCTGGTAGTGTCTGATTTCTATGCAGCCAACCTGAGTGGAACTGGTTTGTTGCCGGCTTTGTTGAAGGGACAGTTTGAGATCATGTGTTTTTATGGAATTTGAGTTTGGACTAGTTAGATGATAATGTTATTAAAACACCAATCCTAAGAACTTTGTATGGAATGTTGTTAACTATCGAAGTTGTCTTTCGACTAAATGTGGCATTGCTGTTTTGTACTCTTATTACATTGGAGGCTGGAGCTAAAAGCACTGTATGCATGTGGGTTGAACTTCTTGCATTTGTTCTTCTAAGACTCTGGATGCATGAATTGCTCAGTTTGAATTATTGAGTTGGTTTTTTGTATACTATAGAATTTGCTGTGGTTTAACAAGGCTCCATAGTTAATGCAGAATTAGAAGTGATTGACCTCTTCTTTGCCGGAAGATTCTTTGGGTCTTGGGCAACAGTATTGCTGTCGGGTGATCAAAGAGCTGTAACCATTCCTGCTGGTGAGTCGGAGCACTTTATCATGCCAGAAGGGTGGTTTCCTCTTTGCCCTGTTGGGTTTCGCGAGCAAATGGCTCCAGATTCAAGTTTCCCTTTGCCTATGGGTTGCTAATACTGTTGAAATCAAATAACATTAGTAATACTTTCCGCAAAATTCTCCATTATTTTGATTAAAGTCTAGGGGGAAAGTTAAAGTCGCCAACTTGTGTTAAAGTGGCTCAATATTTGACGATATTGGTCTCATTCATTATATAAAACAGGCATTTCCGTAGAGTACCTAGAACTAGAATGCCAAAAGAGCTATTAACTTCCAATCCTATCTCCATTTGACCTCTGACCATGTAGGGTATTTTAGTCAAATTACTTCTGCTCAAGATTCACCATGTCTTTTGTTTCGACAAAGTTTTTTAGTCATGCATCGTACTCAGGGACGGATCTAGGAATTTCTTACAGTGGGGGCACCAATTTCTACTAAGCTTAACAAAAATTTAAAGCGTAGCACAACAATACAAAACTAGTTTTCACCTTATGCAATTTTTCACCTTATGCAATACGCATATTGTATATCAGCATATGTATCTGAAAAGCCCTAAACTCTCAATCAAAAACCCTAATAAAAAAGTACTAATTAAAAAGCCCAACCTATCATTCAAATAAATGATTTTAACTTCTTGGAATTTGGAAGAATCTGTAAAGGAACTTTGGTTGTATATAAACAAGGCACAATTACCACTAAGTCCACTTTTGAGAAAATAATTCCCACGGGGGCATTTTGGGTTTTTTTTTTCTCTCTTTCAAAGTGTTTAAATTCAAAGTGCCTAAACCCTAGTAGGAATTAAGTTTCAACCCTAGACCCAGGGAAAATTAAATTACCAAAATGTCTACAATAATTTTCCGTGTAAACAATATAGAATGGGACAAAAGTCACAAACCCCAACTTAACATTCAAAGTAGCAAATGTGAGAGAGATTGAGAGTGAGAGACCTCCTCACCTCGATGAAGTGATGGGTTGGATTGGTGAGCCTTATCCTCTGTTATTTTTTGTTTAGACGGCAGCCTTCTCCTCTATTTTTTGTTTAGATTTGATTTTTGTTATTTGTAAAAAAAATATAAAATAAAATAAACCTCTGAAATTGAGGGGGGGCACGTGACCCCCCTTGCCACAGTGTCCCTCCGTCCATGATCGTACTGTTGGATTTGTCTAAAATGGTACCAAACTCCTCTAATTTCGTACAGGTTCAAGTACCGGGTGAGTATTGGACAATACTGGTTTTGACATTATCATTTCCCTTTTTATTTGTATGCTCAAGAACTTTTAAAAAATAGGAAAATGATTTATGCACTTCCTTTTTTTTGATAATTGCATATCCTTTCTTGTTTTTGTATTGCACTTTTACGTATAACTTTTTCACTAAAAGATAAGAAAAGGTGTGAAATTATCAAAGGGTGTGTGTGTGAAAATCATTTCCCAAAAATTAACTAACATGAAAATATATATGAAAGAATTTGTTAAACATGACTTTAAGCTCATATATTAATGAATAACGAAAATTATAAAAGTCTTAGTTGTGGAATTACCTTCTAAGAAAGTAGGATAGTGAAGATTACCTTGAAAAAGAAAGTAATAACCAAAAACATATCGGGAAATCCCGGATTAAAGTGATTGCATGAAAATATATATTTTATTAAACATGACTTTAAAAGCTCATATATTAATGAATAACGAAAATTATAAAAGTCTTAGTTGTGGAATTACCTTCTAAGAAAGTAGTATAACCAGTAGGAAATGATAATGCAAAAGATTTTAAATAAAAAGACATTTTGACAAGACAAACAAACAAACAAAAACGATTTTGGCATTAGTACCACCTCAAATAATACCTGTACGTACCACAATTGATACCTTGTCCACACACATTTTGGTCGCTGAATTTCTTTTTTGCTCCTGGAATTCTTTTCATCAAGAAAATGTTTTTGCTCTGGCTTGATTGGGCCTGGGCTTATATAAACCGGGCCAAGCAAATGTGGGCTCCTAAGGGGTAATCTCTCCTGCGGGAAAGCCCATGATACAGGACCCCATCTCTAATTAGCCCTAGCCATTGATCCATGATACAAAAGCATCCGCCATATTTATCAAATCAAACCATCTCCTACCTTCATCCGACGCCCTAATCTCGCAACAGCACAGCAGCGGCAACTCCGCACAATTCCAGGTACGATTTATGCCGTCCTTCTCTCTCGATTCTCTCCCCCCTCCATGGTTTTGAACTCATCGATATTATCGTTTTTCCATGTCTTTAGATTTCTAAGTGGTAAAGAATTTTCTCCACTCGGCTAAAGGATGTCGATTAGCGAGATTGCTTGCACCTACGCTACGTTGATCCTTCACGATGATGGCATTCCAATCACTGTAAAATTTCTCTCTTCTCCTTTATCGGTTATTTTGATCTATATCTGTTTCTGTACATGAGAAATTTGTCACCATTTTATATGTCGTGAAACAGCGCTCTTCCATGGATTCATTCCTACAAATTTTTAATGATTTGTTCTATATGCCGATTATCGACGTGTTTATGTTGATGCAGGCGGATAAGATAGCAACACTTGTTAAAGCAGCGAATGTGAATGTAGAATCATACTGGCCAAGCCTCTTTACTAAGCTCGTTG
This sequence comes from Vaccinium myrtillus, assembly GCA_016920895.1. Taxonomy (NCBI): domain Eukaryota; kingdom Viridiplantae; phylum Streptophyta; class Magnoliopsida; order Ericales; family Ericaceae; genus Vaccinium; species Vaccinium myrtillus. Next base: position 34,662,197 of record CM029279.1, read on the forward strand.
AGAAGAGGAACATTGAAGACCTGATCATGAATGTTGGATCTGGTGGAGGTGGTGGTGCCGCCGTCGCCCTTTCTGCTCCCTCTGCTGGGGGAGCTGCTGCTTCCACCCCAGCTGCAGCTGCTGTTGAGAGAAGAAGGTTAGTTCGCTTAACGCATTTGTTTATGATTGGTGCGGTTTCGATATCTTTTTCTGTATGGTTAATGGTGCAATTTGGTGAATGATTTGCATTTTTAATGTCTTGACAGGAAGAACCGAAGGAAGAGAGTGATGACGACATGGGATTCTCCTTGTTTGATTAGAAGTTATGTGATAAGTTGTGGTTTCGTAGTTTCTCTCTGTTGGCGGTAGTTGTAGATGCAGAAGGAATTTCTTTTCATGGAATCGCAGTTTTGTTAATGTAGGTTTATTTCTGAAATGACTCAGTTTAACAACATTTAATTGTGAGAAATTTCGCTGTTCGTACTTTCTTAGTGCATATTTTGTGTACGGATTTTGCTTTTTATGCTTGATGGATGGGATTTTGTTTACTTTGTCTTGCTACCCTTTTATGAACCTCTGAATTGTCTGTGTTTCTCGTGTGTAATTTTGCCCCCTATTCTGTTTTAGCTGCATAGAATTAGTTTGCATTTTTTTGTGCCTTTGGAGCACAAATGGTAAATCTGCCTAGTTTTTGGGGTTCAAATTTGTGACCTCTTATGTGCACAAGACGAGGCTGCTACCCATTAGCCTATCGATATTGCTTCCTTTGCATTTGTCTCTACAAAGTTTCTAGCATCAATTTTCACTAGTAGGAAAATACTACTCCGTAGTAGTTACTTCTTAATTGCTGGAAAGTGATACAATGCTTATGGTCATGTTTATTGTTTTTCACCTCTTCTCAAGTTCTCGCTCACATATAAAGTAACCTAATCTTTGTATGCCTTTATAAGATTGATAGGTTGATAGAATCATCATTATCTTGGCTATTTCTGCCTGCGTATTTAACAGGTTTTGAAGAATCATTATTTGCATGAATTGCTTTGAGGAGCAGAGTATTAGATATCAATATCATGAGAGGGAAACCGAGATACTAGGATACACCATCTTGTAGGAATCTGGGTTTACTCTACCAATGATAGAACATCTGTATAAAGAGACTTGAAGAAATAGTTTATATACCTATGTTTTGTATTCAAATCCCTGAACTAAGTTTGGAATACCAGTTTGAAATCTGTCCAAAATTGGACTCAAAACTTATTTTTGTGGCCTTGGATGGATAATGGATGTTAATATTCAATTGGTCTCACTTATTGTTCTGAGATAGTGTTGCTTCATTCCTTTTTGCCACACTCGTGTAATTGGTGTTGAGATGGTTCTTAAACCCCTGACCAAGACGGGGATTGAGCCGTCGGGCTATTAATGTTTGTCGTTTGCTGTGAACGTGGCGGTATAAATAGTAGATTTTTTAAGGCAACATAGTTGTATGGTTTGTTTTTTTTTTTTTTTTTACCATGGCCTTGGCGATGGTCAGATTTGGTCTATGGATTAAGTGCAGGGATGATTGTTTCTGGCGCTCGCCCCTTGTATCTTTAGACTGTAAAAGCTTATTTAGTATCTGCCCGTACTTTTTATTTCAAGATTTTTTTATTGCAATAAAGGTTAAGAACAAATCATGTTCTTTGTTATATTGAAACTCTTATTATTCTCAAAGTACTTATTATTCTCAAGATATATACGTAGCCAATAAAGGTTAAGAACAAACATATGTTCGTTTGTTTTTGTTTTTTTTTTTTTTTTTTTTTTGATCAATTCCGTTTGTTTTTGTTGAAACGGTTGAATTTCAGCTCAATTGAAATTCGTTTATAATCAGCTTGAAACGCAAACCAACTAAAAAAAAACTAAATACTCTTTCCAAGTTGTATTGAAATGAAACTCAGGTTTGAGCTTTCCAAAGATGCCTTCGATGCATAATTTTATTTGAACTTTTAAATTCCTATCTGAATCTCTCATCATTGCATTTTGATGTCTCAATTTTTTAAGTATAATTATTTAAATAACTTAAAAGCGAGATAAGGGAAAATTTGAAGATTTTTGTACATTTATTTTGAGCTTATTACATGGATAAAGAAAATGGGACGATTTTTTTTTTTTTTTTGGTTGACAAACCGTAACATAATAAAAATACGATACTCCATTTTGGCACATTTCATTTCCAATATTTGACCTGTTTTGATACAAGCGTTTGTGTAACTGGCCATGGCCACAAACTTCTCATCACCAGCTCCTCCTCCTTGTTCTATATCCTGTTCAATCTCTCGGGTGCTAAATCCTCCGTCGATAATCCTGCTTGGCGTCCCAGCAGCTGCTTCTGCTGGTACTTTCCACCATCGTGGATTTCTATCTGTCGAAATATTTAGTAAAACAAGAAACGACGGCCAAAACCAGAAATGGGGTGGATTGGCCCCATTATACCTGCTGCAACAATCCAATCGTACACTCGTCCAGTGCAACAGCACAAGCACCGGAAATTCTCCCATTACCACCGTCGCGTTCAAGGGTAAGTACTCTTTCGGTCCAAATATCAAACACCTTCTGTTCTCTGCAAATTCCCCATTAAGGACATCTCTAACTTTCACCAAAAATATAAAGATCTTAGATTTGATGGGAAAAAGGGCAAAATATGAGCCCCAATCATTTCAACCAAATGGTATCGAATTGAGGAAGAACTTTAGTTTTTCATCCTATCAAGTAAAGATGCACCACGTCTCGTGGAAAATGCCTTTTGGGTTAGCTTGAACGATGGAAAATTGTTTAGTGAAATGCTTAAAATAGTAGGATTTGAGCATTCAATTTTTTTTTTCCCTTTTTGGATATTATAGGAAGTGATTTAAATGGGTTTTCGGGATGAGTTGAGATTTATCAACTTGTACTAGATGGCCTTAAAGATACATTGCATCAAATTGTTGACAGTGGCTTGTTTTCTGTTTTGGTGTTTCGTTAACTCAGACATGAAGTTACTCTCACTCTTTCAAGAACTCAAAGTTGATGAGAGAGAAATGGACCTACTTTTGGACAACAACCCGGGTCTAAGAACCAGACCAGTTAATTCCATACGTAATCGGATTCAATCTCTGGAGAAACTGGGTATCAATAGCATCAGACTTGGTCGTCTGATTTTAAAGCACCCTGATTTACTTACAGCTAAACAGGTTGATTCATTTGTGCACTTCGTAATGGTTGATTTAGAGAGCAAGATCGAACCTCTCCAGCTTGAGCGCCTTTTCAACACGACAGATCCCAGATTCTTTGTAGGGTTTGAGGGAAAGGTTAAGTTGCTTCTTCATCATGGAATTCCCCAAGAAAAGCTTGCTCATGTACTTAACAAAGTTAACCTTGCCAAGGCTTTATGCCACAAGTCAGCTAAAGAAATTGAAAGAACAATCATTTTCTTGAACCGCTTTGGCGGTGTGGATTTTATTATTCGACGCCCTGTTATTCTAAATTATGATCTTGATAATCAGCTTATCCCAAGATTTATGTATCTATATGAGCTTAGTGGGAGAGATGAGGAAGCCACAGCAAGCGTGTTCCGTAAAGTCCCTGGAATTTTAACATACACTGTGGAGCATTTAAAAGATCATGTAGAGTTCTTGAGATCCTTTGCTGGCTTAACTGATCAAGAAATATTCAGGATTGTTTTATTGTATCCCAACGTGTTTAGTGCTAGTAGGAAGAGGAAGTTGCACCCTAGACTAGATTTTCTCAAGGAATGTGGGATGAGTTCCGAAGATATTTTTAAATTCTTGATAAAAGCTCCCCTTTTTTTGACCCTTTCCTTTGACGAGAACCTTGCTTATAAGTTGGTATTTTTGGTGAAGATTGGGTATAAAAGCAGAACAAAGGATTTGGCGAGGGCAATGGGAGCAATAACCAGAACCAGCTGCAAGAATTTTCAGCAGGTGATTGGGCTGTATTTGAACTATGGGCTATCTTGCAATGACATTCTCACCATGAGTAGGAAGCATCCTCAGGTACTCCAGCACAATCCTGAATCTTTGGAGGAGAAGATGGATTACTTGATTGAGGATATGGGTCGTGAAGTTAGAGAGCTATTGGGTTTTCCTGCGTTTCTTGGGTACAAGCTTGATAGTAGGATTAAGTTTAGGTATGAAGAGAGGAAGAAAATTTCGGGGGAGGGAATGTCCATCAACAAACTACTGTGTGTATCAGCTGAAAAGTTTAGATTGAAGAAGAATAAGAAGAGCAGTCTACTGTTATGAAGAAGAATAAGAAGAACAGTCTACTGTTATGATTGACAATTGGAGTGTAATGAAGGATGGATGAGTCTCTGCCCATTGTTGCATTGGATTCTTCAAGACTCGATTGAAGCCTTCTCTAACCAATTCAAAAGCACAATAATTGAATGCCTCAATATTAGATGCAAAGGTGATAAATCAATCACAGTTTGCTCAATATATTGAAGCAAATAGAGTTTGGAAGAGTAGGGTGTCTGCCAAATGATGGAAAACTGTGTGGTGGAAAATCTGCTCGGGTATTTTCTGTTTTGGCATCTTGATATCATCTCTGGGGAATCTAGTTTTTGGGTACTAACCATTATTAGGAGGGAGCGGAAAACCTCTTTAACAAGGCTTCCATAATTGTTTGGATTTGCTGGTTTGGGTCTTTTTGTGCCTCAATTGGATCGTAGAAGTAGAAACTTGTGGTGAAAACAAATGCATTACTTCCAAAAATTTGGGTGTTGTAATGAAGCAATCACTGTATAGGAAGGGTCACCTGCAATTCCCTGTGATTCATTTGTATCCGTACCTGTATCTCCCAACTTACTATTGTTAATTTTCGATAGGGATCTCCCAGGTCAGTTGAGTTACCACTTATTGCTTGGTATTCAAAGAAAGCAGGAGTATGTATGTGTCTTTTTCAGATGGGCATGCTTAAATTTTGTCAAATGTCTTTGCTTAACCTGCTCTCCCTGCACTTTTCTTGTTCGCGTTAAACGTATATAGTGAAACCTAGGCCAATCTCCAACTCTTAGTTTCCCAATAACCTTACCAAGTCCAACATGTATCGTGAGAATTGAATTGCACCTTCCCTGCACTAAGAGTTACTTCTTTAGAACAAAGTTTGTAAGCAGTCCAGTGTAGTGTTTCTGGCCTCAGTAACAAGGAGTTCTTACCTTGGGAGGAGGGGAAAGGGAAGCACAAACAGCATGATATCAAGCTACGAGAATTCTACCAAAGGAACATTTCTGTCAAGTTCATTATTACAGCATTGATAGCATTATGGTAAAGAAAACATAGTAGGATTCCAAGTGTACAAAACTGAACGTCATGTACAGCAGAACTTCTCAATGAACAAGGAAGGAGATTTATGAAGTAAATTGACCTGCTGTGTCACCACTGGTGTACAATTAGGCCACCATTTATATGTTGGACGACATCCATGCCTGTGGAAGTAAGAGCTTGCTCTGGTATTTGATCAACTAAATATGGAGACATTGTTGCAAGCCCCCTTCTATCAGTGTTGCCTAGGGTCATACAATCAATTACATTCTTTGCGTGGATTTTTTTTTGTTTTTGTGAACACCGGAAATTGCACAGCGAAGGTACATGGTCGAGTGGTAAGGCTTTCCCTTTATGTTCAATTCTCGCGAAGGGATATAATCAAGTGGTAAGGTTTTTTCCCTTTATGAGGATTAGGTCCTGGGTTCGACTCTCCACACTTTTATATACCAATAAAAAGAACACCTAAGAATTGTACTTTAAAGGCCCCAAGGGCACAGCTGGGGAGCGTGACCTTGAATTTATGTGGTGCATACAGTAGGACTTAGCATTAAACGAGTAGGAGTTAGCTGCCTCCGAGGGAGCTTCATTTTGATCCATAGAGATTGAAGCTGAATGAAAATCCCGTGGTCTGTAACCTTCAAGGCTTATTAGCCCATTAAGCCTAGCCTACTCAATTAGTATCAGTTTGGCACAGCATTTTCTGGCGAGGGCTTGATCTCATCTTGTTTTCTCACTCCACTTCACAGCCCACAGCTCAACCCCAGCCCAATTTGATCGCCAATGTTAATGGAAATAGATAGATAGGGGTAGAGATGACAATTACGCCACACCGTGCCTCCAACTTCTCTGCCCTATCCGAGAGGATATTCTCCGTTCCCACAACCAAATGGGATAAGGGTGGTATTTGCTTGCTCCGCCGCATTTTAACATGATCCATTGCAATTATAGTTATTAATATTGTTTATACGTACCTATATAGATTTCATTGTTTTGATATATTAAGAGCAAAATTATGAATAATAAATTACTATTTTATGTGTCATTTTTTTCCCTTCTTTAATTTTTTTTTTCCTCGCTGATATCTTGTTTTTTTGTCAAAACATTCTAAACAGAACAAAGTTAATTAAAGTTATTGCAATGAAAGAGGATCCAAAAATTCTTCGGCGCCAGCGCCTCCCCGATTTTCCTTTGCTCCCACTCTATCCTAGTAATAAACAACGGGGCGGGAGTGGAAGACCGTAAATCGCGGCCCATTGCCATCCTTCATCACGTAACTCACGTTGGAAGTCTTGTGACATGGTCCCCGTGGACATCCACATTGCTCAATGCTCATAGGAGACAAGTGGCCTGCCCAATTGCCTGTCAATTTTTTCCTCAGAAACCAATGGTTCTAGATCAAAAATTTTCCTGTTCGGTTTTGGATGGTGGTCCCCTGAGCTCTCCAGTGGCGGTGAAGGAGCAGAAGAGGCGGTTCTTCAGCCACCGCCTCCACGAGAGGAGGTTGGGTCTAACATCGTTGCTGAGCGGCTTTCCTGTTTTGTTTTTTTTTTTTATTTTTGGTTTTTTGCTTTCTTTTTGTTTTGTATTTCGGACCGGTAGTGTCCTTTGTACTAGTAATTTTTATTATGAATATATGTATGTGTTTGCTCAAAAAAAAAAAAAAAATACTACAAAGACACCTATGACTATGAGCACGCATCCATACAAAAAAGAGAAACTCACAACACTAATTACAAAGGCTTTGTTCGTTTCATAGTTTTAGTTTAGTTTTGTAGTCATTACACTCATTTTCTCTCTCTCTCCACTGATAACACTTTTTTCCAAAACTAAACTAAACTAAAACTACGAAACAAACGAAGCCTTTATTGTCCGGGAAATTGAGATGGAAAATTCTAAATCAGACTAGAAAACTGTCGTTAAATTTTAAAGAGTGTATTAAAATATGTTAAACGTGTATAAAAATGTGTGGCTCTAGCATTTTTGATAAAAATATGTGAAAGTGTATTAAAAGATGTAAAAATAGTATATCGAAGTTTGTGTTTTTTAATTCTTTATTTTTTGCTTATTGTCGGTGCGGCTGACAATAAAAACAACGAATTGAGATTGAGATAGACGCGACTTTTTGACCATACGAAAGCCACAAATCATAGATCTACTGGATCCACGTGTCATGGTTCTATCCATTCGCCAAAAATATCTTCCCAAGCTGGGCTCAACTCCAAGACAAGTGTCCCATTAAGAAATATCGTGCATGCACTTGGGAGTATAAAATACTCCATAATATCCGTTCTTGTGCCCTATTGGTGTTTTTGGGCCTAATTTTTCAAACGATCTAAAAATGAAGTCCTTTTCCGATGTTTACGGTTAGGCCCAATGTGTTAAGTTACACAATATCGATCTACCGCTCTAAAATTGAAGTCCTTTTTTGAACACCAATGTTTACTGGAAAAGGTGGTCCCAAAGTGTTTAGCATTTTTTCAAAAAAGTCCTTTTCCGGACTAGAAAATTGTATAATGCAAAGAGCATTGGAAAAGGTGGTCCGGCATTTTTTCAAAAAAAAGTCCTTTTCGGATCTAATAAATTAGAAAATTGGTATAAAAGAAAGTATAACGACGTGAATTAAAGTTCTTATGTCATTGTGAAGCTACGTTTTGGAATCGAGTTTTTCTCCTCTCTCCTATCTAATAAATTAGAAATGACGAATGAAAAAAAGAAGAAAGTATAACGACGTGAATTAAAGTTCTTATGTCATTGTTAATATTCTCCATCCATTTGTCATAGCCTATGAAACAATTAAAATATCATAATCATAGGAGTAATTATTCTTTTGAAATTAAGCCAAGTTGGCCTTTTAAAAATGGAAAATACTAAAATCAGCCCATTCAAATTTTGACATTAAAACTAAAAATGTAGTATTAAAATGTGTGAAAAATGTACAATATGAAATATGTAAAAATGTATAAGAATATGAAAAAATAAAACTACAATTGAAATTTATATATTTTATTATTTTTGGAAAAATTTCTTTTATGTAAAACCTAAAACCAAAAACGAGAAAATGATATAGAAATATAACTCTTTAAACCAGCCAACCAAAACCAAGCCAACCAACCAAAAACCAACCAACCAAGCAACCAAAACCAGCAAAAACCAAAACCAGCAAAAAAAGGAGAGAGAGAGGGGAAGGAGGCTTCACCACTGGATTAAAAAAGCGCCAACGTGGCCAATTTCGGCCACGAACTCATTGCCCCACCTCTCGAGATATTTTCCGTTCTTTTCGGCTCCCCAATATCCACACACACACACAAAAGTGTCCAATTTTAGGGAGATACTGGAAACTTGTCACATCAACCGTCCGATCATCTCATCGTGGCCGTCCATTTCGTCCTCATAACTACTGGCCAGTTTCAGATATTTTGAGCTCAGAGTTTTTTTTATAGTATTATTAGTAGTGCAGGATAGAGATGCGCAAGACTTTCGCTTCCACCACCACTAATATCTCCCTAATAATTTCTAGTCTAGAGAGAGAAAGAGAAACTACAGTAGTAATGGGGGAAGAAGTGGTGAGCAGTGGAGAAGCCTTGGATTTGGAATTGGAAGAGAAAACGAAGAAGACGAAGGATGAGGGGGGTTCGGCTTCTGTGGTGAGGTGGGAGAGGTTTCTACCCAGAATGGTTTTGCGAGTGTTGTTGGTCGAGGCCGACGATTCCACCCGCCAGATTATAGCTGCGCTTCTCAGGAAATGCAGTTTCAGAGGTTTGTTTAGTTAGTTACTACTTAATTTACATTTCCAATTTTGTACGTATATCCTTCTTGCATAGATTACTAGTTGATTTCCCTGAACAGTTGGATTAAGTTACGTACGTATTAACATCTCTCAATCTGACGGGGCTGTAACCTAATTTTACAGACCATAACCAATAGCTTTCAAGATTGGATAAGAAAAGATTAGAGTTTCTTGGCAAATTAGTCATTTGATGAGAAATGGATAGAGAGAGATACAGAAATGATATTTTTTGATTCCTCCTTTCCCTTTCTCACTAAATCTTAAAAGGACTCCCTTTTTCTTTTTATAACACCCTTTCTTACAATCAAAAGTGGATAATAACTGTAAGGTAAAACTTTGTTGGTGTATTCATTCATTCGAGGACCTTGCTAGATCTAGTGTTTGAATTCAATTGGATCTTAGCCTCTCTTTTGTCATGTCCTTGTGTTTGATTATAGAAGATAGAAACAATGGATCAATTTGTTGGGCTTGTTCAAGTAGGATGAGAGAAGTGAAATCCATTACCAATTTGCCAAACATGGGTTTCTAGAGAAGTAGATAGAGAAAAATCAAGAATCCTTTTTGTTGAGCGGGAAGGCTATATCGAAACCGATCCCTGTACTTCCTATTTGATTGAATAAAAAATTGAGTAAAAGCTTCATTTGATACGCATTGGTAGTCGGATTTAAGCAGAAGTTTGAGAAGAAGCTTCATTGGTGGCAGATTGGTAAAGTTGAAAACATTAACTAGCTTTCAAATATTGTAGTAGTTAAAGAGGTCCCCTTTATTTCAAAAGTAATCATATTAGGCATCTGGATGCTAATTTTAAACTTGAATCCTATGTTTGAGCAGTTGCTGCTGTATCTGATGGCTTAAAGGCATGGGAACTGCTGAAGGGAAAACCCCATAATGTCGACCTCATACTGACGGAAGTTGAACTGCCATCCATCTCTGGATTCGCTCTTCTTACCTTGATAGGGGAGCATGAGATCTGCAAAAACATTCCAGTTATAAGTATGACAATAGATGCAAACTCTTTTATTCATAACACTGATTGACTTACCATTTCTGAATTTCGCAATATGTAGTCTGATGGTTTTCCGGATCATGCAGTGATGTCATCAAAAGATTCAGTTAGCACGGTTTACAAGTGCATGTTGAGAGGTGCTGCAGACTTTCTTGTCAAGCCTGTGAGAAAAAATGAGCTGAGAAACTTATGGCAGCATGTTTGGAGGAGACAAGCTGTATGTTTAGTCCATGCTCGTATCTGACATATTGAATCTTTCATTTGTTTCCTGGTAAATTAAGATTACCATACTGATAGAATCTTGGCTTATTTTTATTCTTCAATCAGTCGGCTAGTGGAGGTAATGGCCCCCAAGATGACAGTGTTGCACAACAAAAGGTTGAAGCCACAGCTGAAAACAATGAAAGTAATGATGCTAGTAATCATTCAAGTGGTTTCATGGCCTGCATTCAGAGAAATAGGGAATGCATTGAGAAAGGCAGTGATGCTCAGGTAAGAGTTTTTCCTTATCTAGGAAATCGATATCCTTGTGGTCGAGTTAATACGGCATCTCTACTAGAAGATATCTGTGTCCATTTCCATATTACATTTGTCAAAATGGCAATCTCATTAGATCCTTTCTCCCATAAAATGCAACCAAAACTTGTACAACATGAACAGGATAAGCTACCGATCCAAATGTAAAAAGGGAACTTCTAGACCATCAATCACGAGGATTCAGATCCTTTGGTGTATGGATAATTTCTATTGGACCAGAAGCCAGAAGGCAGAGAATCCATCAATGGATCCTGAGCCTCTTGACCACATTGGTATGATCAGGAGAGTCTACTTGAGAGTACGATTTTGCTACATCTCACAGATAAAGAGGAAGTTATGAGATGTTAAAAGAGGAAGTTATGAGATGTTATGAAAACCATATTTTAAGGATTGTACTTGCATGTGGTGCACTATTGCCCATTTACTGAATTTGAATCGTTTGGTTTAGTACATAATCACCCAAGGATTATGTTTCCTATGAGTCCAAAATTTAAAACCCGCTCTGTTGTATATGTGATTCCTTTTCTGTTTTGTTGCAGAGCTCTTGTACCAAGCCAGAATTGGAAGCGGAGAGAGAATGCCCAGACAATGTGCCCAACCTATCACAGCCAACTGGGAGCAAATCTCCAGTGACTGACATGGAAGTACAGAAGCATGAAGAATGTGACAAATCAAGTAGGATACTGCCGATGGATGATTGTGAAGAAAGGGGTAAAATAATAGTCTTTCTCCTGGTTTGGAATTTTCTTGATTTATGTAGATCCTTTTTCACTCCATCAGCTGGAAAACTCTGATCTTTTGTACCCTAGTTAATTAGGATGTGTGGCTGCTGCTTGCGCAGATGCTAAAGCAATGACTCAGGGAGATGATAAGGCATCTGATAGGGAGCGTGGTAATATCATCGGTGAAGCTTGCTTTAACAATCATCCTCCTGTCAACTCTTCTGGGGAAGCCATTGATTTGATAGGAGCATTTGACAATATCCCAAAATGTGGTTACACAAGCTCTTTCTCTGACAATGGTCCAAGCAAGGTTGATTCTTCACCCCTATTGGATCTTACATTGAGGAGGTCCCATCCAAGTGGCTCTGTCAATCAAATTAGTGATGGAAGGCCTACATTGAACCACTCTGATGGATCCGCCTTCTCGCGGTGAGTTTCTATATCTGATAATTGCACATCCTTTTCTTGCTTCGTTAATTTAATAGTAACCTCAGGTGCTTACGTCTGATCGCCACAAGTGTTTAGCTATTATTATCATCTTTTGTTTTGCTTCTGTCATGACCAAAATGGAGGCCTCTTCCATCTGATCTCTCCCGCCTTATGAGGCCTCCTTATGACGAAAAAGAACCCTGTGTTCCTTTTTCTGTTTTGGTTTTCAGTTTCTTGTTGTGGAAAAACCCTTCATATTGGGGAGAAAAAACACTGTTGGTTTTGATGCAACTTTCTTACAGTAGGAAATTTTTACTTGCTTTCTAACAGACTCAACTCCTCACTGCAGGTACATCAACAAGACAGTGCTACCTCCACATTCATCAGCGACCATGTGTAATCCACAGAGAGACTACAGAACTAATACTGAGAGGCAATTTTCCAATCACACCCCTAATTATTCCTCTTACCCTAATGGTTTGTCGCTAAGTTCTCAGAAAAATGTGCTCTCTCTGGCCACTAGTCAATCTGGACAAGCTGATAGTGCTTTTCCATGTCCTCAACAGAAAGTGTTTCCTGTCCCAGTGAAAGGCATAAGGTTTGACAGTCTATGCAATCCTTATGGTTCTTTGGTGCCTCAATTATTTTGCGCTCAATCAGGCCAGGAGCAACTGTCGTTTCAAGTGGATGCATTTCATTCTTCGAATCTTGAAACAAGAAACTCTCAGCAGCTTCCTAACCCAGTTCAGCGAAATGGCGGCCCTTCCACAAACAAAACTGAGCTCCAAGAGAGGCAAAAGTTTGAATCTTCAGACAATTGGCGATATTTTTCTTCTGCCACTGATCAGAGTGCAAGTAGCAGTTTCTGTAATGGTACTACAGCAAGTCGTCTTAATAGCATCGGTTGTGGAAGCAATGGGAATTTCGATCAAGTTCCAGTTGTTAGGGCTACTGCAGGGAGTGGGAATGGGGAAGGTCTCCCTACTAATGATACACCCTGGCATCGATCTGTTCAGAGGGAAGCTGCCCTAAACAAATTTCGCTTGAAGCGAAAAGACAGATGCTTTGACAAGAAGGTACTACCTCCACCTCTTGTTAGTTCTTTTCGCTTATGGTTGTCCACACAAAATATTCACTTTGGAGAATCAACGAGTAAAACTGCTTCAAATCCAATACCAGTTGGTTTATTGAAATTGTTGAAGCGTATTATATGGGAAAGCTAAAGTTCTGCAGTGCTATAATTATATCTCCTTAGAAAGTTGAATTCTAACAATTTGATAATCTGAAACTGTTGCACAGGTACGCTATGAAAGCAGGAAGAAACTTGCAGAGCAGCGGCCTCGAGTAAAAGGACAGTTTGTTCGTCACGCTCTAAATGAGCCACTACCTGTAGAAACTGACGGGCAATAACGGCGATTCATAAATTACATGCTGCTTTTACTACCAACTTTAAAAGAGAGGATGATTTTGTGGATGCTGGAGAGATGAATATTGCTGTGGGCCGAGAAGAATGTAGTTCATGAAGAACACAGTGAGCAGAAGTAGAAGGAAAGCCAGAATTTTGACCCGTTAATGAAGATGTTAGATTGGTTAGCACATATCATCTCAAGTTCGTGAGTTTCTGCAGCATGGACTAACAAAGAGGGGATGAAGCTTTAGTGAATTCCCTTGAGGACTTTGTCTCCTAAACATCCAGTATTTGTTTTGTAGGATAGTTTTGTAAATTTATTAGCGCATACTCTGTGTTTATGAAGGGGCTGTGTCCAATATCTCCTCCTGTTAATAGGAATGTGATTTATTTCCATGGTTCATACTTCATACATCATTTAGTCTGCAAATACAGTGTAATTTATCGATTCGTTATTGTCAAGAGAATAAAAACAGATTTTATGGGGGAAAAAAAGGCAAAAAAATGAACAGATTTTCTTAAGTTATTGTTGATCATTTAGTTATGACCAGTCTTGCGTCACAAACCTAAGGCAAAAAAAAAAAAGAACTGATTTTATGAAAAAAAAAAAAAAAAAAGATCAGACGAGAAATTACTTGAAGGAATATGATGGACCAGACCAGCTTTTGTCTTGATTGAAGGCCTGAAAAAATGAAACAAAGGCCTCGGTAGCTCATTTGTTAGCAGGATATGTTTTATAGGATAGTAATGGATATGGCTTGATGGGGATTATTTAAAGGCCACCAAAATAATAATAGTTGATGGGCTTACCCTTGAGCCGGCCTTGTCTCTGGAAGACGTGATAACCTACAATCAAAAGCCCATTTGTGGTGTCCACGGGCAAATAATCTCTGATATTAAGTTTGCCAGCTACGGATTGCCACAAGGTGGAGCTTTCGGGAGGGGATTCAGGGGAAGTTGCCTCGCTCACAGGCAGGGACGGAGCTAGGAAATTGAGTAAGCTGGGGCGATTTTTTTTTTCAAAATACTTTGCAGGTACGAGCCTTTATAATTCATAAGAAAATTTTGTTTTTTCTATATAATACTAGTATTTTTTTTCCTGGCAGGGGCAACCGCCCTTACTGGTCCCTCCTACTAACAGGTTGTATGATGCGCTCGAAAGGGTATTGTGGGGGTATCGATTCTGGGGTGAACTCTTTGACCGTCTGGTTCTGTACGGAGAGGGAGGACCTCACCGGAGGTCCAGGAGCAAGTCGAAGGAGAAGGCTTGAGTCTTAGGAGCACGTCGACCGGAGCCCTGGGAGCACTCCTGAGAAGGAGGCCGGGGTCCCAGGGGCACGCCTGAGAAGGAGGCGGGAGCCCTGGGGGCACGCCTGAGAAGGAGGCGGGAGCCCCAGGGGCACGCCTGAGGAGGAGGCCGGAGCCCCAGGGGCACGCCTGAGGAGGAGGCGGGAGCCCAGGGGCACGCCGAGGAGGAGGCGGAGCCCGGGGGCACGCCGAGGAGGAGGCCGAGCCTGTGGGCACGCCCGAGGAGGAGGCGGAGCCCCGGGGGCACGCCGAGAAGGAGGCGGAGCCCGGGGGCACGCGTGAGAAGGAGGCCGGAGCCCGTGGGGGCCCGAGGAGGAGGCTGGGGTCCCAGGGGCACGCCTGAGGAGGAGGCCGGAGCCCCAGGGGCACGCCTGAGAAGGAGGCGGGCGCCCTGGGGGCACGCCTGTGAAGGAGGACGGAGCCCCGGGGGCACGCCTCAGAAGGAGGCGGGAGCCCTGGGGGCACGCCTGAGAAGGAGGCGGGAGCCCTGGGGGCACGCCTGAGAAGGAAGCCTGCACAAGGAACAACCACGTTAGTGCCTAGCCCGGACGGTGGTGGTCCGGGAAGGCACTCCGATGGTAAAGTCAGCGACTGAGGGAGAAATATAGTAGAGAACTTAGAGAGAGAAAGTGAGTAAAGAGTGTCCCACTACCGCCCTAAGTGAGGTATGTGAGGGGAGGATCGGATCCGTGTATAATGGGGGTGAGGGGCATATTTATAGGCGAGGGAGCGCGTGTTCGGCACGCCCTTCGGGGGCCTCACGCGCCCCGTCCCTGTCACTGCACTAAATGCATGGACCGACGTATGCCCCTCAAGTGGCGCCTCGGCCGCTGCACTCTCAGAGGCGTCACGTGCCCCTGATGTCCCTATCAGTCAGATCCCCACCCCCCCTGCAGGCGTAGGTTTGCAGGGTTGGTGGCTTGTCATGATGCAGTGCACGTGGGGTGGTTGAGCTCATTAATGTGCCACTTAGACTGTCAGGAGGTGCCTCGATCGAGCCCCCTGCCACCTGACGCGACCCGCCCCGGTATCGAGGTCAATCGACTCGGTCCGGGGTACCCTCGGGACTAGAACCCCGGAGGCGCTTCTGGCCGCTACCGGTGCGGTCTCCCAGGGCGAGAGTGTTGGTGCAAAATCCGGGAGTCTTCGGGAAACTGAACTTGTTGATGATGGAACTTGCTTCGAGGCACATTACTATGTCGCTTTCCGAAAACAGTATTCGCCCCCACCGTTTGGTGTGCACCGGGTTGATAGGGAATCTGTCCGAGGATACAACGAAGCTCGATCAATTCAATGATCTTCTGCCTGCGTCCGCACAAACGAAGGACAGACAGAATACCGAGTCGTAAAAGAATCGAAAGAACCAAGGATTTGCTGGCACCGTTTCTGCAGTAACGGTACATCAAAACTAGAAAGCAATTTGTAGTAATTTTGGCAGAGTAACAAGGCTAGAATTCCGTATCTAGTGAATGTAATTTGGGTGTTATATATAGACCCAAATATACCCTTTCACTTAAGGACACACCCCTTAGTGAATAGACTTGAGTTTGGGTCATAACCCTTCGTTTAGAGTTGCATCCGTTCACGAACTAGTGTCTGAAATCCGCGTCCAAACACACCGGTATCGATACACCTGGAATGGGGTATCGATACCCAAACATTCTGTTTGCTCATGAACCAACCGGTATCGATACACCTAAACGATAGTTTCGATACCCATCTGTTCCGACCCGCCAAATGGCAATAAGAAAGGGCGCCTACAAGGCGCCTTGTTGCTCATGAACCAACCGGTATCGATACACCTAAACGGTAGTATCGATACCCATCTGTTCCGACCCGCCAAATGGCAATAAGAAAGGGCGCCTACAAGGCGCAAGACGTGCTAAGTGCAAAGTGCGCCATCAAAGCGCCACACAACCCACTGCCACGCTCACGCACGCGCGCGCGGGTGCGGGTGCGGGTGCGTATGAGTGTGTTCCATCACCGGCTACGCCGGTAATGCACGTAGCACCATAGGTGCCTTGCCACTTAGCACTATGTGAACATTATAGGAATGTTCCCATATATATACCACTCAACCTTTTCCTCACTAGCCAATGTGGGACAAAACCAAAACACAACAATAAAAGCTTTCTAAAGGCACAAGGAATATTTTGATAAAACCCCAAATAAAAACCCATTTATTTTGATAATTTCCAACAGAGAGTCTAGCCGAGTCTGTCCTCGCCGGGGGAAGCCTCCTCCGGCGCTTCGTTGCACTTGGCGGGGACCCCCCCTGGACCCTCTTCCCCTCGGGCGGAAGCAGCCGAGGGTAATGAGGCCCCCCTTGATCCCCCGGCCGCTATAATAGGGGGGAGCTCTTCACCGGACTGGCCTCTTTGCCCGTTTGGTACTGCAATGAGAGGGGAGGAGTTGGGCTGAACCTCACTTGGTCCCCAGGGACATGTCGGAGAGGGGCGCCGGAGCTGCTATCTGGAACTCCCTGGAGGAGTCCATCCGAGGCCGAGGGGGGAGGAGTCCATCCGAGGCCGCAAAGATAGCCGAGGCCTATACGGACCACCATCCGGGCACATCTTCCCGAGGGGGAGGCATCCATCCGAGGCCGAGGGAGAGGAGTCCATCCGAGGCCACAAAGGTAGCCGAGGCCTAGGGGAGGAGTCCATCCGAGGCCGAGGGGGAGGAGTCCATCCGAGGCCGCAAAGGATAGCCGAGGTCTAGGGGAGGAGTCCATCCGAGGCCGAGGTCTTGACTGCACCTCCGGTAACCTTGTCACTGTTACTTCGTCATTCCTGCAGACCCTCCCCGGTAACCTTGCCCCAATGGACGTTGGTTTGTTAGGACCTTTGTAGAAATTGGGCCCCTACAGGTATGTTCCAAAATCTCAGCTATTGTATGATCGGATACTTTCACTTTTGCATGACAACAATTGTTAGAAGTCTAAAATAATTTGTCAGATTGCTTCATAGCTTATTAATTTGTCCACTCTGCATCCAAGAGATACCATTTAGCTTAGTCTTTGCTGAAGTTCTGCTTGCCGAGAGAGGACTTAGGTATAAAACCAATGTTTGAGTGCGATCGTCATTTAATCATTTCATTTATTCTGGTCCTTCAGTATCTTAGTTATACACTTATTATTTTCGTAATTATTGCATGGGTCTTGAGCAAAATTGCATCGGGAATCAATCTTGTTCAGTTAGCGTAGTTCCAAAAGTTTTCAGAGGAGATCCCTGTCCAAACTGCACGAAGAAGCTCTCAGTTGAGGCGGTCTGCAGCTGAAATCATGTTAGACCAAATAATGGAGTAGTTCCGATAAGAGTTTTTAGCTTTTGGTTCATTCGTACAGTCATTCATAATTTATACCCATTGGCCAACTAGAGATCATGAAGGCCTGGAAATAAGGTTTCAATTATTTGCTGGAAAGTGATTAAAGACAAGTACTGTCAAAGGTTTCAGTCCAAAGAAGTTTTAGCTCAAATCATTCAGCTTCCAGACACGGACACAGACACGGAAAAAGAGTACTCAGAAACTTAGACACGGACACGGGAAAAGAGTACTCAAAAACTACATCTGGAAGCTTAATGATTTGAGCTAAAACTTTTTTGGGAGGGTATCCAATCATACACAGTTAACTTGGGAGGGTCCCACACTTTGTTGAACAGACTCTGCTTGATGTCCAACAGCAATGCCGATACAAAGCAGATAATGCTCACCACCAAGTAAATGCCTCAGAGGGAAAAAATAAAAATGGGAAATTGTTTTTTTTCCACCGATGTAATTCCCTTTCTTAACTGGAAAGCAACGGCTGCATGAGACATATTATACCCCACCCCTAGCAAAGATTTTTGAAGCATTCGCAGGTGCTCCTGATAAAGTCAATACTATAGATTCTCCATGTCTTCCTCTTCTTGTAAATTTTTTTACACTGTGTGCTAGGCTAAATATATTATGATCTCTCAGCATTCCTTAATTTTTGAATTGACCATCACCGATATGTGTTGATTTTGAGCTCCCGCATTTTAAATTTTTTTTTGGTACTGATTTTGAGCTCCATCCTTTGAAGGTTTATAAAGAGTACATCGGTAGTGGACTTCGGCGGCAAAGGTAGCTGGGCGGCAGTGACGCGGGCTTTGAGTGACTTGAGGCCACTCTTTTTTTCCCCTAACCGTCACGTACGATTAAACGGAGTTCACATTATGAAGATAAGTCACCATAAATCTTTACAATAACAAATGATGTTTTTAGTAGGTGGATGAAAAAAATCAAATTCGTTTACCCTAAACCATTTCTCACTCATCGATCTCCTGTCAACAAGAAAGGTTATTGGCTAGAATATTGCTTTAGCACTATAGAAAGGCTATAACTTTGCTTCCAATAACTCTATCTGATACTTTTAAAGAGATATCCCAGTATCCCGTGAAAATACATAAATTCTTGTAAAGCATAAGCCACTAAAGCTTGATAGCAAAAAGTTCATGCATATTCAATATGGGAAAAATGTCCCAACATTGCACAACAAATTAATTTGCTAACTTAAATAAATTTCCACAATGCAAGATTCAGTGGCTTGTTTTTTTAATCTCACATTATTAAAGCAGGGTCACTCTCCAAAAAGTAGAGACTTTCAGAAAAGATTAACTTTGTGAAACTATGTATTAGCTTTTGCATTTTCCTTTTTCAAGGTAATATAAATCAATATCTAGCAAGCTCTTTTGCTTTTGACAAAGATCGAAGTTGTCTGATGTCCATTCTTGTCCCTGGTTAATGTGTTACACTAAACAAGAGGGACAAGTATGATCCTTTGTTAGTCTAGTAATCCAATTTTAAGACGTAATCATTTTGGGCAATTACCGGAAAAAATAAAGGAAACAGTAAGTGTATAGAAAAGCGTAGAGAGAAATCAATGTGTGGTTCAGATTTAAATCTACTTTCGCTAGTTTGTCCACAATACGAATACAAGTGCCTTATCGTGCCTTTTTTTGGCGGGTGTGTATAACACTAAGTAGGCCAATATACCTAACACAAGCGAGTTTTACTATATGATTTTAACAATCCCACTCACCAAATACTGATTAAGTCAAAAGCAGCAAAAGCAAAAAAATTATTATTGCCTTCTACTTTACCCCAAAGCTATCCTTTTATTAATTCCATCACCACCCTTCCCTTAGCCTTGTGCATTTGTGCTCTCTCTCTGTGTTTCTGTCTGTTACTGCAAATGTCTCAATTCAATACTAAATCTCCTAAACACTGTGCCAAGAAAGGACTGATCAATATTGATCACAAGCACTACAAGAAGCTAATCTACGCCTTCTCCACCTTCCTCCTGTCAATCCTATCACTCATCTTCCTAGTTTGGGTTATCCTACACCCCTCCAAGCCACACTTCTCGCTCGAAGAAGTCAATATCAACCAACTCAACATCTCATCTCCACACAACCTTGTCAACTCATCCATTCAACTCACTCTACTCTCCAACAACCCTAACAAGAAAGTAGGCATTTACTACGAAAATCTTCAAGTTTATGCCTCTTACAAAGGCCAACAGATAACTGTTGATACTTCTCTTCCTCCTTTTTACCAAGGCCATGAAGAAACCAACTTTCTGTCAACAGATTTGGTCGGAAATGGGATGCCAGTGGGGTCCTCTCTTGGGTATGAAGTGGGGCGAGACAAGATCGCCGGTAAACTGGTCATGAGTTTGAAAGTGAGTGGAAGGATTCGATGGAAGGTGGGGACTTGGGTTTCCGGGCAAAATCGGTTCGATGCCAATTGTGTTGCTATTATGGATTTTGGATCCACCGTAGAGTCAAGTTCACTGACTTCGAAGCAAGGGATTCAATGTTCGACCATAGTTTAATGGATCAGCATAACGAACCACGAATCTCTCACATGTTGTGAGACCCATGGTTTTGTGGGTCCTACAGTATATGCGAGAGTATTGTGGTTCATTCAGTAGCTGCGAGTTGTGTACCTCCCTCTTTTTAGTGTGGTTTTTGATTGAGAATTAATTAACGAACGTTTTTAGCATCTTACGAGCTCTTTGCTTGATATGTTATGTTTGTAAGGTTGGTTGGTTGGTTAATGTAATTCGTTTGTTAGTTCATGTAAATAGATGGATGATAGGAGTGGAAATCGCAATAATGGTGATAATGAAAATCTTGTTGAGTTGTTTGTGTTATCTTCGTTTCGTTTCTATATTTTTCGTGCGATGGGTACTCGAGTGTGGAAGGATGAGGAGAAGATGTCTCTGGCTTGCCTTTCCTTCGGTCGTTTTCGTAGGGAAACAACAGGAATTTTGATGCTCTTCTGATAAATGCTCATTATAGCTGATGAGATTCCACCAGAGAAAAAGAGAAAAAAAAAAAAAAAACCAGAAAGGCAGGAATTCAATTGCTTTTTTTTTCTTGGCTATGGAATCTTCACTTAAAATGTCAAGACTTTCTTTTATGATAAGAGATATACACTGCATCCGAACACCAAGGATCATTAATCAAAACCATGAGTCATTCTTTGACAGTATAATTTCATCCGTTGACAAAAAAAAAGTCTCAATATTTATCAGCTTGACTAATCTACAAGGACCCTATTATTTGTGAACGTCAAAAAGGAGCATATATCATGTGACATCGATTGCACCCTCGGATTCCTTTCATCTACTCTGTGCTATAATAATATAGTAGTACCAATTTTGCACCAGTTTGAATTTTGATTAAGCATGCCACTATGATTTTGATGGTTAACAAAATGCATAGCAGTAGTATTTTCTTCCCTATCTTCACCCCAAAGGCACATCAACCACTTAAGGGCTCTTTTGGATGGGGACTTAGGTGGGCGGATGAGGTTGGGCCCAAATTAGTCATTCTTGGCCCACAGGTGATCCATGGTTTGGAAGAAAATCGGGTACCCGGACTATTTAATCCGTCTGCGCCCCTCTTAATTATGGACAGGGTAGACTTATCCATATTTCCGGCCGAATGAGCCCTCTCTAATCTAGGCCAATCCACTCCAAACTCTCTAGTTTCTTCTTGTCCCCTCAGTTCAACTACAAAACAAACCAAGTACTCTATTATTTTATCTCCTATTACCAAAAACTTCCAAATCAAGTACCAATTAATTCACCATTCATAAATGTTACATTAATGTAGGCCCACCCTCTATAAATAATATCTCCTACTATCTTATCTCCCTTTATTATTTATTTTAATCCACCCAAAACTCAACTCCAATTAGGCACGCTGCCCAACACATTATTACACGTTTACATTAATGTGAGCCTTACGCTTTGTTTGGTACCCTGAAAAAGAAAAGAAATGAAAATAAAAGGAAAGAGTGAGGAAAGTTAAAGAGGAAATTTTTTAGTTAAAATAGTTTTGTTTAGTTATTTTTCCTCTCAACCCAAACAAAGGCCTCTCATTTCCGCTTTCTTTTCCTAGGTATCAAATAGAGCCTTAATTGGCAGTTATATACAAGCATAAACGGTGGTAAAAACGAAAGAAAAAAGGAAGTATTATTGAGCAATGATACACACGTAACTTTAAAATACAACTCCGGAAACAATGATATCCGAAACCATGGTTATCTCACTCAATCAGAAAATTTGAGGGCTAGTCTTGGGTGGGAATATTTTCCCTATGCCAAAGTAATCATGAGTCCTTCACGTTCTTTTCCTTTCGTTAATTTAGTGGATGGATTTGACCACGTGCATATGCGTGGGGCTTCACTGAACAATCTAATTTCCAGCTATTTTCCCCGAAACAAGATACAGGTGAGGGATCAAATCTTGGCCCACTTTATAACCGTTGCAGGGGTCAGTCATATGCCATCGGGTTCGTCTGAAAGATGGTTTAGGCTCTCGGGGTTTGTGTTATGAATTGGCTTCCCACATCGGGAAATTTGGGTTTGTGTGGGTCTTAAAAGAGTCCTCTTTACTCTTCACTAGTCAGCATGCCTATTCTATTTGAGTGAGTTAAGTGGGATTACCCTCTCGCCCATTCTTTTAAAAATAAAAAAAAAGATATAGCTGAAGATCAAGAATATTTTTTCCTTTCTTTAAACCTGTCTATAACGGGATAAGGTAACGGAAATTTGCAACCCGTAACGTTAAGGCTCAAATATATATGAACATCTCGCATGATGGAAAGCATCTCAATCTCTAGATAACCCCCCACAAATTGACAAATTCCTTGACGAAATAAATTCGGGATAAAGCACCGCATCTCACGTGATGTGAGTTCCATATATGTGCAAGTCCCAACGCATATAAATGAAGATATCGAATCTTCTTCGCAAAACAATGCTCATTGCTCGCTGCATACAGAATACTCTGCTCTTAGCACTAATTATATGGGGAGGCTTAAGAACAACCATAATATTGAGGAATGAGGATGCATGATCGATGTCCAACAAACTTAGTAGTTAATAAGATGATTTACATACTTTGTATCTGAACCTAAGTCTTGAATCCACAAGTGCCCTGTAAGGTAGCAACCTCGAAAGGATGTAGAATTGAAAATTATCACTAGGGCACCCATTTATATCTGAACCTAAGTCTTGAATCCCTACAGAAAACAGAAATCTTCCCCAAACAAGTAACTCATCCTCTCTCTCCTCCATGGATCTCCAGTACTGCTGCTCTTGGACTTGCCATTATTCAGGTCAGGCCATAGCTTGGACCTGCACAAAGGGCAAGTGATTTGGCCTTGATCGACCCAACCATCAAGGCACTCTCTGTGAAAAATATGAGAGCAATTGCTCAGCTCCCTGACCTCATCACTGCCATTCACGAGTGCTAAACACACAGCACACGGTGAATTAGCTTCTTCACATGAATCGTCAAGTCGACCCTCCGACTTCTCAAGGAAGCTACTGTATTTGGTTACTGGAATTCGCTCCAGCTTGATCAATCCAACCACAAATTGGACAGGAACTTGCACTAGTGAAGAATAAGGGCGAGACCCCGACACAGACTCGTTGGAGAACTTCTTTTCAGGTCCAACGTATGCTCCGTTTAACAGAGTGATTAAAGAGACGGCTGCTGCAGGCATGAACCAGCTGCCAAGGCGTAGCAGAAGGTTTTGCAATGTGAGAAGTTCTATTGGAAAAGCCATGAAATGGTCATCTACTTCAAGTCATTTAGCTTTGGCGAAGGACTCTAAATATATAAGATAGAAGCGAAAGGAATGAACCAATAAGTCCAAAGGGACCTTTCATGTAATTATTTCATGAAAACCCTCCCTCCGTAATGTCTTGTGCCTTGTGACTTCAGCAGTCAGTGTTGGGCAGCTGACCGTGGAAAATTAATTGGTTTTGGACGGGAAGGCAACGGGACTGCGGCAAAAGAAAAAGACATCCTCTGGCCTTCTATCACAGCGGTGAACAAAAGCAAAATTAGGGGTGAGCAAAATAACTGTTAATTCGCGAATCCAGTCCAAACCAATCTAAACCGAATGGTTTGGTTTGGTTTTTTACTAATGTGGTTTGGTCCCGGTTTTAAAAAGTAGAAATCGTGTTAAATGGTTTGGTTTGTGGATTTACGTTAACGGTTATGGTTCCAAACCGATCCGAACCGCGCACATGAAGTATATTATATAATTAGATTTAGCTACATTAAATAAACTTTTTTTCCCTAATACTTAGTAAATTAATTTCATAATTAATCTAATGTTGCATTCCACCACCATATTCTTTCACTTCTAAGATTAGTTCCCTAAACTTCTTCATATGAGAAGTTATTCATATGATTTTAATAAACTAAGTATTCACGGCTTGGGCATAGTCTATTGATTCCTAATGTTTTCGCTCGGTAACTAATTTTCTAATCTAATAATCTATTCATTCACTAATTACTGGTATTATGCTCTTCTTTAGTTGGTTAACGTTCGTGAGTTTTGGTGATTTAATAGACATAGTTTTAATATAATTGTTGGTTTAAGTTATCTATTCAATTTTAATTACTTTATATAGTTTATGAAGATGAAATCTCAATTTCAAAGGAACCGTGGTTCCAAACCGAAACCAAAACCTAACCGTGTTTTAATGATTTGGTTGTATTAATTTGATGGGTTGGTTTGGTTCTCCAAATTCATAATTCGTAAGTAGTGGTTTGGTTATTGGTTTACCATAAAACCGGACTAATCTAGTCCATGCTCACCCCTAAACAAAATCGAGGAAAATACCTCGATGTCTTCCATTCCAATGGCGGGCTTAGCCCTCTTCTAGACACGAGAGTGGAGATGAAACTTACACTTTGGGGCTGGAGGATTAATTTCAGGAGATAAGTTATAGGGGGTGTTATTTTTGGAAGGTTGACCCACATTAATGTGATGTTTATGGAGAGAGATAGAAAAGTAATGGTTTGGATGCAAGAGAAACAAAATATGACTTGGTTTGGATGTTTAATAAATTGGGGGATACGAGGGGGTGGATAATAAAATGGGGGTAAAAGGGATAAGGAGGGGTGAAATCATCAAAAAAACCGCCCCCTATAGCCGGATGATAACTTTAGAGAGGGTGAAATCTTTTCTTATCCCCTAGTTTTTCGTTTTGCCAGACATGGATATAAGTTGGGGCTTTAGAGATAAGAGGGGATGAAATGTTATCCCCTTTCCATATCCTCATCCAAACAGGGCCTTTGAATAACATTATTTATATTTTGATTTAGGTTGTTCTTAGTTGAATCGTTGGTGGTAATTAAAGTCATGGTGTCTGACCAAAGAATAGAAAAGCCATCCATGATAAATTGTTGATTGTTGTTGGCATAGTGATTGTAATTAAAGCTTTAAATTTCTGGAGTACTAAAAAAAAGTACTCCAATGCTTTTCATTTGCTTTGCCTATAAATGCTGAATCAAATCGATCGACTTTATATAATGGAAAGCAGAGAAAAATAAGAGTAACGAAAGAAAAGAACTAGAAAGAAAGGTAATGAGAATATGATGAGTTCAAATTGATCCTTATAGTTTTTGAAGAATAATTTCACATACATAATGTCTTCATTATTTTGTTTACTTTTCTATATCTTTCTTTTATTATTTGCTTAAGTTTATAGCACGTTATTTTAGTAATAAACTCTAAGCAGAAAGGGTGTCTTACTACACATACCCAAAGTATTGTATAAAAGAATTAGTTAACAAATACTTGTTTTTGTATTGCGTATGATTTTATCTATACATGTTAGTATATATGCTTGGTTAAAAACTTTGAATAAAAAGTGATTCAGTTCTGAATTCACCACGTCGTCTGGAACCCATGACCTCCTTAAAGGAAGCACCATGTTTGGCCACCAAGCTAATCCTAGTGGCTATTTTTATGGTAACATATATTTGTATTTAGGAAATTGCAATTTCTGAATATGATGTGCAGGTTTTAATACTATTTATTTATTGATCTGTGTGCTAATCTTCTTAGTACTTTTAACTTGGGAGAAAATATCACATGCTAAAATAATTTGTTTGTTTAAGGATCATTACTACATCACTATCTATGAGTAATCTAAATATAAACAATATATTTATACTATTAATGTAAAAGAAATAAATATCTATGTATAGAAAAATACATATTTGCCTGATAACTTTTGTGGAATACATCAATTATAAAAAAGACTTGTGCTTTGATCAGAAAAATAAAAGGGTCTTCTTATATCTTTCCATATTTAATAATTTTTTCATTATGCAGTACACTTCCCCAACCTCGTTTAGAGACCGTTTGGATGGCGTATTGGTTTTGGAGGGATTAAATAGTAAGGGGGATAAAATAGTCGGGGCAATTAAATAAGAAGGGTGGACTCACATTGATGTAACATTTAAGAAGGGGATTAAATAGTATAGTACATGGTTTGGATGAAGGATAATAAAATGGGGATAAGAGCATCCTTATCAGGAGCACCAAATTTTACACCAAATTTAACCTCAAAAACACCTTTTATAAATTTAGCAAGTCACTTACCAAAAATTCCCAAAATCAGACTCTCTATCCTAACTTTACTATTCCCCTCAAGTCTAACAAAAAAAAAAATTCCTTAAAAAATTATTCTCTCACGTTGGGGAGTTGTGCCACCCCTACTTTATCTATAAAAAAATGTAAAAAAAGTGAAAAAGGTAGTGTGTGTGTGTGAGATAGAGAGAAGCTGGGAAAGGTGGGGAGGGGGCAGAACACGAGGGAGAGAGAGGGAATTGGTGCGTGAACAGTGCCTACTCAAATTTGAGTAGGCACTGTAGCAAAAATAGTTTGAGGAGGAAAAATAGAGAGCCTGATTTTTGGGGGGTTTGGCTCCCTATATTAACTTAAAAGCTAATATAGGTAGCCAAATGGGGATGCTCTAAAGAGGGTGGATGATGTAAAAGTTATCAAATTGACTATATTGCCCTTGTTAATTCACATATCGGATTAGGCATTTAAACAATTAAATAAATACCAAAATTAATTATTTTGATACACTTTTCACTTAGAAAGTTATAATAAATCATTGTAATACACCGTTGCATTAATAATGTGATATTCTTTTCAATTAATGTGATATACTTTTCAATAATTATTAATTTGTTATACTTAAAAAAATTAAGCTATAAATTTATTTTTAAAAGTTTTCTATAAAATAAAATCACTAAAAAAAGCTATAAAAAAAAGGGTAGATGATGTGAACCGTTGGATCACAATTGGATTTCATGTGCACAACCACACCAAATCATTTTGTCTCCTTTTATTTTCATTTGCTTTGTAAACATCAACAATTTGAGAAGTCGATACATTTCCTTTGTTCCCTGCTCATCTTCCCCATTCTCTCTCTGCGAAGTCGATCCAGCTCAGTGATTTCTGCCAATGTCGGAGCCTCTCTCTCTCTCCTTCATGGCAGAGCAGGTAAACTAACTTCTTCCTCCCCTCCTCTTCTCTCTCTCTCTCTAGTTTAGATCTAGAAATAAGTATCAATTTTCAATTTTTCAAAAAATGCATGAAAAGTTGTACGATTCCGGCAGCGAAAAAGAAAGGCGACCGCCGGCGAGCCTCTTGCAGACGAGGAGAGAGAGAGAGAGAGAGAGAGAGAGAGAGAGGCGCAGGGGTAGGGATGTAATTTGGTCCTGGATAGAAGCCTGACTAAATAAAAGTATATCACATTATTTATCAGGGGGAAGGGAGATAAGGGGGGTGGTGAACAAGGGCTATCACGTGGGACCGGGATGAGGAGAAAGATGATTTTAGGTGGGGGGAAACCCTCATCCAAACAAGCTCTTAACGTATTAGTTTTGGAGGGATTAAATAGTAAGGGGATAAAATAGTGGGGGGATTAAATAAAAAAAGTAGACCCGCATTGATGTGACAGTTAAGAATGGAGGATTAAATAGTACATGGTTTGGATGAGGGATAATAAAATGTGGATAAAGATGGTGGATGATGTAAAAGCTATCAAATCGACTATATTGCCCTTATTAATTCACATAGCAAATTAGGCATTTAAACAATTAAATAAATACCAAAAGTTAATCAATTTGATATAATTTTCAATTTAAAGTTATAATAAATCGTTGTAATACACCATTAGATCAATAATGTGATATACTTTTCAATTAATTGTTAATTTTTTATACTTAAAAAAAATTCTATAAAATAAAATCACTAAATTTTAGAAGGAGAATATATGCAAAAAAAAACAAAACAAAAACAAAAAAAGGGTAGATGATGTAAACCGTTGGATCATAATTGGATTTCATGTGCACAACCATACCAAATCATTTTGTCTCGTTTTTATTTTCATTTGCTTTGTAAACATCGACAATTGAGAAGTCGATCCATTTCCTTTTATTTTCATTTCCTTTGTTCCCTGTTCATCTTCCCTACTCTCTCTCTCTCTCTCTCTGTGCAAAGTCAATCCAGCTCGGTGGTTTCTGCCGATGTTGGAGCCTCTCTCTCTCCCCCCCCCCCCCCCTAGTTTCTTCCTCTCCTCCTCTTCTCTCTCTATGTCTATCTAGTTCAAATCTAGCAATAATTTTCAATTTTTCCAAAAATGCATGAAAAGTTGTACGATTCCGACGTCGGAGAAGAACGGCGACCGCCTCTCTCTCTCTCTCCCTCCCTCCCTCGCGACAGAGCAGGTAAACTAGCTTCTTCCTCTCCTACTCTTCTCTCTCTATGCCTATCTAGTTCAAATCTAGAAATAATTTTCAATTTTTTTAAAATGCATGAAAAGTTGTACGATTCCGGCATCAAGGAAGAACGGCGACCGCATCTCTCTCTCCCTCCCTCATGGCAGAGCAGGTAAACTAGCTTCTTCCTCTCCTCATCTTCTTTTCTCTCTCTCTCTCTCTCTCTCTAGTTCAAATCTAGAAATAATTTTCAATTTTTCCAAAAATGCATGGAAAGTTGTACAATGCTGGCATCGGAGAAGAACGGCGACCACCAGCGAGCCTCTTGCAGATTGGGGGGGGGGGGGGAGAGAGAGAGAGAGAAGCGTGGGGGGTAGGGATGTAATTTGGTCCCGGATGAGAATCCGGACTAAATAATTAGGGGGGGTTAGGAGGAGGATTTAGTTAGGGGGAAAACCCTCGTCCAAACGAGCCCTACTGAGAGAGAGAGAAAAGAATAAAAAATACAACTATATCATCATGTTTTTCAAAGCTGACATGCTCAACTTATTCTCGTTATTACATTGATTTCCTTGAAGCTTTAGCATGTATATCATTCGGACCCACATGTTTTTTTACATCCTGTTTTTCAAAGCTGACATCCTTAACTTTTCTTATTATTTATTACATTGATTTCCTTGAAGCTTTAGTATATATGTCATTCGAACCCACATATTTTTATATTATGTAATTGTGGTCCACAACAATTATCATTTTCATTAATCCTGTATTATAAATTAGATCACCTATTTTACTGTGTTATCTAATTGTGAATTTTCTTGTTTTATAGAATCTATCAAACAAAAAAGATCTGGAATTAATTGCTCTAAATATCTCAAGCAAGAATTATCTACACATAGTTTCAGGATGTAAAAGTCTATCTAGATGGGATGAATCTTGGCCATATTATTGAGGAGAATAAATATCACATCTTTGGAAGACACTATCAAAGCGATGATTTCATCCGTCGCCATATCGACGAGGACTTAAAATCCGAGTGTCTAATGGTTAGAGACCTAAAAGTTTTGGACTCGGGAGTCCTGTAGGGCGGCCATGCAGGGCACATCCAGACCTTCTATCTCCACAATAGACGGTTCACATTTAAATAAATCTCATCCAGGGAAGAGTTGATATTTATTTAAATCTGGACAGTCCAAAAGTCCAGATGTGCCCTACAAGGTCCCCGTTTCTGAAAGTTTTATAGAATGACTTAAAAGACAAATTTGAACATAGAAAAAAACTATAATTCTTACAAAGCACCTTTCAATTAGACGCACAACATCTCAAATACTATTAGGCACTTTAACTAGCCAAAAGTACAAAACAATGTACACTTTTACTTTGCCTATGCACTTTTTCACCTATGGTTCAAACACAACTCTCTACTTTTGTTCTTCACTCTCTACTTTTAGGGCAAAAGTGGAGGAAAATGAAGGAAAGTAAGAAAAAGAGGGAAAAGTAGAGTGGAGAGGCATTTGCCTTGCTACTAGTAGCAAGCCAAAAGGAACAAAGCTAGAGTAGATAGCCAAGTAGCAAGTCTATTGGAACATGATTTTTTGGTTTGGCTAGGCATAGTAGCCAACAAGGTGCAAGTAGCAAACCTCTCATTCATAGAATTGTCCAAGAATAGTATTATGCTCTATTAAAAATTGTTTCAACTTTTCTCCCCAACAACGGTTTGGAGTTTCTTCCCAATTCATCAATTCCGCCGCCTGACACGTACAAGGAGTATTATAGATAGCAACCTTGTGGAATTTAAGTCTTTGAATCCCTACAGAAAATAGAAATCTTCCCCAAACAAGTAAATCATCCTCTCTCTCCTCCATGGATCTCCACTGCTACTCTTGGACTTGCCATTATTCAGGTCAGGCCATAGCTTGGATCTGCACAAAGGGCAAGTGATTCGGCCTTGATCGACCCAACCATCAAGGCACTCTCTGTGAAAAATATGAGAGCAATTGCTCAGCTCCCTGACCTCATCACTTGCATTCACGAGTGCTAAACACACAGTACATGGTGAAGTAGCTTCTTCACATGAATCGTGAAATCGACCTTCTGACTTCTCAAGGAAGCTACTGTATTGGGTAACTGGCATTCGCTCCTTGATCAACCCAACCACAAATTGGACAGGAACTTGTACTAGTGAAGAATAAGGGCGAGACTCCGACACATACTCCTCGGAGAACTCTTTTTCAGGTCGATCGCATGCTCGGTTTAATAGAGTGATCAAAGAGTCAGCTGCCGCGAGCAGGAATCTGGCAAAGCGTAGCAGAAGGTTTTGCAATGTCAGAAGTTCTAATGGAAAAGCCATGAAATGGTCATCTACTTCAAGTCATTTAAGGACTCTAATTTATAACAAAGAAGCGAAAGGGATGAAACAAGAAGTCGGTGTTTAGACAAGTATTAACAAGGGTCATAAAATCTCTACCTAGAAAAAGAGGTGGTCACTAATAAG
This sequence comes from Vaccinium myrtillus, assembly GCA_016920895.1. Classification (NCBI taxonomy): domain Eukaryota; kingdom Viridiplantae; phylum Streptophyta; class Magnoliopsida; order Ericales; family Ericaceae; genus Vaccinium; species Vaccinium myrtillus. Next base: position 34,693,244 of record CM029279.1, read on the forward strand.
TAGCTTTAAATGAGTCAATAGCAAACCATGTTCAGTGGAGTGGGTCTAGCTTAAAGGATTGATCCTGCGTCTTTGTACAAATTTTTTTGGTATTGAAGAGTGTCCTGATAAACGGGACTAGTCTCTCCAGCCCCTTTCACTATATATATGTAAGCACATCAAAGTAAGTCAATTAACCACTGCGACAACCCCTTTAGTTTTGTTGCATCTTCTTATTCATAGTTTGGGTTGGGGTCTGAAAGCTTAAAAAGAGTATTTGGATTTTGGATTATTGGACGTGAGGACAAGAAACGTCAATTTGTTCTGAAATATGCCTATCCCACTTACGGTAACATTGAGACGTAGTACGTACCCTACAAGGAAATGTGGTAACTACTGCATTAGACCAGCAATTTAGGGTTGGCATTGGGAACGGATCGGGGCCGGAGACTACTATCCCCGCCCCGATCCCCGAATCCCTCCCCAGTCCCCGTCCCCGCTCCGGTCCCCAATGGAGATTATTTTCTCCCCTCCATCCCCACCCCAAACGGGGAACGTGTATCCAAATGGGGATTCGGGGAAATTCCTTGATTTATTTTTTGATCTGACTAATTAACTTTGGATTAAAAAAAATGCAAAAATAGGAAGAATCCGAAGATCAGAGTTGGAAATCAAGAAATATATGACCTCGAGTCCTCAACCTAGAGCCGAAGCGGACATATTGTTATGAGAGAATTGCTGGTAGAGAGAGGTAACCACGACCTGAATCGTGGTAACCTCCGCCAGAAGGACTGGCCAGAACCGAATAGACACCATAAGAGGTGGATGTTGTACTGGACCACTGATAGAGGGAGGAGAGGTCGATCTGGGGGCAACTTTCAAAGGGGGAAGAAGATCGCCGTTCAATAAAAAAAGAGAGGAGAAGAAGATATTAGACAGGAGAGAGAGAGAGAGAGTGGGTAACAGTTGTTTCTTCATTATTTTTTCTTTATATATAATGTATATATATAGAAACGGGGATCCAGGGATGGATCGGATCGGATTCGAAGCGGGGATACACCTATCCCCGCCTCCGATCCGATCCCCGATTTTTTTTAAAAAAATCCCCAAATCAGCTCCAATCCCCGAACAGGTCTCCAAAACACCGATCCATTCGAATCGGGGACCGGATCGGAGGAAATTGCCATCCCTGGTCCAGCAAGCGTTAGGAAAGCCATTTGGCCAGTCACATTGAGAGAGGGAGAGAGCATCACAATATAAGACAAGTGAATAAGTTAATGAGTGAGCACATCGGTTGCTTTCTTCTATATTGAGTAGTTGAAATTGGAGAAGCAACTTGGTTATAAAGTCCAAAAGCTTAGACAAGTTCTCCATGTGATGTAAGAAGCCCTTCTGGATGAACAAGAGGGACAATGAAAAACTGACAAAATGCTATGAATTTCGATCGTTTCATTGTTTTCTCTCAGATAAATATCTTCCCCTTTTTGAAACCTTCAAAATTCTGGGAAGGGTTTCCTAGGTCTCCCCATTCGTCTCCTTACTCATAATTCTTGTTTCAGTTGCTTCGTCGATCTTATATCATTTGGACTACTACAGTGTAATTTTTTTTTTGGTGCTAATGCTCCTTATATTTCTTCAAGAAGCTAAATCCTTTATTTATCTTCCTGACAGCAATCTCAACATCCTAATCCTGCTAATTCCTTCTCAACCTTTTCACTCTGGACTAGGTTGATACCCAAATTCCTAACTGCTTGTTGCATCCCATATCTAACTATTGATAGTAGATGTCCATACTAGTATTCCAGCATCTATTCCCCATCTCATGCACAATCATCACTATTCCAATTACTCATTAATGAATTCACAAATCAAACTTGTGTAATTATCCACAAAAAAAAAAAAAAAACTTGTGAAAATTTAGTACTCTTCGCCTCTGACATGATCATTCTCTATCTAGAACTGACTTGAACGAAAGTTGCAGTTGGATTTGATAAGAGATTCTGCTACCTAATACAGCTACTTCATGGTCAACAATTATGAAAGGAAGTGGTTATCATCTTTCTTGAAAAATGAAGTATTATTCGCTCAGGAGTAGGGTAAAAATAGAAGATACACGACTTTTTTTCTTTGATTTCATATTATCGAAACAAACTAGTATCCCAACTTTCTGCAAGCCATCAACCTGAAAGCAGAAAAACTGAGAGGTAAACTACCCTCAAACATTAAGTTGCTGTTACACTGCACATCCACTTGCGGCATACAACTTTTAACCAAATGCAGAGTTGTAGCTTTTAATGGTGAATAAGCAGTACAAGATGACTGAAGGAAATACTAGATATACAAGATACTTCTCTCTTTTGGAGAACCTATTTTATCTGCTATTTCAGCATTGTTTTCACTTCATTGTAAGCTCGGTAACCACTATTGAAACAAACAAATGGACAAACATCCCTAAATCAGGGACGTATGAAACAGCAATAACCCCTAGAACAAAATGACCTCCAATATTTCAACTAACAGCCACACTAAACATAGCTAGAGTTTTTCCAACTTGTCAACATAGTTTATAGTTATAACGACAGTAATAGCGTATACAATTACAATTTGAAACCCTTCGAACACAACAGATAAGAAAACATAATTGGAAGACAATATTGCCCTACCTCAGACTTTTAGAAGCTGCATTTTGTTAGAAAAGGCAATAGCAATCCAATCAGGCAGACTGGCAGACCACTGGAGCTGGTTAATCTCGGACCCGGCGGAGTACATCGACATTGGATCAATCCCATTGGGACCTGCCACCGTCGGCAACTCCCAAATGAGTGCCTGCGCATCATCCCCAGCAGAACAGATATGCCGGGAACTCTGTGGAGCCCAAGCAATCGCGTTGACACTCGCCTTGTGCCTCTCCAGCTCCGCCACCGGCATTGTGGGTGACCGGATATCCAATATCACAACCTTATTACAGTCCATCAATATCGTTGCCATGTACCTTAAATCCTGCTTGTTCCAGGCCAATCGGAGTAAAGGAGTGTCTGGTGTAGGGCTTTCATAGATAATTGTGGAGTGCTCTTTGTCACGCAAGTCGAAAATCCTCACAGATCCATCTGCCGATACTGACGCGAAAACCCCTGCTACCAAAAATCAACTGAATATAGTGAATTCCTATAACTATATTGTCATTTATGTGACATCAATTCAATATGTACATGATTAATAGGTGCGTAAATGCACCTATTTAAGCGCCATAAGTTATACTCTGTTCGTCCATTTACCTTATTATTTGATAACTTCGAATTAGGAGGGTGATCCTCCCGGTGAACTGACCGTACCCCAAACCAACACAGGTGAACAAGTAGAGTATACTAGGGCGCGCTTTTTGGGTAATTTTGGTGTCCACCGGCCTAGGAGTTTGATGAGCTCTTAAACATGGAGGGTGTTGGGAGCGCCCTAGTATGCCAACCGTGTACTATTTATCTGGAGACTTCCGTGTAATTGAGGATTGTAGAGCTCCGATATGAATAAAGGAAATTCTCTGGTGATTAATTCTGTAGTCGGAAACCCAGGTCGTCACAGATAATAGCCGTGCAAATAGATTTTAGATTATGGATGAAGATACTGATTTCGTTAATAGATCCTGGATCCTAGTATATGTTGGTAAATTTTCTTTCTGCGCAACTGTAGAATTGTGAACTTAGTTTTACCAAAGCTACAAAGTGTTTGCTCCAAAAGCTGAAAATATTCTTTCATATGATCTAGAAACCAAAATCTGGTACCAAAAATACACATCCTACCCAGCTTCTCCAAAATCACCGCCCGTAATTTTTGAAAACAGGCATCAACAGCACGTTGGATTGTGATAAAGGGAGAGAAATGAAACGAATGTGGTTTCTAACCAAATCTCACAATGTAAGATTTGGGGAGAAAGGAAACAGAATAAAGATTCATTCTTTTTCCTTATTTGTCATCCTTGCTTATCCTTTCTCATCTTTTCTATCTGAATAAGTGAAGGGACTCTCCTCTCACCTATTTTCTCACCATCTAAAGGGCCTGTAACTACAATTGTCAAGCTAAAGTCCTCCAAACTACTACAGTCCTTCGGTTCAAACTCACACCAGATTGAGTTCTACTCAAATTTTTTATCCAAATCAAGGGAGACTCAAACTTTTAAAGGCTTGTTTTACTCTTCACAATTCACAATTATGCCGTTAATAAGAAAGTTTACTAAAATTTCTGCTCAGGTTTGAGATTGTCGATAGGAGCGATTCATAGCAGATGAAGTAAAATTTAAGTAAGGAGATGCTCTAAACTGCTAACACAAACAGGGATGACAATACAGTTAGTAAAGTTGTCACCTGCTTCACCCCAGGCGATATCGTACACTTCCTTATCGTGCGCAATCAACTGGGTTTCAACAACCCCTTTCTCGATATCCCAAATCGTGCACGTGGTATCGATGCTCGACGTCCCAATTCTCCTCACCTCTACCTCGTTCCAATCGAATGAAGTTAACGGGGCACAGAACTCGCTCGTTTTGGCATTATTAAGGACGGAGAGGGGCTCGATGGAGTTATTGTCGCGGATTTCCCATAAACGGAGGTAGTCGCCGGAGGAGGCGAGGAGGTCGGAGGATTTACGGGCGGCAGCAGAGGCGGAGGGGTTGGGGTGGAACATGAGCTTGGTGGGAGGGTAAGGGTGTTCGAAGGAAAGGTTTGGGTTGGGTTTGAGTGTTAGGGTTTCTTCATCGAAAGAGAGGATATCGACGCGGTTGTTGTATTCTTCAATGAAGCTGCCGATTGCGATACGGTGGTGGTGGGGAGAGCGGGAGGAAGAGGAAGATGAGGAGAAGGCAGTGGCGTAGAGTGGGTAGGGGGAGTCATAAGTGACGGAGTTTTCGGATCTGAGGTGGGATTCTTGGGTTGAATTCTCCATTGTTGGCCGCAGTTTCTTCTGTCAACTGGGAGTTCAGAGAGGGATTTATAAAGGGCTTTGTTCGGCGACTGACTTTCTACGGCAGTCACACACGATGAGAGAGAGAGAGAGAGAGAGCGAGGAGAGAGAGTATTGAATCTACTGGCAGTCGTACACGAAACTTTTCCACCTAAATTTCTCGTTGAACATTGAAGAGACAAATTCAACAGAGGAGAAAAGTCGTTAGAGTGAAGGGGTATCATTGGGCCACGGTGAAGCCCCACTCCACGACACCCAATTTGCAAACATTGGACTGACATAATTAAGCCCACAGCCCACTCAATGTGGACTTTCGTCATTTTAGACTTACCAATTTTGAGGTTCGCCAAGGTAAATAAATTTTTTATGAAAGTGCAGAGCACCGTATCTGCACTTTCATTTTATATCGAATTTTTTTTGTTTCATCTTTCATAAAAAGTATAAAGATAAGATAAGTGAAGTTTCATGACAAATGAATTTAACCAAAATTATGTGGGTAGAAAATGTTCTCCCACAAAGAAAGGGTTAGGTCACAAAACTTTTCGGTAATGCTGTTAATTTTTTAGTCATATTTTGTGATGAAAAACATATGAAATTTTACGATGATTATTTTGTAGGGCTGCTTGAGTCTTATTTGTCACACAATGTAATTAAATAAGTGATTTTTAGATGTTTATATAAAGAGACTGGGTGGATAAATAAAATTGAACAAATAAAATTGAACGAGCCGAATAGTTCATTGTTCAAATTTGGTTTGAAAATTTAATGAGCTTTAAAATTATAATCGATATTGGCTTGTTTATGATACGAACCGATGACGAACAAACATTAATCAATTCGAACACCAACCGATTTCAAGTAGTTTGAATTCTGTAGAAATCACAAATCAAATAAACCGAGTAATAGTTTGTTCAAGTTTGGTTTGAAAATTTCAAGTTCCAATTTTTTTTTTTTTTTTTTGCAATTTCATAAATTACGTAACAAATCAATCTTAAACAATTTTTTTTAACATTATTTTTTAACGAGTGAACACGTAGCTCAAATTTTAAACCTTCCTCTTTCGTTTTTATGAGAGCCCTAATACCGACTTCCAAAATTGTTACTCAAACAGTGAGTTCGAAATAAAGCAGATTTTATTCGCACTTCACCACGAATATTACGAACTGCTATAAGCTGTGAAAATAGGGCAAACGCAAACGTCGGCTTGGGAAAACCTTAGACATAAAACTGCCGCAGAGAGTCTCTCTCTCTCCTCTCTTCCAGTTGCTGCAGAGCAAGATACTCGTAGATTCGGGTACAGAGAGGATAAAGCCATGATGGCAAAACCTTCGTCACCGTCTTCTTCTTCACCGAAGAAGAAACAAAAGTTTAAGAAAGCATCTGTAAAACGAGAAGAAATCTCTGAAGCCTCTCGGATTCGAATATCCGAAATTATCAATCAGTTCCTTGCATCAGATGAACAAGGTAAGCCCAAGCTCAAATAAAAGAAAAAATGTTCTTTTTTTCTTTTTTTTTTTTTTTAATTCTTCTTTTTGGCTGTTCCCTTCATGGTCTTCACTGATTGGAGCATCGCTTTTGGCTTATGAGTTTATCCTTTGAGCTACGAACTAAACACGACTCACAAATGGTAGCACGAACAACAATTTCTGGTTCACTAAGAAAGCAACGCACAGGGATGTATATGGTGCTTTATTAGTGTATTCACAGTTCTCACCAATCTTCAATACATTTTCGGTTGCTAGGATATTCTTTATGCTGGGGTTTGCGGGAACTCCTTAGCGTAAATAAACTAGTGCTGAAAAGGAAATGAACGCGAGGTGCTTTCGTGAACGTGTGGCTAATTAGGTGTCAAATTAGGCCTCCCAAACCCGCTACTCTTCTTTGGCAAAAGCAGCATTTGTGTTTAGATTACAATGTGAGATCCTGCATACTTGATTAAGAGAAATGATGCTTAGTCAGTTATGGACCCATGGTTGCATTCGGTTGAACTTTGGACTTCCAAATGCGAGTTTGTTTTGCGGGTTCAGTGCAAAGCATGAATGCTGCATGAATTTTGATTATTTCCGCCTTAGTGTAGTATTACGGTCACTCGTGCTTGTTATTAAGAAGCAAGAACCAAGAAATATGCGACAACTTCTGATTGGTGCTGCTGTTTTCTGGATTTTGGCTAGTTTGACCGTGAGAAGATGCGAAACTAAGCCTGTGGCAATGGAAAGTATGGATACCCTCTGAAATCATTGTCCAAATGGCTGGGGGAAAATACAGACCACAACATAATTCCCGCACCAGAGTCTTGAAATAAACTATTTTCCATGTCAATGTCATGGCCATGAAATGGAGCCTTGTTTTTTGCATACTCGTGTAGTCTTCAGTACATTCTACACGCTTTGTTCATTTGTCACTGTTTCTGAATACCTTCAAGGACTGAACTTTCATGACATATAAGAAGGAAGATACAATTTGCATATTTTAAAGCATGATTTGATAGTGTGCCTACCCTTCCCGTGACCTGATGTCAAGTGCATGATTTTGAACATTTGGAATGTTATAGGTTGCTACATGTGAACGTTTGGAATGTTATAGGTTGCTACATGTGAACATTTCAACAGGCAACACATGGGTATGGGTGTTGGGTGACACCATGATTAGATAGTCATAAGGTTGTGATCAATGCATCATAAGGGTATATATTACAATAATTCACAATCTCTGCCTTTGTTGTACCTTCATTCTGTCTCTGGATTGTCAAGATTTTTTTGTGTGGTAAATATGCTTATTTTAGTTAGTCCTTTCCCTATTTCTTTCATTTACTTCCTTTTGTCATCTTTTTGCAATTTGAGACTGTGGTGCCAATAGATGTGATGATTTCTTGCTTCAACCATTGGGCCCATTGCTTCATTCATTAATTCTTTAAGTTATGGTTCTTATTGGAGGTGGTCTCTATTCATTACATGCTATATGTAGCTTTTCCGGATTCATTCCTTCTGGTGTTTTTAGTTTAGGACTTATCGATTGTTGGAGAAATGATTGTTGTTGATAATTAGAATATGTGAATTGTTGCAGAGTACTCTTTCGAACCCAACCTTACAAACCAGGAACGTGCTGCGGTGCACTCTTTATGCAGGAAAATGGGTATGAAGTCTAAAAGTACGGGGTGAGTATGGGTGGTTAGATCCATTTTACCAATTGTTATTTTTTTTAGTATTGATTCAAGTGAATGCAGGCTGGTTTGTCCTGCATCCTTTCTCCATTTTCTTGACATTCTAGGCAATTTTATGCTTTTGTTTTTTTTTCATTTAAAATTCTTATTTGCTTCTGAGCTTGTGTAGTAGGAGGAATGGGAATCTGCGGATAGTTACTGTTTACAGAACTAAAAGTAAAGTGGACACCAAGCAGGGAAAGGGAAAGGGAAATCTCTCTCCTTTTACATTTTCAGAAGACGCAAAAGTGGTTTTACAGGACTTATTTACTCAACATCCTCCTGATGATCGAGATTTGGGTGAGGAAATAGTGGAAAAACATAATGGAAGGGCCAAAAGAGTACGAGAAAATATGGATGAATTTTTTCGCAAACCATCCCTGGACAAAGCTGAAATTGCAAAAAGGCTGGAATCACTTGCTAGAAGGGTAGAAAAGTCCCCAGGCTTGAGAAAGGTCCTTTTGAAATGCCATTCTGAATTTTTTAGTTTCAATTTTACGTGGTTGGATGTTATTTGGGATTGCTATGCTTTTACTGAGTTGGTTTGGGTGGAGATGACAAATATTTTTTTCATAGTGCTGCAATGATGTTTCTTGTTTTCTATTCTTCTCAGATAAGTGAAGAGAGGGCTAAGCTTCCGATTGCGTCTTTCAGGGATGTGATTACATCAACTGTCGAATCAAATCAGGTTTTTCATATGATCCTTCTGGGTGGTGTTCATTTGGTCTTTTTCGTTTCCTTGCCTTTTGTTTTTGTTCCTGCTCCTGTTTCTTTTTCTTTTTCCTCCTTTTGTTTTGGGTTGTAACGACTCAAGCTGCATATTGTGGTCCTTTTGGAAACAGAAGAACAGTAGAAGATATCATATGAGCCTTCATGAAACTGGGACAAGGCTCCTTTTGATATTGAGAGAGGGGAAACATGGGTATCTGCTTATCACCTGCCAATGACCTCTAATAGATGATGCATATTTCATGCTTGCCAATTTAACAAAATAATGAGATATAGGAAGATCTTTAGGACCTTTTTGTGCCTGTTATGTAAATGACTTTGACCTGTGATTTTCTTTACAAGTCGCCCCCATTTATTAGTTCATAAAAGCTCACTTTGTGTTCTGATTCTGGAAACAGGTAGTACTTATATCTGGGGAGACTGGATGTGGAAAAACCACACAGGTTGATAGTGCTCTCTCTCTCTCTCTCTCTCTCTCTCTCTCTCTCTCTCTCTCTCTCTCTCTCTCTGTCTGTGGATCCATGGAGAGGTGCTTGTTATCATGGGTGTTGATAGCCAGTTGTTCCGTTCATATGAGCAGCTGGTTCTTTTTTTGATTACTCAAGTGTCCAGGTTAGCTTACGTGCACCTCGACTAATCTTGGGGGGCCAATCCCACTGCCCACTTGTGGGAGTCCCAATTAAAAGCAATTTAGGGCAATGAACTATGGGCATCTTTGTCCTTTTCTATCCACATTATTGTGATTGAAAAAACCAATTTACAAAAAGTTTGAAGAAAATGCAAATGAGTTGTGCAGAAGTCTTGAGAAACAGTGCCGTGTCATCTCAGAAAGTAAAAAATCAAACCAGTCAAAATGGATAATGCTGAACTTAATGTGTAAAGTAAGCTTCTGACAACCTTGTAGAAGCAACGAAGTTCTTTCCATCGGTCTGTACGGATCCATTTCAAATTCATGTGCAGAGGGTATGCAAATAAAATACTTCCTCCCTCCCTTGCCCAAAAAAGTTTGAAAAAATAACAGGAATCGACTAAATCATGAAATAGAGACTCGACCAATACTAAAAAAAAAATTCTTACTTGGAGTATTTGAAGAGTGCTGCAAATAAGAAACACTTTGGGATCACATTGAATCATTGGATTTACTTATTTGGAACGTGCGTTCCTTATCAATGTGAATCAGGTTCCACAGTTTCTCTGGGATGATATGTGGGGGAAAGGCGAGTCGTGTAAGATTGTCTGCACACAACCACGACGAATCTCAGCAACATCAGGTTTATAACAACTCTATATGCTTATGAACACGTTTGTTCTTTCTGCGTCCCCCTTCTCTAACTTTCAGCAGCACATAAATAATCTCTGTGAAAATGCTTAGTTGCTGAGAGAATCTCCTGTGAAAGAGGCGAAGACATTGGAGACAGTGTGGGATACAAGGTACTATCTATTACCTGTTTTTCACTCATATCATCAACAGTTTCATAAATTCATCAATATTACGGACTTATTTCTATGGAAACTCAGATTCGTTTGGAGACAAAAGGTGGAAGGAACTCATCTGCAGTCTTTTGCACTAATGGGGTTCTGTTGAGGGTGCTGGTTTCTAGAGGCACTGGAAGGTTGAAAGCTGCATCTCCAAAAGTACCTGCAAAGGATGATGTTTCTGACATAACTCACATTATTGTGGTATTGGTCTTACTGTAATTTGACATGTGATTTTCTTAGTGCTTTTCTCCATTTAGAGACATTATGTATAATCTTAGAGTTATGCATAAAAAAACATATGTTATTTGTTCATATAATCTTATGTATGCTGGATTCTTTATCGCTTGGTAGTTTTTTGGGGGGTTTCTTTAGGATTCACCTGTTTGAGAAATCCCAATCCAAAGAGTGTGATTATGACTTGATCGATTGTGGAGTGGGGTTTGGGAATTGAGAGTGCGGAGTCCTTGGAGGTTCTTGCAACCAAGGGTCCTCCCACATTCTGAAGCAAAACATTTTCTCAAAAAGTACTATTAAGGGAGCTTTTTGTGCAGTATATCTCTAAACTGAAGTAGACAAGATTATTCAAACACTTTGACCTTTACATGTTCCTTCAACATTGATTAGTTGTTTCCTTTACAAGTTCCTTCAACATTGATTAGTTGTTTGCATGACCCCTTCATGCAGCTGACCCGCCATCGTCAGTAGCACACTGCTAGCTGTCCTCTGGTTGTAGTCGTTACTCAGCCCCCGTTCTAATTGCATCACATATTTTTTTCTGTTAGGTCTTAAGGCTGTAAGACCAACCTCTTTACTGGAACCTGGCTTGATGCTAACTTTGTTAGAAGCTCGATAGCCTCGATTATCAATGTTTGTCTGGTAAAAGCTTTCAACCAGCTGAAATTCCGATGGACAAGCTAATGACCAGTTTGTGAGTGGAGAAAACCTCATAGTTGAGGGCTCTTGTTTACCATCGCTGGTTATTTATTGGATCAGGATCTTATGCTGTCCATTTTGAGCTGCTTGTGCTGGATCCCAGCTTAAAAGTGTTTTTTCGAAGAGTCTGTTATTGCTGGATTTTGTGTTCTCTTAATCATTTATGTGAAGTCTATTACTTTATTGGGGGGGTGGCGCTCTATGTTATTGTCTACTTGTTTAAAATTTGCACTTAATACGGCTGTTTTTTCATTGGTAGGATGAAATTCATGAAAGGGACCGCTACTCAGACTTCATGTTAGCAATTCTCAGGTACTTTCTTTTTGTTTGTGGTTACTGTAGTGTTGTAGAATAATGTTGGAAACGTGTCTTGCGGTTCCCTATAAGTAGTAAACCTGTTTTCTTTCGAAGATGGTGTTTTTGGTAATTGGAATGTTATTAGTAGTGTATGGGCATCATAGAAGTTTAGAATCATGTGTTACTCTTTATTCAGAGATATAGTGTCCTGTTCATTGTTGTTGTGAATCTACAGTGAAACATAGTTCGCCTTTGCATTGAATGTTGCCTTATTTTGCATTTTTATTGGATTGATATCCCTTGTAACTTGGTTATTTATGTGTCTGCAGAGACATGCTTCCTTCATATCCTCAGCTGCGTCTGGTTAGTAGTAATCCTTCATATTTTATAATCCTTTCCTGAGAGTAAATAAAAGTAGAAACTGTATTGGTTTTCTCTGGAGTTGGTGACTAATTTGTGTGACAGGTATTAATGAGTGCTACACTTGACGCCGAGCGGTTTTCACAATATTTTGGTGGCTCCCCAATCATCCGAGTACCTGGATTTACTTATCCTGTAAAAAGCTTCTTTCCCCCTGTTGTGGTGCTAATTGTTTGGTCTTAATGATTTATAGTGTGATGTGGTATTTATGTTTGACTATTCCAGGTCAAATCTTTCTACTTGGAGGATGCTCTTATGGTTGTGAAAGGGGCAAAAGGAAATCATCTTGATTGTACTTCAGAAGATGCCACAGCTGAGCGGTTTGAGTTGACAGAGGAATACAGAATGGCTCTTGATGAGGCTATTAATTCAGCATGGTCAAATGATGAGTTTGAAACCCTCCTAGAATTTGTTTCTTCAGAAGCGAACCCTAAACTTCTTAATTACCAGCATTCCTCAAGTGGGCTAACACCTTTAATGGTGTTTGCGGGAAAGGGCAGAGTGGGTGATGTTTGCATGCTCCTTACTTTTGGTGCAGACTGCAATTTAAAAGCAAGTGATGGATTTACTGCTCTAGATTTGGCTGAAAGGGAGAACCAGGGAGAGGCTGCTGCTATTATTAAAACCCACATGGGGAAAGCACCCTCCAACTCTGAGGAAGAACAAGAATTACTTGATACATATCTATCCACTGTCAATCCTGAGCACGTCGATATTTCTCTTATCGAGCAGTTATTGAGGAAGATTTGTAGCGATTCAAGGGATGGAGCTATCCTTGTTTTCCTTCCTGGGTGGGAGGATATAAATAAAACGAGAGAGAGATTAAGTGGTAGTTCCTTTTTCAGCGACTCCTCGAAGTATGTGATAATATCTCTCCACTCCATGGTCCCATCTGTAGACCAAAAGAAGGTTTTCAGAAGACCTCCTCCGGGATGCCGTAAAATTGTTCTTTCGACTAACATTGCTGAGAGTTCTATCACTATCGATGATGTTGTTTATGTTGTAGACAGTGGGCGGATGAAAGAAAAAAGTTACGATCCCTTCAACAATGTATCAACTCTTCATTCTTCTTGGGTTTCAAAAGCAAGTGCAAAGCAACGTGAGGGACGTGCTGGACGCTGTCAGCCTGGAATCTGTTATCACCTTTATTCAAAACTTCGAGCTGCTTCGTTGCCTGATTTCCAAGTACCTGAAATTAAGAGGATCCCGATTGAGGAACTTTGTTTGCAGGTAACTACTTACTCTTCCCTTTTACTCAATTATGTGTTTTATGAGGGGTTCGCACCAACCTGTTATTGCTATCATTTTTTAATTTTTTTTCTTTTCTAATTTCTCTATTCTTGATTGAGACCTGTTACCATGCTTTAAAACTATTTTATTTATTGACAGGCGAAGCTCCTCGATCCAAATATCAAAATTGAGGATTTTCTACGCAAAACATTGGACCCTCCTGTTTTTGAATCTATACAAAATGGAATTATAGTACTTCAAGATATCGGGGCCTTGTCAGCTGATGAAACACTAACCGACCTTGGGGAGAAACTTGGTTCTCTACCGGTTCATCCAATAACTAGCAAGATGATTTTCTTTGCCATATTATTGAATTGCCTTGATCCAGCCTTAACTCTGGCCTGTGCCTCCAGTTTTAGAGACCCATTCACTATTCCCATGTCACCAAATGACAAAAAGAAAGCTACAGCTGCTAGATCTGAGCTTGCTTCGTTGTTTGGTGGGAATAGCGACCAACTTGCAGTAGTAGCTGCATTTGAGTGCTGGAGGAATGCCAGTAGTGGCCAATCACAGTTTTGTTCCGAATATTTTTTGTCCTCAAGCACTATGCACATGCTGTTTGGAATGCGTAAACAACTTCAAACTGAATTACAGCGTCAAGGGTTCATTCCAAAAGACGTATTAAGTTGTAACGTAAATTCGCACGATCCGGGTATACTCCACGCCGTTCTTGTTGCTGGTCTCTATCCAATGTTGGGGAGAATGCTTCCTCTGCGCCAAAATGGACAACGGGGTGTTGTAGAGACTGCTGCTGGTGACAAAGTACGGTTGCATCACAAATCCTCTAACTTCAGGGTATCAAGTAAGAAATCTAGTGACCAGATTTTGGTTGTCTATGACGAGATAACCCGTGGGGATGGAGGTTTACACATTAAGAACTCTACTGTTATTGGACCACTCCCACTGTTATTGTTGGCAACTGAGATTGTAGTGGCTCCTGTTAATGATATTGATGACGACGATGAAGATGCTGATGAGTGTGATTTCAAAGATGATGATGAAGATGAAAGTGATGAAGATAAAACTGAAGTGCATGATAAATCAGGTGCAAAACGTGGAGACAAGATTATGTCTTCTCCTGGTAATGCAGTTAAGTTGGTTGTTGACCGGTGGCTTTCTTTCGAGTCGACAGCCCTTGATGTTGCTCAAGTATACTGCCTTAGAGAGAGGATTTCTGCAGCAATCCTTTTCAAAGTAAGTAATTGTATTGATTGATCTGAAGTATGATTGAAGACTGCATTATAAAGAGTCTAATTTGGAAAACCAGTCATTCACGACCTCTGATGATAACGAAAAGTGAGCATAGTCACGCACTTATTATTTTCATTTTTTGAATAGAAATCAACAAAAAAGGGTATTGGACATTTGTTATTTTAGGAAGGCAATATAATATGAGTTTTGGAAAATTTATTTGTTAAAATGTATGTTCGACAAAAAAATGGGTCATCTTGCTCTTGGATGAAGTTCATAATCTACTACATATGGTGAAATCTTCTGTTTTGACCGTTAAATTCTTTGTAAATGTTTTCCAGATTACTTATCCGCAGAAAGTTATTCCTCCACTTCTTGGTGCCTCTATGGATGCAACAGCCCGTATCCTATCTCATGACGGCCTGTCAGGTATCTCATTAAAAGCAGAAAGTGTGGACCCACTCAATTCAATGTTAAATGGAACTGCAATGGACCAATCAACACCTGGGAGGTTGGAAACGTTGGGTCAGAGTTCAAATGGTTATCTTAGATCTCTTATGTACAGCCAAACATATAAGAGGTCTGGGCCGACAATTACTCCTAGGGGTAGGGGTAGGGGCGGTTATAATAAGCGGCAGAATGGTAGTTGGTCTCGTTGATGGTAGGATTTGTCGGGGACTATTTACACAATGGGAAAGAATAGATGTCAGTACCGATCAGGTGAAGATGAGCCTTGTCATTGGAAAAGTCAGCTGTGGTGGAGGGCACCTCCATTCTAGGTTTTCCCTTTTGAAATAGAGGGTAAGTGGAGAAGACTGGAATATTTTGGTTTCTGCTTTGCATATGTATCTGTTTGATTTGATTCTCCAATGGATACATGGCATGAGTTCATATGCATGCACGTTGCACGTGTACACTATGTTGTGGATCTGATACCCACAAGTATGTGCGTGTAATTTGCTCTCTTCCGCATGAAGTTTCGAAATACATGCAGTTTATTTATTTTCATATTTAAGTCTATTTCTGTGGTTGGGATTTGAAAGTCCATCTACTGGGCATGGCTTGTTTAAGATTGCATGGGGTGACAAACTGGCGTACAAAATGGATAGATATTTCATCCAAGGAAGTCGAATTTCGTGGTGTAATGGCCATTGACTCAAAACTGTTCAATGGAATTTTGGAAGCAGCTCATCCTCATCACCCTTGTACATGATTTGGCTGACATACCCTCACGATAAAAGCCATTTCTGCTGCACAAGGGTCGTATAATTCTTTGCTCAAGTAGGTGATTCAAATTCCAAATTCAGTTGTTCTAATTTAAGTTAGAAATGTCTGGCCCTTAAGTTGCTCTTTATTCGTTTGATCCGAAAAATTGTCATTTTTATACTCAACGGTGTAGAAGACTTCAGATAATTGTTGTAGTTTTCGGAAAAAAAAACTTAGTAGTACAGTTTTTAGCATAAACCAGTTGATGGTTGCGATTTGAGATCTGTTCACGGGTGGGATCAGAACCATGGAGTTCATTCACATTTTTATTGCACTCAATGAGAACATGTTACAGGAAATGTAAAAATGACAACAACACGAGACACTCACAAACTCGAACACCAACCACAAGCATAGTATTATGCACGTAAAACTCAAGTGAGAAACTCAAATCTTCTTGAGGAATTCCATAACATAGGTATTGAAAGCGCTGCACATGACGCGGAAACCTTCAAATCCAGCACCTTTCGCCAAGGCCTCAAACTCCTCCTTGGTCCTTTCTTTACCACCCGGGTTGTGAGCTAGCATGATAACGTCGATATGAATGACATTCTTGGAGGCAAGGCTAGTGTCCGGGGACACAGGAAGATTGCATTCAGCAACGATCACCTTCCCATTGTTTGGTAATGCATCGTAGCAATTTTTCAAAAATTTTGCGCAGTGTTCGTCGCTCCAATCGTGGCATATCCACTGTAGGAAAACACACACATTTAACTAGTTTTAAGGTGGAACCAATTTTGCTCTACCACCACCAAATGCCATGAGCACTATCACCAATTACTTGGTCCCGGGACCACACAAAACCAATAAGAAATAGGGTTGGTAAGACGTGAAATTGAAAGTTGAGAAATTCACCTTCATGAAAATGGCATCTCCTTTTGGTACACTAACAAACATATCACCTCCAACATGCTCCACTCCTACACGCATGGAGACCCCACCATTGTTACGTTACACAACCAAGTCAACATAAAATAGAAAGAAAGCTAGAAATCTGCTATATGCACATGAAATTGCAAATAAGGGTATTTTGAAATTATTGAATTGAAAGATTGTGGTTACCGGGATAAGCCGGAGCATCTTCGATAACATGTGGTAAATCAAAGTTGATGCCCTTGATGGTGGGATACTTGGAGCGAATCATGTGAAGAGTGGCCCCGGTACCGCCGCCGACGTCGACCAACGAAGTGAGGCCCTCAAAGCCTTGGTAAATCTCAAGGATTTTCTTCATGGTGATGGTGGAGTGATTGGACATGCCCTGGTTGAAGACCTTGTTGAATCTGGGGTCTGTACCATGGTACTCAAATGCGGTCATTCCATAAGCCTTGTTGAAGGGGATTCCACCATCAAGAACTGCGTCTTTCAAATAGTACCTACATTTATTTATTTAATAAATACAAGCATGTGAAACATTAATCTCTATGGATATGAGTAAAAATCTGAGTAAGGGCCGTGGAGATCCTCTAAGAGCATCTCCACTTTTTACTCAAAATTTTATTCAAATTTGAGTAAAAACTTGATTTGATATGACTCATTCCAACCCTTACTCAAATTGTACGGTGGAAATTTAATCTACACTATTGAATGAAAAAATGGTAAATAAAAGATTAAAAAAAAAGGCTTGAAAATTTGGTTCAAGATTTGGTGATGAGCAAATTTGGTGAAACATTTGAGTAAAACCAAATTTGGTGAAGGAGTGAAGTGTAATTTTTGGTGTTTTTTACTCAAATTTGATTTTGGTGAAAATTTTGATAAAGGGGTGGAGATGCTCTAACCTGTCCCACTCGCCCCTTGAGATTTGACAAGCTAATTTACCACTGTGGACTGCTATAACTGTTTTATTACCCAAGCGAGGCTATGTCAATTTCTACTATTTTTTTTTATAGTGTATGAGGTGCATTTGTGGGCAGAAGATAAAGAAAAAGGAAAGAAAATTAAATAAGGTAAATGGAGTACTCCTGCACCTTATTCGTTTTAGGTCTCAAGACCTACCCTGTACGGTCTCAAATAAAATTTTCTCTCTATCTCTCTCTACTCATTACCCTCAAAACCTAAACCGAACAACTAGGACTCCTTTTGCAGATTTTCTCTCTATCTCTCTCCATCTCTCTCAAGACCCACGCTGTCGTCTAAATCCGGATTATTGAATTATTTATTTTGTATTTATAAATTATTATTTTTTGCGTCAAGATTTTGTGATTTCTGAATTCCTCTCGACGAGACAAATTTAACAAGTATAAATTTATGGTCAAACCAAATATTTGGAAAAAACGAAAATACTTGGACAAAACGAAAAAGCCAAAAAACCGGATTAAAGTTTTTTTTTTTTTGGCAAAGGAGCCCTAAAGTCTCTTTCTAATTAATGCAAGATTGAAATCTGTTTTAAACGGGGGCAAATGGAAGAAATAGTGAAA
This sequence comes from Vaccinium myrtillus, assembly GCA_016920895.1. Lineage (NCBI taxonomy): Eukaryota > Viridiplantae > Streptophyta > Magnoliopsida > Ericales > Ericaceae > Vaccinium > Vaccinium myrtillus. The sequence goes on from CM029279.1 coordinate 34,711,391, forward strand.
TACTGACAACCAAACAAGCACTAGGGGGTAGGTGAAGTACGCTCTGTTCTCAACTCTGGGGGCCGTGTGGAGCCCATTTGTTTGTTTACTTTCTATTCCAACATTTGTGAACGGTTGTGTTTGGTTTGGTTTTGAGTTTTGATTTTTGTAATGATTAGAGGGAGAAATAGGTATAATAAATAAAAAGGTGAAGTGCGCTATTAATGATTGGGGGAGATGGAGCCCATTTGTTTGAAAAATAAAAATATTCCATTTAAAAATTGTGCTGTAATAATTGAATAATAATTGAGAAAACTGGTTTTTGGAAACCAAACCAAACAATAAGAACCACAACTAGGACCATCCGATCACATGTCACTTTTCAAAATCTTTATAATTCGCTTCACGCAAACGCCTAGCTTTCAACCAGAAAAATAACACACAAGAAAAGGATGACACCTAGTTTAGCTTGCTTTGTTTGGTAGTTTCGAGATACAGTAATAGTTTTGTACAGAGTTTCATGGAGTAATTTTTAGTCTTTGACGTGAGTATGATTTTTTATGTCCTCGTCCAAATCTCCATAATTATATACTGAAGACTAAAAAATTTTATGTACAATACACACTGTACATACTTACGTCAAAGACTAAATTTTTTTGGGACGGAAGGAGTATCATTTATTGAAGACCAAAAAATCACACTCACGTCAGTTGTCACAACTCTACCACTAATCCCTCTCACAAAAGTTCCCTCTCACAAAAGTTACCATCACAAGTTTCCACCACAAAATATGCTAACTCTCCCGCAATTCACTCTAAGGCCCCGTTTGATGACGAGGTTTCGTTTTGAATAAGATTGGTAAAGATGTTTTTTTAAATTGTGATTGGTTATAAGGTGGGATTATTAAAAAATTTTCTTCGATCATGTTTTTTTTTTTTGTCGGATTAGATCATGAGATTGTTAATAACGTGTTTTCAAAACTAGGATATGATTAGAAAATGGGGTTTGGTGGTTTTGAATAAGTTTGCAGGAGAGAAATCCTTCGATCCCAATCCCAATTGTTAACAAAGAAGAAAAAACCCCAGGTATTTGAATAGATTACCAATTTGGGGATTTTTTTATGTAAAAAAAATTGGGATTAGATTATAATTTTTACTTTTTTATTTGGAAAACCAAAATAAAGTAAAAGAGATGAAAAACACCTCCTTATTAGTCCAATCCCTCCAAACCTCCAAACATCAAACATTAGCGTCTTCAATAGGTCTTCAATTTTAGGCATAATTCATTTTTTTGCATAATTGAATGACGGAAAAAAAGGAATTGAATGACGGAAAACAAAGGAAATTAACCCCAACCTATTATGTTTTTTTGGATTCTGGTTACAGTTCCACAAAAAAAAAAAAAAAATCTCCCTAGCTCAAAATTTATTCTGCGTTATTCGTCCAATTTTTATCAGAGTCAGAGAGAGAGAGAGAGAGAGAGAGAGAAAAAATTACCAGCTTTCCATCAGGACCTTATCTTGGTTCATAAGCAAAAGAGGTGCCATGGACACACCATCACTATTCTTAGTCAAATACTTACACACAGGCGCCAGAGCATACAACCTCTCCACTCCTCCGCCGGGTAAGCTTTTCAGGGTACAGTTAAGAACAGAGTAGCTAGTGAGGAGTCGAAGAATCCGATCGAGCATCACCGCCGCGTCCGGGTTTTGTGTCGGGAGCTGGGCGGCGAGGTCGGTGGGAGAAACAAAGGCACCGGGACCAGCCTTAGCCATGGTCTCTAGGAGGTCGAGCTCTATGGCTGATTTGAGCACCATGGGTAGGACTGAGGCGCTGGCTAGTTGCATAGCGAATAAACATGCTTCTTCCTCCTCTGATCCAACTGGAGTACTAGTACTACTTGTTTGGTTTTCGCTTTCTGAACCCCCCATTCTTAAAAGTACTGGAGTTGTTAATTGGGTTTGATGGAGTTTTTTTTCAATAGGGTTCGATGGGAGTGTTTCTGGAGTTTAAAGAGAAGGAGATTGGGGGGATGAGTATGAGGACCAGATTAGGGGTCCAGTGTATTATGTATAATACTACTATGAGCACCAATATGTGGTGTCTTTTCCTCACCTACCTTGATAGCGCGCCCACCACCTGACCCGACCCTAACAACCAGAGTAAAAACTATTTACCAAAGGTCCAAGGTTTTGGTAGCCAATCTATTGGATTTTTTTTTTATTTTAGTAATGCAAGAGTGATCCGATTCCTTTCGAACTAGCTTGCATGTACTTTGACTTAGTCCTATGGTTGCTCCCACTGTCCTTTTCATGCTTACATGTTGAGTGGGGTGGCTACATGTAAGAAGAATTAAACCTTAGTCTTTAAGAGGGTGGAACCCCTAAATTTTAGGCCAAAATCACTAGGCCAACTTTTTGGGATTGATTTATCGATAGCATGTTCCTTTCAAATGAATACCTGAATTAGTTCAAAGTTGATTTAGTGTCCGTCCGATTTACGGTTCACGCAGTGTCGCAGTTGAAAGAACATTTTGGGTGCAAATAGAGTATGGGTGACGTGGTGCCCCTTCGACACATCCGAGCCGTCCAAAAATACATTCGACAGCTCGGATTAAAACACTTTTTTTTTTCTTTTTTTTATTTTTTTAAATCCGGACGACACTTTTAATCTGACAGTTGGTTGCATTATTGGACGGCCCGGATGTGCCGTGGTACTCTCCCCGTAGCCAAAATTTTCTCCGCAGTTGGTATTTGGTTGTTATGGATTACTTAGCCTCCATAGATTTACAAAATCGTGATTACGTGGATTTACAAAATCGGCAGTTGACTTTCGGTATATATTGTCTTATACAAGCAATCTATTACACAACTAGCGTCATTTGTAATCCGTCTCTGTACTTTTTTTTTTTTGTTTTTAACTAGGTCATTTAATATTAAATTCTAATAGATCATGTTGAAACAATTTCTATAGAGTATAGACCACACATTTATGTAATATCGTGCACAACTAACATATGTATTCAGCACAAAAATATATAACTTAAAAAAAAGTTGAGGTATGCCTAGGGGATGAAATAATTTTCACTTGCAATAAACATGCATAAAGGTACGACCACTAATTAAGATCAACCACTTAATTGACTCTCTCTCTCTCTCTCTCCTCTCTCTCTCTCTCTCTCTCTCTCTTTTTTTTTTTTTCTCTCACCTTATATTCGACGGAATAGTATTATACACCTACTAGGCTACTAATTATTTGTTTTATTTTTGGTTAAGAGTCCAAATCACTTTTTGGTTTACGGGAACATCACATATCTGATTTAAAATAAAAAGTGCTTGGACAAAAATTGGATGAACCTCATCTAGCTTGCAAAATTTCTTTATGTGTTTTATAGTCCGGAGTCCAAATCACTTTTTGGTTTACGGGACCATCACATATCTGCCATATAGTGCTTGGATGGACCTCATCTAGCTTGCATTTCTTTATTTGAAGTCACTTAAGCAATTATATCCCCCTACCTAGCTAGTGCCTACCTAAACACAAGGACTATATTTGTTTTTACAAGTAAATATTAACAGTGAATCTGAGTCATTCATTCCACTTTCTTGATCACTTTCGAGAATATTCTCTATGTATTCTACTATCAAAGTCTATTGTTTTTTTATAAAAAAAATACATGTTTTACAAAAAACAAATCTCTAAAAGACTTTTCCGTCGAAAATACCCATAATTTCAAAAGTTCACGATACGATCGCGTAGTAGCACTGGAATGGTTTTTTTATATTAGCTGAAAATAAATTTTCTTCTCAGTTTTCCTTCACAAGATGCTGATTGATTGGTAGATAGTCAAAGTTGGGAATTGCATGGTTGAATAAGCCCTTTTTTCAATAGCTGGAATATATTATAGGAGAATTGAATTAGTAATTAATTGCGTATGATCAATAGTCAGATATCGAAAGGGATATATATATATATATAACATCTTACCTACTCTCTATTTGGAAGATGGAACCGGCAGGCAGCAATTGGTGACCAAATCAACTCCAACCTTTTGTTCATTGCATTCATACAATAAAATTCCTATATGTTACCTAATGCCCACACTAAATAAGGCATACGGAAAAGTAAGAGTCAAGCCGTCGATCATCTTTCTCACCAACCTCATAATAAACTAGTGCTACAATAATATTTTTTAAAATTTTCTTATATATCTAGACCATAATTCTTAGAAAACTTACGAGAGACAGGATACGTATCGTACGATTAGTATCGATTCCCTTCGAAAAACGATATGTATATAATATATCCCACTCCACATGTTTTTTTGTATAGAAATCCCACAGTATAATCGAGTATTTTACGATAGGTAGGCGTGTCCCGATTTGGTACTTGGACCTTTTAATTCTGTAATAATTGATAAGATTTATAAAATGAAAAAACCATATACGAAATGTATCCATATTTGAAAACACTGAAGTTTAGACTAACTTATGTGTATACCTGATCGATTAATAATACTAGTAGTACTTACGCGAGGAATTTTGCAAACTGTGGCCGCCAATTCTCTCATTAGCTTGGCAAGTCGTTTTTGTGGAAGCATGTTGCCCAATTTTTCCACTAAAAAATGATTGTCAAGAAAGCAAAATAATATCAATATTTAACTTTTTTTGGGGGCCCTTGGCGTTTTCAGTTTTGGGTCCCTTTAATCTTTGTATTTCGTTTTCAAAGATAAATAAATTCTTTGAATAGCAAAAAAAAAAAAAGGCAAATGAGAATGTCCGGGTCTAGGAGAGAGATTATTCACTGCCCTAGACGCGCTGTTCTATTACATCTAGTAGTTATCTTGAGCTCCACAACAAACGTTGCCGTATCTAAAAACATCGAACGATTTCAAATAACCACGGGGTAAAGCCCAAGTTTTCAAATTTTTTCCCTTCTGAAAATACAAGTATTTGATGGTAAAGAAAAGAAAAGACCTTAAAATTGCTAAAGAATGGGCGCCATATTTGAGCTACTAAGATTGGGCCTCCGAAGTGGTAGAAGTAGCAGAAGTTGGACTTTCCAAAGAGATAGTCCTGGACTGGGCCTAATAACGAGCCTAGATGCCTAGGTCTGTGGGGGATATGGGTTTTGGAATTTGGAGCGTCTCTTCCTCTCTTTATGGTAAATGTGATGTGACTGTGGAATGGCGATTTTCGAAATTCGAATCGGCTCTTCCTCCTCTGTGTCTGTGTTCAACGGCTAGCTATTACTACTACAGTACTTATCACATTCGTCCAGTCTCTTCGATTCTTTCTTTCTTTTACTAGTATTAGAGTTCATTTAGTAGAATTTGTTCAGAGAGAGAGAGAGAGAATCAGATGGGTGGGAGGAAAGAGTTAAAGGGAGCGATAGAGATAGATTTATGTTCGCCGGAGAAAAAGGGTGAGGAGGATGTAGGGGGTACCCCAGTAAGAGGAGTATTTTGTATGAAAAGGAAGAAGGGGGGGGACATGAGAGAGATTGAAAATAGAGAAGATTGCTTCATCCTCGATTTCGACCCCAATGACGACGACTCCCTCCACCTCTCCCCCCTCAATATGTCTAATAACCCTAATTCCCCTGACCTCTCTGTCCTCGCCGAAAAAGGCCAGGTAATCCTCCCCCCCCTGTGTGTGTGTGTGTGTGTAATTGAACATGTTTTGTAACTGCGATGGTTTTTAATGTCAGTTTGCATCGTCTTTCCGTCCGACTTTCATTGAACAAGAATGGCGCACATGGCGCACCCATCCTTTGAACTTCTCAAATATGGGTGTTTGCATATCTACAATTGATCAAAACTGCGATTTATTCTTAATTAAAAAAACCAAGATTTATTTATAATTAATCACCATTCAAGAGGCAAGATGTAAAGCAGTATCCAAAATTGGAAACTTTAATTTCGAAAGTCGAGAATTTGTAAAAGGGAAATCAGGCCATGACATGGAAATGTGTTCCATTGTTTAAAAGAAAACAGAAGGTAAACTATGATAGTGTTCTCTCTTTATATGGTATGGTGAGATTTCTTGGAGGGTCTAGCCTTAAGCGAATTGGCGATAGTAGGCTTGGGTGGTTTAGGTGAGGGATGCCAAATAAAGTAGCAAGTACTTCTAGATTAATGATGACGACAACGAATGGAGGGTCCTTTGTTGTGGCAACTGAACTGACATTTATGGCCTGTACTCGCCGCGCCAACAAACCCAAATGTTTCATATCAATCTTTCTTTCTTTTTTTTTGTCCTTAATAATCAGGTCCAAAAATTCCTCATTTGTTGAGTTCTGGGTCATATTAGTCATTGTCAAGTATACAAGAGAGTGTAGAGATGGAGGGATAGAGAGATGGGAAGTCACCTTTGGTGCTGTGGGGATGCACAGTGAGGGAAAGAAAAATAATAATGAGCGGGTAACCCAAGAGATTTGGGGCTCAGGACACCAGGTGAGCGGGGAAGTGTGTATAACTTTAGGACTCAGGTATCGGTGTTGGGTTGGGTTTTTTCTGTCTGAAATACTGTAATCTCTCTAGTATTCATATAATGGAGTGTCTCTCCCGTGGACTAGGCGGTCTTATGTCGAACCACATAAATATCTCGTGTCACTCTTGTTTTTCCTTTGTGATAATGCTTGTTTAGTATTAGATCTCAATATGTGTGTGTTGGGGGTATCACCAAACTTCTGCTAAAATCCCAACATCATATTCCAAATGGGCATCTCTTGGAGTAGTACTGGTACTTCTTTTCAGTCTTTCATCATGTATCTGGCAAGTATGTTATCTGCATATAATGATGGTGATGGATAGGTGGCATGTAGAGATTACCCACATCCAAGACATCTCTGCGTGAAGAATTGCTTTGAGAAGACCCCTCACGAAAACCACTGTAAACTGGTAATCTAAATCTGACTTCTAACAGAATAAGCATTTGGATGTTGAATTATGTATTTAAAGACTAAGGTTTGCGTCATATTGTTGGTTGGATGCAGTGCTTCTGTTTTGTTTGTGATACGGCTGCCCCTTGCAAAAACTGGTCCGGAGGTAATGGTCATTGCCATGCCATTAACAACGAAGCATGGAAGTCTCAGAGGAGGAAGAAGACAAGAAGAAGGAAAGAATGAATTGGGCCTAGTTTTTGGCCACTTTTTGCTTAGAAGTGTCTGATATAGAGTTGCTCAAAATGATTCTCTCTCTCTCTCTCTGTGCTGAAGTTGAAATTTGGGCAACACTTATTCTGCCAACTGGAATGCACCAGTTCCAGATTTTGGATGTTAATAAGTTCACATACTTAAGAGAAAAACTCTAACGGAAGATGACGAAGCTAGAACTCCTAACTCTTTGGAATTGAGTCATCTGTTCTTTAGCCGATCTAGAGTTAATATGTTCACATCACATTCTAGTGAATGATGTATGCAAAAGACAATGAAGGCAGAACCTTTAAACGCATTTGAGTTGGATCATTCAATTTTTGCATATTCCTTCTACTACAAATATGTACAAGTTCATTTGTTTTCCATTAGTAGTTAATCACAAGATCTGATTGCTTATGTTTGAAACTTCATTGAGTGCTTATTTGCAAGGGAAAATAATATTTGGACTTAAGTTGGACCTCATTTGTGAGATGAAGCATTTGTCTAGCTTTTTATTTTGGAATGATGTTGGTAACAAATAGGTGGAAGTTTCAAGAAAAAGGAAACTTTTTGGGCCTCCATTCTTAGGGGAAGTTGAAATATTTCACAGTATTTTAGTAAGACTCTGTAATAAGAGTTTCCCCTTGCCTTTTGTGGACTTGCTGACTTGGTTTCTGTTATACTTCTATTTGATTGCCAAGATGTATTGATGTTGATGGCAAAGAGTAACTATTTTGGCAAGAATATTTTGATAAGGTTTGGCAGCAGATGGAAAGTAACAGATAGGACTGATTGTTCCTCACGCGCTAGCAATTAAGAGGGTTGCTTTGTACGGAGTTAAATTGAAATGATTTGAGAAAAAAAGGGCTGTTTGCTGCTTATCCTATCATTCAGTGGCAAGATAATCAAAATAGTTGTGACTGACTTCAAAGGAAATGCTTGGCAGACTATCGCATTCATCGGCCAACATTCCCAGTTTAAAGCACAATTTCGTACATACCAAGAAAAAGTGAAAATGAATCTGAGGGTGCATTTCAGGGCATGGTTTTAAATGGAAACGGGGATTAAATTTTGTGCAATTACAGTGAGGCAACTTACAAGAAATAAACGGAGTAGGAGGATCCATCCGTCCCCATTTCATGCGAGTATGATTCTCAATCAGGCCAATTATCCACAGCTTAATTGGCTGTCTTTAGACCTCCCTCTTCCATTCACATACCTGGCCCTACACGGTGTAGCTGATAGGTTGCTTAATTGTACTCAATTAAACCCCCTAACTTATACTCACGGGTCCATTTATGTTGTTATTTGGTGCGAATTAATTAATATAATGTGTTTGTAGGATTTGGAGATCAATGAGCCAAATAAAGTGCAATTTGGAAAGAAAATCATTCAATCCCGAATTGAAAAGGAATCTGGACAGCTTGAGTGTATCTTTTAGCTTGAGTGTCCGATTGAGGCAAGGTTTGCGGCACTGGAAAGGAAATTCAATTTCCTACAACTTTCCTGTTTATGAGTTTTCCAAATTCCAACATCTTGAAGGTCGAAATTGAACTGGAAGCGGGCTGCAGAAGACAAGAACGGGATTTTTTGGGAAGTTTGGTTGAGATTGGACTTCCTAAACTTATTCTTTTACTTGGACTCCAAGAGAGTTGTGAGCACTATAAAAGGATAATTTAGGTCATTATTAGGAGTTGAGAAGTTGAAGAGAGGCTCCATGTCCGGCTAAACCATCCATCTAGGGGGAAGATGAAGCCCCGCTCCAAGTAACTTATTTATGCGTAGGGTTTGGTTTTATTTATTCGGATCGATTGCATAACTAGAACTCTTTTGATTTCAATTGTACAGAAGGAATTTTAATGTTTTCAATCTGTTTCGTATTCATATGATAGGCGCGTAATATCACAGATATAAGCGCCTAAGTAGGGCAAATTAGCGCATTAGAGGCGCGTTTTATTTCATTTTCCGCTTGATTCGGTGTTGTCTCTTGTTTTCGGTCTTTGTGTTTGTTTTGTAGGAAATGGGCCGAAAAGGAGCACGGGAAGTGACACAAGGCATCGGGCATGCGGGGAACCGGTGGGACCCAAGCAAGGACGACCAAAAAGCTGAAAAGTCAACTTTGAGGCTCGGTATCGATAGAGGGATTGTCCTGTATCGATACCTAAGCACCATTTTGGAAACAGAGGCCACGGGTATCGATACAGGACTTCTCCTGTATCGATACCGAGTGCCTTAAATTACCCGTTTTGACTTGCCACGTGTGTTGACTTCGGGGGAGGATAAATACCCCGTTTTTACTCCGAATTAGGGTTTCGATTTTTGTTTAGTTTTCTTCTTATTTTCGCAGCCGCTTTTGCTTTGAAGTTATTACTTCCCGGTTATTTTCGGATCGAAGTTTTGGAGTTTTTCCGCATTGATTCTCACTTTGCTTGTAACGTTTCTATTTCTTTACATTAATCTCGGTTCGGGAGTTTGTCCGTGTTCGAGGTTCGGATCTTTGTTTTAATTCGTTTTCAAGTTAAAGCATGTTTAATTCCAAATTCTTGTTATTCGTTCTAGCTAATATGAGTGAGTAGATTTACAAGTATGGTCGCGGGGTGATTAACACACCGTGGCCAGGGCTGGATACGTTCTTGCTCCGATTTTCACGATTAATAAGGGAAAAAGCAATTTTAGGTTATTAAAGAACGTCCGTTGGACGAATCCGGGCATTGTCGGAGCCCATGTAACGCGAGGTACGGGGGACCAAAACCCGTTCTTCGATGTACATGGGTAAACGGCGACCAAGGATTCGCATCCTTCGGGGTATCTTTCTCTCTCTAAAGTCAAACGTTTTGGAACAACGAATGGAGTAGGAAATATCCGGACCTGGTCACCGTGTTATGAACCCTACGACCGTACTTCCTTTAAAGTTATTTAATTAAAATCAGTTTTTCTCTTAAATTAGTTAACTCACCAATCAAAACCAAAAGGGTGGCTACCTAAGAGCCGTGTTTAACTAGCATCCCGAGTTTTTAGTCAAGCACTTTCCACCTTCTCTGTGAATTCGGTTCCGGTCTTACCGGGTATTGTGCTACACCGGTCTCCGCCCTACGCTTGGGGCAACCCATTAAATTAGGTATAGGATTTCGGTCAAGCATTTTTGGCGCCGTTGCCGGGGAAGGCAAAAGGTGTTAAGAATTCGGGTAATTAGTGTCTATTTAATTTTAGCTTCCTTAAAAATAATAAATAAAAAAAACAGTTAGGTAAATTTTGAGTTGTTATTTTTTTTAGGATTGAGTCAAGATAGGTAAAGGAAAGAAGGGTTCACCAAGAGGGGACCCGCTCTTCTTCCGAGACCCTTCTAAATGTCTAGTTAGGATAGATAGCGAGTCATTAATAGAAGTCCCACTTGTAGGAAATTCGAGTCAGTTTGAGCCACAGCCACTCCAGCTTGAGTGGCCGTCCACTCAGTCCGATTCTTCCGAGAGTCAAAGCGAATCCAATCTGTTCTTAGAATTTCCCAATCCATTGTTTGACCTAGAGAGTGAGCCACCGATGGCGGAACAGAAGACTATGCGGGATTACAGGCATCCCGAGAGGATTACTCCTCTCGGCCCGATAGTTCTGCCGACTGAGACCGTGGAGGCACGCAATGCCTTCACTGTGAAACCAGGAACCCATAATGCTCTCCCTCTTTTCTATGGGAGGGAAAATGAGGACCCATATGAGCATGTCCGCCATTTTGAGGGGTTGGTGAGCACCCTAGCCACCACTACCCAATGGGAAAGCGCTTGCCTTAAGCTTTTCCCTGCTTCTCTTAAAGACGGGGCGGACAAGTGGCTCAGAATGCAGAAAGAGCGGTCTCTCACAACTTGGACCGCTGTTAGGGAGCTGTTTTATAGGAAATATTTCTCCGAGAGTAAGTCACAGCACCTGACTCGCCAACTCCAGTCGTTCAGACAAAAAGAGAATGAGTCATTTTTGAGGTGTTGGGAGAGGTTCAAAGACTTGTTGTTGTCTTTACCCCACCACGGGTTTGAGAAACATCAGTTGGTGACATTCTTCCAGCTGGGCCTAAACATTGCGACGGCACAGCAGATTGAGTATCTCTGTAGGGAGGGAGATTTCCTAGATAAGGCCCCAGAGGAGGCATGGGATTTCTTAGAGGAGTTGGCCGAAAAACATAGAAGTTGGGAACCTTCCAACTTAGCTGACAGGGCCATAGCTGCACAGGGACCCAGTGGGTCCGGTATTTTTCCCCTTAGCGTGAGAGAACACACTGTCCAGTCCCAGTTGGACAAATTGACCAAGCAAATGGAGGACTTGCGGCTGAAGCAAGTCCAACAGGTGAATGATGTGAGAGTTGAGGAGGTATGTGCGCTTTGTGAGTGTCCGGGGCATTCAGTGACTGTTTGCCCCGCTTTCCAGATGGTTAAGAAGGCATACCAAAGTAACCAGGCTGAGGTGAATGCGGTGAACCAACGTTGGGATCCGTTCTCCAACACCTATAATTCGGGCTGGGCTCATCACCCAGCCCTGAGTTGGGAGATCCTAAAGCACCGGTGCCACCCAGGCACCACCTCTCAAAGATGCAGATGCAACCGCACCGGCCTCATGCAAGGCCAAATGTCCCAATATCGTTATCCCTCACAGAATCAGCAGGGGTTTAGTCCTTCATTTTCTGGACCACCCCAAGGCATAAATCATCCACCGAGGGATAAGCGGTGATGATATGTTGAAGGCTCTCATGCGGTCTCAATTAAGTTTGCGAGCAGAGACTAAGCAAGCCATAGGAGACATTAGGTCCCATTTGACTCGATTGACGGCGGTAGTTGGGCAAAACCAACGGGAGAGGGGAAAATTTCCCTCTCAACCTCACCACCTTTGTCGGTACTAATTATCCGGGAGACGGTTCGAGGCACAAGTAATTTGAACCCCAACTGGAGGAGGAAGCTAACGCGATCACCACTCTCGAAGTGGGAAGGTGATCGATAAGACTATTCCTCACGAAGCAAAAACCGGTTCCACCTCGGCGCCCGGCCGCATTTTGCACCGATGAGTTGTCCCTGCTTTGTGGGGAAGTGTACTAAGGAAGAGAGAGAATCGAGTCACTGAGGTGGTGGTGCCACTGCGGCCCCCACGACTCCTTTGCCACCCGTTGCACCATATCCCCATCGCTTGGTGGCAAAGCCGAACGTCAATGTGAACTTCCAGATTCTTGAGTTGTTCAAGAAGATTGTTTCCTATTTCTTTCTTGGAAGCCATTGACGCTATTCCTCGGTTGCTAAAAGTCTTTGAAAGAGCTTTGCACATCGAAACGGAGAAATAAGAGTCGGTGCAACGTGCTCTTGACGGAGCAAGTGAGCTCCATTCTCCAGGCGATATTCCGATTAAGCGGAAAGACCCGGAGTTGTCCCACTATCCCTATAGCTATTGCGGGCGAATTTTGAGAAGGCCTTGCTAGATTTGGGAGCAAGTGTCAATTTGCTCCCATATTCGGATATACTTGCGATTAGGGTTAGGTGATCTTAAAGCCACCGGTCACGCTACGGTGGTGGCCGAGTGTGAGAATTCCTAAGGGGGTAGTGGAGGATGTATTGATCCAAGTTGGGGAGTTTTGTTCCCGTAGATTTCATTGTCTTGGACACGTGTCCAATTCCGGACGTATTTGAGAAGACTCCCATTATCCTCGGCCGTCCATTTTTAGCCACTTCCAGGGCTGTAATGAATTGCGAAACTGGACAAGTCCAATTATCGTTTGGGGACTTGAAGATGGAGGTGAATGTTTTCAATGTGGACAGTCGAGTCAAGGATGATGAGGAGGTCTATGAAGTGAGTCTGATCGACACGCTGGTGCAAGAGCATGTCGAAAGTGTGTTGTACCAAGATCCTTTAGGGATTGCGTTGAACGCCGAGAATGCGTCATTTTTGGACCCCCCAGAGGTTGGGAGTCTAGTGGCGAGGTTAAATGTTGATGATATTGGGGGTGCATGTGGTGGGATGTGGGACCCAGGCTAAGTGAGAGCCAGATCAGGAGTTGGTCAATCCAGTTTACACGGATGACCTCGCTGAGTAGCTTTCGAGCTACGTTTCTCACGGGTAGCTCACGCGTACCATGCTCTTAATTGAGTGTGGACCCGACTCCTAGCAATAGGGGTACCCATCATTGACTTGGGTATTTATAGCTTCGCACGCCGCTATTTAAATAAGGTTCGTGTGCCCAGCTCAGGTTAGTAAGGGCGATTTGTGTATTTTCGTGTCTGTTTTTAATTTTCTCGGAAAAAAAAATTAAAAAAAATAAAAAAAATAAAAAAATGGTCCGGTATAGCCACCTAATTTCTAGCCTTAAATTTGTGTATCTGGGTTTCTAACAATCTTATTGTCGTGTCTCGGATAGTCATAAAAGACGATTGGCTCTGATTGCTTTAAGGAAGAACCTTGAGTAATTTAACCTGTTGAGTCATGACTTACCCGGGATTGTTATGATGACTTTCTCTACACAAATTTAAGTGAGAAATTAGGGAGAAAAGTAGTACCCGTGCCTTTCACGTGACGAAAGTGGTGGTGTATTTTATTTTTCTTTTATTGCTCCTTTGTTTTCTCTGTGTACGCCCGGATACCACGTCTTGGGATCGATGTTTTTGCGGGGTGCACGGAGAGAGTACCCAAAATCCCTCATATATCGGCCGAGGTCATGGTGGTTGGTTTTGCCACCCAGAGGTCATTCTTCCCCTTGTTATTTTATTTTGTGTGTCTCCATGCTCGGGGACATAGCATGTTCTCGAGTTGGGGGAGGGTGGGTGTACATGTAAAAAAAAAAAAAAAAAAAAAAGAATTTGGATGTTTGGGTGTAACTATTCTTGGTTGATGACTGTTAATTAGCATTGTAGTGGTTGTTGTGTGAGTCGGAGTCTCGATACGATTTCATGGATAGACTTAAGCTCGTGAACATGATGCTTAGGAAAGCGCTTAGTTAGCCCGTATCATCTATAGTCGGATAGCGTTTGGTCAGTTGGAAACATGCTCTCACACACACACTGTTCCACTTGAGTATTCACCAGTCTCGATTTTGGTTCATATATCTTCGATATTTCAGTATGTGTTAACTTATTCAATGGAATCTTTGGAGCTCCTTCCCTAGTAAAAGAAAAAAAAAGAGGAGGAACAAGTTATGTGTGCTATATTGTTAATGCTTATCCGGGCGTCCATTGAGTAGTAATCGGACAATCGGGGTATGCTCCCACCGTGTTGTTCGCGTCGAAAGATGGATAGACCTTGTGAAAGTATCGCTAAATCTGGTTAGCCTGGATCTCAATAAAGCCTTTTTGACTTGAGCAATTAAGTCCGTAGGGGTCTCGTAAAACCTGGTGCTCTAAGGCCATTTGGCTTGGGGATAGCCGACCCAAAGCTCGCTAAAGAGTCAACTAGAAAGCCCGAGAGATCCGGCATTGCACGACCACGCAAAGAGGAAAAAAAAAAAGAGAAAAGAAAAGGGAAGGAGTGTGCTTAAAGAATTATTGGGCTATCAACGGTGTGTGAACTATTCTCGAGGGTGCGTGAATTTCTATATGTGGTTTTCCATACATGCATGTCATTTGAAAATTCTTTATCCGATCGTAGGTGAGAGGATTAATTTTGATGCTAAGTCTGCTGCGAACTTCACTTGTTTAACTTTGTCCATGGATGAAATGTCTTGCCTTTGGTTTGCCTGACAGTCACTATAGTGTTTCGAGAAGCTATTGATTGGGTTGAGTTGCATTCAAATGTCCGAGTCCTTTGTGGTTTGTGGGTTATCACTGCTGAAAACCCTCACGAGACTTCACTCGTCCTACTGGGGCCGCCCGGGGGTTTAAAAGATCTATCGTTTCATTTATTTTTATTCTTTCTGTTGCTCGGGACTAGCAACCTTCAAGTTGGGGGGTGTGATAGGCGCGTAATATCACAGATATAAGCGCCTAAGTAGGGCAAATTAGCGCATTAGAGGCGCGTTTTATTTCATTTTCCGCTTGATTCGGTGTTGTCTCTTGTTTTCGGTCTTTGTGTTTGTTTTGTAGGAAATGGGCCGAAAAGGAGCACGGGAAGTGACACAAGGCATCGGGCATGCGGGGAACCGGTGGGACCCAAGCAAGGACGACCAAAAAGCTGAAAAGTCAACTTTGAGGCTCGGTATCGATACAGGGATTGTCCTGTATCGATACCCAAGCACCATTTTGGAAACAGAGGCCACGGGTATCGATACAGGACTTCTCCTGTATCGATACCGAGTGCCTTAAATTACCCGTTTTGACTTGCCACGTGTGTTGACTTCGGGGGGAGGATAAATACCCCGTTTTTACTCCGAATTAGGGTTTCGATTTTTGTTTAGTTTTCTTCTTATTTTCGCAGCCGCTTTTGCTTTGAAGTTATTACTTCCCCGGTTATTTTCGGATCGAAGTTTTGGAGTTTTTCCGCTGATTCTCGCTTTGCTTCGGTAACGTTTCTATTTCTTTACATTAATCTCAGTTCGCGGGAGTTTGTCCGTGTTCTGAGGTTCGGATCTTTGTTTTAATTCGTTTTCAAGTTAACAGCATGTTTAATTCCAAATTCTTGTTATTCGTTCTAGCTAATATGAGTGAGTAGATTTACAAGTATGGTCGCGGGGTGATTAACACACCGTGGCCAGGGCTGGATACGTTCTTGCTCCGATTTTCACGATTAATAAGGGAAAAAGCAATTTTAGGTTATTAAAGAACGTCCGTTGGACGAATCCGGGCATTGTCGGAGCCCATGTAACGCGAGGTACGGGGGACCAAAACCCGTTCTTCGCTGTACATGGGTAAACGGCGACCAAGGATTCGCATCCTTCGGGGTATCTTTCTCTCTCTAAAGTCAAACGTTTTGGAACAACGAATGGAGCAGGAAATATCCGGACCTGGTCACCGTGTTATGAACCCTACGACCGTACTTCCTTTAAAGTTATTTAATTAAAATCAGTTTTTCTCTTAAATTAGTTAACTCACCAATCAAAACCAAAAGGGTGGCTACCTAAGAGCCGTGTTTAACTAGCATCCCGAGTTTTTAGTCAAGCACTTTCCACCTTCTCTGTGGATTCGGTTCCGGTCTTACCGGGTATTGTGCTACACCGGTCTCCGCCCTACGCTTGGGGCAACCCATTAAATTAGGTATAGGATTTCGGTCAAGCATCATACCCGCGGATTTCGAATACAAGTTATGCAATTGTTTTCAATGTTGTGCTTGGAGTTCTGAGATAGACTATGCTCGTGAGACAGATCGTGCCGTTGGGCGGAGTGATACCGTGCCAGTGAGACGGTCCGTGCCGTGGGATAGTTTATGCCTTTTAACAATTACAAATATTTTCTTGACAATTGTGATTCGAATAGTGGCCTTTACCTATGCATAGTTTTGTTACGTGTTCGGGGTGGATTTGAAACCCTAGATCTCCTCTCCATCAATTTCATTATTGCTTGTTTTAATTTAGTAATTCATAACACCAATCGATCAATTTCTTGCCCGAATTAAACTAGAAATTAATCGAAGCTATTGTAACTTAGCCAATCTGTCTCCGTGGATCGATACTCGGACTTAACCACTATTCTCTGGAGTAGTAGTTAATTCTTAGTTATTATAAATATATTTTTGACTCGGCACGACACGATCAGTAGCCCACTACATGAACTGCTCGGATTTAATCAAAACAATAGACGGTCAGATTAAATTCATTACTCGGATTAAATCCAAGCCGTGCATTGTCAAAATAGATGGTCGAATGACGCACTACACCACCCCCAATCCCCCTACTATGTGAGGGAGAACAACAAAGTATTGGTGATAAAATTAACAACTAAAATAAAAATAAAAATAAAAACCATCTACATTGCGGACACCATGGGAATTCTGCTCACTCCCATGGTATCTGTCAGCATTTTAACGCATAAGAAATTTCGAATTTTATGCATAGATAACATCTGAGGATACGGGTTTTCAGTAATTCAAACAAAGACCAAAAGCTTTTTACATATGCTTGGAGAAGTCTCTCTCTTAAACAGAAGAGGTTTAATTTACAGGTGTGGATTCAGACCCCGAATTTTGAAGTTCATCAATTCTGACCTGAAAATTCATCCTTGAGCACATGCTCCCAATCTGATGAAGAGCCATCATACCAACCAGAAAAGATCGGACTTCCCATCCTCTTTTTCCTACCAGATCCAATCACCTGATCAGCTGAATTATGCATATGACTACTACTTATATATGGGCCAAACTCGTCTATTTTACTGTTGGCACCTGAATTCTGCCAATGAAATTCGTCACATAAGTTGAGACTTTCAGCCTCAGACTGATCTCCAACAAATGGAAAATGGTTGCTTTTGTCCGCAAAACCCACATCAACCACCTCTGTCAGTCCTTCCCGATCGGCATCTTCAGAATTTGAGCTCTGACCCCTGCGTTTAAGGATATCCAATCTGGCCATGATAGAAGCCTCGACGTCATCAACACTCTTCGTTGCCAGTCCTTGCCCTTTTGCATCTTCAGAATTTGAGCTCTGACCCCTGCGTTTAAGGATATCCAATCTGGCCATGATAGAAGCCTCGACGTCATCAACACTCTTCGTTACCAGTCCTTGCCCTTTTGCATCTTCAGAATTTGAGCTCTGACCCCTGCGTTTAAGGATATCCAATCGGGCCATGATCGAAGCCTCGACGTCATCAACACTCTTCGTTGTCAGTCCTTGCACTTTTACATCATCAACACTCTTCGTCGTAGTAGAAATAGAGGAATCCCGAATGGAGATATCTGAAATTGAGTTATCTTTAGCCTCTGGTGTCACTTTCTGGGTTATGTTCCCATCAGGAGAGACCTTGGAGCTGAGCACCTTCTCAGCAACCTCAAGAGTTTCTACATCTGTACGTAGAGGGAAATTAAGTAAGCCATTATTCAAGGAAACGTAAGGCCTGTCAACACAGGATTCTATATTTTTAGATATTTCTCACCTTAATCGCTAAATGAATGTTCATTCAGATGAGTCACAACTGACAACCCTCATTTTTCAAAGACAAAAGTAAGTAGAATATGCAGAACAGATAAAAGCTGGTTTGGAGGTGGCATTCCAACCTTTAACGTTGTCAGACTTGCGTTGTTCCATCTCAATTTTCGTACGGTTGAAGCGAGCTCTATAATTAATGGAACATAAGGCAGCTTCAGCCTCAAGCCATAAATTCTTATACAAGAGAGTTTCTGACGGGTTTTCTTCCTCACCAATAAAATCCTCCTTAAGGACCTCCTTTATAGCCTGTAAGCCATATATGCAAACCAGAAACCAATGATTTCTTTTGTCAAAATATCTATACAAAAAACAACTCCATTTCAATTCCAGCTCAGCATGCTTTTTTTTTTTTTTTGGCCTACAAGCATAAGTATTTCTTTACAACAAATTATACATACCTTCACCATTTTATCATCTTTCACAATGTCTGCATCAACTTTCTTGCTAGAAGAATTATTATTGCTCTTCCCCTCATATATATGGTGGTCATCCAACTGACTATCAAAACTAGCATCGGGTTTCTTTGTCACAGGAGACCGGGCTACAGTGACACCCTGGAGAAGACATATTTCAGCTCAACTCCAAAAACCTTCTCAGAGTATTCAAAGATGTAAACCGATTCCCAAATCGTCTATGGCCATCCAGGCCTGTAAATCTCAATTTAGAGGACATATATATAAAATTTAAAAAAAAAATACTTTTGGCTGCATGCGTGTGGGGGTCAATGGATGGAGCTTCATGAGACGCTAATAAGACTGCACCCATGCCTTGAAGGGAAAAAGAGGCCATCCTCCTTGTAATTGCAGTAACATAAAGCACATGAATAGAAAACAAAACGACTGTGTGAATGACAACTCAAGGAGTTTGCCAGTGCTAGGGTAACTTCAGCTTCGAAAAACTTTTTACGAAACCAAAAGACGTACCTTATGAAGATTAGGTTCACAAAAAGTGCCTTGTCGGGGAAACCTTGATTCTCGTGTTGGTGTCATACGCGGAATCTTCTTTGATATACATGCATCAAGATTGTTGATTGTCTGCTTAATGGCATCATGATCTTTTTCCGATACTGTAGATACATTGTCTGACCAGTAGAATAGAAGCAATTCCGAAAGGTTATGAACAGTGTTAACCATCATTCGGACATTCATTTTTGGAACTGACTCCATTGAATCCACTTTGGCCAGCTTATTTTCACTTTCTGGCAAACATGAAGTGCTTTCCCTAAAATGAAGAGGCACATAACCATCCTCTAAGCCATCATTAGTATACCCACCGTACAATTTGAAATCTGTTTCAGATGTAACCTCATGCTTTTCAAGACCCAGTTCTTTGGTGTGACCGGGTTTTGAATCTGGAAAACTTATTGAGTCGTTAGGGAAGCCATATTCTTTTCTGGGCTTACTGATGTTATTAGAAAACTGGATCCCCTTGTTGCTACTTAATGTTGGAGTATCAAATCCTGCTTTCGCCTCATCACCTGTATGCTCTCTGACTGGGTAGTTAATGTTTGAAAGTTTTTCAGGACAAAGCAATGAACCGAGTTCCACATACCCCTTCTCCTCGTACGATTTCACAGTATCATAAGTTGAAGGAGGGAAACTCTGACTCTGTTGAGGATTTAAACTAGTACAAGTTTCAGATACTTCAGGCAGAGAGAAACAAGAAGATGGAGCACCTTTCCAGCAAGGTGAATCCTCAGAAGGATTAAAATGATCTAAACTCTCTGGAGAATCATCAACTGAAGTAAAGGCCTTTTTAGAATTATCATTTCCCAAAGTGAAGGCATCTGGGACATTTGTATCAGCGAGTTGGAATTCCATTCCACCTTTAGATACATTATCCAAGACATCATTAGCGATAGGCTTGTATTCCATCTCTTCTTTTCCAGTAGAGGATGATGCAACAAGGAAGTGATCGGCTCTTTTCCCGTGTAAGAGAGGCTCCTTTTGATGGAAGGAATCATGGAAACCAAAACCCTTACTGTTAGAGGCTGAGACGTTGCCGATATTTTTTTCACCTCGAGTGGAAACTGCATTCGCCACTGTAGTGGTGCCAGTGGATGGTGGTGGTCTGATGACTAGAGGAGGGGCAGACTTTTTCACTGATAAGAAATCATTCTTGCAAGATTCAAGAGGTTGGAAACACTTATCATATGATGCATTATAAGAAATTTGATGATTCCAGAAACTTGCAGCTGGTTTGGGAAAGGGCCCTTGTCCACGAGACTCTGGAAGAATTGAGCTTCCTGAGATTGACGTTCTTGAGGAGTCACCAGAAATGAACCTGGGATTTTGCACTTCATCATGCAATTTTCCTTTACTTGGAAAGACAATTTGTCTTTCTGATCCAAATGCATCAACATACTTTCCACTGGAAACTGCAGAAGCATCTTCTGCACCAAAAGGGTAGTAGTCAAGCCTAGGGACATCGTCAACTTGTTTAAATTTAAATAGGTCATGACCAAGATTTCTTATGCACTTTAAAAGGCAAAGTAGTTCAAGCAGGAGTGCTGGAGTACCAGGTTGAAGGCACTGATAACATGAGAAGACTAAACAAGACCACAAAATGTTTATTGGAAAAAATAAAAGTAATTGCCCAATTCTAATGGTTGACCCAACTCGACTCAACAAACCCCTATAGCAAGCTACTTGGATCTGGTTAACAGAATCTGTTTCCTAGCAAGAGAGATCACTCAACAAATCAAGGAAGAAAAGTGTCGGTATTGGTTTTAACAAATTCTCCACGACTCCCACAAATGAAACCACAGCTGGAACACAGAAATTCAGAAAGTGAATCCAACATAAGTTTCCTAAAAACACGCTTATAGTGGGGACGTTTTTCAAATTTATTCGGCCCCGTGTTAGAATAAAATACCACTGGTACTTGAAGCAGACAAGCATGAATACCATATGTTATGTCTTAACCAGACAATTTCACCAATCAAGTGAACATAAAACAACCAGAGCAAGTAAAAGATTATGATTCTAGAGGCCGACAAAGAAGAATAAACATATTGTCGCAAGGAAGAATTAAGAACAAACATATGTAAATGAATAGTAGTTTCACAAAGTAATGCAGGACCGATACTTCCTATGCTCACCAAAAATAGTAGTTTCTCACAAGTAATGCACAACCCGTAATCCCTGTGCTCACCAAACTGGTTTTATAGTGCCTCTATCGGACCTCTCTCTATTCATTTGTACTCGATATCTCTCTATCTATCCATATACATTTCCAAAAAAAAGAAGGAAAACCATCATCGAATTCCACATGAACAAGGACATATTTGGCACATAAGTGGCAATACCTTGTTTCATATAGTTCTTGTAAACATAGGAACCCGCTATATTTTTATCCTCAGAGCAGAAACTCCCATCAAGTCCAACCCGTTTACCCTGCTCAAGGTCAGACAATCTGTTCCAAGAGCTATCCCACTGTGGCATGTACTCCAGATCCGAGTAATCAACTTGCATAGGTCCATCCAATGGAGCACGCGAAGTGGACAATAAATCATAGCTAGGTTCATTAATGGCCACCAAAGGGACATCATCCTCGATCACCGGCGAGACAAATGAAGGATAATATGCTTTGTCTCCGCCATGTTTACTAGGAATTTCACTTGAATACTGCAGAAAAGAGAACGAATCGGATGCAGCATCGAAATTAGGGTTTGATGCTGCACTATAATTAGGGTTTGGCACATCGCTTGAAGGCTGACATGTGGTCCGAATTGAATCAACTTCTGATCTATGATTGGGATAGAAATCAGGTCTAGAAGCTGAAGGGTGATGCGAATATTGCCAACTAGGGAAAGAAGAGTGAAAAGGCAAAGCATAAGGGGGTTCAGAGAAATTCACAGATGGGTTTATATTGGGTTTGGAATTGGACCGATCCACTGAAAAAGGAGGCGCTAAAGCCGATAAATTGGAAGACGGCGATGACGAACCACCATTACTGTAAGTCCCAAAACCCATCATTTCTTTTGGTTGAATATGATCGAGTCAACTGGTCCAATAAACCAACAAAAATCGCAAGAACAAGAGTGTTAAGGAGTGATAAGCTAGGAATATTAATCAAACTGGCAAAATTAAACAGCTTCAAAAGCAAAAGGCAATTTTAACAGAAACAACGTGAAATACGAATACTAGACCAAATTAAGGTCAACAGAAAGAAAACAAAAATCCCCAGAAATTGGGAGAAAATGAGGAGATTTTGATTAAGTAAGATGGCAAACAAACCAGCGAACTAACGCGAGAGACACCAGTAGCGGATGGAGCCGTCCTTCTCTCTCCTTCTTCCAACTACCGACCAAATGTTCTTCACCGGAGTTGTCAATCCTTGTCCTCTTGGATTTATGTGTTTGGTGTTCGGAAATTGCATAGACCGCCACGTGATTTTGAACAATATGATTTTGTAGCCCAATAGTTTAAACTTATTACTAAATTTAACCGTGAACTCGGAGTTAGTGGGTTCCAACTCCTAGATAATGATGTCATACCTTACCCCTTTACAATACCTAAGGCCCCGATTGGCTATGGGTTTAGATGGGGTATAAGTTATACCCCTCATTTTATCCTGCTCCCACAGACTTAAGCATGGTTTGGGAAGCAAACAAGACCCAGGATAAAATTATCCCCCCACCCAAATAATACATCTTCCCCTCACTAACTAATAACACACACCCCCCCAGCGGTTATAAATTTATACCTCCTTATACCCCCTGTCTAATTACTCAAATAACCCCCCTTATACCCCCTCGTCTTTTAACTGAGAAACCCTAGACCATTTTTCGGGAGCTGTGTATTTCTCTCTGGTGTCGCGATCTGTGGCCATCCATCTTCTCGACCGACGAACTCCGGCGACGTGTGATCTTTTCTATCCACCGGCGGCTGAGGTAACTCTTCGTACTCCATTGGTATTTCTGTGGCCTCTCTCTCTCTCTGTCTCTGTCTGTCTGTCTCTCTCTCTGTGCTTGGATCGTTATCATCTGGGTATCTGTCATCTGGGTAACTCAACCAACATCAGATCTCGTTATGTTCGATTTTGTTGTTTTGAGGAAGCCGTTGATGAGGATGGTACACGACTTGGGAAACATAGATCAACATTGAAAGAAAAAGTCACATGGTTCTTACTCGGTGCAACCACTGCTATTCTTATCCAGTGTGTGGTGATGATGCTACTTCATTTTTATTTGAAAACATGATTAGTTGTAGCATTTTGGTAGGTGTGGACATGTAAACTGTTTTTAATTAGGCCTACCCTTTTTTTTTGGGTACGTAATATGGAGCTACCAATGACAAATTCCTATGACATCTACTTTATCATACAAGTTGTTTTGTTGACAAGTCGTGGTTGTTAAATTATGTTGTTACCGTTTTGTTAAGTATTCAATTGCCATAGCTGAATGGATCTTAATAACAATGACATGTTTAATTGACAAATTCCATGAATTAAATAAATTAAAAAAATAACGATAAATGGTAATAGATGGTGATGGTGTTTGGATATAAATAGTTTAATAGTAAAAATTAGGTATAAGGAGTACATACCAATAAAACAACTTCCAAGTTGAAATCCAAAATTAGTTCAAATTTGTCCCCATAATAAAAAACAAGGGTAAAATTTGGGAAAATGTAAAAAAAAAAAAAAATCAGTTAATAATTTTTTAATTACGAAAATTATTTATATAGCTTAATTGTTGACATTTGTAATTTATTTATGGGAGAGTTAATTAGGCATCTTGTACAAAAAAGATCATTATGATTCCATCCTATGAGATTTGAATACTTATGATTCCATCCTGAAATTCAAATAAACCCCAAAACACCCTTTCTCTCTCCTAATTTTCCTAATATTTCTCTCCTGATTTTCCTAATAATTCTCTCTCCTAATCTTTCCTAATTTATCTCAATCTCTTTCTCTCCTATCTTGAAAAATCTCTCTTTCCTAATCTTATAATTCTCTCTCCTAATCTTCTAACAAAGAAAACATGATAAATTAATTGATTTTCATAGACTATGCAAAAACACGATAAACTGACGACAATAATGTTCATGACTTACTAATTAACCATGTTCATGGTGAGTTTACACAGGAAACATGATGATTTAGTGATTAACCATGTTTACTGCTCTAATGTTCACCACGAACATGGATTATTGATTAACCATGTTTACTGCTCTAATGTTCACCATCTATTTATATCAAACAACTCAACATGGTAAATTTATAAACCACGATCACTGTATGAAATAACTATTTTTTAAATGATGAACATGGTTTATTGAAAACTCCTATCATGGTAAAATTATTTACCATAAAATCAACCATGTTTTTCGTGGAATTGATACCACGAAACCAACAACAAATACGTGGACAAGGGCAAATAGGTCTTTTCCATCATCCACCCAATCTTATACCCCCATATAAACATCAAAACAAACCAAGTACTATTTTATCCCCCTTTCATCCAAACCAAGTACTATTTAATCCCCCCTCCATAAATGTCACATCGTTGTGGGTTCACCCTAACTAACTAATACCCCTTACTATCTTATCCCCTTAGAGCTCGTTTGGATGCCGTAGAAAGCCCCCTGATGAGGACGTCCCGGATTATCTAATCCCTGACCCACCTTCATCCATCGTTTGGGAGCTCAAAACTCCCCCAGATGACTCATCCGGGTTCCCCTCTCATCCGGGAAGAAGCCTGACTAAATAAAAGCAGGGGGAAGGTGCTTTTATTTAGTCATGGCTGATATCCTCCCCATCCAAAACTTATCCCGCATCCAATCGGGGCCTAAGGACTTGTGAGAATTTGCACGAATTCAGACTGCAAGGCCTCGTTTGATTCGCGGACTAAAATAGGTGGGATTGGTAGTCCTGGGATTAATAGTCCGGGATTATTTGTTCTGTGACTAATTTAGTACTGCATCTCACTCAATCCTTTGTTTGATTCGTGTAGGATTAACATCGAGATATCCCGTGTTTCGGTCAATCCCATGTTTGGTTCCCCAAACTAAATTTTGGGATTAATTTTAGGGCTCTCTCTCAATCCAAAAATCAACCCAGAAAATCGAAAATCAACCATCTTTGAACAATCTTTGAACAAACCAGAAAATTGACTCAATCGAACCATCTTTGAACAAACCAGAAAATCCAAAATCAACCCAGAAATCAGAAAATCATTATACCCAGAATACAACCATGTATACCCAGAAAATCGAAAATCAAAAATCATGTATACCCAGAAATCGAAAATCGTGTATACCCAGGCTCGTCGATTTTGTTGGGAGACGAGTCTGTGACGGCGGTAGGAGGTGTTGGTTGTTGAGAAACGAGTCCGTGACGGCGGTAGGAGATGTATACCCAGTGATCCAACTTGTCCAGATCCACCTCTGTTTGAGTCTCATTAGGATTGGTTTGCAAAACTGGTGAAGAGAGAGAAGCGGTTGAATGAGAAAGGAAGAAGACGATGTCAACATTGTAAATATTAGCCGACAAAGTAGCGTTCTAATAGTCCAGCCTTATTTAGTCCCCCCCCGGGTATCATGTAATCCCATACGTATTGGACAAAAATTGTCCCGGGATTGTTAATCCCATGCCATTTTTCGGGAACCAAACAAAGGATAACGCGGGATTAGGCAAAAATAGTCCCATCCCACCCTCCTAATACCCAAATCAAACGAGGCCCAAGAATAATGAGTCCAAAGTAAATTTGTCATTATAGAATTCCTTGTCACCGTAGATGATAATTGTACTACTTGTTTGATACTATAACAACTAAAGACCCACGTTAGAATGCCTTCTTGTTTTTTTTAACGAAAACACTTCCCAACCTGATGAATCACACTTTTTAAAGACCCGTTCTGCTAAGTTTTTTTTTTTTTTTGGGCTTATTGTACTTTGTGAGACAAGTCATTCTCTCATAATACATCAACTAAATAAGCCCTAAAAACAAGGGGAAAAGGCCCCTTAACTGACTCCTACTTACTAGTGGCTTGTAAATTTAGAAAATGTGTTCTAAAAACATTAGTGAGAAATAAGATTTGTGCATGTTATTTGCAAATCATTTTTTCTCTTATATGATCTCTTTCGACGGAAGCTCGGCAAAGGTTAACAATGCAAGAACCTGTGCATGCAGCCTAGTTGCTGAGGGATTGAACTCTGGGATGCTCCTTAAACTCTGAAACTTTTGATTTTAATTCTTTTCTTGTGTCTCATAAGCAAAATCAAAACGTGCCAAATGCGGATAATTGCTCACATTTAGGCCTATAAATGTCACATCAATGAGGACCCATCCTCCATAAATTATACCCCTACTATTTTATCCCAAAAACTCATCTCGCATCCAATCGGGTCCTCAGAGTTAACTATACATGGTTTGGCCAAAAGTGTGTTGGCGCACCACGGGATCGTAGTGCGCAACATGAATCATCTATCAGACGAAGAAGGGAAAGTTTATTTACCACATTAAGTTTATGAAGGTCCGTTTGTGGTTTTCAATATCACTTTTTTCATTCATTTCTGTTATTTTATTCTAATTTTCAATCCTGGTTGAGCTGTTTGAAGTAACATTCCATTGTGAAGCATGTTTTACAATTTGATCGTTCAAATGGGCAGGCTTTATAAGTTATAACTAGTACCAATGATTTTGCAGCGTTTGCCGTTTGGCACTTGAGACCACAATTTGTTTTTTGTCATGGAAGAGGTAGTTTTTTAGCCTTTTGGAAATGACCTCCAGATCATGTTTTAAACTGTCCTCATTGTTTGTACTGATAGTTGATGTTGAGAGTCAACACTTACTCTCCATAGTCCAAGAAGATTTTAGAAAATTCTTGAAGATTTTGGAATTTTCTAGAATATTTTGGAGAATTCTAGAAGTATCTAGAATATCGTAGAATATTCTAGAAAGTTGTGGTGAGTTCTGGAAGAATCTAGAATGTTGTGGAACATTCTAGAATATTAAAGAAGACTGAAGATGCTAGAAGACTCTGGAAGGTCAAGAAGACTATAGACATATGTGGAGTCTCCTAGAACATGAGAGAATGAATGAGCCGAGAATATTCTAGAATATCGAAGAACGATGTGCACACCTATATAAAAAGGGTGGAAGACCTCATTTGTGGTGTATGGTGAGGAAGTACCACCTTGGTGGTGATGAGAGCACCCAAGTGGGGGAGAGACCACCAAATGAGTAAGTACAAAGAGTGTGTCTAGATGTTGTAAATGTAAACGGGAGTCATATGTATCATAGTGTGAGATAAAGTGTGTGAAGTATATGTACACGAGTTAGGGTATGAAATAAAAGAATTTGTTTATTCCGCTGCGCTACACTCTACAGTTGAGAACTATATTTTACACTTGGATCATATTCTCTAGCAGGGACTCGGCTTGTTGACTCTTTCTACTGTGCTTCCTTCTATCAGCTCTCTCGGGTGTCGAAATGGTGCAAAAATCATGTCATGTCCCCTCTTCTGTTTCAAGAAATACGCTTCTTCTTCTTCTCATTCTCACTATATTTAGTAGCATTAGCCCTGGGAGGCCACAAGCCCTGTGTTCTAGCCTTTGGAGCTGACCAGTTCGATGGGCAAGATTTTGAAAATAGCAAATCGAAAAGGTCATTCTTCAATTGGTGGTACCTTGGTTTGATTTCAGGTCCGACAGCAGCATTGTTATCCAAGACAACTTTAACTGGGGTCTTGGGTTTGGAATCCCATGCATTTCCATGGCGATTACCCTGGTGGTATTCTTGATTGGAACTCGAACATATAGGTACATCATTGAAAACCAAGAAAAGAACCCGTTCTTTAGAGTCGGTAAGGTTTTTGCTAAAGCAGCTAGAAATTGCCGAACTAGTTCTTCTGTGATAGTAGTTGAAATTGAAGCTCAAGGAGCCTTCCCTGACGGAAACTCTTAGTAATTCAGGTAAGAAAGAAACTTTCTGCACAACAAGAGATTTGGAATATGAAACGTCTTCTTGACATCAATCTTTTTCCTTTTATGATTATGAAGTTATTGGTTGTGTTCGTTTTAGAGTTTTGGGCCTGTTTTGGTCCTGTTTTGGTTTGCTTACATCATCATTTCCCTTATTTCTCTCTCTATCTCTCTCCACTTATTACACCTGCTTACATCATCAAAACTAAACAAAACAAAACTCAATTTGTTAACCGAACAAGGCCATTATGTTCAGCCTTGCAAACAATATGGAGTCGTCAAGATATGCATGTCATTGAATTTTAATCAACTCTTAGTGTTTTACTCGAAAGAGTTTGAACTTACAATCAAGCTCATGTGAACGATGGGCTTACGAATAGTCTTTTTAATTGGAGGTTAATCTGTCCAAAGCTTAATCTGTTAGAAAATGAGCTGTCAATCTATCCAATACCATGCTTCACGTCCATCCCCATCTTAACATTAGGACGTACAGAGCAACATAATTGAGCGGAAAGACTTGAACCCACGAGCTCCCCAACTTAAGTTCTGATATCATGTTCGATCACCAATTGTTCCAAGAGCTAAAGTTGATAGAAAATGGCAAATGGCAACTATGGTATATTTTAAGCTACTACATTGAACATATACTCCTTCCCCGCATGATAGAAAATGAGCTGTCAACTATGGTATTGGGCCTTAATGTGGTAGATCCAATGTTGGAATCCATAACTGGGTTTCACTGGTTTTGTTTGATGGTTCTTTGTAGTAATCTGTAAATAGCTTTCTGTATGGTTGTCGTTCAATGGCTTCATCCCGGGTAATTGTATTTTCTCTTGAATTCTCTTATTAGTGAGACTGTAATTAGGGAAACTGATTGAAGCCATATTTCATTGCTGGTGAAACATCTATTATATGATCAAAACCTGAAATTGTATTTCTTTCATGGGCAATTTGTTCAAAAGTCCTTGGCAAAGGATTTGTAACCTCATTAATCCACCAAACAAATTTATAACCTATCCAGTCCTCACACTAGCATCTTTACTTTTTTTTTTTCCTTTCACCTTACCAAAAAAAAAAGTTTTTACCCTATCAAAGTGCCTAAAACCCTAAGGTATCCTATGAAAGTGCCTAAAATTTTAGGGTACCCTATGAAGTGCCTAAACCACTAAAACCCTATAATAGGAAAGTGCACCGTAAAACCTAAACCCTAGGGTACCCTATAAAAAGTGTCTAAAACCCTACGGTACCCTATGAAAGTGCCTAAAACCCTAGGGTACCCTATGAAAGTGCCTAAATCCTAGGGTATCCTATGAAAGCGCCTAAACCACTAAAACCCTATAATAGGAAAGCGCACCTTAAAACCTAAACTCTAGGGTACCCTTTGAAAGTGCCTTAAAAAAAATCATGGACCTTAGACCTTGTAAAACTTTAGTATGAACTAAAGAGTGAATTTTACTTATAACTCTCAAACTATCCACCATTTTTCTATGTCATCCTTGAACTACAAAAATCACCCATTTCGTCCTCAAACTATCCAATTTTATCCTATTGGATCCAATTCCTAACTTCCGTTAGAAAATTGGATGGAAAGTTGCATTCTCTCTCATATCAGAGGGTACAATTGTCATTCCCTCTCAGTCTTCTCCTCCTCCTCTCTCTCTCCATAAAAAATAACCAGGTCTCCCTCTCTCAGGCCCTATCTCTCACTGTTCTCTATCTCTGTCTCTACGCAAAAAAAAAAAACCAGAGTATAAAAAAACAAAAAAAACTAAGCTCCATGCAATGCCCAAAAAAAAAAAAAACTACCGTATTTTCTACTAGAGGTTGATGGTGATAATCTGGTTGGCAACCCAATTACTAGACGAAGCAGACTGTTGCCGCATCACTGGTGGCGGCGGAGGTGGTGGTCGTTGTTGCTGCCGTGGACCCCTCGGATCTCCCCAAATTGCAGGTGGTGCTGAGGTGGTTGGGGAGGTTGCTGGTGTGATTGGAGATGTTGTTGTAGCTGCTGCTGCTGCTGCTGCTGGGGGTGAAGTTGATGTTGCTGCTGGGGTGAAGTTGTTGCTGCTGCGGGTCGCCGTACATCGTTGTTCACAATGAGGGCGGGGATTGGGGAACCCTAACCTTACGGGGGAAGAGAGAGAAACGGAGATTTGGAAAGAGGAGAGAGAGGAGGAGAAGATTGGTTTTGGGGTTTAAGATGTGGGTTTGTCTCACTATGCTGCTGCTGGAGAAGATTGGTTTCAAACTCCCCATTACAGTGGCGATTTAGATTGGTGGTGGCGATCGAGTTGCCCCACTCTCTCTCTCTCTGTGTTCTCGAATGGTGGAATGGGAACAGAACAGTCGAGAATGGCAATGGCAGTACTACCCAAATGGTTTAAGGAAGCATGTGCAACTCACGTGTGGTGATTTTCCATCCAATTTTCTAACGGAACTTAGGAATTGGACCCAATAGGATAAAATTGGATAGTTTGAGGACGAAATGGGTGTTTTTGGTAGTTCGAGGATGATATAGAAAAATGGTGGATAGTTTGAGGGTTATAAGTAAAATTCACTCATGAACTAAATGACCCAATAAATCCTATTTCTGGACCCTAGAACAATTAACAGTTCTTTCATAGCATCTCATAATTTGAAGATAGCATCATTTGCTTGAAAAACCAAGTTAACCGAGGTATCTCACCTTAAATTCCTTGAACCTAGACAAAGGAGTTTTTGAGTTGCGCCCTCCATCTACCAAAAAAAAAAAAAAAGACAGTGGGATTTTATTATGCATGTGTGTTGCTAATGTTTGCCTCATATATGGTGAGTCGATTTGTAAGGCGGTGATTTGTACCGTAATTTTGTTGCTTAATGCTATAGGAGGATGCACATGACCATGACCTACTTGAAGTGTCGTTTTTATCGTAGGGATATATTATTAGGTATAGATATACATATAAAAATAGATATAGATGAATTTCTTAATATTTCTCAAAACAAAAAGCCTAGAGCTGCTAGAGCATCCTTTTTGGCATGAAGCGCAGCGCAGCGCAGAGCAGAGCGTCTCCTTACCCAAATTTTTACTTAAATTTAAGTAAAAATTGGGAAAACTTGGTTTGGTATGGCTCCTTCCCAGGGCCGGCCCAGAGATTTGGGTTGCCCAAGCCCAATCTCAATGGTGGTTGCCCACTTACTATTAAGTCACAAAAAAAAATGATATACAAGTGAGAAAAAAAAATCAATGTTACACTGTACTTTTAGCTTGAACAACATCAAAAAAATCACAATAAAATGTAACTCCGGTTATAGTGTTTTAAGCACGATCCGATTTAAAGAAAATTTCTCATTGCATTTTTGGAAGCAAATTCCTCAATTAAGTCATCGTACTAACTTAACTCATTTTTAATTGAGATCATAACCAATCCATTTAATCTTTTTTGTGAAATAGTACTACAAAAGTAAATTTTTATCAACTTCAACTTAGAAAAATTTCTATCTACCGAAGCAACTGTAACCGGCAGTGCCGATCCTACTATTTTAGAGGCACGAAACAAACTTCCAACATTGGGTCCGTTACATCTTTAAGAAATTATAAAATACAAAATTCAAACTTAAAGGATACAAAGATAAACATAAAAAGACATGATTGTAAAGTTTGTTTTATATTTTCACATGATTTGTGTGGAAAAAATGATAAACCAAGTTAGCTCACTCATTTTTTCTTAATGACTGAAAGGGAAAGAAACCATGCTAGAGAAAAAGGGGAAGAAAGACTTTGCAAAAATCAAAAAACAAAAGAGAGGGAGCCTGAGAATTGTACCCAGGCCATCACGCATTCTAGGAACAGGGCAGCGTCCAATCACCACTGAACCGGCAGATGTCTTCATTCATTTGTGGAAACTTTATACTAATATTTATATATAAACAGATTTTTTTTTTTTTTTGTTGAGGGCTTGTTGGGCTCACCCTGGGCCGGCCCTGCTTCTTCCAACTCTTACTCAAATTGTGTGGTAGAGATTTAATCCACAGCATTGAATAGGGATGGCCATCTCGGCCGACCCGCCCCTATCCAACCCGTCCCCTCCCCGAATGGGTAGGGGTTTCGGGGATTTTTTCGGGGATCGGGTAGGGGATGGGGATTATTTTTTAAAAATTTCGGGGATCGGGTAGGGGATGGTATTGTCAGTCCCCTACCCGATCCCCTCCCCGTTCCCCGCCCCTCCCCGACCCTCCCCGCATCCCCATTCACACACACACACACACACATATATATATATATACGATGCGCTTCTAATGAGGACCTCACCATGAGGACTTCCATGCGGACTTCACCATCCGGACCAAATTTTCATGATCCATTTTTAACAAAAACTGAACGGATCAAGCCCTTCCGGGTATTTTTTTTTCACGAATCTTCGCGTTGGCCTTGGAAAACACATTTTAAACACATCTAACGGTTCGGATCATGAAAATTTGGTCCGGAAAGTGGAAAAAAACCCTTGGTTGGCCATGGAACTTCCAATGAGGGAGTCCTCATTAAAGCTTATTGTATATCGGATATATAAAATATATATATATAGAGGAAACTCTCTGTCCGGGACCCTTGGGTCCGGATCTCATAGTTCGGATCAAATTTATCCAATCGATATCCAATGTGTTCAAAAAAAATACCGGGAAGGGCTTGATCCACGCAATTTTTTAAATATCTTCAAAAAAAAAATACCGGGAATATATTTTTTTTGAAGATTTATGATCCAATAATTTTTAAATGGTTTTTAGAAATATGCGTGGATATTTTCATTATATACGGCTCCGATCATGCCTGGAAAAAAATATTTTTAAAAGAGTGAATCATGCAAAAACATTTTCTAAATGGTTGAATCTTCAATGGGATTTAGGGATCTTGATCAGATACGTATATTATATATATATATATATTAATATATTTGTATAGGTATAATATATACTTAAAGAGTGAACTACAGAAAACATGGTTGAATCTTGAATGGTATACTGCATCTTCATCTGTATATTGTGTAATTTTGAATTGATCATCCTTATCTCACTCTCACGATTGTCTAGCGAAACTATGCAGAAAAGTGGTATGGCGATATACCTAGTGTTGGAAACATACCTAGTGTTGCTAAAATACTGTTTATTAAATTAATAGATCAGTTTTGCAATAATCGATCAGTTTATGAATGACAACTTATTTCCTCAGTGCTTGTGAATGGCACTTTAATAGATCAAATATTAGATCAGTTTAGTGCTCTTGAATGACACTGTAATAGATTAGTTTATTTCCTTGTCATGTGTGTCTATCAATTTTCTCATCTTACATTTGTATTTTTATTTTGAACGCAGTATGCCACCGCCAATGCGGGAGAGTGCATGGATTTTTGGATCCCCGATTCCCCATGGGGATCCCCGTTCCCCGCATCGGGGCGGGGATGGAGGTTAAAATAAAATCCCCGATGGGGATCGGGGAGGGGATGAGGATTGATATAGGTTCGGGGATCGGGGATGGAGGTAGTGGTATCCACCCCCTATCCTCCCCATACCCATCCCTAGCATTGAATGATAAAAGGGTAAATAGCAGTGCAACAAAAGAGCCTTGAAAATTTAGTTAAAAATTTAGTTCATATCAGATTTGGTGAAATAATTTACTCAAATTTGGTATAGGTTTGGATAAGAGGATCTCCACTCCCTACCCAAATACTTCACCAAATTCAAATGTGTAAAAAACCACCAAAAATCTCACTCCACTCCTTCACTAAATTTGATTTTACTCAAATTCTTCACCAAAATTGCTCAACACCAAACCCAACGTCAAATATCCAACGGCTCTATTATTGCTCACTGATATTTACATGTCTGCCATTGAAGAAATTTTTCTCCAGAAGAAGAGCTTCTCTTGCTCATTGATATTTACAGTTCTGCCATTGAAGATATTTTTTCTGCAGAAAAGCTTTTGCTATGTATTCAATTCAACTAGTACAATGTATTTACTTCTGTCACTCCCACATCTGCTATGTGTTCATTTCAACTAGTACGATGTATTTACTTCCGTCACTCCCTTCACCCAACCACATATGCTATGTGTTCAATTTAACTAGTACGATGTATTTACTTCCGTCACTCCCTTCACCCATCCATACTTGCTATGTGTTCAATTCAACTAGTACAATGTCACTCCTTTCACCCAACCACACCTGCCATTCCAACCACCTAGGATGAATTTTACTCAAATTTGAGTATAAGTAGTGGAGTGTCCTTCAACCGCAGAGCATTTGCTGTGACTTAAACCCCCCACTTTCCAGCTCTAGTCCGGTCTCTCCTCGGCTCCTCTAGTCCCGGCATTGAGTTGTCTCTTTGAATCAAACAAGCCCAGGTCTCTCTCTCTCTCTCTCTCTCTCTCTCTCTCTCTCTCTCTCTCTCTCTCTCTCTCTCTCTGTGTGTGTGTGTGTGTGTGTGAATGCATTTTGTGCTCAACTCAACTCTTCCCAACCGAGTGAGAGAGGAAGGGACAAATATTTGAAGGTTCAGGTTTGTCTGGGTATTGCTACTCAAGTTTTTTTTTCAGATCTGTAACATTCGGTTTGCCCCCTTTTCTCTTTCTCTCTTTGTGTGCCACCAATTTCGGGGGAAACCGAACAGAACCGAACCCCGACGGTTACTGTGTAGGTGAGACGAAACCGATGTTTTGGTAAGAGTGGTGCATTTCGGCTTTAGGTTCGGGGTTGCCATCCCTATTCCATTTTATGTCACGAGAACTGCCAAATGCAGAACAAGAATTAGAAAGAAGCAATAAAAGAAGCATATGTCAAAGATCTTCTAAGTTTTTACTTGTTTGGTTCCCCATTCGAGCCAATTTGGAAAGGAGGAGGAAAACATAAATCCACCACAATTTTAGTGTTAAAATACACTCAAAGTTCCCATTTAGCTGAGCCCTTCCCCCAAACATGCTTCTGCATTGTCCTGGGAGATGAGAGTTTTCCATTCAGCTAAATTTCATTCACTGCCCATATGGTCCACACTTGCACCCTGAACAATATTTAGGTACGCAATTTTTGGTAAAGTAAAGACTGGTACAACTCTATTTTCAACGTTTTGCAAAATGTAAAATATGTAGCACGTTTTCTCAATTCATAAAACATGCAAAGTATATTCACTCCGCGTACCTGAATTTGCCTGGAGCAGCCATAAGCGCATGGGTTTTACCACATACGCGACCAACCCACATACACGACCAATGGCTACAACATGGTCTCCAGGACGAAGTTTAAATGAGTTAGAATGACAACGAAGTTGAAATGATTTGGAAGCCCCCTCATTGTCCTTGGGACAAGTGACCTCACTTCGATATATAGAAATCGAATCATCCACAGGTCTAAGAGTTGCAGCAGGCAATGCTTCATCAGATGTCATATCGATAGTAGCAATGTTGAAATGAATATTGTAACCGGATACACAACCCTCAAATAATCTACCATAAAAAAGATACACCTTAACCTGCAATAATATAGAGCTACTTCTTTCAACACATTAAAAACATTAAGTGGTATCGTATTGTACCCAAGAATAACAACCTTGATGTCATCTTGTATAGCATTTGATTCGGAAGATGACCCAAGGAGAGTACTAGAAGTTACAACTGTACTGGTGTACGTTCCATTGACTTCCTCGGATCCTATAATAGTCCCAGAACCTGCAAACATCTTATTCCCACCTGGACATCACAATAAATATGAGTACAAATCCATATGTTGGTGTGTGTGTGCGTGCATGTATAAATATGCAGAAACACGTAAGCATGAAAACTTGTATTGCAGTAGTAAATATCAATTGAACCGTTCACAAAATAAGCAGAGTATGAATGACAGTGCAATACATCAATATACAGGAAGAAGGCTACGAATGGCACATATACAACCAAGAACATACATACGATAAAATAAGTTGATGAACTTTTTGTTTTACTTGAGGGTTGTTTCGGTAGTTGTATAGAGTAGGATTTCAAGAGTCTATAAAGAAGAGTTAGCAGTGTCATTGTGAGGAGGTTGAAAGAGATGTAGAGCATCAGTTATCTGTGGAGGCATGTGATCAAGGGTTTTCTCCTCTTCTTTATTCTTTCTCCCTGTGCCATCAAGGGCCCCTAGTGAGAACTAGGGTTTCTCCCCTTTCTTTTCTCTCTCTCAACCTTCTATCCAATGCATCCAAAACATATCGATTAATGAAATAAAAACACATCAGAATTTTTTTTTGTTTAATTCATGTGATTTCTCAGTATATAACATACCTTTATACAGGATACAAGACTGACAACTGCAGGAGAAGCTTTCAATGCAGCTCGTTTGGTATCAATATCCAAATCCTTATTAACATCTACATATCGGTCAAACTTCCCCTGAAAAGCATGCTGCCTAATCATGGATGCACCTGTTCATGTCATTATTAGAAGATCAATGAGTACATGTATAAAGTATATAACAATAAAAAATAAAAAGCAAAAAAATTGAGAACCACTTTTTTACCTACCCCGAGATCCAGGACCAGGGCGCTTACGTTTCCATGGGCTAACGCTGCTAAATTTTTCTTCTTGTTGGCCGCAATCAATCTTCATCTCTTAGGAGTCAACTGCTAACATATATTGGTAAAGGATTGGAAACCAATTCTCCGTGAATCCAAAGGCAAATTTGGTTCAAACAACCAATTAATTCCATGCCGAAGTCTTCACCCCCAATCCACCTCTTTTTTTTTCACAATCTAAATTTTATTCAAAACTACTGCAAACAAAATACTGGCAGGGAAAAAAAACTACAAACAAAAATACAGGGCATTCCCTAAAATTGGAACTTACAAACAACCAAAGAAAAGAAAGCAAAAAGCCTTTTACAAGCTAAAAGGAAAAAGGCAAGCTACCTCAGTAGCAAAACAAATAACTAGACCTGAACTTATTTCACTTATTTTAGTAATGTGAAACCTTGGTGAGGAATTTGGGGAACTTGGTTCAGGTTAGGAGTTTTGTATAAACCCCTAACTACTATATTTAGGTCCCTCTTACATTCCAAATTTTCTAGTTTAAGGAACTCAAAGACAGATGGGACAGGATGTAATTCAAAAAAACCAGACCTCAGAAACACCTTCAACAACAGCTGGTAGTCTTCAACGATTACACTGCCCTATGTCACTAAAGGGGGGAGTATGGCAGTTTGAGAAGCTCTGGTCTGTGATTAGCTAGCTGCGGCAAAGGAAGGAAGGAGGAAGGAACCCGGCGGGTTTTATAAGTGTTTCCCTTGAAAGGCATAGTTTCTGTATTTTGTTTTGGTAACATGTAGTATGATAGTTGTCACATACTCCACTAATTTTGATCAAACAAGACAATTTTAGAGAGAGAGAGAGAGAGAGGGGTACCGTACCTGTACTTATCGTCGCCGGAGCCACCGCCATTGTCACGCTCGTTCTGTCCGATTGTGGGTGGTTCTGGTTACGAGTCGAAGTCGATTTTGGGATTTATTATGACTGACTATAAATAATACGCTATTAGTTTTACAAATTTTACCCCACAGTTATACAATATTAAAGATTTACCTCCAAAAAAACTTCTGAAAATTGTATTATGTACCCTTCCTTTGTGTCCCAGTTTGTCCCACCCGCGTACCGCAAACGCGACTGTCTCTGTCAATAATAAACGGACCACGTCGCCTGTCGAACGTGGACACGTTTTGGAATGCAATTACTACGTTTAAGTGCTAACAGGTAAATATTACGCCCCTCGTCTATTGGTCTTGCTCAATAATTCCCTCCCTCCTACCCCCAAAAATGATGGAGCACATCAATTTAAACACTCGCAGATTATAAATGGACTGTTTTTTTTTTAAATTAATCAATGGCGTATGAAGACAACTAATAGGACCAACAATTTCCATCATTGTAATTGGGCAAGTGGTTGGAGGATGACAGAGTTCAGCCTCAATCTCTTCAAGCCCATTGATTGGGCAAAAGGCTGGTCATTTACGCCTCGCTCGGGAGCTTGGCAAGCTTAACTCAAGTGCAGATGGAGGAACTAGCCCGTGGTTTCGAGGAAAGATTTGGCTAAAGAGGCAGTGGATAAAAGTAGAAGCTCTATCTGATAAGAACATTGATGAATTCGTTTCAGAAATTGTTCGCCTAAATATAGATGTGTAATATTGACAATTACGGAGATGTTGAAATGTATTCTATACACCATGAAATCAAGTTGAACGCATATTAAGTTATTCAAGTTTTAGAGATTGTTATTGATTTGTGTGCATGATTAACCACAACCTAGTACCTTTTTCTAAACACAACAAACCTTTTTCCAAATTGTTGGGTAGACTACCTGAACTCTTTCCTCTGGTTGATTCTTTTCGAAGTCGTCGCATTAGGCTGTGTTTAGAACCTAAATTTCAGCAAGGAAAAGGAAAGGATGAAAAATGAGGAAAGATGGGGAGGATCCCAATCCACGTTCTTATTTTGTTGTGATAGGTACCAAGAGAAGAATAAAGAAGGATTCTTCATCACTTTTCCTTCTCATTTCTTTTCACCCATAGTTTCCCTTCCACCCGAACATGTGAAAGAAATCTAAATCCTTTTCCCTTTCCCCATCCTTCGCGAAATCCTTAGGAAGTATAAGCACTGTGTTCACTTCATATTTCCAAAAAAATTCCAAAAAGATTCTTTCCCCATCTCTCATCTCTCCAATCATTAATCAAATTTCTCTCTCTACTCATACCCCTCTCTCCAATCATTATTCTCATTTCTCTCTCTATCTCTCTCCAATTATTACACCTTTCTCTAATTATTACTTTTTCCAAAAACCCATCCAAACACTATCTAAAAAATATTTCTCAAAATATTATTCTCAAAACTATCAACCAAACAAAGCGAAGATAACTCTGTCATTTCTTCCGAGATAACACCTCGTCCTCATGTATGCATTATATCCTACTGTGAGTAATTGTTGCAGCTAATATTATGTTACGAGCTAAAAATTTCTACAAGGTGGACCCATAAATAGAAGTGAAAGTTACGATAATAAACTGTTTCATTGTGTGAAGACTGAAGAGTACCTGTTTTTAACACACGAAAAATATAAAAGATGGCCTGAGAAGTTTAATCAACACCCCCATTCACCAGATTCCAGCATAACCAAAAGAAAAATAACCAGCAGAAGTCATATATATTATATACAATTGAATATGGGGCCTAGAGAGAAATTTGGACCTATCTGAAAATGAATCCAAGGTCCAGTAAAACAAGTAAAGGGAAATGACTAAAGATGGAGATTGAAGGCCGAGTGTGTATCGAAGCATTTCTCCTATTTCAGTGATGGCATTGTCGCTCCCACGGCTGAAATTAGCCGAAACTCTCTTTCCAACAATTTTGTAGTTAACACACTGATGAATAAGTAGTTCATTTTAAACGGATTGAAGTGGACCGTGAACTCAAATGTGCGTAGAGGGAACCTAAAATAGTATATTGGTGAATTATTGTGCCGCAGCGTTCACATGTATATATTTTCCCCCACGTCACCAATCCGTACCCCAAAATCAAGGCTACGTAGAGTGGTACCGTAGCCGCTGCCACCACCTTGTCAGAAAGTACGCAAAAAGATGCATGTTGAGCAAAATGATGCTAATTTTCATGTAATTCTTTTTCCACCATATTTCGCATGCATGGAGGATGTATAAGATTTATATGCCGTATCACCATGGATTCTCAAAAGTGAACCAATTCTGATGGAAGAGTATGTGACGTAAATAACAGGGATAACCATCATGGTGTCACCATAAATACCATAAAATTACAAACCGCAAATGAGATTAACTGGGACAACCATGTCTCCTACTATCCCAACCACATGATCCCTACTGCAATTTGAGATCTCTCATGCACAGTTTTGACTTTCTAGCGACTCGCTAATCGCTATCCACCTTAGGAGGAGTAGGTAAACCAACGGATCATGATACGAAGAATCGGTCAATATTTGGCAGTCCTTTAATATGCGTGTACATAAGCTCTGTCTTGGTCTACAGCACCAGAAAACACATCGGTTTTCATTAGACTGCTTGAAAGAACGACAAACTTTCGCTATGTCACT
The DNA here is from genome assembly GCA_016920895.1 of Vaccinium myrtillus. Lineage (NCBI taxonomy): Eukaryota > Viridiplantae > Streptophyta > Magnoliopsida > Ericales > Ericaceae > Vaccinium > Vaccinium myrtillus. The sequence goes on from CM029279.1 coordinate 34,751,574, forward strand.
TACGTAATGTATCACCCGGTTATTAACTCCAAAGCGTAGAAGATATTGACAATCGAGATAAGAGGCACAAAAGATTGCCTCTTATCCTTTCCTACCTCTCCCGAGCCTCAGCTGGATTCACATCTTCCGCTCAACTGCCCAATCTAACAATGTCTTCGACAAGGATCTTGCCCTCTGTAATGATCAAGTTTCTAAAAAACACCTCTCAAGAAAACGATTGCAAAATTTCACACAAAGACATGTTTTTCAACACCTACAACTGCCAAAGATTTAGGTTAGAATTAATCTTCGAGAGAAGCATTCCAAAAACATTTTTTAAGGCATAGAGCAACTAGAGATGCATACAAGAAAAATGAATCATGAACTCAAACTTCACTTCATTTAAATCACTGACCCCCTGCCTAAAGTACCCTTCAAGTTCATAGCCGCAGCTGCCACCTCCTCAGCAGTTACTTCGCCATCATAATCTCTATACATATATTACAAGTTGTAACATGTTTTTGGAAGGATAACATTAAGGACGAACCAATACCAAACCTACACTTTTTTCTTACTAGCAAGTAGCAACACACAAAATGTCAAGACAAATGGCAGATGAGGAACGTCTGTAACGATTAGTTTAGCCACATCCAGATAAATCATTCAAGGTTCATATACCCACAGAGGTACGTGTATATATCACGTTATGCGTCCCCAAGAAAGCAAGAATTATGAGTTGATGACTAAACCTGGTCAAGATAAGTTATGTAATATCCCAAGGTCCTCCCTCTTAAGTCTTACCAATATGTATTACCATTTACCACAACTGTGAAAACTTCAATCAAACCTGTAGAAATGAAACAAACAAAAGAAAAAGGGAAATATGAAACAGAATTCGTAAACAATTTTAAACCTGTCAAGTAGCCGCCATCGATCCCCAATTTTAGCATCCACATATTTTTCAAGGTTTTGAAGCATAGCATCAACCTGAAGTATAACAAATGACAAAAAATAGTTACCAGATACTTCAGTTTGTATTGCATTTCATCAGCTGAAATAAGAAATATAAAGAATTTCTACAATAAAATGCAGAAACTCACCCTATCTATTAGTTCTGAGGAAACCTCATCACGTGCAGCCACATCAGAATCCTGGTCAGTTTCCTCACGTACAGCTCTATATACCTTCATGGCCTCTTCTTCGTACTTGCCTTCTTTCTTTACCATGGCATTGTAGAGTTCTGTCTGAAAAGATTGCAGCCATCTATATAAGTATGCTGTAAAAGTGACGCCTTACGTTTTTGCAAAAAAAGAGAGAACGTAATAACCAATGATTTTGCTATGTTGCATCTTCACATTTATACTCCTTTTACTAGGATACAAGAAACATAGCAGAAATATACAGGTGGAAAGACAAACTAGAAATGATATCCATTGAGGCTGTCAGGAGTCTAATACCCCATACTCCCATAGCAGATCATCCACTTTGTGGAACTCAAAAATCAAATGGCTTCCGAATCATGCTTACATTTGGTTCTCTCTCTCCCACTCAACAAATCGAATCATGCTTACATTTGGTTCTCTCTCTCCCACTCAACAAATCTCCCCTTTCAACTCTGTTTCCTCAAAACAGTTTGGTTAAACCTCATATCACAAACACATGGCTTTCTTTCTCAATTCTCAAGCACTTAAAAGAACAATTCTTAGTTGTTGGGACAGTGTAGACACAGACCAGCTTTGCAAACTTTAAAGGAGAAGAATTACAAACCAGCGTTGCAAATGTAAAAGTCTAGTTACTTGTCAACAAACAACAACCAACACATGAAAAGACAGGCCTAGTTAGTACATGAGAGAAAACTAGACATTGTACACATAAGAAAGGTCTTACCTCACTTATAAGTTTGATGTACAAAAGCATGCCAAAGAGAGATAATGCATTAATTTGACGCAAGACACAAAGGCCATGTCTCGTAGGTCAATGCTCAAACTACTAGGCAGGGGACATACTAGCTAATAGAATTGGTGATCCAGCTAGATTTATAGTAAGGGGATTACCCATCCTAGATCCCCAAAAAGTATTTCATAACCCATGTTCCATGCCACCATGGGATTGGTTGCTGTTGGATCCATTGTGCAACAGATAAGCAACCCGTTCACCAATGATTCAATTTAAACATCAAACATGCAGTCCTACGGGATTCGTGTTTCTATCTCACATCTAATTCAGCCAAACAGGCCCAGATAACTGCATATCTTCATGAAGAACATCAGAGAAACTCAATTTTCTGCAGATATTAGAAACACTTTATCTTCAAGTGTTACCTCGTGCATGCATTTTTCCCTATCCTTTTCCCCCTTGTGGTGGGGTAGGATGGTTTTTATCCTAGAGAATGTGTCACGCTCTGTACTGACTGACTGCATGGGTTACCAATAAAGTTTCATGATGATTTAGAGACAAAAAGAGCGCAACAAAGTCCAATAGTTGTGTCCTTACAGATGCAGAAGCCAAAACAGCCAAAGCACGACTGAGTTCACAAAGCTGCTCATGTTTCTCCATTGTTCTTGCTCCAGCTTGATCTTGTGCTTCCCTCGCTGTTGCAATGGCCATCTCTTTCAGAGCTATGTCCTCTTGACTAATAGCAGATTCCTTCATCCTAGCTTGCTCCTCTTCCTCTTTCTCTTGCTCCTCCTATAATTTAGTAATTTAGAACCATAACAAATCAAAATTGGTACTTCACAAGTGAGGCTTGAGATAACATTGAGGCTCTTTGTTGAAGTGTTTAAAGTCAACCAACAAAACTTCCTGGGCCAGGGCTCAAGATCAAGCCTTTTAACACACTAAAGTGCACCTTGAGTTTGGGGGTCAACCTCCCCTAACAAACCCCATTCTATCTATTGTACTGAAAGTGTTGAAATATATCTCCCATTTTGTGTTTCAATGGAAGGCAAAAGCAGTAAAGCTGGTTAGTAGAACTGTCTTGCCATATTTCAAGGGAAAGAAAGTGATCCCGTAAATTTAAAGATGGGGTTCATCGAGCAACAACAAAATGATGACATTATCAACCTTGATCCGTTTTTTCCTGCATTGCAAGGAACTCCAATTTCCTCCTTTCTTCGGGAACAGAATCTTCAGATGGCGAAGCTGTGATACCGATAGTATCCACAATTTCAGCTGGGAGTGAATACAATGTAGCCCCAACAGCTTCCTCCGCCCTTACCCTTCCAGCCACATGGAAGGCTCTGCGTAGAGTAGCAAAACACAAACCAAATTAAATGTAGTCCAGATTATAGAGTTACCCACACAGATGGACTTCCAATTTCAATTACAAAATTGTAAGAACTGAATGAGACTTTAAAATACCTGGAGAGGATCAATAGTGAAGATGGTACTTAGTGATTGAGAGATAAATCCAACCAATCGCAAAGCTACAGACAAGTTAATACACATTAATCTTTGTTCCATAAATGATAATGTATCGGAAACTGCAAATGCAGCCAGGCAGCAAAATGGATATGCACTTGCACGCACACACACAGACAGATTGATGTAGCTGATTAAGATAGATGTATACGTGCAAATACATATATTTATATACAAAATATACCCCTATAATTATTTAGCCCTCAAGATTTCTAAAGAAAGAATTAAGACTTCCAACCCACGATAAACCTGAAAATTACTTTTTCTGATTTTGGCCAGAACAAGGAGATACATCCAATAAACGCGAGCACCAATGGGACAAAATTCAAAGCACCAACTATTAAGTAATTGTTCCAAAAGCTTAAGCTATTAGCAAATGGGCCCAACAATGTATATCAATTATCAAGCTATTCAACATTCTGCCTTACGTGCAACCCGTCTTGCACACTGAGATGCAAATTTTCAGAGAGAGCGAAACAGAATACGAATGGCAGAAACAGAATGCAAACAGAGAAACTTGAACCCAAGACCTTTAGCTCTGATACCATGTTAAGTTACCAATTGTCCCCAAAGCTTAAGTTGTTAGGAAATCTGCCAACAATGTATATCAAGTTATTCAACACTAACTTCCAGTCCATGGCCGTCCTTGTAACTTCAACAAGAATTAGTTGCATGGTAGATTTACCAATTATCAAACAAATCCACCCCAACAAGAAAAAGAAAAAGAAAAAGCAAAAAACTATTCCGTGTAGTAGGTCTGCTCATGATTGGATGGGCTGGTTCAATTGTTCCGCACAAGTCACAGGCCTATTGGACTATTGGTGCAGCAATTAAACCCGAATACAACGCAAAGCGTACACAACACTAAGGGGCCTTGGTATGAGATCCCAGTCTGCCTCTACGAATCTACCTATTAGACATAATTCAAGCTGTTGTTTTCAAGCTTTTTGCTTCTGCTTGGATGCTAATTAGCAAGACTAAAAAGAGCAATGCACCAATTCGATCCAGGAGCGGGACAAGCAGAAGAAGGGGAGCACAGGGATACAATACATGTGGCGCATTTCATCAACTGAACGTAATCCAGGCATACCTTGCTCTCTTCAATCTTCATGCAGTTCAGCTTCTGAAAGAATCTCCACACCACCCTCAACTTGTATCATTTTATCATCATCCTTTTTCCTTAAATACAAATAAAAAATATAATAGTAAGCAGAGGATATCCGACATTCAACTAATTTATCCAATAAAGCAGCCGGATATGATTTTTGAGCCACCTGTATGTAAGCATGTCTTTATGCAATTATTCTTATAAATAATTCTTTTACATAAGCACTGAAAACAGTACAAAATAACTACTCCTTTATAATCAACACATAAAGATGAGCTTATGCATTTTAACAGGTATTCGTGTGAATCTGTGCCTGGGTGCCTATGTGTGGACTGCGGAGTCGATCTTTTTGGCTCGTACGTACAAGTTTCTTCATCAAGAGGATAAAAGGACAGGAGTTCAAAACAATAACAGAGTTGACAGAGGCTTTTCGGAGGGCCGGTCTGAGGCACGACTGCCAAGAAAAAAATTTGTTCTCTTCAATGTTCCAAAACAAGCCCATGCACTTACAACTTTTCTTAGACTATCTCCAGTCATTTACTTCAAACTTACTCAGTCTGAGTAAAAATATACGTAAAAGTTTCATTTGATATAAAGAACTTCATTGGGCAAACTCAAATTTAAGCAGGAAAATTGGGTAAACTGTACATAAATGGCATTGTGGTCAATAAAAAAGACAGAAAATTGTCTTGAAGATTTAAAGTAAGGGTTTACATCACCCATCATTTGAGTAAGAACTCAAGAAAAACTGAATTTGAGAAAGGATTGAATCAAGAAGTGGAGGGTGCTTTAAGGACTTTTTACCCAAATTTGAGTTTAATTGAGTTAGGACTCAGGACTAGAGATGCCCATACTCAATCCTCCGCAACACCGTATCACTTTCGGCCTTTCTGGTACCCCATTCATGGAAAATCTCAGAAACCTCATTCGAAGGGGATTACAAACTATTCCAATAATGATACATGTTTGAATCCCACGGAGGCCAACCATCGCAAACCTTGGGGCCACTGGGGTTATGCCCGGTCCTGACACTCAGGGCCCCGGAATTAGTCGATGTGCACGCAAGCTAGCCCGGACATCCGGTTATCCCAAAAAAAAAGTAAATAGAACAAAGCAACCATGTCTTCATTCAAAATTAAAGAAAGTTAAGCATCTCTGTAACTCATCAATTCATATAAGACCACAAACAGCTTAAAAAATGTCGAAAGTCAAGCTCAAAATAGACCCAGAGCATAACCAAGCTGGACTGGACACACCAGTCTTTGTATTGTGTAAAGCTCAACCAAATCTTTTAGGCCCATTACTTATTAAGGCCATATGTACTCATAGAAGCATGAATGCATAGCTTTATAAATTGGAATGATGTATCTCTCAGCGTTGTTGTCGCAGCATAAAACGAAAATACGCATCTGTTCCAAAAGGACGGACTCCCATATACTTGCACATGTTCACTAATCGAGGCCAGAGCACAAAAGAGTCCAAAACAAGCAGACAAAAGATGTTACATAGTATCAATCATTAAGCAACCAAAGAATAAGACCAAATTACTTTCCAATAAAGTAACTAGGATGTAGCATAAAATAGAAGCTATGAGAGTAGAATTGAACCTGCTAATATTACCTAGTGAAGCTCATTGTTAAACAACTTATCAAAACCCAGAATTTCTTCATTGGGTACGCTGGAACCTCTTCTTACCTACATCAGCATACCATGCTGTTGGGGGTGAAACCCAGAATTTCTTCATTGGCTACGCTGGAACCTCTTCTTACCTACATCAGCATATCATGCTGTTGGGGGTGATTCACGGTGGTGCTTCCTGTTCAGAACGGTGGAGCTCCTCTTCTCGCTTGAACCTACAACCAGAGAGAAATGGTTAGTGTCACTCAGGCCACTTGACTCAGGACACTCCGACGATCAAGTTAGTAAACGGAGAAAGAGAGCTTACAGAGTATTTAGATCTCAGAATGTGTGTGTACCTCTAGGGTATATCCTTTGGTACTTATAGGCAATGGTGTACTTGCTCTCCAAGTCGCTCGTACTAGGCACGAGCGCATGACGTCACGCGTAACCGCCTCGGTCAAGTGACACGTCCACCACCGTGCTGCCACATAGCCCACAGGAAGCTTCTAGAAGCTAGAAGCTTCCTCCCACATGCCACGTAGCCTTCTCCATGTGCCCATGCAACTGCATAATGGCCTTCGTGGGTCGGCTCATGGGTTGGGCCATACAGCCCGCCCCGAAACCACCAAACCCGACCGTCCGTGAGCCTGCCCCAAGATATCCGGATTGACCTTATATCATCTCCGGCTTAATAGCGTTCGGTCTATTAAGCTTTGACTCCTGGCCTTGCTGATTACACAACCAGCCTTCTGCCCTTGAGTATGTACGGTCGTTGTGAGATACACCCTACTCTTAGGACTCAACGGAACGTCCACAAAGTCCTACGGCCTTAAGACGCTCGGTCCATGCTGAGGGTTAATGGTTGACTCCCTGCTGGCACTGCAGCTCCAGCTCCAAGCCATTATATTCGGCCCACTACACATGCCATATACACTGTGACTAACAAGATGGTGGCAACCATAACAACTAGGTGCCGAGTGTAGAACTGACCTTAAGCAAAAGGTCATCAAGATCTTCAACTGTTTTCTTAGCTTCTCCACTCCTTGAGTTTTGGACTTCCTTTGCCATTTCTTTAAGTCTCCTGAAGAAATTTTGCATATTCTATCCTCGCTTTTAGCCTCTTTTTTAATGCTTCCTACAAAATATGATATCTGGGCAGGCTGTCCACAAAGCATGAATGCAAGCTTGGGGAATTGTTGCAGATGATTTGTGTGTGCTCTGTAATGGGAGGTCTGAGACTCATTCCCATTTATTTTTCAGCATCTTTTCTCTTCTCAAGTTTTGGGACATTTCCCTAACAAGAACTCTATACCTAGAAGGCCAGGGTTTTTGAAGCAGTAACTGAAATGGTTGACCCAACATATGAAAGGGCAAGATATGTTGCAGAATGTTTGTAAGATTTCCCTTGCTGCTACTTGTACTTGGAAGAATGTCAAGAGTACTGCTACAAACCAGCAATTATGTTTGGCCTCGAATGTGTCCTACAAAGTTTTGCAGGGGTCCTGAGCTTATGTGTCCAAAATGTTAAGGCTTTGGTGTCTATCTTGATTTGGTCTTGTTTGGTGTTGCCTTTTTGTAGTTGGTTGATTTAGTCCTTCGAGTTGGTTAGCTTGGGGCAAGTTGTGTGGATGTTTGGTTTTGTGGTTACAGGGGTATGCCCCGGTGGTCTTTGTTCAATGTCCCATACAAACATAATAATGACCACTAAACTCTTAATTAGTGACATGGTAAAACCGAGGTATATTCAACTTTATGCAAGCTAAGTGCAAGGAAAACAAGAACGAATTTTTACAGAACAACCCACTAAATGAGTTGCGGAAATTTAGGGTTGCGCTTAAAAATATTATTTTACCAGAAAATGCTTGCTAATGTTTACCATTACAGGATCATAGTTCCATCACCTTCAATCATGTTATTGAACACATTCCATACCAAAAACCCTCACTTTAAGGCCTCAGTAGTATCAAAACCCAACGACCTATCTAAGCTTGCACCCAATAATAACCCCTCTTAACCATAAGAGCATCTGACCCCTAGACTTGAAGTATAGAGGTCCATAAAGAATCGTGCTCAAATGGAAATATCCACAACCACTTTCCAAAGAGCAATGATCCTAGCCACAATGTTCCCAAAAGCAAAACCCTCTTTATTTTTCTGCAAAGAAACAACTTCCCAATCTTCACAACCTGACCTTGTTCAAGTGTAGTGAATAATTGATCAAGTAGAAATAATCGACTACTTTGCTTTCTTCCAAACGATCTATTTATGAATTAGCAAAGAGACATTTGCAAACGCCTTTTTGGGCAGAATAATGGATCAAGCCAATTTTATATGGCAGAACAAGAGAGAATAGAGTTCGAAGAGGAATAAAACGCTGAAAAGCGGAGAACTGGAGCTAGTAGCAAGACTCTAGAAGGGCAGAGAAATAACTAGCTGCAAGGCAAGGTGTTGGGGGGTGATTCAAGGTTGTGCTTCCTCTTCACAAGAATCACAACGGTGGAGCTCCTCTTCTTGCTTGAACCTACAACCAGAGAGAACTGGTTAGTGTCACTCAGGCCACTTGCCTGAGGACACTCTCATTTATAGACAGAGTATTTAGATCTCAGATTGTGTGTACCTCTAGGGTTTATCCCTCGGTATTTTTAGGCAATGGTGTACTTGCTCTCCAAGTCCCTGTGCTCATCACGAGCGCATGACGTAACCGCTTCGGTCACGTGCCACGGCCACTACCGTGCTGCCACGTAGTCCACTAAAAGCTTCTAGAAGCTTCCCCCCACCTGCCACGTTGCCTTCTCCATGCGCCCATGCAACTGCATAACGGCCTTCATGGATCGGCTCATACGGCCCGACCCGAAACCACCGGACCCCATCATCCTCAGGCCCGTTCTTGGATATACGGATGGAGTTAACAGTACCTCCGGCCCAAGAACATTCGGCTTAATGAATTTGATACATGACCTTGATGAATGTATGCTCAGCCTTCGGTCTTTATGTATCTACGGTCTTAAGAGAGATTCTTCTCCTCTCAGGGCTAAACGGAACGTCTAAAGAGACCTTCCGTCTTAAAACGTTCGGCCCATGTGGAGGGTTGGCAGGTGACCCCTTGCTGCTTCCACAGCCCTAGCCAATTGGTTCGAGGTATGAGCCAAGCATATTCGGTTCACTAAAATAGCCCCTCAACTTCTTGTCTTCACGATGGAACGAGGAGTGATCCAAACTAATGCCAAACCAAACCATGACATCATGTGATTCTCAACCGGCTAATTAAACCGAACCATCCTCATAAAATCGGAGGTCCTCAACTGTCACGCCCTCAATTTTCAACAAAATTAAATAAACATTTATTAATAGAATAATACCATAATTCCTTAACTGTCACGCCCTCGATAAATCGACTCATAAAAAAGATATCAGTAAAGGAGCCCAAAACAATGACATGATCTATCATTTATTGTCCAACCCAAGGCACTTCTTACCATCATGGACCACTAGAATGTAAAAGAACAATGGATCAAGAGAAAGCGCAAGCGTGCATGACAGATCTCAAGCATAGTGGATGTCTGGAAGCAAATTGAACGTTTGGAGGCCAAGCGAACGTCCCAAGTTGATAGCCAGACTGACATCTTGACGCAGCTAGAAACGTGAACAAGGACAAAGATCACCCCCACGAATAAGAAACAACTCTTCTACAATCTAATAACCCGCAGATTAATAGAATTATAGGAAAAAGAGATACTCTCTCTTGTGAAAAAACTCAACATATTAATCAACTCCCTTGCCCTAAGACTTACATCAATTATTTATACTAGCTGCAACCCTAAAACTAAAAAGGAAATAAGATTACTAGCTAGCAACCCTAATTCTTGTAAGAGAAGGAAACATAAAATAGGAAACCTCAATCAGAAGAAACTAGGAAACAAAATACTTCTAGAATATTTTGACTAAATTATAACATATTAAATAAAAATACTAAATGTAAATCAATATAAATAAAATATGACTTTTCTTGAAATCCACCCTGCATCACATCTGGACCTGGACCAGTGACTGATATAATGCTCCTCTTCTGCAGCTTCATGCCCATTGAAACTCTACAAGGAAGAAACCTAAATGCGCACAATTTCTTCTTGGCAACGTCACCACAACTATTTATCCATCAATAATAAGAGTGCCACACAAGAAAACAGTAGTCTAAAGAGATTACAACATTTGAAACCTGCATCACTTTTTAGATAAATAACAAATGTAAGCCCTGTAAAGATATTTACTCCAATTAGAAGTCCAAACACAAAATTTTAATCAAATCATTAGAAGCTCCTATAAATCATTAGCAACGATACTTACAAGTCATTAATGACTTTGGTAAATCGTTTGCAACAGGACATAAGCAACAAAGAAATTCAACATTCAAAACTACATAACCAAGTGAAAAGAATATGTTGGCTCCATTCCAACCTCAAACATATTGTCTAGAAATGTGCTAACAGAATCGAGCATCCAACAGATTTATCTGTTACATTTCCTGTAAGTTCTAAAGAACAGAACCAAGTGTTAATTAGAGAACCTTGCTTCACTCAAAGCTCAAACACCAGTCATGTACAACATGAAGCACTAATTTTGTGATTCTACAAAATTATTAAAAGATAGTTTAGAACTACCAGTTCTATCAAAATGGAAATATGATCCTTCCATGCAACACAAGGCTACAAATTTAGAGTGGTGAAGCCCACCAAGTGTTAGTTAATACAGAGAATTGAGACTCGAACAACTAAAAGGTCATGGTCTAATGTGACATCAGACCGGAAGAAACCTCCATTTCCAAGCAAATTCCTTACTGGCTTTGTCTTCTACTCTTCTTCCTCTTCTTAGGAAGCCATTGTTCCCGTTTCCTTTTCTTAGTCTCTTTGATAAGCTTTAGTCTTTGTCTTCTACTCTTCTTCCTCTTCTTAGCCTCTGTATGTGGATGGGAAAATCCGTCATATCCGTCACCCCATTATTCACGCCAAAAGAGATCATCCCGATGACCCTTCCCTTCCAATCGAATAACGGCCCACCCGATGCACCCTCATAGGAGTGTAAGTTACTGACCCTAATCAGGGGCACATCCTCGGCATGTCTAAACACTTCAATTTCTCCCGCTTGAGTGTCTCCAAAGAGCACACACGGCAAAGACACTTGTCCCCTTAAAAAGCTAAACCCGTAACCATGAGGGTTTGAGATCGAAAACACATCCATCCCCATATGTATGTGCCCCTCGTTGCCAAATTTGCAAAAATTGTGGTATTCCCCCTCCAGTTCCTGCAGTTGTAGTACGGCTACATCTGAAGCAGGTTCATCATGTCTCACCATAGCTACCCTAAAATGATTGTCATGTGCAAGTTGAACTACTATGCCTCGGTCATTACCTTGGATAACATGAGAACAAGTCAAAATATGTCCATTTTTACTGATTATGAACCCTGAAGACTTCTCTGCATGATTCGTATTAAATCTGCCCTCACGTAGAATCTCAGCAGGAACGACAAATATTGAAACTGAAATACTCTTCATTTTTTCGTAGAACTGCGGACGCTGTTGTTGCGAAAGACCACGGTCGTTCTCCACAATTCCATCTTCAAAGCTTGTTTCCATTTTGAGGTGGCTTCTGGTTCTGATCGATTCTTTGTGGTGCAAGGGTTCTATGTTCTGATCGATTGAGGACCCGTTACGCTTCTAGTACTCCTATATGCTAAACTAATCGTGAAACTAATTGAGGGGTGCAATTCGTGAAACTAATAGCATATATGAGTACTAGAAGCGTAACGGCTCCTCAATCGATCAGAACATAGAACCCTTGCACCACAAAGAATCGATCAGAACCAGAAGCCACCTCAAAATGGAAACAAGCTTCGAAGATGGATTTGTGGAGAACGACTGTGGCCTTTCGCAACAACTGCGTCCGCAGTTCTACGAAAAAATGAAGAGTATTTCAGTTTCAATATTTGTCGTTCCTGCTGAGATTCTACGTGAGGGCAGATTTAATACGAATCATGCAGAGAAGTCTTCAGGGTTCATAATCAGTAAAAATGGACATATTTTGACTTGTTCTCATGTTATCCAAGGTAATGACCGAGGCATAGTAGTTCAACTTGCACATGACAATCATTTTAGGGTAGCTATGGTGAGACATGATGAACCTGCTTCAGATGTAGCCGTACTACAACTGCACGAACTGGAGAGGGAATACCACGATTTTTGCAAATTTGGTAACGAGGGACACATACATATAGGGATGGATGTGTTTTCGATCTCAAACCCTCATGGTTACGGGTTTAGCTTTTTAAGGGGACAAGTGTCTTTGTCGTGTGTGCTCTTTGGAGACACTCAAGTGGGAGAAAATGAAGTGTTTAGACATGCCGAGGATGTGCCCCTGATTAGGGTCAGTAACTTACACTTCTAAGAGGGTGCATCGGGTGGGCCGTTATTCGATTGGAAGGGAAGGATCATCGGGATGATCTCTTTTGGCGTGAATAATGAGGTGACGGATGTGGCGGATTTTCCCCTACCTCCGAGAACCGGAAGCTAAAGGGACGTTTTGCTGTAGAACCATGCCCACAAATCAAAGCCGAAAGGCATCAGATAGAACAGGCCTAGAGACCCAAACCAATTGTCGTGCACATTACCCAAAAAAAAAAAAACTTTTACAATGCTGAAGAAATAAATTTGACTTATCCAATTATAGAGTTAAAAATCCCCACTTCTAAAATCTAGAAAATTTCCCTCCATGTTTAAACGTAAGGAAAACTTTAAGTGGACTGAAGGGGAATATTTTCACATATCAAATCCGTCGGGGATATCTGCATCAATTAAAAGCTTGAGAAGGACATTCTGACCCGTACTAGAATACATCCATGCAATTTACCCGTCATACTGATATAAAGGTAAAATAGTTGAAAGAAGAAAACAAATTGGTTTCACCAAAAAAACAATCACGTGAGTTCATACTACTTCATACCCATTCTAAAGATTGACACAAGCAATATATGTAGACCAAACAAAAAAGGCATCCAAAATGTTTACTTGTTTACTTTCTCTGGGCTAGTCTCATCAACGAACACTTTTAGATTCAAATGAGCAGCGCTTGATTCTCTTATCACACCCACTTCCACAGACTTCCCAACCTTTTTCCATATAAAATCATAGAACTGATACCCACAACAGGAAAGATTAAACCAACAATAGGAGAATAGTGAAGTGGTACGTGAGTAATTAGAGGGAAATGGAATTACAAAAGTCATAGTAAGAAAAAGGTACAAGGTTCATAGTGCATAAGCAAAATAGGAATGGCAATCACTAGGCGATAGAGGGGCCACTCAAGCACTTCATGGGGCCCACAATTTAACTACCTCGACAACTTATTACCAGACCAAGCACCCCATATAGGAAGCTTTTAGGGCCCAACAAACCATGAAAGATAGGAGTAGCTCATAGGAAGTTTGTCATTTCCTTTTAAATAAAGTATGTCAGAGGCGTGGCCATGCATACCTAATGCGTTATTGAAATATATGCTACAAGGACATGGAAAAAACTCCCTGATCGCGATCAACAACTTAAAAGTTGGATGGGGTCAACTGGAGTGGTCATTGCACTACTTCACAAGGAGTTGGGGGATGAGGAACCAAGCACCCTAGGGAGCAAACGGTGAGACAGACCCTAGCAGGGAAGAGAGAGGAAAGAGCACTTTTTGAGAAACATGCAACAATAATGTAATTACTGTGGAAGTAACCACCGTAGCCAGGATTACGTATGAGTGTGGGACTGTAAACAAGAGTTCCGACAATAACCCACTCACCACGAGTTGGTGGTTTTTGAAAATACGATTGTCGCTTGCCTTTTGCAGCTTGAGAAAGAAATGAGAATTTCAAACTAGGTTGAGTGTTATTAGTTCACTCACCTAAAGAATAGATGAAAATTAGTCAAATTGCCGTTGTCCACGTTGAGTTATTATTTCGACAATGAAAACACATTTAGTTTGTAGGGCACTAGGGCTTGGTATTTAAACAATTCAAGAAAAAAAAAAAAAAAAAAAAAAAAAAGAGGACATTCATATATTACAATGTATTTGATCTAATAACACGTATCTTGCTTTATAACTTGGGTTAAAATTTTAGACTAAAAAATATTGTATCCTGTGATCTAGCATTTATGAATATGCGACTTGTATGATTTCCTCTAAATTAGATTTATATGATAAACAATTCGATCAGAAGGGAGATCCAATATGTGTCTCAACTAAAGTAGGTAATGATCATTTTATTTTATTTTTTAAGTGAGCAAACAAAAGATCAAGGGGTATGTTGGTTGTGCGCAAAAAATTGTCTAAATAGTAATAATTGTTTAGGAGTCTAACTAACTACTTTTGTTAGTTCTCGCTCTGGCATAGGAGTCTAACTCACTCACTCTGGCATAGGAGTCTAACTAACTAATTACTTTTGTTTTCTTGGGTAAGTTCTCGTTCTCTATACTTCCAAGCTCAAACCTTGGGCAGCCTGCTATACACAAGCAAAGCGAGAAAAAGTAGGCAAGACGTTTAAAAAAGAAAGAAAAAGAAAAGAAAACTCCAATTATTTTTAAACATCTTATCCACAATTCGTTATGTTTGGAGTTTTCTTTGAAATGCATTTCAGGCCATTGGATACTGCATGTAACCACGGGAGGGGTGGAAGAGGGTTGTGGCCGCACAGTATGACGATATAATTTTTCCTCCCTCTTTAGTTCACTGGAATGACAGTTTTGGGGATTGAGAACTTGTGTACACCAGAGAATATTGACTGGAAAATGTTTTCATGGCTGCAGTTCTACTTCGTGCTTTGGGAGGACTAAAGCTGTGAATGATGATCTCGTGGCTCCTACTGATCCAGCAGCCAATGTAACTTCAATGACAGAGGAGGTGGATGTGAATCGTAACTTTGGATTCAATGTTGGTCACCATGGACACTGCGCTACCTGGAAACCCCCTCTTGATTTGAGAAAGTAAAATTTTATGGGTCTTTCTTAGGGACCTGGTATTGCTGCAGTGGGTGGACTGCTAAGGGATAGTCGAGGGCTGTGGACAGTGGGTTCAGCTCAAATGATTGGATGGGCTTCGGCTGTTAGTGCCAGGTTGTGGGCTATTGGGGGGGGACTGATGCTAGCTTGGGACGGGCTTCAGAAACGTGGTGCTAGCGGCGGACTCACAGGTAGCGCTAGATCTTATCCAGACTACCCCCAAGTCCACATAAGGAGCATAACATAGTCACTCAGGTCAAGGGTTTGCTAGCTCGAGACTGGTCTTGTGTTTTGCAGCATTTTGTCAGAGAGAAGTAATGTGGATGTGGACAGACTAGCGCATAATGCTCTGTGGTTGTGTGCGGAATCTCCACCCAGATTTTTTACTTTTTCGTGGCTATGGATGTCAGCAGTTGGGTCGTAGTAGCGATTTAGTTTCTTACTTTCGCTTGGCTTCGGCAGCCATTGCAGCTAATAAAACAAAATTACATCGTCATCACTATTTTGATGGATGGGAGGGCAAGGGATTCTATGCGTTCAAACTACCCTCACAAGTTCCAGACTGCAATAACATAGCGAGATTCATAGACATATGAAGAGCAGAATTGGTATAACATGGGTAACACAAGATATCCCTCAAATAAAATCTCAGCATTTTTCTGTTAAAAATTGAAGCGTCAAGCAAGAAAATAACCTAGTAAGAAATTTCTGAAATTACCATTGTGAAGTATCCAACTCAAGACCAATTGGCAATCAGTTGGAGAAGCCGCCCAAACTCGCATACTATTTTGAGGTAACAATTAACCGATAAAAGACAAGCTCTACCACTCCCCTGTACATGCGACCCCTTGGGGTCGCAAGTGAGAGGTAAACAAAGGATCCAACACAAGGATCACAGAACGAACAAGCAATGGGGGAATCTCAATTACCAATGATATTAGTCTTGTCCAAACACCTCCCAAAGCCTTTTTTTGGGTAAGTAACACCTCCCAAAGCCTAGCTTCATACCATGTTAAAGCATCAACCTCAAAACCAGTTGGCAATGAGTAGAGAGGCTGCCTAAGCCCATATACTAGTTTTGGAGGTAACAAGTAACCATTGTGGGACAAGCTCTAACAAGTATTAATAAATATTCTGCACCTAATCTGTTGGGGTGACATGTATATGCTAGTTGCTGATGTAATAATAAATTTCAATAATAATGAGGACGAAGATAGTCATGCCAATATTTCATACTCCAAAGTCCAAACAAGAAAAGAATTGTAAGACCAATTAAAGCACAAGAAAAGGGAAAACAGAACACACTGACAGATTTTATTTGATCCCCTCAATTTGAATGGGGCATTTTACACTGAAAAAAATGATGTACCTCCAGAAAACCTTGAACAGACTTGTTTCCGCCTTTAACAATAACATCACCTCGTCGTATTCCAGCTTGTTCAGCAGGGGAGCCTTTTATAACCTAGTCGATAGTTTTGAGGATTTGGTAGCGCAGTACACGATTAGTAGGGATATCTCAATTAACAAGTGCATTATATGCAATATGCAATGATACATCCGTCCACGCGCACAAACTAGACACACTTGCCAATGAATTCACATTCATTCCCTCTGTCCCATAGTGATAGTCCTCTTTTCCATTTTGGGGTGTTCCAAAATGTATCTTCTAAAAAGTAATAGAAAAAGTTTGAAATTTCTTAAACAAGGGTGAAATAAACAATGTTGGGAAGAACACATTTGATTTTGGATCTTACTTCCATGATCCCTTAAAACGTTGGACACCCCATAAAATCAAACGTTGAACAGTGTTTGATTTTGGATCAGAAAAATGGGACGCTCGGAGTACTAATTTCAAGAAATATTTAACAATCAAACACTTCAAAACCATGAATGAGGTACGAAATTTTGCTGAACATGAAGGCAAGGATTTACAAGGGGAAAATATCAAAAATCAAACCAGTGCATAATCGCTACATTTTATTTCATGCTTAGAGAAGTACACAGAGTTGAACAACATATCTAAAGTTGATATGACCTAAAAAAAATATTTTGCAGCTACTCAGAGTCTCAGACACCAATAAACTCAAACTCAATATTCGAGATGTGCAGTCAAATTTCTCATACATTTCTTAATGTCATTGAACCTCCAAAAACTAGAAGAGAACATACCTCTTCAACCAGTACACCTTTGGAAATATTGAACTTTGAGATAATTTTTTCCAACTTGCCTATGTTTGCTGCATAAAGATTAGTCAATTCCATGCCCAGCCAAGGTCGACGGGATTGCCTATGCAATGATACAAACCATTAGACCGTCAAAGACATCTTCATAAAGTTTAAATCATTTACAAGGCAGCTAGTTCACAGAAGATGTAACAAACTTCTAGACTACAATTTCTCTTTTGCAGAGAGGACAAATACGGAAGAGGACATATATCTGAGAACATCTAGCAACATATAATAAGCAAGTACAGATGTGGAAGCAATGTTGATTGGAAACATACCCACTGTGTTTGATTGAGAGTTTTGAGAAGAAATTTTTTGAGAAATTTTTTGAGATAGTGTTTGGATGAGTTTTTGGAAAAAGTAATAATTAGAGAGATGTGTAATGATTGGAGAGAGATAGAGAGAAAAATGAAAATAATGATTGGATGAAAGAATATGAGTAGAGAGAGAAATATGATTAATGATTGGAGAGATGAGAGATGGGGAAGGAATCTTTTTGGAAATTTTTTTGAAAATGTGAAGTGAACAAAGTGACCGTTTTTTTTCAAACTGCTTCAAGCATTTGGAAACTATGTTGATTGGCAGGAAAGGAGTACAATCACTATCATAGAAATTGACTCCAATGACTTCTCCATGACGATTTATAAGGGGTCCCCCGATACCACTCTAGCAAAAAAAAACATTAGTCAAAACTTTGCTCTGAATGCGTACTCACTCATTGATAGCCTGCATTCCATTTGGGATTTCCATAGATATATTAGTCATTGCAAAAGGTCAAAAGCAAAAAACTTCTAATTTTCCAAGTTTATCACTTGTAAATGGGAATCCACATAGTTAAAAGTGGGGAAAATAGCAGTAATATTGAGAACCGATGCTTTGACTATGAATTTTGGCGCATTAACTGCTAGTCCCCTTACAAATTGAGTTCTTTACAAGGAGCAATAAGGGACAGAGGGGGTATTATCTAGTGAAATAAAATCAATAGCACAGGGACAGATTGCACTTCACCATGCATGACCTACATTTTATCAAATAATTCTTGCCTAAATGTAGACTATGAAAATATATAACTAGGTGGACTTGGAGCCGGTTTTGAAAGTAAATGCCAACTCCAGCTCAAATCCAAACGGGGTTTGAATGAAATTCCAAATCCACCCGTAACTTTATTGAACTCTTACCAACTCTTTTCCAAAAGGGGCAAGAAGGAGTGGGGCATGTTCCCTCTACTCCGCCTCTACCCCTAAATGCAGAGCACGCCAAGAAAACTTAGAAGACAAATTGGCATATCATCACTCACAACTAGTCCAAAATGGAACACAGGTATACATATAGGAGTGGGGCATGTTCCTTTTGAGTAAATTGTTACCTGAAAAATAATGCAATTCGCTCTGAAAAGCTCTCTACAGTCAAACCTTTGACTGCAACAATCCATGCTACACAACAAGAAAAGAGAGCACGTATAAGTTATCATCAAGGCACTTGCAAGCATTGTGATCATAAGAAAATAATGCACTATTGGAGGGAAATGGACAGTTGAACACAATGTACAACTCTAAGACTCATTTTGGAAAATTTTAATCCACTATGATATGTATTACATCCACTCAGTTTGAGTAAGAAAACTCTAATATGTAAGGTACGTTTACATGGTGTACCTGAATTTGCCAAGAGCGGCAAATAGCCTATGGGTTGCACCAATGTAGCGGCCAAGGGCTACTACTTCGTCTCCAGGACAAATTTTGAATGAATTCGAATGGCGACGAAGCTGAAACGATGTGGAAGCGACCTCACTGTCTCCAGGACAAAGGATCTCACTGGGATATACAGAGAGTGAATCATCCAAAGGTCTAAGAGAGGCGATAGGCAATGCTACATCAGATGTGATATTGATAGTAGCGATGTTGAAATGAAAATCATAAGCCAACACATGACCCTTAAATAATTTTTGATCCGGTAGATACACATTAACCTGCAAAAATAGAGAGCCAGTTTTTTTAGTTCCTCAACAAACATTATGCAGCATCGTCTTGTACCCATTACTTCCATAACAAAAATAACAACCTCAATGTCATCTTGTATAGCATTTGAGTCAGTAGATGACCTAATGAGAGTAGTGGAAGTTAGAATGGTACTGGTGTATGTCCCATTAACATGCTCACATCCTATAATGGTCCCAGAACACTCAAACATCATCTTCCCACCTGGACGCGACAAAAATGTAAGTAGTAAGTACAACTCTACATATGTTTTTGTGAGTGAATATAACAACATGAGAGCACGCGTTACAATCTCAACTTGTATTGCAGGTATACCGATTAGTAGAGTTCACAAGATGAGCAAAGTCTTGACAATATGTCAGTACATCTACATACAAGAAGAATACTGTGCACGGCACATATATGAAGGACAACATATTGAATGACAAAGCATGAAATAATAATGTGATATATGCCTACCTGCATATGATTCAAGACTGACAATGGCAGCAGACGCTTCCAAAATAATTCCTTTCATTTCATTCGGCATATCTAAGTTTCCAAAAGCATGCAGTGTAGTTAATAGTTATGCATGCATCTCATTACAAGGAAATCAAATAAACGATTAAAACTCAAAAGGAAATAACCTTAAACAACCAATTTTTTACCCACCCTGAGATTCTATACTTCTCCCTTTCCACGCGCCCCAATGGTAATTCACTTTTCTTACTGGCTGACGACAAGCAAGCCTCGGCTTTTTGGGAGTTGACTGCCAACATGTTTCAGCCAAGTTTTAGAAATTGATTCTCGGTGAACCAGCAAACGAATTGATTCAAAAACCAACTGATTCCTCGCCAAAATCGTCGAAGAGTTCAAATTCTTCTTTCTGCTAATATAAATTTTATAGAACAAAAATTATCTGACAAAACCTTACCAAAGAAAAGAAAGCAAAACGCCTATATATAGCAGCTAAACAGCAAAACGCCTACTGTATTTGTTTAGCTGCGGCTGAGGTTGATGGAAAAAATAAATAAAAATCTAAACAGCAAAGAAATAAGCTACCTCAGCAGCTAAACAAATAACTCCACCTTCCAAATCGTCGAGAAAGCTCAGGTAAATTTGTCAATTGCTTTCGTTTAGGGTTTCAGGAACACTAATAAGCGGATGGGATTCGATGGAACTCAAACAAACAAAAAATACCATAAAAACTCGTCCTCTTCAGATTGGATTCGGTTGTGGTTTGCGATTTTTCGATCTCTGCACTCTTTCTTCTTCGATGGCGGAGCAGTTCGGTGACTTGAGATGCCAGAGTCTGGTCTGATTTTCGGTTTCCAAACAGCCCAGTGTTTGGTTCGCAAAATAAAACACAAAAACCGGCTTAATTACTTTTGATACCCCTAAACTATCACAACGCATCACTAATCCCCCTCAACTAAAAAAGAGTGCAAAAAATTGTTTCGAAAATCACCAAAAAAGGTGGCTATAATGCCACGACTCCTTTTGATGCTGCCGTGGCCATTTTTAGTAGTCTTACTATTTTCCCCTTCAAGACCACTGGAACGTAGGGCTGCAAACGAGACTAGCCAAGCCGAGCTTTGCTATGCTCAATCTTGTTTATTAAGTTTTGAACAAACTTGAGCTTGAGCTCGAGCTTAGTAAAAACTTTACGAGCCGAGCTCAAGCCGAACTGGCTTAGGCTTGACTCGAGCTCGAGCTTGTTCACGAGCCAACGAAAATGTTAAGAATGGTGAAGTCAACTCCAATTGATTTGTGTCACATGTAAATTATTTGTTTACATATGTACAGCCCAATCATATATTGTAATTGAATGATATATAGGGATATGATAGGCATAGTTCTAGGATTTGGCCAGTAATCCTTGTATATATTCACCCTCCCACACAATGGAATGTATTGTAGAAGTCTTTTATGCCTATATTGATTCAAATTTTTCATGGTATCAGAGCAGTAAAAAGCTCTTAGTGACCACATCTTGCCCTTTCAAGCAGAACCTAGCACTTCTGTTTCTTTTTCCATTCCAATCAATCCACAATCATGGCAGACAAAAAGAGGACTTCTTCCAATTTTGAAGATCCCAACCACCCTTTGTATCTTTATCACTCCGATCATCCTGGAGTGGTTTTAGTCTCCCGACCCCTTTCTGAAGATAATTACAGTACATGGAGTCGAGCCATGAAGATGGCGTTGAAAGCGAAGAACAAAGTTGGTTTCATCAATGGATCCTTGAATAAGCCGAGTGGAAAGCCGAGCAGCTCCTCGAGAGGAACTGCAGCAGTGTAATGGTTAAGTCCTGGTTGCTGAATTCGCTCTCAAGGGAGATTGGTCCCAGTGTGATTTACTGCGATCTTGCTCTTGAGATTTGGGAAGAATTGAAAGAACGGTTCTCCCAAGTGAGTAGCCCACACGTATTTCAGATCAAGAGAGAAATTCACAACCTTAGCCAAGACACCATGTCTATGGTGACATACTTTACCAAGTTGAAGGGACTATGGGATGAATTATCCGCCCTTTGCCCTATTCCTTCTTGCACCTGTGGTGCGATGAAAGAAGTTGTTCCTTATCAACAAAGACAAAGGACTATGAAGTTTCTTATAGGCCTTAACGAATCCTATTATCCTAGTCGCGGACAGATTCTATTGATGTATTCACTTCTCTCAGTTAA
This sequence comes from Vaccinium myrtillus, assembly GCA_016920895.1. Taxonomy (NCBI): domain Eukaryota; kingdom Viridiplantae; phylum Streptophyta; class Magnoliopsida; order Ericales; family Ericaceae; genus Vaccinium; species Vaccinium myrtillus. The sequence continues at coordinate 34,773,613 of CM029279.1, forward strand.
TCGAGCATATTCTCTGGTGTTTCAAGAGGAACGGCAGCGAAAATTAGCCTCCTATAAACCAACAACTCCTGATGTTACAGCCCTTATGGTGAAAGGGAATTTGAAGGCCTAAAACCATAAGAACAACAAAAATGCAGGAAAGAAGAAAGGCGAAAAAAATGAGCGTCCAAAATGTGATCATTGTGGATGGAAAACCACACCGTTGACACCTGCTATCGTATCCACGGTTATCCTCCAAGCCATCGATTTCATAAAAGTAGTTCAAAACCATGTGCCAATCAAGTCTCATTACCTTTGATTGAAGACAATGAGTCATCATATGGTGTTATGCTCAATCAAGAGCAATATCAACAGCTCCTAACCCTTTTAAGCAATGTCAACAAGTCACCCATGGCACACAACGTAGGTAGCACTTCTACCATTTCTCACATGTCGGGCAAAACTTTTTCCTTTCCTCATCTCTTGATCAAACTCCATGGATTTTGGATAGTGGAGCCACTGATCATATGGTTCACTCTCTGTCATATTTAACTTCTTCAATCCCAATGCAAGGTCAAATTGTGAGGCTGCCAAATGGCACCTTAGCACCCATTACTCACATTGGTTCCATCAAGTTCTCTCCGCATCTGGTTTTAACCAATGTTTTATGTGTTCTTTCCTTTCCCTTCAATTTGATCTCATTCAGTAAACTATCCCAAACTTCGCATTGCTCTCTAATCTTTTCTAATGATTCTTGTGCGATTCAGGACCAATGCTTGAGGATGATGATTGGGAAGGGAATTGAGAGGGATGGCATGTACTATTTCACTATCTCAAATAAAGCTAGTTGTTAATCAGCAATTTCACCTTCCCCACGGGTTTGTCCGGTAAAACACCATGCTTGCGCCCTTGGATTGTATTTCCAATATTATTTCCCCAAACGTAGGGTTTAGGCCGGCG